>JBBCBC010000026.1:18413020-19101137 GCA_037126765.1 Stenogyne calaminthoides | reverse complement strand
ACATAATGTGATTAGAAAAACAGGCTTACACTACCAAATCACATTCTATACTTAAAATTTTACCAGTTGATGGGGATAACCACCTCTGGAGCCATTTCAGAGATGACCCATGCAGTCAAAACAATTGAATTTAGGCCTCAGAAGTTGAGAATGTACCGTTACCTTTAGCACCATTTAATACATACCTCAGAAATCATCCCTTAGTTATGTTGAATCACTCAATCACACAGAGAGCAATCAAAGTTACCAGACATAGTCACTTTCGATATGTGAAAACTGTGTAGCTCCTTGGGATAGAAAATAAGCTTATTATGGCGACAAGATTGTATCACAGGTCAGTGGTGTGGGCCCAAGCTGACATGGATAGGGCTTGAGCAATATCTGCTTAAGCTATAATTTACTCCTCTACCCTTTATCACCAAGTAAGTATAAGTACTCACTCCTTTTCAATCGCCTAGACTACTCACTAATATATTCAAATATCTCTCCAGTTACAATATATTTCTTCTTCCACAAGTGTTCTTCAACATTTAGGAAGACATTTGATTAAAACATTTCACTGACTTGAGTACCAGAATTTACCTATGCCCAGGAAGTTGCTGTTCTAACTTCTACAAGCATTTCCTTTCATGCTCAGGCAGCATAACTGATGACTGACCTTTTTCTTATGAAAGTTATGCCTTCAGCACCTTTTTTTTTTTGTGTGTGTATGTGTGTGTAACATCTCGAGGCATAAACCGCTACCACCAAGAGGAAATTAAAAAAAAAATACAAACAGCCAAAACCTAATCCATTTTAGCTAGTCATCCCTCCACTCTTCAGAAGCAACAAACAATCACGGCATCAAGATTTCCTCGGTAAATGGCAGAAAAGATACGATATATTTGAAAACCCAACATTTCCCCTATTCGCTACTCATTTTAATTAATTACTTCTACTAATTAGACAATTTTTTCGGAACTTCAAGGGAAAAAAAACATCGACATCTTTTTCCAATTAACATATCCTCCACCACAAATCAAAATCAAACCTAGAATCCAACCAAGAAAAAAAAAATCACTCAAGAAATCAGCACATAGAAAACCAGAATCAGTGTAACCGCAACCCAATCATAAGTTTATTCCTCCATTCAAAGTTCATTAAGTTAAAAATCACCGAACCAGAAACCAGCATCCAAAAAATTCAAGTAAAAAAAAAAAAACAACAAAAACTTCTCCGTAACTTACAGTGACAGGGGCATTAACGCGCTGAACATTGGCCTCTTCGATGAGGATTTCAATGACTTTGTCGCAAAGCTCCTTAACTTCAGATTCCTTCAAATGCTGGCATCTCTTCAACTGTTCTATTTGTCGGTCTAGGTCAGACATTTTCCCCCCTTTTTTCTCTTATTTTTCCTTTTCCTTTTTTGTTTTCGCGTTTTCTAGAATTAAAAGGGGTTTAAATTGGAGAATCAGAGGGTGAGCGAGCTTCGTCCAGGAAGGAGTATAACTGGACATTGCTGAGCAGGGGTGAGCTCTCGTTGCGACCTATTTTAGGGGGTGTTTACAAAATAAGTGAGTTTTTTACTTTTATAAATAAAATTGAAAAAAAGGATAAAGTTGTTAATTGTGTTTATAAACGTCCACTTAATTTCTAGACATGTAACTAACTTTAGGGTAGTTAACATTTAGGAATTACAATAATTTTTTTATTTTAAATTATTATATTACTCTTATATAAATATATATCTAAAAAAAAAAATAGTCATTCATTTTTACGGGCGAATGATAATACATTATCGTTGAAAAGTTAACTATAATTTAATAAATCAAAAAACTCATATGAGGCGGATGCTCGTAAATGAGATTGGATATAAATTAGCACAAATCAATACAAATTGCTTTCAAATTAAAACGTCATGCTCAAATTATCTTTCGTTTTGATGTGAGGCGGAAATCTTATGTAAGTGTGGTTTGTTCGTAATGATCGAACACATTGTAAAAACAAGTAGTTGAAAGGCAAACTTCCTCATGTAAACTAACAATACAATTTCTCTACCCGGGGAATCTAACTGTAGTTAAAAAAATATATATAAAATTTTCATTTATAATTGTTGTACTCTTTTTCTTCTCTTTTTTTTTTTTTAATCAGTAAAAAAACATTTTATTCCGGGGTTCTTAACCATAAGGTATAGTCAAGAACCAAATAATTACAAAGACTTATTACAAGTTTTTTAGAAGTAATTAAAAGCAAGTGGATTTTCCATCCAAGTGATTACCGAAGCATTACAATGAATAAAATTCTTCACGGGACCGGCTCCACAATCGACTCTTGATTTCATCCAATATCTTTGAACCATTAAACTCCATGCCATTAAAAATCAGATTATTGTGTGCTTTCCGGATGGCCCATACCACACATTCCCAAAGACTAATAGAGAAGATCTTACCTCTTTTGGAGGAAGTGGTTTAAATATCTTTGACAGGCAAGGGCTATTCCCATTCAAGAAAAGCGACCTCTCCAAATATAATTCGCCTTGTACCTTTCTGAAAAAAGATGATCTATTTGATTCATTGTGGATTTCCACAGAGAGGGCATCGCGTAATACGATCGTTGTAATTATTCTTTTTTCCAAATTTGTCCTTGTCGAGTCGATCCTTTAATAGTCTCCAAGCCGTTGCAATCTTTCAACGGTGCAATCTTGCTCACGCACTAAACTCAAACTCAGCTTCTTCCTCATCATTGGCATTTTTGTTTGAATCCGCATTTAGAAGCTCAGTAGGCTCTTTTGGTGCTTTATAGTCTCCATCTGGCGTTTGTGTCCATCTCCATCCATCCTCTTCAAAATCCAGTGGGTACACCATTAATGAGATTCAAAAATTGATTGCAGACTCGACCTCTCCCTCTCAAAGAACTCACGCCTCCTCCCATTTCCACTCCCATACACCCCTCGACCCATTCCCCATTTTCACTAATGAGACACTCTTGCCTCCTCATAAAATGATACATTCTCGGGGAATCTTTGGACAAGAGACCACAACCCAACCCATAACCCATGCCAAAATAGAGTATTATTCCCAACTCCCTAACCTTTTGAGATATTTTCTCGAAACCACTTCCTCGGCGCCCGACCCTAACTCTACCACATCCCTCCACCAACTAGACCATCTAGACTTCCTCGCATTGGATGTGAATCCACCTCACTCCTCAAAGACCCATATAACGATGTGATAATTATAGCCCACAAACACTTACGATCCCCCAATCTGCCATAACCATTTTCCCGTCAAAGCAATATTAAAACTCTCTAAATCTCTCACTCCCAGCCCCCTCGAAGATTTGGGATCACAGACCACTTTCCAACTAACCCAAGGAACTTTGCTCGTTTCTTCCCCATATAGAAATTTTTTTTGCAAAGAAGAAATCTCACTCATAGGTGTTTTTGGTAAATAGTAAAAGGAGATGATAGGTTAGTAATGCGAGATAGAACCGATTTCAAAAGAGTTATCCTTCCACCAAGCTTGACATTTTTTGTGTTCCCATGATTTCGGTTTGCCCTTTACCTTCTGAGCGAGGTGTTCCAACTCTGCGACACTCTTGTAATTCACCCCATTCCGATCCCCAAGTATGAAAATGGGGTTGTCCCAATTCATGACTAATGTTGAGCCATCTGCACTATCTGTTGTTGTCCACATTAAAGCCAAGAGTGCATTTGCTATAGTTGACTTTGAGACACGAGGTGATTTCAAAATTTGCTAGCAAACATTTCATTGCCGAGCATTCGACTCCTTTGTGGTTGCCCACAAATATGGTATCGTCTGCATATTGGAGGTGAAAGCTTGATTTTTTCATCCCCGATTTCAAATTTCTAGAAGATTCAACTCCGCCTTGTTCACCGAAGCTCGATCCCTCCGCCACGATGAGGAATAAGAAGGGGAAAAGGGGATCGCCCTGTCTCAGTCCTCTTTCTAATTTGAATTCGCCCGACGGAGACCCATTTACTAGAACGTTGGCCGTTGCAGAAAAAGATACACATTCCATCACCCATTTTCTCCATTTGAAGTCAAAGTTCATTATTTGCATCATCTCGTCTAAGAAACTCCACTTTCGGAATCATAGGTTTTTAGCGAAGTCTATCTTGAAAAAGATCCTCTCAATGTTCCTTCTCTTTGCTTCCTCCCTGACCTCATTTAGTACCACCAATTACGCCAGGTGAATTTTTTTCCCACAAATGCAATTTGGTTCTCCGAGATCACACTTTCCATTACCCTGCTCAATCTGCCGGCAAGGACTTTTGCAAGTTTCTTGTACATGCACCCAATGAGTGAGATAGGGCGGTAATCATTAAAATTACTAGCTTCTTCTTTTTTTGGTATGAGTACAACAAAGGACGGATTAGAGCATCTGACAATCCTTCCGTTGCGATGGAAATCAGACATCATCTTTAAAATATCGTCTTTAATGATATCCCAACACTCCTTGATGAACCTAAAGTTGAAGCCATCCGGGCTCGGACTTTTTTTGATTTCTTGCTCTGTGAAAGGTGCTGTGAGCACTAGGTTTTCTTCCAAAGACACCTTCTTCACAGCAAATAGGTTTAGTGTTGGCCGATTTGTGAACTTTTTCTTGAACTGGTTCATAAAGATTTCCTTCACCCCCATCTTTACTGATTCTGGACTGTCAACCCACTCCTGTCCCACTTGTAGTCCCACCATCTCATTTGTTTTCCGGCGTTGCTGGATAGCTCGATGAAAAAAAATCTTGTGTTGATGTCGCGTTCTTCAACCAATTCATTCGAAGCTTTACGGGCAACTAAACAAGTGTTTTCGGTTTAGAGTTTTTGAAGCGATTCGATTGTGGCTATCTTTCTTCTCTCAATTTCACTATCTTTCCACCCAAAAGTGTAAATCAATTACATCGATTCTTCTATCTCACTTTGAGTTTTTCTATATTTGATTCCAGGAGCCAGTGCAGTCCGGTTCCAGTTCTGATGCCCTCCTTCAAATATTTCAACTTCTCTTTTTACTACAAAACCGCCCAACCATCAACTTTGTGTGTTGTTCCACATTTGTCACCAAGTCTTTGAAAGTAGGATGTTCTAACCAAGCATTGAAGAATCACGAAGGTCGTGGTCCCCGATCTACACTTTTTCGTCTCTAGCATCAATGGGCGTTGGTCGGAAATTGCTCTTGGAAGCCCCTTTCGAATTGAATTAGTTCTACGGAGCCATTCACTATTCACAAGGAATGGGCATCGAGCCGGTTCTTACACTTGCCGATTAGGTCTGTGTAAATGTACTTAACCGTGAAGAGGTAGGTCAGTAGGCTTGAGTCATCGAAGCATACGGATATCCCTCATTGATTGTTTCCCATCGCCCATTCCTTTCATGTTCATACCCTAATTGAGTTGAAATCTCCACCACGCACAAACAATCCTCCATATTACGATCAATTACCACTTTTAGACTTTCCTGCAGATCTAGCCTCTCCTCTAGTATATTCATAATGCAACAGCGGAGTCCCTATCGGTCCCCCAAAGTCCGTTAGCGATCACAACTCCTCAAGTGCCAACAACTTGACAGAGTGAATTTATCTGAATTCCACACAAATAATTATCCATCGGAGCGACCCAATAGAAGGTCGGCCACCCACGCAACATTATCACCACCCAAAAAGTTGTTTACAAATTGAGTCACTTATTACTTCAATTTTGATTCTGGATACAAGCAATGACCACATTGTGTTTCTTGATCAACCAGAGATTTCTTTCTTTTTATCCTACTCCGCCCTCTTATGTTAAAGGACATTATCTTCATTAAAACTTTGAGAATTATCGCCCGGACCAATTTGTGTTGGAGGATTTACCTTTCTTTCCTGCAAACGGATTTTCCAAGATAGCGACAGATCGTTTCCTTTGAGCCCAATTTGTTTTCCAAAATCCCATATTTCTTTTTTTGTAATTATTTGGACCTGCACCATTGGAATTGCTCTACCTTTCTTCTGTTGCGCAAGTCATTGTTTTAATCTCTCAAATCATCTTACGAGACCATATTTCCCATAAATTAAAGCCATGATTTCTTTTCTTCATCCTTTGAACTCCCGTTTTCGCGCAAATTTCCCATCCTTCTTGCCTTTTACGCTTTTAATTGGTTAATTTGTCTCCGCCTTTGCGGATGGAGGAACGTGATCCGGGGACAAAGCAGTGTGAAACTTCGATTTAGGGATAGCATTGGAGGGGGTATGATTGAGGGGTGGAGGATTAGGGTGTGTCGGCAAGCGGGAGGAAAGGTTTGAGGGTTGTATTGAGGATTTTTACGGTAAGGGGGTGGGTTCTAGAACCGGTTCGAGGGTGGGGTTAACAATAAGAGGGATTTGTGATTGGGCTTGGGAAGGGATTTTGGGCCGAGGGTTAATGATTTGAGGGTGAAATTTGTACTAGAGGGGGGTTAATTTGGGCTTCAGAATGGGTAATGTCAGGTTGGGCTTCTCCAGGGTTTGGGCCGAGATGATTTTCAATATTGGGTTGGGTTTCTGAGTTGGACGCCAAGTGGGTCAAAGGTTGATGGGATTGGGGTTAGGCCAAGGATACATCATAGTTACCAGCAAAATTCAAATTACTTCGGGGCCCCACTTCTCCACTCCCGGGAGTCACGCCGCCACCTTCACCAATTCCCACATTGATAGTGCCCAACTCCTCGTTTCTTGGTACCTTCTGGAGTGGCCCACCATCATCAATATGAACCTCTAAACCATGCAATCTGTCATTTTCCAAGGAATCTTGATGATTGTCCGCCTAAGATATGATTATGTTCTGTTCCTTTGAATCATCACTCTTCCCTTTTGTTAGGGTTCATAGTGACTACCGCTGCATTGCATTCATCACCGTTTATCAAAAGCGCTTAAATTTTGCATGGTGAGATTGACTCATCATCTGAATAAAGGTTGTCAACATCCCCCACCATTGAGGGCTGACATTCACATGAACACTTGAACTCCTCCAGAATCCCAATATTGAAAATCACATAAATCAATATTTATACGAACCATATTGTCAATTAATTTAGAATTTTTGGACGTGGAGATCTGCACTCTAGCAAAATCCATTTTTCCTTCTTTTACGTAAATTTGGTCCATCTTAATAAATCTACCCATTTTAGCACTCATTAATGAGAAGAACCGCCGGACCAAGCATGAGTAGGAACTCGAACCACCTTGTCAAGAGACTCTATGATTATTAACATCCTTAACTTTCTCAAGGTCTAACCCATTCGAACCAAAACTTCATCCATTCATCAAAATCCTCAATGAGCTCTTTAGTTGTCTGTTAGATGAGCTTTGAATCAGGATAAAATTATCACCCTTCGATCGCAGCTTCGGTTTCCCACTGCATTCGCTCATAAGTTCTTCATTATGTTCCTCCCATGTGAATTTTTCTTTTAAATAACCTGTGTAACACCCCATTAGCCACTCTCGCTCCTCCGTTTGTGTATTATATGTCAGGATTTTGTTTTCCTTCCTTTCTTTTAATATTCTTCTCACATCGTCCTCCTTATCTAGCTTCTCCTTATCCGACTTCTCCTTAACCACCGCCTCCGCAAAAGATACCTTAGGTTTTCTCATTCCACCATCGCGAGGAAGGATGTAAACCCTCCTCTCTTGTTTTTTCCGCACGACTTCTACCGGAGCTTCTCTATGGTATTTTGGGACGAACTCCCTCATCTTGTAAATTCCTATCCAAATGTTATTTAGATCCTCTAGTGTTGCTCGGATATCCATGTCTATTGGAAACCGAACAAAACCGAATATTTTCCCCAGCTTATCTCTCTTTCTTGGAAAACATATGTCCACCACTTCGCCAATCTTTTTGAACTGATGAACCAGTTCTTGAGTGGAGCAATCTTCCGGAAATTTTTTGAATAGGAACGAGGTTGACTCTGCTATCTTTGGCTTTCTGGCATAACCGTTTTTTAGTTTGGAACTACCTGCATATACCGTATTACCATCTCTCCTAAAAAGGCTCGGGTTAATCCTATGGTTTGGGAAAGATCTCTGCCTCACCGGGTTACACTCGGAAAGGCGGCTCAGCCGCCGGGGATCTACCCGCCTACCTCTACCCCTTCTCACCTCTTGCCACTCTTCCTGACACTCTCTCTCATCATTCGACACATAATTGTTGTACTCTACTTATAACAATCTTGTCACGTGACTACGCCCCAAGAATAATTCACAAAACATCCTTATAATTATAGGGCACCTCAATTCTAAAGCGAACTAAGAAGCTAAAATAAGCGAGTTGAGAAGAGCAATGTGAAAGCGATGAGCGACGTGAATAAGCGTCCGTGCCACGTAGTCGAAATGGAAAGGAGATGAATCAGGAAGTGGGGATCAAGACTCAAGGTTCGCGGTGGCTAATTCGGGACGAGACGACCTCGCCTATTTAATGAAAGTTAATTTCTTGGACATAATAATCATCCCCAATTAATGATTGTAATTAATGTCGTGTAATTCTATAGATATGGGTTTAACTCCTAATGAAATGATCGAACTTTTAGCACAAAAAAATAATTTAAGTGCAAACCAAAATACGTATGTTCTTACATGTTTATTCATAAGCATTTGAATTTATTATTTATTGCCCTAGACATATAATGTAGGTTACAATAGTAACATTACAATTTCTTTTTCCTCTATTTTTTATTAGTAGATGATGATATAAATTGTTAAAATGTAAGTTGTCTTTACTAGTTTTAGTAATTAATGTATTTTTAATGGGATACATAATTACACGTAGTAAATTGGTGCGTATTAAATATTTGAGGCAAAAACTTGAATAGAACTGGTTCATGCTATGAACTCAGGTTAAACCTGACCCATACACTACAAAAGAGTCATATATATTATTTGAGTTTATTTGTTATTTCGCGCCTCTCTCTCTTCTCCCCTCACCCGTCACCGAGAAAACTACCATCTTCGTCTTCCGAATTGAGTCTTAAGTGACCGAAAATGCCTCCTCACTCAACGCCACTGAAAATTGTCGCCATAAGTTCATCTTTTTCATTGTTGTTCGTCCTTTTTTTTTGTTGTTGGAGGAATGCGTTTACATTTTCGGCAATTTCACTGGTATGGAAAAAAAAACTATCACCAATACACATAAAAACTATCACTGTTACTTAGAAAAATTATCATTGTTACTCAGATAAACTATTATTGTCACTGTATGCTAAACTAAGTATCATTGTTATACACATAAACTATCAATGCTATGTATAAAAACTCCTAGTATAACACTATTAAATTATCACTGGTATGAAAAAAAAAACCTATTACCAATACACATAAAAATTATCACTATTACTCAGAAAAACTATTATTGTTATTCATGAAGACTATCACTGTCACTGTAAGAGATACTAAGTATCATTGTTATACCCACAAACTATTACTGTTATGAAGAAAAAAATATTATTATTCATAAAAAAAAATTATCATTGTCACTAGTGAAGTCACGATTTATATCAAAAAAATAAGAATTGAAGCATCAACAACATCAAGATCAATGGTGTGCCACGCGATGTGGCGACGACGCGAGAGTGAGAATGAAATGAGAGTTATCACTTAGCTTGAATGGACGAAAATTCAGGTCAACTCATCTTTCAAAATGAGTAATACTATTAAATTAGGGTTAATAGTGTGAACTTGGTTCATATGACTATTACTCTATGTTTGAGGGTGTATTTAGCCATAATCTTGGCACTAATCCAAATTTTTAATAAACTTACATCTTTTTTTCGGTTGAGTTCACAATTTTTTTTTTAATTAATTGAATAGATTATAGAATATTTAAATCCAATATATTTATTATATGAAAAATTAGTCGTAGTATAGTAGCTAAGTGGCCGATAAAAAATAGTCTAAATGGCCTTTAACAAAAAATCTATTTTCTGCAATTTGTAGGGAAAAAAAAATGCAAAATTAAGTGATACTAGCCTAAAATTTCTTATAACTTGCACATTGAATTTTAAGCAACCACTTAATTTTTTAATACCACGCTGATCTTGCACGATGCAAGCAAACTTCTGAATTTGAAGAGAACTTTTCACCCTAAATTGAACTCTGTTTTTCTCTATTCAATCCCATTTCCCCAAATTAAAAGCTTCATTTCATTCGCGCGAGTCAACGATGTTGCTGGCAACGACTACGTTTTGGGGGGAGAAGCGGTGTCAGTCACGTTCAACCAGTCGCTGAGATAAAATTATATTCAAGCAATGTTAAAGGTGAGTGTGACAAGATTGTATGATAAAGTCAGTTGTGAACTTATGCCGTTAAAGTTGTTTGATATAATGCACATGTGTAGTCTGTAGAAAATTTGGTGTAATGAGTTTTATATTGGGATTGTTGGAGTCCGAGTTGCGGAATGAGTCCGGGGAGGACAAGGCGTTCGGAATGAGTCGGGGAGGACAAGGCGTTCAACCTAGTTGAGGTCGTTCACTTCGCTCGATGTCGATCTCGAGTTGATCTCGGTGGGAGATTGTTGGGTTATGGAACTGAGTGAAAAGCGGATGCGAGAGCGAGGAGGTGCTTTCGACCGGCGCTCAAGGTCGGCGGTGTGCTCGATGGGCGCCCCTATCGGCGCCATGAGGCGCTCGAGCAATGTATGTGATCGAAAGCGAGAACCGCTTGACCTATGGCTGAGGTCGGCGGGTCCCGAGGTTCTGTTATCTGAGGAGCCGATGCAAAGTAGTGCAAGATACAATGGGGGAGTTAGGGGTATTTATCTGAAAAACCTAGATTTGGCCCATCTGGCGAAACCTAAAAAGATGGGCCGGGCCTCGTACAGGCCTCGGAACCTCTCGACCTCGGCCATAGGTCGGCGGTTCTGCGATCACATACATTGCTTGCGCCCTCATGGTATTTGGATAGAAGGCGCTCGACCGAGCACACACCTTTCGACCTCGGCCGGGTCGCCTCCTGGATCCTGCATCCCGTTCACTCGGGCTCCAACAATCTCCACACGAGACCGAACTGGAGACCCGACATCGGCGGAAGTGCCGCACGACCTCAACTCAGTCGAATGTCTTGTCCTCCCTGGACTCATTCGAACGTCTTGTCCTCCCTAGACTCATTCGAACGTCTTGTCATCCTGGACTCATTCCGCCTTTCGAGACTCAACAATCCCAACAATCTCCCTTTGGAGGCCCGGCTCAAGCGTAACTTCGTCTTCCCCATCTCTCATTAGCGGTAACTCGATTAGAGCAATGTCCTCAATGTAAACCCGATCCACCTTGATCCAAACAACGCCCCACAACATCCTTCTCGAACACCGCATTACTTCGGCCCCACATATCAATTTGATCCAAGCTCCGCTCCTCAACGCGTCCATCTCCGATCCCCATGATCGAGCAACGTTCCGCAGCTCCCGTCTTTGATCCTCGTTGATTTGAGCCACGATCCTTGATACTCCCCTCAATGATCCTCCCGGTTCACTAGAATCGAGCACCATCCCGCAATGTCCTTCGGATCAAGATTGATCGACTAAAGCATAACCCGAGCACGTCCCATCCGCACCCAGTTGATGCTCTTCGTCCACCAATTCGGCGGCGATCTAGGCCGCGCGTGTCAGCGTCCTTCTTGATCTTGCAAGAACCAACCACCTACTCGAAGCGGCGCCCCGTACTCGCGAATAACCTACGGAACCGCTTCGACACGGGGCTTTGGTGGGCGGTTACCTTTCGACCAACCAGCTTCTCGGCGCCTTATTGCATTCTCGGGCGTTCGGTGGTTGTGCGGCCGTACCGAGCGACAAATCCGAAATCCGTTCCATCAAGCTTCTCAGCGGGCGATTTCCTTTAGCCACCCATAATTGCTCCCACCGAGATCCCTTGAGGCGATGCTCGATACGAGTTATTTAGGAATTAAAAGCAATTATAAGAAAATAATGGAACAACGAATTAAGGAACAAACAATTTGGTTACCCGGTTAAATCCGGGAATGACTACGTCAGGGGCACTACCAAGCGGAGATTCACTATTTTTAGTGTGTTTTTAACAAGACAAGAGAGGCAAATACAATGAGTCAAAAAAAAAAAGTATTTATACGAGATCGGGCCTAAAACTCTAAATGGCGTCACGGGCGAACCGCCGACCAGGAGCATTTGGTCGAGGTTTCGGCCGATCAACTTGCTAGCTCGGCGCCTCGATGGCGTTGAATGGGGAGCGCCGACCGAGCAATAAGTGCTTTCGACCTCGACCGGTCGTCGAGCGTCTCCTCGTGGTCTCCTCCGGTCTCCACAACCCAACAATCTCCCATCCGGAGACCGACTCAACCGTAACTTGTCTCCTCCGGTTTCAATGATCTCTCTCCGGTAGTAGTCTGGCCTTATGCTCGATTTCAAGGCCATTGAAGTCATGCATAACTTCAACTTCTCTAAGGTCACAACCTTAGTCAACATGTCAGCCAGGATTCTCACTTCTGGATCTTCATCATTGTAAAAGATCTTGTTCTCAATGAGGTAATGAATATAATGATACCTTAACTTTCGATGTGCTTAAGTCCTCGAAAGTGAAAGGCGGAATTTTCGCCAAAAGTGAATAGCACTCATTTGTCACTATCTGAGAATCTTATCATTTTGCTCCTTCCCCAACTCACCACGGCAGATTACGCAGCAAACCATTTTCTTTACTAGCCTCGGTGGCCATAGCGTACTCGCTATACCGCGATGGATCGAACCACGATCTTTTGCAACTTAGAAGCCCAAGATATTTACGGCGTACCACCAAAAGTAAACACATACCCCGTAGTACTCCTCCTTTTTGCCGAGATCATTTGATACCATATGCGCATCAACATATCCACGCCAACCAACGCTTTTTGCCCTCAAAACACAAAACTTGTTCATTAGTATCTCTCAAGTATCTAAGGATCCACTTCTTTGCCTCCCAATGCCTTACCCGGATTGCCCATAAACCGGCTAACAACTCCCACCGCTTCAGGCAATATCACGGTCTTGTACACACCATTGCATACATCAAACTTCCAATTCTTTGGAAGCATCTGAGTGTTTTTGCATGTAGGTCCGCTCCTCTTCATTACTAGGTGAGTCCTTGTTGGATAAGCTTGGCCCGACTTCCAAAGCGGGACCGAGCTGGCTTTGCATCTTCCATACTAAATCTCTCAAGACTTTCTTTATGTATTGACTGTGAAAGATACAATTTTCACGCCACCTTGTCACGGTCGATTAAGATACCCAAGATTTGCTTAGCCTCTCCAAGGTCCTTCATAGCAAACCTTTGGACAATTTTTTCCTTCAATTGTTATGACCTGGATGGACCCAAATACCCCCAATGGTATGATATAGTCGCTTTGGGTCAAGCCCATATGATTTGTTTTGGGCATCTCCCAAAAGGCCTCAAGCCAATTGAGATAGTGTCCATCCTAATAAACCCCATGATCCTACCATATTTTTCCGATGTGGGATATTGTTTGAACCCCAACAATCCTCCTCAAACAAAGACCACCGAGCCTCCCCTCAAACGACCGCTCTATCTAGGTCAACACCGCCCTAGTCCATAGAGACCCCGTTTTTTCACCAAAGGCTTCACCGTCTTATTTGTTTAACACGGGACTACTCCACATCATTTAAATGCGGGACCATGGCTCGATACCACCGTTATGACCTGGATGGACCCAAATCCCCCATTGGTATGATATTGTCCGCTTTGGGTCAAGCCCCAGACGGATTTTTTTTTTTTTGGGCATCTCCAAAAGGCCTCATCCCAATAGAGATAGTGTCCATCCTAATAAACCCCATGATCCTCCCATATTTTTCCGGCGTGGGATATTGTTTGAACTCCAACATTTTATTCATTTTCGATTTCAACATCATAGTATTGATTTGGAATCAAGCATAAACCAATAATGTTTTATTTGTGGTATATGATGTTACATATGAAAACGTAAGAGGTGATGATAAAGCAGAGCCAATTGTGTTGAAAAGCTTAGGTTGTTAATCATCTCTGGAAAATGATTACTTGGGATTGTGTTCTCATCTATTGGTTAGCTATGCAACTAGCAAGGCATGTTTAATGGCTATTAGATTTCCTGTGAATTGATATTTATTTATTATAATTTTGATGGTTATAGGAACTCAGGAGTGTGGGATGGGTTCAAGAGGTTCTGCATTGATCTATGGGTGTACTAGTTACCATAGGTTACTTGAGTTATCATTGGTATATGTAAAAAAAGAGAGGTATGATTTTATTTTCCAGTTCTTATATGTATATTTCTTTTAAGAGGCAAATTTGCATGAGGCGGTTTCACGGTGAGGCGGGACATAAATTTGGGATTGACGCTTTAACACTTTGAGAGGTGGGTGTAATTTGTGTTAAACTGTACCCCGTCTCATGTATGAGACCGTCTCATATGAGTTTTTGTCATCTTTTAATTTGAACCCACTTGCAATGACTTGATGCTAGTCTTGACTGAGCTTTCACATATGAATGTGTCCAGTAACTTACTAATATATCTCTTGGCGTGAATATCTCAGTACAAAAATTAAATCGTTTCCTTTTCTTCTGATGTGGATAAAATCATTTTGATAATGCTGATAATCAGTTGGTTTATACAACCATATATATGTATATACATATATGATATACTCATGCCTCTATTATCTTGCTCAACATGAGTGACAACTGAATCAGAGAACTCCGAACATGTGTCACAACAACAAGCACAAGCAAAGGCGATTAAAGAAAGATAATAACCAAAAAATTCCCATAGATCCTCTCATCAACTCTACTAGTACGCCGCTATGTATGAACTATTCGAACTTCACAACTACTCAACAATTTTCAATTTCTCCTATTCTTTTATATCACTTTTTTGTGATGTGTACTCGGATGGTTTGCAAATTATTCAGGGATGAAGCTGATATGTCTTTGCCTACTGATCCAGGTACACTATGGTGCCACCTTCTACGTTCCGTAGTGTGTGTATAGGTTTTGTTGTGTTCTTTCTGTATTATGCATTCCAGGTATTTGATGAATTGTGCTAGAGTTGACATAGGAAAGGCACATTTTGTTAGATTGAATCATGGCTTGTTTTAAAAAAAAGGATTTTCCGTTTTCATTTAAATATAGTTTTAGCAGCTGAAAATGAAGAGGATCAAAAGGTCCTGTCGTTCAGCTTGCTATGTGGGTATGACGTCAATAAACTCAATCTTGGCTGAGGATATTTTTGGTGCTGTTAGGAATTAAACAAGCAATTATGGAGAAAATAATAGAACTAGGAATTTAGAGACAAACAATTTGGTTACTCAGTTCGTCAGGAATGACTACGTCTGGGGGCACTACCAAGCCAGAAGATTCACTATTTTCGTGTGTTTTTCGTACAAAGAGGCAAATACAATGAGACATGGGCCAAAGCCCTAATTCACGCGCACAGCTGCGGAACCAGCTCGACCACGGGCCTTGGTCGAGTTGTTTACTTCGATCGATCGCCACTCGGCGCCTCAATGCTCGGGTCTCCCGTGGCGCTCGACCTCCTTTGGTCGGCGAAGTGCTCGACCTAACACCATGGTGAGTGCCTGCATGCTGCTGGATCCCTTCTCCGACTTCGGGCTCCACGGCCCAACAATCTCCCACCAGGCCGACTCAGCCTTAACATGTCTCCCCGTTCCAACGGTTTTCTCTCATCGGTAGTAGTCTTAGGGCCTTATGCCCGGTTCCAAGGCAGTTGAAGTCATGCATAACTTCAACTTCTCTAAGGTCACAACCTTAGTCAACATGTCGCCGAGGATTCTCACTTCCGGGATCTTCATCATTTTGTAAGATCTTGTTCTCGATGAGGTAAGCAGAATGTAATGATACCTCAACTCAATGTGCTTCGTCCTCGAGTGAAAGGCCAATTCTTCGCCAAGTGAATAACACTCATTTGTCCACTATACAAATATACTATCATTTTGCTCCTTCCCCAACTCACCGGCCATTTCGCAGCAAACCATTTCTTTACTAGCCTCGATGGCGCAGCGTACTTTGGTTTTGCGATTAATTTGATTCTACGATCTTTTTGCAACTTAGAAGCCCAAGATATTCTTTGTACCACCAAAAAGTAAACACATACTTCGTAGTACTCTTTTTTTTGTCGAGATCATTTGATGCCAAGTCTGTGATCAACATATATCGCCAACCCAACGCTTTTGCCCTCAAAGCACAAAGCTTGTTCCGTAGTACCTCTCAAGTATCTAAGGATCCACTTCACTGCCTCCCAATGCTGCTTACTCGGATTGCTCATAAACCGGCTAACAACTCCCACAACCTGTGCAATATCTGGTCTTGTACACACCATTGCATACATCAAACTTCCAATTCTTTGGAAGCATCTGAGTGTTTTGCATGTAGGTCCTCCTCTTCGCTACTAGGTGAGTCCTTGTTGGATAACTTGAACTGACTTCCCAACGGGACCCGAACTTGCTTTGCATCTTCCATACTAAATCTCTCCAAGACTTTCTTTATGTATTCAGCCTGTGAAAGATACAACTTTCCTGCCACCTTGTCACGATCGATTCGCATACCCAAGATTTGCTTGGCCTCTCCAAGGTCCTTCATAGCAAACCTTTCAGACTATTTTTCCTTCAACTTGCTCACCTCCCGAGCACTAGAGCCTGCTATCAACATGTTATCAACATATAATAGCAAAATGATATAACCATCATCATACCTCTTGAAGTAACAGCAATGGTCAGCCTCACACCTATTTATCTTAATCTCGTGCATGAACCCACCAAACTTCCGTACCACTGTAATGGAGCTTGTTTCAGACCATACAAGCTCTTCTTCAACTTGCAAACAAGCTCACTACTCCCCTTAGACAAGTATCCCTCCGGTTGCTTCATGTAGATGTCCTCATCTAAATCACCATGAAGAAAGGCGGTTTTCACGTCCATCTGTTCTAACACAAAATTTTCTGCAGCCACCAGACTCAGAACCAATCGAATGGTAGTTAGCTTCACCACTGGAGTAAAAACATCAGTATAGTAGCGTTTGCTTCCATCAGCCTCCTCTTTTATTCTGTAAATCCACTTGTTATGCAGTGCTTTCTTGCCCTTAGGAAGCTCAACAAGCTCCCAGGTTCCGTTGGTCATCAATGAATTCATCTCATCATCTATTGCAAGTTTTCACTTGTCCACCTGTTCACTACGTGTTGCCTCTGCATAACATTCAGGTTCACCACCATCAGTTAACAATAAATAATGGAGGGAGGGTGAATACCTATCAGGAGATCTCCGATCCCTCGCGGATCTCCGCAGCGAAATTGTTGGTGGTAGTGTACTTGGTTCTTCCTCAACAATCACCTGATCATCTAGAACCCCTTTGCTCCCACCCAAGTTCGAAATGTCTAACTCCACAACCTGAGACTCAGAACACCTTCTTTGGATTTCCCCAACCTATCTTTGTACATCACCTGTTCATTAAATATGACATCTCGACTACGAATCACCTTTCGGTTTTCCTCATCCCAAAATCGATAGCCAAATTCATCACCGCCATATCCAATAAACGTACACTTAACAGATTGTGCATCCAACTTACTTCTACTCATAGAATCAACATGAACATATGCAACACACTCAAATACTCGAAGAAAAGACAGATTTACCTCCTTTCCCGACCAGGCCTCCTCCGGTATGCCATTTTCCAAAGGAGTTGAGGGTCCTCTGTTTATCAAGTAAGCTGCTGTGTTAACCGCCTCTGTCCAAAACATCTTTGGCAGCCCACACTTCAATCTCATGCTCCTAGCACGTTCACATAGGGTCCTGTTCATACGTTCTGCCACACCATTCTGCTGTGGTGTTCCTCTCACGGTTTTCTCCATTCGGATTCCATTCGCCTCACAGAATCCTTTGGACTCACGGAGCTCGTACTCTCCGCCATTATCGGATCTCAAACGCTTCACCTTGAGACCCGTTTCAGTTTCTACAAGAGCCTTCCATTTCCTGAAAGCATTAAATGCATTAGACTTATTTTTCAAAAAATAAACCCATACCTTCCTCGTAGAGTCGTCAATGAAAGTCATGTAATATGATGCTCCACCAAGGGATGTCACTTGTGCTGGACCCCACAAATCATTGTGAACTAACTCCAGCTTCTGCTTCTTTAAAGCCTTGCCTCCCTTCGAAAAACTCACCCTTTTCTGTTTTTCGAATACACAGTCCTCACACAAACCAATGTCAACTGTCTTGAGGTCTGGCAGTTTACCCTTCGAGCACATAACTTTCATCCCCTTTTCACTCATGTGGCCAAGGCAACAATGCCACAAATTTGCATTCCCTTTTTCACTTGCAAGAGCAATGCTATCCCGGGTGTTGCCTGTCATATACAACGTCCCCTCTTTATTTCCACGAGCCACTTGTTGGGATTATACTGGAAAGTATGCTTTTACTTTGTATAATCAGACTGAATTTCAGACTTATTTACTGAAATAAATTGTTTATCACTGATGCTTTAAATATAATCGAATGTTACATATATTTACTGCATAACTGTTCAATAAATAGTACGTGTTACATTGTAGTTAATTTAGTGATACCATATCACAGAAGATTAAATTAACAGTCCCTTGTAACCAAAAGTACACCATTCACGACCTAGATAGAAATGAACAATCCATTGTGAAAGGTTGAAGTGTAAAACTCAGATTGGCTTGTCTTGACCAAGAGATTACACTAGTGCATGTCTAGTGCACTGAAGAGGACCTAAAGGAGGACAAATTCTTCAGAACTGAACTAGGAAGAATTAGACCTCAGTGGTTCGTTATTTCTTAATCTTCGTCCCTTAAATAGGATCGTGTGTGGTTAGTAATTATTGCTTTGACTTATTACGGGAAGAGAATCAACGAGATTCAATACTCTATATCTTGGGCAATATTATTGGTCACATGCGATTGCTAAGATTTAATACGGAGAATCGTGTGCAAACGCTTGTTCGACGATTTGCCTCTTGGGAGGTTTCATAAGTTTTATCATACCAAATCTTGCAAGTGGAACTAGTTTTAGGTATGGGTAATAATGTTGAACCGTTCCTTTACCAAGGATAAAAGATATTAATTAATGGAAAGCTATTTCATGGCTTGAATTAATTAATGGACTAGATAATCTTAAACACGGAAATAATAGCAGGGAGCCATATTACTTGATAATATGGGTTAAGATGGATAGTGCAATATTAATTATGTAGTGAAATTAATTAATATTTATGGGCTTGAATAATATTGTGGCTCAATATTGATAATCCAAGATCCATTGGAAGGTCCAATCTTAATTCTCCTAAAGGCCCCTCAAGTAGCCCAACATAAAGTCCAATAACTGAAAAAGGTGTTTAAAAATAAAATAAATTTTTGTTGCCTATTTTTCCTAATTTTCGAAAATAGTAAATAAAATGGGAGAAAGATTTTCTTTGAATTTTGTTATGGAATGAAGATATGTATTCTTGGAATACAAGATTATCTCATTAAATTCAAGAAATCTCCCACTTGGTTATTTACTATGAAATTTCGAAAATTTTGAATAATTAAGGGAGAGAAAGATTTTCTTGAAAAGATATTATGGAAGATATGTATTCTTGGAATACAAGAATATCTCATAAATTCAAGAAGATCCAAATCTTGGTTTCTTTTTCCTTAAAATTTCTAAATATCCCATAACAAGAGGAGTTGGGATTTTTGTGGAATATTTTAATTATGGAGAAAAGAATATATGAGATATATTCAAGATTTCTTGGAGATCAAGAAAAAGAATTTCCCATATTATTTTTCCCCAAATTTTCGACCACCAGCTCATTATAAATAGGGGATGAATGTTTCATCCCCAGAGAATTCTAAAAAATTAGTTTTTAGGAAAAATATCGTCGATAAAATATCAAATATTTTGAAAGCGTAATGATTGTGTATTTTTGAAAAACGTCAATTGTGAGTGTACAATTCCATGTGCTGGAAAAATTAGTAAATCCACAAAGGTGGTGCAACAAATTTTATTTTCCCTTTTGTTAATTGTTCGCGAGCTTCCTTCCATCGGATTGTCGAGCAAGGACTAGGGAATACTTGGGAAGGTCTTTTGGTGTGTTTTCATTGAAGAGACCATTGCCATTCCAAGAGGTAAGTTCACGTAAACTCGTAATAATTCCGCATGCGTAGGATTTACGTGAACTGTTTATATGCATGATTTGTTGTTGAATTATTATTTGAATTAATATGGGTTAATTCATGCTAGTAATAATTGTTAGAATTAAATTTGTAAAGATTCATCCCGAATAGATCCGGACAATTAATTCCCCAACACCACTACCATGACACCTTTGGATATCTTCCACGAGTTACACCCAAAGGTCACCTTGTAGCCCTCGTCATCAAGTTGCCCAACTGAAATTAAATTCCTCTTCAAACCAGGAATATGTCTCACATCTTTCAATTGTAACACAGTCCCATTTGGTGTCTTAATCCGAACATTTCCCTTCCCTTTGATTTCCAGAGGCTCATCATCAGCTAGATAAACCTTCCCAAAGTTCCCGGAAGTGTACTTTTCCATTATGTCAGCACTGCTGCACGAATGAAACGATGCTCCAGAATCTAACACCCACGACTCCAATGGACTGCTTACACTCAGAATCAATGCATCTGAGTCCTCATCAGTGGCAACGTTGGCTGAGTTGTCATTCTTCTTTGGTTCATTCCCTCGTGCCTTGCACTCACTTTTGTAATGACCAAGTTCATGACATTTATAACACTCAACTTTACTCTTATCCTTCTTGGGCTTATCTTTGCCCCTTGACTTCTATCTACCCCGATTTGGCTTCCCCTTGGATTCAGATCTGCCTCTGCTTCCCGCACTCAAAGCAGATCCTGTGGCCACACCCAACTCTTTCCTGCGAATTTCTTCGCTCATGACCAGATCCCTAACCTCATCAAATTTCAGTTTCACTTTACCTGCTGAAGCACTAACAGCCGTCACCGTTCCACTCCAACTTTCCGGTAAAGAAGACAACAAAATTAAGGATTGAACTTCATCATCAAAATCAATCTCAACCGAACTCAATTGGGCTATAATCATATTGAATTCGTTGAGATGGTTGGCTACCACAGTATCCTCCGCCATCCTCAGGTTGAATAACCTCCGCATCAAGTGAACCTTGTTCGCTGCAGACGGTTTTTCATACATCTCCGTCAAAATTTCCAGCATCTCCTTTGTGGTTTTTGCTTTCACCGTATGTAGGGCGACGTTCCTGGATAACGACAGACGAACCACACTCATCGCCTTCCTATCCAGCAACTTCCACTCATCGTCCTTCATCTCTTCAGGTTTTTCACCCAACGGTTGATACAGATCTTTACCGTACAGGTAATCTTCGATCTGCAATTTCCAGAATCCAAAATCCGTTCCATCAAACTTCTCAACAGACTGCTTGGTATATTAAAGTGTATATAAAAAACCGGAAATATGGAAAAATGATAGACACAAGTATTGAGTATAGTTTCTTTTTTATATCAGAGGTTTATAAAAATTTTTGGACCATGATAAAATCAGGTATTTGGTTATTTATAAACCGCTCGACCAGTTAAATTAAATTCACAGTTGCCAAGTAACAAAATGGTATACTAATATGGACCAACATTACAATACTAAATTTGCTGATTTTGGGCTTTCTAAACTCATTAACAAGAACCAAATTAGTGTCATAACGACCATGAGAGGCACTCCTGGCTATCTCGCCCTGGAATGGCTTAACTCTGCTATTACGGAAAAAGCAGATGTCTCTAGCGCTGGGTCGTGATTCTTGAAATTGTGTGTGGTAGGAAGATTTGTGAGAAATCGAGGCCAGAGGGAGAAAGACATCTGCCATCCTTTTTATGAAAAAAGCGGAGGAAGGACAGTAGCTAGATCTTGTCAACCAGTGGTGTCAGGATGTCTGGTGACTGGTCCAATGTAGCAGAAGTCAAGGAAGGGAATTTTTATTAAGGATATCTGGTCTAATGTAGTTGAAAAAAACCTTATTACTTATAATTAAGGACATATATGAAGAGTTGTAAGGAGGCCAGCTTGAAAAATTGCCCCTGCAAAGCTGCTATCTTTTATAATAATTCTTGCTATATGCCATCCCAAATCTTTTCATTGAGGGTATATGATCGGACTATTTACCCAGTGTATTCTGTATCTTTAAAGGTACAAAGTACTCCTGCAGAAACAACTTGACTGTGTTCTGAATTGTGCTCTGAGTAATTTTTGGGGCTCTTGCTGGAGTTTTATCGTTGGATATGCATTTTTGGTGTACAGAAGGTTGACGGGAAGATCTGAAGAAATGGAGGAACTATTTATAGATCATGTGCCAGGCATTCCCACCGGATTTTCTTTTGAAACGTTGGAAAATGCAACTGACAACTTCGACAAAAAACTTGGGTTAGTTTTCGAAGGGTCGTTCAATGATGGCACAAGAATCGCAGTGAAGCATCTTGATAGAGTCGGTCACGATAAGAAGTAATTCTAGCAGAGATTTAAAGTATTGGCAGCATTCACCATATCAACTTGGTGAGACTAATTGGCTTTTGTGCTGAGAAATTTCACTGGCTTTTAGTTTATGTGCAATGGCTCTCTAGAGAGATGGATCTACCGCAGAATTCATGAAGAAAATGCTCAAATGGAACTGCAGAAGAAAGATCATCATGGACAATTGCCAAAGGATTGACCTATCTTCATGAAGGTTGCAGGGAAAATATCATTCACCTAAACATAAAGCCCCAAAACATACTTCTGGACGAACATTACAATGCCAAACTTGCTGATTTTGGGCTTTCTAAACTCTTGGACAAGAATCAAAGCAATGTCGTAAAAACCATGAGAGAAATCGATGCCAGAGGAAGAAAGACATCTGCCAACATTTTCATGGAAAAAGCTTAGGAAGGACAGTGGCTTGATCTGTTGTCAGGATGTGGAGTCGAATGTAGTAGAAGTTGAGGATATGATGCAAATTTCCGCATTGTGTTTATAGAGTGATCCTGAGAAGAGGCCCTCCATATCCGTGGTGATCAAGCTCTTGTAGGATGTTAACAATGTCAGAAAGACATTGATTACAACTTCTTGACTAGCTAAATCCCAGAAGTTAGTTCTAAAGATGAAGCTCCTCTACTTCCTTCACTTCTGTTGGCGCCTCGTTGATTTTCAGAGTACGTTCTTGAACAATATATTTAATTTGGATCATTTGCTGCTAAATAATGTTTTATATTGTGTTTTATTCATTTTTGCACGTCATTTATGCAATGATATAGTTCTATAAATGATTTTTGTATGCTGCAAATATTTCGAATTATGAATAAATTTTACTTATTCAATTCCCTTTTTAATTATCCTATTAAAGGGTAGGAGACATGAGATTTTAAGTTAGATGATTTACTTAAATGTTTGTTTACATATTTCCTATTTAAGGAGGCCGCTGCCCAGTTCCTCTGTTAAGGCTCATTTAGGCAACAAAGAATAGCAAGTCAGTTAGAAAAGTCTTCCTTCAATGATGGTGATTTAACATAAGAAAGAAAAGTATGAGACTTTGATAACATAAGAAAGAAAAGTATGAGACTTTGATAGATTACAAACCTCACCATCTCATTACTATAAGACATAATTGGAGAATTAATTTACTCCAAACTAACCGATTCCCATAAGAAATAAGTTTTTCACCAATTTCTTTACCACAAACATATCAACTGATACCTTTACTCTTATAAACTAATACTCATAGCATTTAATGCTATGATATTAGTTTTTAAGTGTAATTGTATCAGTTGATAAGTGTTGTGGTATTAGTTTATAAGTGTAATGGTATAAATTTCATACTATAAATAAGTTTCACCGGAGACTTACTCTTTCTTTACAAGCTATGTTTTTTCACTCAAAAAGTAGGTAAAATACCTCATATGCCCTTAAATTTAAATATGTTTAGGATCCTTTACTCTCCATCCAGTTGCAATGGAATTGTTGGGGAAAAACAATATTGCACAAAAAATTGGCAAAAAATGAAGCTATCTCTGTTGCAAAAATCAGAAATGAAAAAATTCCCCATCCATGCCCCAAAAATTTGATGTGAGGTACTGAAATCATCTGGCAGAATGAGGTTGATCTCCCTTATAAAAAGGCAGAAATTTTGTGAACTGGACAAAAAAAGTTGTTGTCTCATCAATAGTGGGTACCAAACCTGGGGTCTCCACATTTAATATTTTAAATACCAATACTTGACTTGAGGTTGACTTGAGTGAAGTCTTGTTTATTCATTGTTCAGTATCCAGTGAGAGTCTTCCATCTTATCAACATTATTAATGTGAAATACTTGTCCCACAAATTTTTGCTTCAACGTCTTGCCGTGAATGTGATGATGTCTACACTTTGCATCTTCTTCTTCACTATAATTACTCTCTTGATCTCTTGCTTACTGCCATATGATGACTATCCAATGGCAAATCTCTCTACTTTATGGATCAATAATTCCACTCTTGACAATAATCCAGCTGTTAAAATCATTCTTCGTAGAAGAAGTAGTTTCGGCCCAGATTATGCTTGTGGTTTCTGAGGATGGTAACAATTCTCATCTGTTTGCTATATTCATTCTCCTACAAACAACAGAGGTAATGATTCTGCTGCAAGAGAGTCGTCGAGAGTTGTGTGGTCTGCAAAACAAAATATTTCTGTAGCAGTCAACGCGACGTTGGAGCTCACAGATGGAGGTGACCTGGTGCTCCGACATGCAAATGGCGCGTTGGCTTGGTCTACCAACACTTCTGGAATGGGGGGTTGCGGGCTTAAATTTGACAGAAACGGGAAATCTTGCTTTGTTTGCTGCAAATAACTCTGTGATTTGGCAATCTTTCGATCATCCAACTGATTGCTTGGTTCCAGAGCAGATCCTCGTATCTGGTATGAATCTCACGTCGAGTGCTGATGGAAATTCCTATTCTTTGTCAATGGAGGAACAAGGTTTAGTAGGTTCTATACAGTCTGATCCTCAGCAGTCTGATTCCGTGCAGCAGCTACAGGTATATTATCAGATTGTTTTTTCTAATGTTAAGCGGAATAAAAAAGCTAGTTATGCTAAGTTTCAAAATGGAAGTCTAGAGTTGTATATAAATCGAATCGAAAAACAAATTCCAGAAATGAGGGTACCTATTCCTCTAGCTACCTCAGCTCAGTATATGAAGTTGGAGTCTGATGGGCATCTCAAAGTTTTTGAGTGGGTTGATGGATGGAAGGAAGTAGTCGATATTTTTAAAGAAGATATTGGTAAGTGTGGATATCCCACGGTTTGTGGAAATTACGGAATTTGCTCAAATGGGCAATGTCGTTGCCCAAATGTGAGAAGCTTTAATCTGGTGAATGAAAGGCACCCTGAACTTGGTTGTTCTGAAGTCACTCCACTCACCTGTGAGGCTTCAGAGAATCACAGTTTCTACGAGCTCCATAACGTGACATACTTTTCTGTCGTCACAGACAGCTGATACTTTTGAAACAGATCTGAATAGTTGTAAAGAGGCCTGCTTGGAAACTTGCTCCTGCAAAGCTGTTATCTTTCGCTATTCAGGAAATTCTTCTCGCGGTGACTGCTTTATGCCGTGGAAGATGTTTTCGTTGAAGGAATAAAGATCATACCAACTGTAGCTGTGACATCCCCTGCAGTTGAAAAAACTCCCACTTGATGGAAACTCTGCCCTGTTGGGGTTACAGCCTTTACTCCACCTCCATAATCGTACATAATACCATGACGTTGTGGCCCAAAACATATTTCAACAACCTTAAGGTTTGAAAATGATGGATTAACTTCAACTGTTTTCACAAATTTCATTCTGTAAAGGTTTAAAAAATTTAAAGTCAGTAAACAATGATTAAAAAAATTATGCAAGAAAGTGAATTAATGATACATACGTATTTGTCATGTTCTTTTGTCCCATTAAATTTTCCATTTTTGCTCCGAGTCTCCAAGAAAATTACTCCCAAATCAGACATTTCAGAATCTTTACCTCCCTATATTTTGTTTAATTCAAGAATAAATCAAAACTATATGTAAAGTTGTGATCTTAAAAAAACACAAAACACAAATATAATGGAACCCTACTACCTTTTCATATATGATATCTCTATGTGGCCTGCTTTCAGTGTCACATCCCAATTTTTCGTAGGCCAAATATGCATAAATTTAATCAAAATTTACAGCGGAAGTAAATGTTAAAACATGAAACATTATTGAACCTTATACTAAAATAAGGAAATTTATTTATTTTAAACAAAATTTAGTGCAATAATAGGGATGCGACTCTCATTTAAATATGTATACAGAAGACAAAATTTATCTAAGGCCGTGTAAAACATCTAAAATGAGTTGCGCTTCGTAATATAAATTTGAAGACTTGCATGAACTAAAAGAAAATTTATGAAAATGCTGTGCATGCCAAAAAAAACCCAACCTTATGCTAAATAAGTTAACGTTGTTTCAAAACCCAAATGTTAAGGTATATATATATGAAAGCAAATCTCCTAACATGAACTAATAATAACGTAAATTAAAATTTTCAAACATTTAATAATAATTGAACGTTCGAGACGTCCATCGATCCTCCACCGCACTTCTTTCTTAATCTGAAAAATGTTAATGAGATTGGGGTGAGTAAAACCACTAGCTCAGTGAAATTCTCTTACTTTATAACAATCAATATAACATGTAAATAAAATTATAGACTCACAAACATGCATACAATTTCATAAGCTTGTTGGCAAGGTCAACCTTAGGCTTGTTGACTAGGTCAACCTTAGGCTTGTTGACTAGGTCAATCTTAGGCTTGTTGGATAAATCAATCATAATAACATAGGCTGTAAGATGTAGCAAACAATAATAAAATTGACATGAATATTTAAAAGTGACAAAGCAAGTAAAAACTCCACATCGAAGTAATGTCGTGGATGCAAAAGATGCAATGAAATAACTTCAATCTTCTTTGCGAAAAATCCATGAGTTTTGAAAAATATGAAATAATATTTTTCTACGTGTTTTGATTTCAAAAGAAGAGACCTTTATTTATAGGAGAAGAAAATATATTTTCTAGTGAAATTGGGATTTGAATTTATTATGAAAATTTTGAGTTTTAATTTTGATAGATAGAGATAAAAAATTGATGATATCTTTTATAAAATATAATAATTAAATAAATAAATAGTTTAAATGATAATAATGAAAAAGGGGATGACTCTTTAGGAAACAAAAATAGGCATTATTGTTGGTCATATTTCTTAGGAGTTTTATTGAAAAATAAGCAGATCTTAAGCTAGCAAGTGAAAGGGGTTATAATATGGCAGTGTACGTATTTTCAAAATTGAGGAAAATTATTTGGTGAAAAGATTTGTAATTCATATCTTTATGAATATCATAAAAAATTATAATGAGATTTAAAATCGTGACAATTGATTTCTTGGGAAAAAAAAATTAGAATTCAAATCTCTTGTAAATTTTGTAAAGATATGAAAAAAACTTAAGAAAATTATGGGATTTATATAAAATATTTTGTTATAAATATTAAAAGATAAATTTGAATTTTAAAAGTATTGGAAAAATCTATTATGAAATTAAAAAAAAAGATAACTGTCTTGAAATTTTCGAGGTGTTATACATATCTAATTTAGATCGATTCTTGGAGTTTTCTAATTATAGTAGAATCACTCACATGAGGTGTAAGAGAATATTTATTTATATAAATATCAGGGGAGAGTCACAGGTTGCAGGCCATCGGCACACGCCTGTAAACTTCAAAATAAAGAGTAATAAACAAGTGACCAAACTGGCATTGAGTTAAGTTAATTAGTATTCAAAATGGATTTGTTTAGAATCTTTTCAATCCACAACATTCATTCCAATAGTTAATCAGATTCTAACAACAAATACATAAGAAACAAAGGAGAAGATTTGAATCACAAAGTTGATTAACTTATGGCCATAAATTCCTTTGTTTCTCCGTGTAACAGAACGAAAACAGGTTACCCACCATAGGGAGTTTATGTTGTCCAGCTAGATTGTAGCTAAGGCCGAATTTGTTATGACAACTAAACAACCCCTATATACTATAGACAAATCTGCCATCATGAAAACTGTAAATGAAGAACGATATGTAAACACATGATGTACTAATGACACACTAAATCAAACATGTTGATTCCTTGGCACAAGCTTCTTAACCTTATTAAATAGAACTGAAAAGGTAGCTTAATCCAGTAAAATTATATATTGGTGATTTTATATAATCGTAAAAAATGACATTGCAAATAGCCATCTACTTTAATTATCCAACAATGTATAATCCAAAAAATGGACAAACAAGAAGGTATAGATATAGTCTCTTAGCACAAATTCAGCCAGAAACTAGAGTCAATTTATCATATGGAGGGTATGAACGCAGGTTGAGTTTTATAAATGTTAGCTTTATGTTCATCAATAATCATTAGAAATTATGACAGAGGAAGGAGCAATACAATGAGTATAAACGTAAAATCAGATCTGAACAATGAAATGTAGTTGCATCAACTTCTTCTTCAATTATGATGAAGTCATTTAACTACCAGACAAATAAGAGATAATCAATTACCCTTTATGTTCCAAAGTATTTCAGTGAAAAAAATACACTAGTAAAGAAGGATAAACGTGCCAAAATAAAACAAAAACTATACCACTAACTGAAAACGATAACTCTAACCTTGTGAAGTATTTCAGGCAGGCGTGGCTGAGCGAGATTGGATGCGACGATGCTGGTGTGAAAGATTTTACGGCAGCACGCGGGATTGAGAATCGCCAGAAATTGAGTAAAAGGAAATTGAAGATGTAATGACCTAATTCGTGTATTTGTGTATGTAGCCGGAAATTGAGGAAAAGGAAAGAAGAATTATTTCAAATAAGGATCAAATAATGAACAATTCTCAAAAGAATTACTAAAAGAATCTGAACTTGTGAAATCTAAACTATGATACTGACAAAGAAAAACTCATAAGCAGTATAACATCTAGCTAAATAACTATAGCGACCAAAATTCCTAATGTCCTTCACACATATTTATGCTTCAGATAACACATGAATATTCACATAAGCAGAAATATACAGTAACCTGTGTAGGAGAGAAGTTTATAATCAATTCATTGTATTGACGTACCAAATGAGTTTTTAATTAGCTACTTATATAATTCCTCATCAGATTTAAGTAGAAGCTAAAACTTATATTCACAACTGATTGCTCAGGAAAACAAAATTCAAAATACACAAGCCAAGGACCACTTATACGAAAGAATTTCAGAAAAAAAAAACAATCTCAATGTAACCTTGCGAAGGATTCACGGCTACCACGGATGGAGATGGCGCTGGCGTGAGAGAGTTTACGAGTGCCCGCGCAAGCTGAATTTGGTAACAAATAGGCGATGATCGCAGAACGCCTCAAAGGATGAGCAAAAAAAATGCGATTAAGAACCACCAGAATTCGACGCTGAAGAGGAAATTGGGGATCAGAAAGGCGGGGTCTCGCAACGCGGAAGCAGCGGTGGGATGTGTTGATGGCGATTAGGAATTGCTCCGATATTTTGGAGTTTTGAGAGAGAGATCAATTCACTTGAGGTTGGGGAAATCCGCTATGGTTGCGCTCACAGCGAGAGAAAAGAATATTTCAGAATTAGGTCTCAAATTTTAATTATCATTTTTATAAAGTGTAATTACAAAATTTTAATAAACTACACATTTAGTGAGGAGTTTAAAACATGCTATGGTGCATTAATTTTCCGCGTTTTTTAATGAGAGTATCTTTATTATCATTAAAAGTAGATGAATATAACATTTAGTGAGAGTATATTATACTCTCATTAATTTTTTGTCATTAAAAATGGTTTTTCTTGTAGTGAATATAGACAAAGTCGAAACCAAACGTAGTTGCAGTAACGAAGAACGGAGGGAGAAGAAGTATGTATTATCAGATGGTGATGGGTGTGAGAGGTGAGATTGTCCCAGTTTTGATTCTTGCAAGATCCAAGATTTGGCAAAATCCACAATATTTGGCTAGATATGCAAGATCCACAGAATTGTCCTAGTTTTATTATTTAATTGTCTAGATTCATTTTTTATCCTTTAATTCGTATTTATCGAGTTGTTAGATATATTTTCTAGATTTGGTCCTTTTTAGATTAGGGTTAGTCCTTTTGTTCTTTAAATACTCTATGTACGTTTTTTGGAAAATCAATCAATGAATAAAGTATTACTTTTCTTTGGCAACTTTGTCAAAAACTAATCGTTCACCTGCTTGTTCGAGCGCAGGCGTCGATTTTATATTCGTTCTCACCTTTAGCCTGCGCTTAGGGCGCAATTTATTTCATTCCCAAATCGCGGTTCTCATCAAATTGGTGCTTTCATTGAGAGTATTTGAGAATCGCGATCGTAAATTGCTACCATATCAAGAACCGACGAGGAACTAATTGAATCGTTGGAGACCAGTGTGGCGGACATCAAAATCAGTATGGCCAACATTGACGTGAAGCTTGATGCGGTAATCGCGAGGGTAGAGAAGATGAAGCGCAAATTGCTTCGCCGGGGATTTTTTTCTGATTCTTCGTCGGAAAAATACCCGCACCGAACCTCACGACATCACCGCCACATTACCACCATACCACCACCTCGATCTAGTCTACCAGAAATCCGCCGCTCACAACTATCCCCCTGCACAAGAACTATCACGCACCTACACACCTCCACGTCCAGACCGACATTCACACCACCAAAAACCACCACAAACCACCGGGAATTATGTTCATCACGGTCACAGCGTCGCCACTCCACCGGCCGCAACCCCGCCGTCGGCGGAAATAGCGCCTGCACCCGCCGCTCAACCGCCACCAACCCGTGACGAATCGCCCCACAGGCCGACGCAGAGCCTCATCGGGGAAGACTTTGCAGCGCCAGTTTGTGCAGACCAGAGAGTTCACGAATCCAATTTCCGCAGTAATGCCCTAGGCCTTAGTGGGCTTTTGCACGAAAAATTTATTCTCTGATCATGACTTTGTGGGCCCAAAGGTTTATTCACATCAGGGCGTGGAAGACGATGAGCAAATTGGGCTCAATTCTTTTGTTAGTAAAAGTGGGCCTTTAAGAGAGTTTGAAGACGTTGACCAACTTGAGTTTTTTTTTAAAAAGAGTGGATCCGAATTTTCTTTTGCAGATGTGGAGAATAATTGATCTTTTATTTTTCCTGATGGATTGGATAAATTTAGTGGATCTCCTTATTATGATGTACCACCTATTTATGATGAAGAGGAAGAGCAATCCGTAGGTGATTCCATATTTTTAGTTTATGACACCGAGCTCGAGGACAAGACATACCATGTTTTTTATAGGAAAGTTGATAACACTGCAAATCTTTGGGGCCTTGATATGACGTTGGACGAAATTCACCTCGATAATGATGAATGTTTTGGCTCCCATAATAATTATTATTTTCTTATAATTAATGATAGTTATTTTGTTGGCAGTACTATGAGACAGTCACACTATCGCCTAAAGGTTTTTGGCCACACCCGAACAACAGATAATTTTGAGCTAAATAATTTGGTGGCAATAAGTCGGCGATTAGATGAAGGGGAGCATTTAGGCTCGATGAGAGAGCGTTTCCAAAATTGTTCCTTGAGGACAAGGACGATCTTGAAGGGGACGGGAATGATGCGAACGAGGATTTTGAGAAAATATATTGTCCCAGTTTTGATTCTTGCAAGATCCAAGATTTGGCAAAATCCACAATATTTGGCAAGATATGCAAGATCCACAGAATTGTCCTAGTTTTATTATTTAATTGTCAAGATTCATTTTTTATCCTTTAATTCGTATTTATCGAGTTGTTAGATATATTTACTAGAATTGGTCCTTTTTAGATTAGGGTTAGTCCTTTTGTTCTTTAAATACTCTATGTACGTGTTTTGGAAAATCAATCAATGAATAAAGTATAACTTTTCTTTGGCAATTTTGTCAAAAACTAATCGTTCACCTGCTGGCCTGAGCCAGGGCGTCGATTTTATATTCGTTCTCCTGCTAGCCTGCATTAGGGCGAAGAATTTATCTGTTCCCAAATCGCGGTTCTCATCAGTGAGTCAAGAATCCATGGTGGAATGTTGGTTATATAAGAGACCCTACCCTTTGCCATGGAGACATGTGTCACCACGTGTGAACCTTCTTATGCTACATGTCCGGTATGGAGACACGTGTGAAACCTTTCTTGCCAAGCGCCCAAAAAATGTGATGAAATTACATAAATGAGTCTGAAAGAGAATTCGTTGGAAGTGGGTTGGTTGAGGTTCGGTGGGGAGTTGATCGACTTTTAGGTGTAAAAGATTAAAGGTTATCTAATTACATAGGTAAAATGAGAAGTCAAAATAACAAGTTACTACAATTTTCCTCTTTTAATGAAAGGGATTTAATAGTTAATGAGTTTTGCTTCTCAAAAAAAAAAAAAAAAAAAAAAAGAGAAAAGAAAAAGAGAGAGTAATGATTAATAAGTTCTGGTCTAAATCATTTTAGCCCGTTGAAATTGCCCCAAATCGGGCTGAAACTTAAAAGTGAATTGCATGAATTTTTTATATTTACAAATATACAGACTTGCGAATATAAGACACTATGTTTTTAAAATCTATAAAATTTAGGACAATCTTGCAAAATTTCAGCCAAAATTGGACTTATTGGGGCTCGATTGCCCTTTATTTACAGATTTTAAAATATATTGCCCTATATTTCCAAGCCCGTAAAATTATTGTCCTTAAAACATAACCCAAACAAGTTATTCCCTAATTTTATAATGTTAAAGCCCTTAAAATAAACACAGCTAGAATTGGAGAACAAATAATGACCCGAGACTACAAAAGATCACAACCTGGAACAATATTATTCCCTCCATCCCGAAATAAGTTTTTCCTTTCTTTTGGGCTCTTTTGATTAAAGAATAATAATAAAGTAATAAATTATGATTACTTTTGTTAAAAAGTAGAGTGTTTTTGGGAATTGGGAGGGAGGAAAAAGATGCTGTTAAAAAGTAAAGAGTGTTTTTGGGAATTGGGAGGGAGGAAAAAGATGCGTGGAGTACTGAGTGGAATAATAAGTGTCATTTTTTGTAATATTGTGTGAAAAATGATGAAAAAATTATGGATAGTAAAGTTACTTTTTTATTTATGGAAGAGGAAAGTTATTGTGGGACAGATAAAAAGGGAAAGTAGGAATTCTATAGTGGGACGAACGGAGTATAACTCTAGACTTACGAAATTGAGAATCGAAATCCAACATAATCAGAAACTAATTGTGAAAATAAAAGACGTTTAATCTGAGTCGCCGTCTCCAATGAAAATCTTTCTAAAGAATTAGGGGAAAAATCTTTTTTTCCCATTGTTTATTAAAAATTAACTCGTTTTGTCTTTTTATAATAGATTTATCCTTATTAAATGAATTTTCGTCTCTCCTACTAGGCCCGAATGAGCCGAGCAACTCATGCGCTACTCATATGTGACCCATCCATACGCAACCTATAACGGTGAAAAAAGGGTAAATGCATCCTAAAAAAGTTTTTGAGAGTTTTCTCATTCCATATAAGACATTTTTGTCAATTCTTCAGCATCATCGAACCCAAATATTCACAAGGTCCACGTGTCTCCATACCTGACAGGTGGCAAGGAAGGTAAAACACGTGTCTCCATATATACTGGACACGTGGCAATGAAGGTACACCACGTGTCTCCATATCGAACAGGTGGCAAGGAAGGTAGAACAGGTGTCTCCATAACTGACACGTGGCATGGAAGGTACGCCACGTGTCTCCATAATGGACAGGTGGCAAGGAAGATAGAACACGTGTCTCCATACTTGACATGTGGCAAGAAAGGTACGTCAAGTGTCTCCATACCATGTCAGACTCTCTTATATAACTAACCGATCCACTTACTCACCTCACAGTGCTCACTTACACCTCTCAATAATACGTACATACTTGTTCTCCCTCTTTTCTTATTTCGGCAATTAATCATGTTAGCTTTCGGCTATTTTATGTGTCCCTTGTGTTTAATTCCTCCTCGCAAGTAAGTATATTTTCTTAGATGTTCATTCTATTTAAATTTCATATAATTTTATATTTAATCTTGAAAATGTATTTACTCTTTAATTCTAATTAATCAATTCTTAAGTTACTTTCAAGATTTATTTGTAATTGTTGATTTCTTCATTTATATTATAGTCTTTTTAGATAAGAAATAGTTGGGAGAGCCACATATAAATTAAGGGTAGGTCTCAAATACACCAGGTGCACGGATTTAGAATCCGTGCACTTGCCTCTATCCTACCCAATTTATTTAAATTCGTGTTATAATTTTTTTTCTTTTTCCAGTTTCGGTTTTGTTTTAACTTTAATTTAAGTTTTAGAGTTTTTTTTTAAAATTTTTTTTAAATACCCAACCTGACCCGAAACCCGGCCCGAGTGGTTCATGGTTCACTCGGCCCAAGTGGTTCATGGTTCACCAGGCCCAAATGGTTCATATGTAATTTAGGGTTCACTATTTAGGGGTTAGGGTGTAGAGTGCACCAATTTGAATTGGTGCACTTGGTGCACAAGAGACCCACTCATAAATTAATTTTGTATAGAATTTAGGGGATGTTATTAGCTTTCGATTTTATTGATTTTTTGGACTTTTAATAACAACATGAATTTAATATCTTTATATTTGTTCAATGCAGATGTAACCGTGTGTAAACAATCAATCAGTTTGAATTATAAGATGAGCATTACACCAATATATCCAGCTGACTTTGAGCTTTGCTGGAAAGATTCAGTCCTAATTACAATCTCCATTCAGTCCTTATTCTCTGTTGTTCTCAATGGTGTAATGCGAATTATAATAATAATTGTGCTTTAAGCGTGTCTTTCTCTTTTCCTTTTCTTTATCTCAATTTTATTACCTTTTTATATTTTCACCATTAATTTACAATATCATGCTCCGTTCTATTTTTTGTTATTTTCACTGTTAATTTACATTATCATGTTATAGCTATGCATCTCTCTGCTGTAATTCAGGACATGTTGTATATACAGTTAGAATAAAATTTTAACAAACTGAGAAATAAAAATACTACAATTATATTATAAATGGATCTCACAATACCTTCCAACATAATCTACATAAAATATCAAATTATAATTAAAAATATGGGAATGCACATCATGACAACGTGAATCCATAAAATCAGTCAAGATTGCATATAATATTGCTAATTCATAATTTTAGGAATCCCATAATAAATTACAATATGTTAGGTATGTTTTTGGAGGAAGTTTGCTACTCACATTTAATTATTGTGGTTGTCCTGAAATTGATAGAATTAGAAGTTTTTGTCCAACTTTTAATAGCCTAAAAACCTGATGTTCTAGTCTTGTGATGAGAACTGCGATCGCAAAACACAATTAATGCGCAACGATAATAATTATTGCCCCAACTCAGGTTGGTAAGAAACAATTAGGTCTTGAAAAAGTTGCCAAAGGGTTTTTATTAATTTTCTGCTTGAAAAAAAAAAAAACGTTTACATACTTATAGGACAAAAACAGGACCAAATCTGCACCAAAAAGGACCAAATCTCACCCTAAATCTAGAAGCAATATACTTGAATGCAAATTAAAGGACAAAAACGAAATCTAGCCTATTAAATAAATAAAAATAGTAAAGATATGATAATCTTGATCTTCCTTGTGAATCTTGCCAAATCTTGGAATATATCTTGGAAAATTTTGCCCATTAACTTTAGTTGCAAAAGTAGGACAATTCCTTGTCATATAATCTTGCACGTATTATTGGGTCCAAAAAACCCTCGTTCGCATAATTTCCGTATCCTTCAAGATCTTCCTTGTTCTCAAGGACCAATTATGGAAATATAGCTCCTCTTCATCTAACTGCCAACTTATTGCCACCAAATTATTTAGCTTAAAATTATCACCTGTTCGAGTGTGGCTAAAAAGCTTTAAGCGATAGCGCTGATTTTTCATTGTACTGCCAACAAAATAACTAAAAAAATTATAATTATTATGGGAGCCAAAACCTTTATCTTCATCGAAGTAGGATTTGGCAAACGTCATATCAAGACCCGAAAAATTTACATCGTCACCATGTTCCATATCAATAATTTCACACGGATTGTCTTCAAACTCGACATCGCAAATGAGTGACACAAAATCAATTTACGGGCTGCTCTTCCTCTTTTTCATAAATAGGTGGTCCATCATACTCAAATTTTTTAAAAGAATCCTTATATTCGTCTTAAAAATTTGGCTCATTATCCTCAACATCTACAAAATAATTTTCAACATTGCCAGAAAAACTGGATCCATCAATCTCAATAGATTCCTCCAAACTTGAATTCTCAAAAAGATAATTAGGCCCACCATAATTAAAATCAATAGAAATAGGCCTACATTGTTCATTTTCTTCAAGTCCTGCACCAATTAAAATTGACTTATCATGGGCATTAGTCCCAACCTGGTTCGTAGAATACCCTTTCATAAGCACAATTATTATTACTAGGCCCTTTATAATCAAAATAAGACCCACCCACACTCAACTGCGTAATCTTCCAAAGAATCACATGCAATCTGCTCACGAAAGGAACTCATCTCCTTAATATACGGATAAGATCTATTAGGCCCAACTTGCCTATTATCCATAAAAAAATGACCAGGTCCGCTATAATTACTATGGGGCCCAATTTAATCAACAAATGCATCAAATCCATCGTGTGGCCCATTGTGTGGTAGGGTAACAGAACATACCAACGTTTTCATCTCCAAGTGCGGTAGCGGCAGTGTGCAGAATGTCTTGAAAATGGCCGGCGTTGTAATCAGCGAAATCGGATGGTCCAAATCTCGCCATAAGTTCCTTTTTAAAATCCTTCCACCGAACGGTCCGTCCTTGCTTCCGATATAACCTGTTAATCCATTGCCACCAAATAGTCACATCTCCTTCCATATAACGAGTTACATAACGTACCCTATCTTTCCGTGGTATTTCATGCAAGGCAAAGTATTGGTTCACTCGTCTTAACCATGACTTTGGGTTGCTACCGTTGAACGTAGGGCAGGTTAATTTGGGCCTCCCCCTTCTCCGGTCTCCTCCGTTCACATCTTCCCTATCCCGACGTCGGGTAGGGTTGATATCCTCCGTTTATGGGGAATCGGATTCTTCAGACGAAGAATCCTCATCACTCTCCCTTCTGGATGAAGAATTCGTACTGTGCTTCTTCTTCTCCTTGTGAGTTCCCGCCATTGCTCTTATTCCTTTTGCGATTCTCAAATACTCTCAATGAAAGCACCAATTTGATGAGAACTGCGATCGCAAAACACAATTAATACGCAAAGAATGATAATAATTGTTGCCCTAACTCAGGTTGACAAGAAACAATTAGGTTTTGACAAAGTTGCCAAAGGGTTTTTATTAATTTTCTGCTTGAAAACAAAGAAAAAACGTTCAAATACTTATAGGACAATAACTGGACCAAATTTGCTCCAAAAAGAACCAAATCTCACTCTAAATCTAGAAGCAATATACTTGAATGAAAATTAAAGGACAAAAATGAAATCTAGCCTATTAAATAAATAAAAACAGTAAAGATATGATAATCTTGATCTTCCTTGTGAATCTTGCCAAATCTTGGAATATATCTTGGAAAATCTTGCCTATTAACTTTAGTTGCAAAAGTAGGACAATTCCTTGCCATATAATCTTGCACGTATTATTTGGTCCAAAAACCCCGTTCGCATCATCTTGTCACCCCTCCCTAAGTCAGTGTCCTAAAAATGTCTACAGGTGTCTGGTCATATTTCTGAGAAGTGTGCCTCCTATTTTAAATAGCAATTCAGATAGTTAATTTGATGTCAGTTAGATGGATTCATGTTTTGGAAGTTGAAAACTCCAACGTTCTATTAAGACTAGTCTAAAGATTGCCGAGCAAGTTTTATATGATTAGTTGCAACTTGCAAGTCATCGCTCGTAGTTAGTCCTAAAAATACACCTTTCTTCTCACATTTGGTCCTACCGTTAGTTAACCGTCTATAAGCTGACAGAAGCACTCAACTTTAAATTCTAGGGTTGTCGTACACAAAATGAGAAACTGTAGTTACCAAATTGATGTGTTTGGAGAGACAAAATGTGATATAACGCTTATCTTTGGACTCGCAGGAAAATTGGATCGAATACAATAAGTAGTGAATTTTAAGTTGTCCGACGAAATTGAGCATAAATTGCGCTAAACTGGTAATAGAGAACATTAATTGCTACCCCACTAACGTGGTAGACATGTTTTGCTACCCCTCTAATCTGATGGGCATGTTTTGCAATTTTTTCTAAATATAATTATAAAAATTAGAAATAAAATATCTTTTAATCAATTACATTTATCACCCTACAAATAGTTGATTCCGTCACTTAATTCATGGCATGATCAAAAGTGAAAAATGGGGATCGAACATGAAAATAAAATAAACTACAAGGAGTAAAAATAATATTAATCAATAAGAATTAGATTTAATGATTATTTTATATTATATTTTATATTTTTAAATTAATTAAATTTATGGCTAGTAATATTTTTTTGCCTTGATGTGGCACTGATACAGATAAAGTGAGGTCTCAAATTGAATGATGTGGTAATGAGCTGGAATACTGTCATGCAGAATTGTCTGATTTCAATCTACACATGGATTACATGTGAAGATTTAGCCAGAATTAAAACATATTGGGCCAAAATTAATAAAACAAAGCAATGTAATAGTGAAAATAACAAAAAATAGAACCATGAAAACAAAAAAAATGTAGAAAAAACACAAATAAAAAATTAAAATCCCCAATTATTATTTTTAACATAAAACTTTTAAGAAGACAAACAAACAAACATAATGACTCAATTAACAATCAAAGACAAATAAACTACATTAGATAGCACCACCATTGACATGGTGAATGAATATTGTAATTAGGATTGATTTCTTCAGTGACATCCTTCCATCAAAACTCAAGGTTTGCTGGATCGGTTTGATGAATTTTACATACGCTTCCACCTGCATAATTAAATGGATATAAATATATCACACTCATTTTTATATTATAAGAGCAAAAAATCAACAAAAATTGAAAACTAGCAATATCAACAAAGTGCTTATCTAAACATTAGAAATAAACGAAAAAAATCACCAATTACATATCAATCAAAAATAAAAACTTAAATAAATAAATGCTTTAATTAGAGTAAGACTATAATTCATTGAATGAGCATTCAAAATAATATAATTACCTTAGGGGTGGAAACATAACCATCTTATAGACATAGCCGAAACCAAACATAGTTGCAGTAAAAAAAAATGGAAGGAGAAGAAGTATGTATTATTAAATTGTGATAAGCAGTGTGAGAGGTGAGTGAAAGATACATGGCCAACGATTGGTTATATAAGAGACCTTGCCCCTTTCCGTGGAGACACATGGCGAATCTTTCTCACCACGTGTACGTCGACCTTCCTTTGCCACATATCTTGTATGGAAATACACGTTCGGTAAACATGGTGAAATGACATGAATGGTAATAGTAATTGTTCACTCAATGAAATCATTATTTCATCCTAATATGGTACCTCCTAACATAATCTTGTAAATTATCAAATTATAATTAAAAATATGGGAATATACATACTGAAAAGTGAATCCATAAGTCCGGTCAACATTACATATAATATTATTAATTCATAATTATAGGAATCCCATGATAAATTACAATATGTTAGGTGTCTTTTTGGAGCAAGTTTTAGCTACTACACATTTAATTATTTGAGTGAATAACTTGGGGTCAATTTTATTACCTACTATAACTATGAAGTCCAATAAAATTGAACTAATATTAAGAGGTCCAAATTGGGATGTTGATTGTCTATATTACCCCTTCTTTTAAGTCAACTAATAGAAATGAGCTTCTGAAAATTACTGTACGCACGCGATTTGACATATCCCCTCTTTCCAATATTTTTTACCCGGCCTTCACATCACCCCAACTAGTACAAATTATTCTTTATCATAAAAATTATAAATAGGGTAGGTACTTTTTTCCCTTAAAATATTTTTTGAAAATCAAGATCAATTCTAATAAAATTAATATTTTTGGTTTAAAATTGAATAATATAAAATGTTATACATAGTACAATGCTCAGAATTTGAGTATTTTAAAATAAAGTGAATAGAGAGGTAGGGATTGATTCCCAATTAATAAATATAAGAGATTTGTTGGCACAATATTTGCACGACCCTTTTATTATGAAAAATAGTAGTGTGCATTTTAAAGAGAAAACCCCCATTTTTAGTCCTCTCTTATTTAAAAAGTTATTTTTTATCGAGATTTTTAATTTCATTTTTTTTAGCCAAAAGAATTAATTTTTGGGCAGTTTTACCCTTAATGAAGTCAACAAAATTATTTAAAAAAAAAATTGTGGTACGGGCTTCATTAAATGGTGGTACAGGGTTAATAAATTGTACTACCTCCGTCCCAAAGTTATTTAGCCCTTTGCTTTTGATATGACTTTTTGATTGGGACGGAGGGAGTAGTATTTAAAGTGATAAAGTGATTTTTGATTGAGGGTAGTGTAGTTCTATATATGTTATTACTAAAACAAATTATTTTTTGGGTAGAAGTAATGATATGAGATGTAATTTTGAAATGTTGTGACAAGTCATTTTTTAATAGGTGTAAATAACTTTGGGACGGAGGGAGTTGTATGGACTTAATTAAATTGTGGTACAAACTTAAAAATGATAGTATGAGTTGAATTAAATTGTGGTAAGGATTGAAATAATGGTGGTAATGACGTTAGAATAAGGGTGGAGCGAAATTTGAAGTGATAGTGGTACGGGGTTGAAATAAGTTTTGTATAAGGTTAATTTAATAGTGGTACGGGGTTAATTGAATGGTGACACGGGCTGAAATAATGTTGGTACGAGATGTATATATGATGGCACATACTAAAATAATGAAAGGATAAAAAAAAGGCAGAGTTAGCAAAAAAAATCTCTTGACTAAAAAAGAATGCTTACAAATTTTGTTACACAAAAGAACTTTTATTTTTATGTTAGACTATTTATAATCTCATTCACATGTTAAAATATATAACTACATATTAAATACTAGATACTCCCTCTCTCCACTAAAATCAAATGTACATATTTTATTGGGAATTTGAGACTTCTATGCTCAATGTTCACACAACATTTTACTCTAACCCTCTATTCTCTCTTTAATTATTCAAACGGTTATTTATCATTTCATTTATAAACAATTATTTTATTTATAAATCGGTTTCAAAATGATAGCAAGAAATATTATTCAATTATCACTTTGCTTAATTATAAGAATTTCATCAACCAAACCAAATTCATTGTATCTTGTAATTGTATATCTTCTTTAATTAGATAATCTTAAGTGTATATAATACACAATTATAATAGTGATTATTCACTCAATGAAATCATTATTTCATCCTAATATGGTACCTCCTAATACAATCTACATAAATTATCAAATTATAATTAAAAATATGGGAATGTACATAATGAATATGTGAATCCATAAGTCCGGTCAACATTGCATATAATAGCTAATTCATAATTTCCATAATAAATTACAATATGTTAGGTGTCTTTTAGGAGCATGTTTTAGCTACCACACATTTAATTATTTGAGTGAATAACTTGGGGTCCATTTTACTACCTACTATAACTAAGAGGTCCAATAAAATTGAATTAACACTAAGAGGTCCAAATTGGGATGTCGATTGTCTATATTCCAACCCCCCTAATGAGATATGAGCTTACGAAAATTATCAGACGCGATTTGACATATTCCTTATTCCCAATATTTTTTACCCGACCTTCACATCACCCCAGCTAATTGTTTTCCAACATCCATAACCAAAACCACAAAACAGATCCAAACAGATCCATGATTTGAGTTATTTTTTATATCTAAAATCGAAAACTTACAGTAATTCGTGGAGCTGTCCTACACAAAATGTGAAACAGAAGTTACCAAATTGACGTGTTTGGAGAGAACAAAAAATTGATATATCGCTTATCTTTGGACTCGCAGGAAAATTGGATCGATGACAATAAGTAGTGAATTTTAAGTTCTCCGACGAAATTGGGCATAAATATCGCCAAATTGGTAACTAGAGAACATAAGTTGCTACCCCACTAACGAGGTAGACAAGTTTTGCTACCCCTCTAATCTGATGGACACGTTTTGCAATTTTTTCTAAATATAATTATAAAAAATAGAAATAAATATATTTTAATCAATTACATTTATCACCCTACAAATAGTTGATTTCGTCACTTAATTGATGGCATGATCACAAGTGAAAAATGGGGATCGAACATGAAAATAAAATAAACTATAAGGACTAAAAATAATATCAATCATTAAGAATTAGATTTAATGATTATTTTATATTCAATTTTATATTTTTAAATTAATTAAATTTATGGCTAGTAATATTATTTTGCCTTGATGTGGCACTGATACGGAGAAGTGAGGTCTCAAATTGAATGATGTGGTAATGAGTTGGAATATTGTCATGCAAAATAATTTGATTTCAATCTACACATGGATTACGTGTGAATTTAGCCTGAATTAAAACATATTGGCCCAAAATTAATAAAAAAAAATAGTGAAAATAACAAAAATTAGAACCAAGACAACAAAAAAAATCAGAAACCTCAAGAATATATATAAGATATCAGAAACCCAAAAACCCATAAAATTGGATCGACAATAATAAGTAGAGAATTTTAAGTTTTTCCGACTAAATTGGACATAAATTGCGCCAAATTGGTAATTATAGAACATAAATTGCTACCCCACTAACGTGGTAGACAAGTTTTGCTACCCCACTATTCTAATGGACATGTTTTGCAATTTTTTCTAAATACAATTATAAAAAATAGAAATAATATATCTTTTAATCAATTACATTCATCACCCTTAAAATAATTGATTCCGTCACTTAATTGATGGCATGATCAAAATTGAAAAATGGGGATCGAACATGAAAATAAAATAAACTATAAGGACTAAAACTAATATCAATCAATAAGAATTAGATTTAATGATTGTTTTATATTCAATTTTATATTTTCAAATTAAATAAATTTATGGCTAGTAATTTTTTTTGCCTTGATGTGGCACTGATACGGATAAAGTGAGGTCTCAAATTGAATGATGTGGTAATGAGCTGGTATACTGTCATGCAAAATAGTCTGATTTCAATCTACACATGGATTACGTGTGAAAATTTAGCCAGAACTAAAACATATTGGCCCAAAATTAATAAAACAAAGCAATTTAATAGTGAAAATTACAAAAAATAGAACCATGATAACAAAAAAAATGTAGAAAAAACACAAACAAAAAATTAAAATCCTCAATTATTATTTTTAACATAAAACTTTTAAGAAGACAAACAAACAAACATAACGACTCAATTAACAATCAAAGACACATAAACTACATTATATAGCACCACCACTGACATGGGGAATGAATATTGTAATTAGGAATGATTTCTTGACATCCTTCCATCAAAGCTCAAGGTCTGCTGGCCGGTTGGGTGTGATGAATTTTACATACGCTTCCACATGCAGCATAATTAAATGGATGTAAATATATCACATTCATTTTTCTATTATAAGAGCAAGAAATCAACAAAAAATGAAAATTGGTAATATCAACAAAGTGCTTGCCTAAACATAAAAATAAACGAAAAAAAAATCACCAATTACATATCAATTAAAAATAAAAAATTAATTAAATAAATGCATTAATTAGAGTAAGACTATAATTGATTGAATGATCAAAATAATATAATTACCTTAGGGGTGGAAACATAACCATCTTATAGACAAAGCCGAAACCAAACATAGTTGCAGGAAAAAAAAATGGAGGGAGAAGAAGTATGTATTATTAAATGGTGATGAGCAGTGTGAGAGGTGAGTGAAGGATACATGACCGACAGTTGGTTATATAAGAGACTTTGCCCCTTTCCATGGAAACACGTGGCGAATCTTTCTCACCACGTATTGACCTTCCTTTGCCACGTGTCTTGTATGGAAATACGCATTCGGTAAAAATGGTGGAATGACATGAATGGTAATCGTGATTATTCACTCAATGAAATCATTATTTCATCCTAATATGGTACCTCCTGACACAATCTACATAAATTATCAAATTATAATTAAAAATATGGGAATGTACATAATGAAAAAGTGAATCCGTAAGTCCGGTCAACATTGCATATAATATTTGCTAATTCATAATTCCCATAATAAATTACAATATATTAGGTGTTTTTTGGAGCAAGTTTTAGCTACCACACATTTAATTATTTTAGTGAATAACTTTGGGGTCAATTTCACTACCTACTATAACTAAGAGGTCCAATAAAATTGAACTAATACTAAGAGTCCAAATTGGGATGTCGATTGTCTATATTACCCCCCTCCTTTTACGGCAAATAGCCAATGAAATGAGCTTCCGAAAAATTATTGTCTGCGATTTGACATATTCATTCTTCCCAATATTTTTTACCCGACCTTCACATCACCCCCAGCTAGTTGTTTTCCAACATCCAGAACCAAAACCACAAAACAGATCCAAACAGATCCAATATTTGAGTTATTTTTTGAGTTATTCACACTTTTGTTCCCACAGGACACACCCCTCACGATTTTGGTCCCAAAGTAAAATTTTTTGACACTTTTGGTCCCAAAGCCGATTTTTTGACACTTTTGGTCCCAAAAACTTACACTTTTGGTCCCACAGGACTGGCGATTTGGGACGAAAAGTGTCAAAAATTTCTGTTTTGGGACCAAATGTGTCAAAAATTTCGATTTTGGGACCAAAAATGAAAGGTTTGGGACCAAAATCGTTAGGGGGTGTGTCTTGTGGGACCAAAAGTGCGAATAACTCTTATTTTTTTATATCTAAAATCGAAAACTTACAGTAATTTACATATCTAAATCTAAATCTAAAAATTTACATTCAACTTCATCTTCCATCCATAAAAAAATTGCAGATCTTCTCATTTACATCTTCCTTCCACAAAAAAATTGTACATCTTCTTATCTTTCGGCATGCACAAGTGCATAATTTGATGTACATTCGCAAAAAAAATGTGCACCGGTTCATGAAATCATGCACATGATCATGAAACCGTGAAATAGTATATAGATTGCCGAGCAAGCTTTATATGATTAGTTGCAAGTCAAATCTCTCCGTGGGTAGTCTTAAAAATACACATTTCTTCACACATTTGGTCCTACCATTAGTTAACCGTCTATAAACTTACAGAAGCACTCAACTTTAAATTCGTGGAGCTGTCCTACACAAAATGTGAAACTGAAGTTACCAAATTGACGTGTTTGGAGAGACAAAAAATTTGATATATCGCTTATCTTTGGACTTGCAGGAAAATTGGATCGATGACAATAAGTAGTGAATTTTAAGTTCTCCGACAAAATTGGGCATAAATTGCGCCAAATTGGTGACTAGAGAACATAAATTGCTACCCCACTAACGTGGTAGACAAGTTTTGCTACCCCTCTAATCTGATGGACATGTTTTGCAATTTTTTCTAAATATAATTATTAAAAATAGAAATAAAATATCTTTTAATCAATTACATTTATCACCCTACAAACAATCCACCTAACTGTCATCAAAGTATCCTAATCGTTGTAAAACAGAGCATAATAAAAATTCTCGGAATCCAACATCAAATTCAACAATAGACATTCCATCAACATGAAAATCAAAATCGGAATATCTTTGAAAATAGTTGCTTCAATTGATCTGATGATCTTTTTTCTCAGATTCTTCTCCTTCTCCCCCTGAAACCACTAGTTTGCTTCAAATTAGTTTCCAAGAACTTGCATGTTCTCATATTTGAATATTTTTCCTGGTCAATCAACAAACATTATTCACCCAATACGAAACTGAATTTTACTGCGAAACCTGCAGGCATTGGGATAGTACAGCAACTGGTTGTTATTCTGTTGCGCAGTTACATAAAAGTTTTAAATAATAGATACTATATCTATATTATTCCTACCACTTAAAGATTCTTACACCTTGCAAACTTAGAGGAGAAACTCTGAGAATGTGAGGGAAATACATGCATGTTTCAGTTAAATAAATTGGGGATAGAACCAGTAGCGAATCCAGAATTTGTTAATTATTCTAATAAATTATGAATTTTTAGTTTATTATATAAATTTTTTTGGACAGTTTGAAACTTTGAATATACTAAAAAAATAATATTAAATTTATTTTAAATTAAATAATGATTTATATAAAAAAAAATTATTTTTTGAAACCAAAATTGCAATTATCAGCGTGTATAAATCACTTCTCTATGGACGGAAAAAACTTAATGGACCAAATTTATCGAAAAAGGGCCGTTTTGAATTTAGCCAATTCACATGAGATCAAAAATGCAATTTACCCGAATGAAATATAGTTTGGCGGTTAAAAGCAGTACAACTTGGAGCCATTTGAAAATTTCCGTGCTAATAAGTATCAATACAAGTTGAGAGATGCGTCAACGATTCGAAAACAATTAACCTAAATTGATCACACAAGAAATGTAAGAAAATTATTCCCTATATTAGGCAGGACATAAAGTGACAAAAAAATAATAATTAAAATCTGTGTTGTTGGATGATTCAAGTAGTTAATCATGATTGATGGAATCATTAGGGCATTTAAAATCTTTTATTTGCTCATAGGTTCTTTTGCCTAAAGCCCCACGTAGATCAAGATGAGAGCATCGACGAAGATCGAGTGATTCGAGTTTGGGACAACCATCAAGAATGGCTTCTAGTCCTTCATTAGTCATCCATTGTGAAAGAAGACGAAGGTGACGCAGATTGGGCATGGTTTTGGCAATTGTTAGAGTAAACACATTGCGATTTGGCACGTTCCACAGACAGAAGTGTTGCTTTAAGGAAAAAGACTTCAACTTAGGACAAGAAATGCCAATAGTTTTGATATCTGATGGTAGGACTAGTTCCGAGAGAATAAGGTGCAACTCTTCCAAATGTCGAAGCTTTTTAGTTGCCTCAGACATAGCTTTCCCAAATATAAGACAACAACCAGGATCGTAGTGAATATTGCAGCAATGAAGAGTAAGACGCTTGAGGTTATTTGATCTGTCCAAAAAGTACATCATTAGACTAGATAAGAGATTCTTGAAGGAGAAGAATATTTTGTTGGAAATTAAATGAAAGCATTAAAAAATTCATCATCAGTTTATCTATAAAGTGCTTAAAGATGCACAAGAAAAAAGAAACACCACAAGAATATATATATTCAGCATATAGAAAATCAGCTGGAATGTCGACATCACTAAAAAATTAATGGTATTATTAGGAAACTATATAAACAAAAGAAATTTATCTCATCTATAAAATTCTTTCATGGACATTCACTACTACACATTTAGGCTTGCACAGCTACACTTTGACAGCTCTTTTTTCAAACAGCTCTCCAAGTTATAGCTTGGAGAGCGGTTTTATTAAAAAAAAAAAGACAGCGGTTTGAAACCGCTGTTCAAGAATAAAACTTGGAAAGCGGTTTTAAACCGAATTGCAAGTTCACTTGCACAGCGGTTAATAACCGCTGTCTAAACACTTGGACAACGGTTAATTAATAATCGCTGTCTTTTTTTTTTTTTATATCGGATATATCGGCTAAGCGTCTGGCATACCGAACTGGCTTTGCCTTCATTTCTTCTCCCCAATTATTCCTCTCCCTCCAAATCGCCGCAAACCGATCGAAGACCTAGCTCCTCCCTCTCACCCAAATCGCGGCGCGCCGTCCAACGTCGGTTTCCTCCTCCCCCAACCAATCCCCCCCCACCCCTCGCCATCCTCCCCTACCGCCCCCCCCCCCCGCCGCCATCCCCCTTCCTCCTCCATATACATATAGGTATTTTTTTTTATATATATATGTATATATTTTTTCTTTTATATATATATATGTATATATATATATTTTTTTTAATTAATATATATATATATTGCATGTGTTTATTTATATATGTGTTTGGGATTAATTGTTAGGATATATATATATAAATATTGTGTTTATATATATATGTTTGAGATTAATTGTTAGGATATATATATATATATATATATATGTTTGAGATTAATTATTGTTAGGATATATATATATGTTTGAGATTAATTGTTAAGATATATATATATATATATATAAATGTGTTTATATATATATGTTTGGGATTAATTGTTAGGATATATATAGCTAATTTGTTATGATTAATTGTTGTTAGTGTGGGATTAATGTTGGTTTAATTATATTGTTGTTAGTAGCTTGGATTAATTGTTGTTAGTGGCTTGAATGAATTTTTGTTAGTGTTAGAAATGAACATTTTGTTAGAGATTTTCATGAATAATGCACTTAAGGTGTTTGATAATATGCTTGTGTGAGGATTTAAGCATAAATTAGGATTAATACATTAGGATATATTTTGGTTATTAATTTAATGAATGGATAGTGATTAATGATTAATGATGATTAATGGTGATACATTAGGATACATATTGTCTTGAGAAGTAGCAAAAATTGTGAATGAGTGAAAAAATGGAAGGATTTCAAAATTAGAAAATTAAAATGAATGTAGATTAAGTATGGTTAGGTATGCTTTTAGGTTTAATACTTTAAGATAATTGTCTTGAGAAGCAGTCTTCATATTGTCTTTCCTATAGGCATCTCTAGTTCCTATAGTTTATTGAATATTGTTTGTTTTTTGTTTATTAAATGTTGTTTCTTTTGCTTTACAGGATCATGTCTCGTTTGCCATATCCCGGAGATGATGGAGATGATGATGGATATTCTGATTGAGATCATGGCGATATGATCATGGTGCATATGATGGACAAAGATCATCGATGACTTGAGAGAGTGTGACAACGATGCTCCCACCACCACTAGCAGCTCCGGGGAGAAGCGCACTCGGGGTATAGTCACCATGTCATCTATTAAGAGAGCTCGTAGCAAGGGGAAAACACTTCAGGTAATTTTATTACAATTGAACAGTTTGAAATCGATAAATATATTGATTGATCGTTGAACATAATTAAATACTATGTTATTCGGTTGAGTTCAATGAGACAGACAGCAATAGGAAAAGAGTGAGTCGTTGTCCTTCTACATTGGAGCTGCAATCGGGAGCGTGATCCCTATCGTCTTTTCCCGACCAAGGATCAAGCGCGAGCCCCAAACCGACTTATTTGAAGGAAAGAATATGGGGACGAACTTACGGTATGTTAATTATATATTTATTGAAAGTTGTAGTATGACCCTTAAATTTACTAAATTGTTATGTTATATATATAGACTACATTGAAGAGGTCTTGACCACACAAAAGAAGAAGTAAATATTGTTACTAAATTGTTATGTTATTTGCGTATAGACTACTTTTAAAATTATGCATATTTAATCTATTTTTATTTTTTAATTATAATAATAATAGTGTGATGACGATGTATCGGAGTCGCCTTCAGAGTCAAGGTTCAAGATCTAAGTTAAATAAAGTGAACTGGATTAACATTAAGGTAAATTTAATTTAGTAAATTATCAAATTAATAGAAAGAAATCATAATTGTAATACGTGATTATAATTGTTAATCAACAGGTTCCGAGGCAACGAGATAATGAACATTGTGGACATTTTGTGTGTTGCTTTATTGAAGATATAATCCGCTTCTCTAATCTAACATTCCTCTCAATGTAAGTTAATTTATCGATTTATTTAAATTATTATTGATTGAATAAAAATTCATACTATATTGATTGATTCGTTGTTTTGCGGTTTGTCTATGAATGTGAACTCAAGTCTTACTCTAAGAAAAGATGAAGAAATGGAAAAAACGATTGGATGAAGGTACCTTTACAATCGATTCTTATATTCATACGATATTGAGTGATCGTTGTTTGAAATTTTGGTAGCATGTAATTAAATTATATATTTGTGATGATATATATTTCATGTTTTTGGTGTATTGGACGTATGTTTATGATTGTATGTTTATTTATTTCATGATGTGTATGTTTATTTATTTGATGTTTTGGTATATATATATGTGGTATAAGTTTTGGTTTATGGTTTTATTATAGGATTTTTGGTTTATGATTTATGGTATTGGACGTATATATAAGTTTTGGTTTATAGTTTTATTATAGAATTTTTAAAATATAAATTAATAATTAAAAAAAAAAGATATTGGAATGTTAATAACCGTTGTCTATCTAACATAATAAAGCGAAATTATAAAAAAAAAAGTTAGACAAGGCGGTTAATAACATTTGTCCAAGCCCCTCTTTGTAATGCGGTTGAAAAACATTGTCCAAGCCCAACTTTTTGGACAAGGGTTTTTTAATAAATTTTTCAAACTTGGCCATTACATTTGGACAACTGTTATAAACCGCTCTCTAAGGGTTTTTTAACAAATTTGTCAAGGCCAAATTTGTATTAGTGATTGTGTCACGCCCAAGACCCATAACTCTAATATTAAATTATGCATTTGCTCAGAGGACAACCCAACCCACAAGTGAAGGGAGTATTAGGGCCGAACTATATATATAAAATAAATTAATTTTGCACCTCTATGAAAGTTCGTAATTTTAGATTAAATAAATTCTTTCATATATACATGATGTAATTACCAGAAATAAGTCACTTTACTAAACTTTATTGATGAAAAGGTTCAAGAGACCCAAGCGATGCCCTAGAAAACCACACCTATTATTGCACAATTAATCTAATTACACGCTTTATGTGCGAGTCACACTTTCAGTCGACTCAAGAAAAATAAAATGATAAACATGGATGCAAACCTTTGATTTTATCCATCATCTATATAGTATATAGATTATAAAGAAATCCGATTGACGCTAATATTGATGTATAAAGAGAAAAGTTATAATTAATTAATGGAGTAATACCTATTCACAATGTAGTTTAATGTAGTTTAACAAGTAATCATCGCCGAAATTTTGAATACTAATATCGACCAACTGTCCCTGGCTAAGATCCACTGCGCGACAGCACATGATAACTGCACGACGGCACGTGACAGGCATCCGCCAATGGGTTAGTCTGATGTGAATGACTCGCCACATGGCCGGGATCCAAGCAAATTCTCCTCCAAGTAGTACACACTTTCTGTGCACTTTCCAGTATTTCTACGGCGCCAAGTCTTTGCAGAATATTAGCCGTCAAATCTCCAGGCAAATCAATACATTGCGGTCTTCTGGAATTCCTTGCATCCATCTTCATTCTGGAATTGGGTCGTTTGATCCATTCTAAATCGTAACCACCGATATATATATATATTAATAGGTATAGCCGCGAATGTCGCGGAGTGAAAAAAAATATCAATATTACTTTTTGACTGCACACTTTAAATACTTATTTATTTCAATTTTAATAATATTTAAAAAAAAAAATTCTGTGTGTAATCTAAAAAAATATTACTTTGTTATTAACTGTGTATACTAGTAATTGAATTCGTGCGATGCACGGCTGTAGTTGAACAATTGTTTTAATAGTGAGTATATGATTTTTGGAAAACTATTTAAGAATAACGTTTTAGCTAATTCATATTTAATACACAATTTTAAATTAAATCCTTTTGGTAAGTACTGGAAATCTGAAAACACGCCGAAATGTAAGTGAAAGCAGATAACAACTATGGATTCATGAAAAAAATGTAGTTTTAAGATAACCAAAGTTTAAAATGACTACAGATTCTGAAATACCTCTTTGAAAATCATATATATTTTTTTTTTTGTTTTTTTTGGTTGATTGATCATGATCGCCGCATACCAAAATCTTTAAGCCCTTGCGATTGGTGACTCTCGAAACTGCCACGTAGAACTGACTGTGACTGAAAATCGATTTCTTCAAAAATATGTCAACATTTGCAAGTGATTGTCCTTGGCTCTTGTTTATCGACATTGCATATGAGACAATTAATAGGTAGTCTCGGGTCTGACGGAGTCAAGGAAAGTCCGGGGATTAACACCATTTCACCCAAATTACTTCCAGTTATGACCATGCCTTCTAGTACACGGTCAGTCTTGCCAGGAGCAATCTAGTCTCGTTACACAGCCCCTCGAATGATCTATATTTTTTAGCAACATAATTGGAGTTCCAACTTTCAAAATCAATTCATGATTGAGGACGCCGGAACACTTCAAGCTATTCAAGAACTCCGGCGTATGTAAATCGGCTAGTATATCAACATTCGTATCAGACTTGCACACACTGTCGAAACTCAAATACGTTCTTGCCTCATGGTCGTTCATATTTATCATGTATTCGTTAATGGAATCGACGACCTCAAGAGTTGGCGCAAGTATGATCCTTGAAATATTTGAGGTCATACCCGACCTCAAGAGTTGGCACAAGTATGGCTCTGTCCTTGAAATATTTGAGGTCATCCCCGATATTCTTGGAGTCTGGATGCGTGTTACTCACAATCGCGCCAATAGAATCGTCGTCGTATTTCAACAAAAGTTCATCCACACCGTCGTTGGTCTCTCTCCAATAGTTCCATCTCCAATTGCCGCCATCCACTCTGAGAAGGATTTTATTCTCCCAATTGTTCAGTCGAATTTACGTTCTGGAGTCTCATATTTTTCGTCTATCTCAAAACCGTGCATGCGTTCCATAGGTATGAAGAATTGATCGTCGCACGCACGATATCCTATCTGCGTCCCTTTGGGATGACCGACAATATTTGTTGAAAATCACCTTCAAATACAATTGTCTTTCCATTGAAAGACAGTTGTGAAGATGACTGATCAGTTTGCTGCCTTATATCTCGGAGAGTGTCATAATCAACTCAAAAAGTAAAATGATGCGATAAATATATTACTAATAATTTAAGATTTTGTAATTGGGTATACTTTCACTTGGATTTTGGTTTCTCTTGAAGCTTCTAAGGTGGTGAATGTAGAATGACCAATGTTTCTATATATATATAGATACGGGAATGGAGGAAATAATGTAGAAAAATAATAATAAATTTAGAAAAGATCTAATGAAAGATTTTTTGAGAAATCAATATATTTGATCATGATTTTATTTAGGATATATAGTTTTGATCATAATTATATTTGGAATATATTATAATATTAAGATATTTTTTATTTTTTTTATGAAAAAGTTGTGTGCAAGAAAATTATATTTTAGTATGATTGTGGTGTGAATTATATGTAAGCCCATATTCATGGAACTGGAAGAGTATCAAATATTATACTTTATTATAAATATTCTCGTTGCAAATCTTAAAGATCTCACCCAAAAAATAATAAATTGACACTTATTATATTCTGAAGTTGCAAATATATTACTAATAATTTAAAATTTGGAATTGAATTTAAGCAGAAAATTATTATCAATTCTAGTTGCAAATCTTAAAGATTCTCAGCCGAAAAATATTAAATTGACACTTATTATATTCAAAAATTGCAAATATATTACTAATAATTTAAGATTTGGAATTTGATTTAAGCTGAAAATTACGTACTCCCTCCGTCCCATAATAACGTGTCTGTTTACTGTTTTCACGTGTTTTAGCGAGCGAGTTTTTTATGAATATTTAAAATGATATAGTGTTTTTTTAAAGTTGCATATAATAGAAGAGGAGTAGATCTATCATACCCTTCTTAAAAGTCACTTTATCATTTCAAATACTAATAAATTATTCGCTCGCAAAAACTCGATAATAAAATTAGCGTGCACGTTATCTTGGGACAGATCGAGGTAGTATAATATTAGATTAGATATATTAGAAAAGAAAAATATTCCAAAGTTTCAAAGATATTCAAAAGATATTTGGAATTATTACTCGCCAGGCAAATCAATCCACTGCTGTCTTCTGGAATTCCTTGCATCCATCTTCATTCTGGAATTGGGTTTCGTTTGATCCATTCTAAATCGTAACCACCGATATATATATATATATATATATATATATATATATATATATATATATATATATATATATATATATATATATATAATTTCGCGGAGTGAAAAAAAAAATCAATATTACTTTTTGACTGCACACTTTAAATACTTATTTAGTTCAATTATAATAATATTTTTTAAAAAAAATTCTGTGTAATCTAAAAAAGTATTACTTTGTTTTGAACTGTATATTTGAATTGTTAAATTTATATTCAAATCTGCAAACACTATGACAATTGACTTCTTTGTGAGTTGCAGCTACAATTGCTCAATCCTCCAAATATGTTTCGATACCAAACAATAGAGAGACTTGAAAAGAAACCAGTAGATCCTCGACTTTATAGTTTGAGTGGGTATATGTCATGTGCACGGGTGCACCGGCACTTATAGTGCATTTTAGAAGCGTGCGACTATACAAAACAGAAACGTGCAATTATTCCAAATAGAAGCATGCAACCGTGTTTCCATACTAACAGTTTCACTTTTCTGTGTAAATAAGTCGCACTTTTCAACATAACAAGTTGCACGTTTTTAAAATACACTATGAGTGCACGGTGCACCCGGGTGCATACAAGACCTAACCTTATAGTTTATATAGTAGAGCATCAATCTCATTTTTCCATGATTCTGATCATATCTTAAATAATATAATTACATTTTTAGTCCGTGTTAGTAGAATTTTAAATAGAGAAGGTTTTATGTGAAACTGGTTTACCGTGTACCACTCATACTATTGCTTGTAGAAACTAATACTATAGTTGTTATAGTACTATTAGTTTTTACAAACAATAGTATGAGTGGTGCACGGTAAATCAGTTTCATATGAAACTTTGCCTTTTAAATAATATACAAATAAAAATGAATAATTCGAAAAAGGAAAAAGGAAAAATAAGTAACAATTGAATGAACGCAAAATGAATGGTCGTCTGACGTAAGTATTGATACGTATCATATATCTGTGTCTTATCGTAATAATATTTTTAATTGATTTAATATTGAAATCTGGTTATATATGATCATGATTAGAGGTGGCAAAAATAATCGGGCCGCAGACTGGACCAACTGCAAGTTTTGGGCCGAGCAGGTCCTGGTTCTTAGCGAGCCTCTACTAGGGCCACAGAAATACCGGGCAAAAATAACCCTTTTTATAATTTCTCCGTCCACCAAATTTATGCACACTTGTCTTATTCATGTTTCTACCAAATTTTTGCACATTCTCTTTATGGAAAAAAATCACTCTATCTTTATCCCTCAACCATCATTTAATTACTTCAAATGTCATTGTACTTTACTTACAAACAATCACTTTATTTATAAATGAACCCACACAATACTCCATAATACCCTTACTTCATCTACATTGGTGGAGGGTTATAACACATTCTCTCCCCTCCACCTCATTGCCACCTCACCATTTTTATAAGAGTAACCAATTCATATTAACTCTCACAATGGTGGGAAAGTTATATATAATTTATTTATTTATTTTAAGAGACCCACCACCAATATTATATATTTAATTAAATTATAACGTCTCATTTTACAATATATGAATATGATTGCAATAAAATATCATAATGTAATATTTATTTATATATATTTTTTTCCTTAAATATAAAAAACGTGAATAAAACTTTAATTTAAGAAAAACTTTAATAAACTTTATTTATATATATTTTTTTTCCTTAAACTAGCTGCAACTATAATTGTGTGGTAAAAACTTTAATTTAAGAAAAAAAAAACTAAAAGAAGCATTACATTTAAAAAGTAAAAAAGAAAGAAAAAGAAAAGCTAAAATAGCTGCAACTATGCAGAGCGCTTGTCAGGCTTCTCACCGTCCAATTTGAAGGCGTGAGATGCACCTTCTCATTTTACAGCTATATTGAGGTCACTGTGCATTTCACTTGCACAACTTTGAGTTATTTTTTATTTTATAGCTATTGATTACTCTGCAATAACCAATTTGAAGAGAGAATGAAATGTTGAGTTATAACCTACTATTGCAATTATAGTAACCAAATATTTTGGGTTATAGCCATAAGAGTAACCACCATTGTGGTTACTCTTATCTACATTATCTACATTTTTCTTAATCTTTGTGCACACCAAATCCAGCATAAAATTAGTGGATAGAGAGAGTAATATTTTTAAACATTGATTGTATAATTTAAAAAATATATATATGGTTTTTCTTTCAATGTTTTATATATCGAAAAGACCTTATATTGCATTAAATAGATTTAATGCAGATAACTGATAAAAGATCATACTTGCAACGGTTGAAATTAAAATGCATAAAATATCACAAGTCATACTTGCAAGTTTAGGGATTCGATTCTTATTCAACCTCCAATAATCAAGTACATCCACACTATTTTTAACAATCGATATTTCATCTAGGTATATATCAGGATTCAGATTTGTCATAGGTAAAATTTAATGGACTCATCTCTTCATAATACTCTTAAATGAAACAAACACATAACATAAGCTATATAAAATATATCATTTAATGCAAGTTATTAAAATAGCTTCCAATAATATAACTCAAACTTACATGGTAAAGGTTCTTGAAGTCTTCATCGATAATTGAAAGTGATTTTGAACGAGATGGGACCTCTTTTGATGTGCTCAATGCAACCCCACTTTATACATATATATTCTCTGGAAAGATTACACATGAGACTCTCGATGAGAAACAAAGACTCTTGACGAGCAAATAAAGCTCTCGATGAGCCCAACCTCTCGACGGGCAAAAAAAGACTTTCGATGAGTCCAGCCTCTCGACAAGCACCAAGACTCTCGACGAGCTCAGCCTTTCGATGAGTCAGAATCTCGACGACCTCAATCTCTCGACGAGCTCGGCCTCTAAACGAGCAACAAAGACTCTCGACGAGTAACAAGGCTCTCGATGAGCTCAGCCTCTAGACGAGTCAAGATAATTATTTAAGAAGAACACCATAACAAATTTAAACTGTAAAAAAATATTATTGAAAGTGAGTTTAAATTAACACTAGCTCATTCCTCAATCTTTTCAGATTGGTTGATGACGTGGAGTGATGTAGCTGGTCGTTTGTTACAACTTCTAACAAACTAAAATAGAATGAATGTTTTTAGAAGAAATAAATACTCCCTCGGTCCTAAATTTGTTTAGAAAAAATTACAACTAGATACAAGATTGAGTAAACCATTACAACCAGATACAAAGTGCAAAAATTTGAACTAAAGTACGTGGCACTTTAGTTCAAATTTGAACTAAAGTGCAGAAATTTTTTGCACTTTGTATCTGGTTGTAAGTTTTTGGGTGACTTTGTAGTGGAATGTTTTTCTCCCATTTATTTACCCCATTTTAAAAATCACTACAAGAAAACAGTGAAATTCCAATGGTAAAATTCCAACGGAATTTGGTTCTTTTACAGTTGGAATCATTGATTCCAACGACAATTCCAATGAAAATCACCCCGTTGGAAAAATGTCTGTTGGAATTGCAAAATTCCAACAATAATTAGCCAAAATTTCGATGGAATAATATTCCAACGCTGCATTCCAATGGATCGTCACCGTTGGTATTTTCAACGGGTGAAATATCTTCCAACACATATTCCATCGCAAATTCCAACAATAAATAGTCATTGGAATTTTTTTTCCAACGATTTTTGTCCTTTGGAATTTCAACGGTAGGAAAATTATCCATCGCCAATTCCAACTGTAAAAATTTAGTTGGATAAAAAATTCCAATGAATATGACCATTGGAATATTCAGTTGTTGGATTTTTCACCAATGCAAATTCCATCGACAATTCCAACGTATTTTGCCCGCTGGATTTTCCAAATTATTGAAATTTTTCCACGGCAAATTCCAACATCAAAATCAATTGTATTTTTTCATTGGAATTATTCCGTCGGATTTTAGACGTTTGAAATTCAATTGTTGGAAATTTATCCATCGCAAATTCCAATGATATTCTTCTATTGGAATAACTATTCCAATGAACATGTATCATTGGCATATTTAGCTCTGAAAATTTATTATATGTAGATTCCGATGTCATTTCCAACATCATCATTACATTGGAATGTATTACCAACAGACATGTACCATTGGAATACTGGGTAATAGAAAAAATATCAATATTTTTTAATTGGAATTTTTTTATAAAATATTTAATTGTTTCATTGCTATATGAAAATGCCATGAAAAAGCCCCATCAAAATAAATCGAAAAAACACATTATAGCAACATGCAAATATATAATCATATTAATCGAATATATAATAATTCCAAAGTCAAGTGCATATATTAAATAAGTAACGTCATAACATAAACAATAAATTATAGAAATCGCAATCGTAAATACCAAATGTTGATCATCCTCCCAACCCTCATCCACCAACAAAAAGAAACTAATAAAATCCTAGAAATCACCACCATCCATCGTCATCATCATGACTACCAACGTTAGCCATGCCGTCATCATCATCCTCCTCATTCTCACTACCAACGTTAGTCATGTCATCATCATCATGAAGAGAAACACCTGAAGAAGAGGTATCGTGAGTAGTGCTGGATGGTGCATTGATCATCTTCTTTATCGAAGCCAAGTCACTCTCAACCACGGTCAAACGATTTCTTAAGGCTTGAGCCATGCTTCTTCTTATTTACTCTTGATGGTTTTGCTGATAATCTTAACTGCTTCTTGAGGAAAGAATATGTTACACAATAATTATGAAAATTAATATACTTTTAGTTAATAAAATAAATACATTAGAATACAAGTAGTTTGAATATCTTACTGTTGGTCCCGGTGGGAAAACCCATTTTGCGCGTGCGGAAGCAAAACATTTTGTTGCGATGCATATAAAACAGGGGTGAAGGAATGGTGATTCCAGATTTTTCACCTTTTAAGCTCATGTGTTGTGTCTTGCTTATAATCGAGTGCGTATGACAAGATAAGAACGTAAAGCAGTAAAGAACACAACAATGTATAGTGGTTCGGAGACTGAAGCTCCTACATCCACTCTCCCTGTTTCTAGGGAAATTCCTTCAAACACTTCCTAAGGCTTTCTGACTACCTCTGTAGTTTATTAACTCAAACTGGACTTATCACCCTCTCGGGCTCGCCTCTTAGATGTTTAACGAGTTCACACTCCTTCGGGACTTATCACCCTCTCGGGATTGCCTAACAACTACCTCACTTCACCACTGGTTATCTCTTACGAGAATGGGGTTTGGGTTTGGGTTTGGTGTTGTCTCCAACTATGGTGATATTTTCCCTTACATTTGTTTGGCCTCAATGCTAAGGTTGGGAAAATCTCTCTAAGCTTATGATACATCGTGGGTTGCTTAGGTTGGGTTCTAGAACACTCTTTGAATATATTTGTATATCTACAGACTTGTGTTCTAGGGTGGGAATGCTTGACTATAACGCTCTTGGCTCTGTAGCATCTTGTGCATATTCTCACCCTTAATTTGATGGAAGAACTTGTATTTATAGTGTTGATTTGAATGTTACCGTTGGAGAGAATCTCATTCAAATCCATACTATTCTTTGTAGGTTCTGCAGCTTTTTCAGGCTGGTTGTTTTCCTCTCATTGGTCCATGTCAGCTGGATTCCAACGGCTATATTCCCCAGGCTTCAGTGCCTCGGAACATTCAGGATATACTGAGCATTCAGTACATTACTGAGTCTCAAGGTTTCTCCGAGCCTTCAGTATTCTCTGAGTCTTCAGGTTTCTCTGAGCCTTCAGGTTTCTCTGAGCCTTCAGATTCTCAGTCTCATACCGAGTCTTCAGATTCTCAGTTTCATACTGAGTCTTCAGAAACTTCAGTTTCTTCAGAAACTTACTTAGTCTTCAATTTTTAACCTGTTCTATATCTGCCGACTATACACGGTGCAGATAACACCCTGAACACTCTAAAACTGAATCCTGACTCATCTATCAAGATTATCCTGTACATGTCATACTCAGGGGTTTGGGGATCTAATCAAAATCCTCTTTATTAAATTCATTTCCCAACAATTTCCCCCTTTTTGATGATGCCAAAACCATCTTGTTACAAAACTCTTAACCTATACTCAGGTTTCAGTTTTTCCTATTACAAGAATGGTATATCTCGTAACAATCAATTCAGCAATGAATCTCCCAACAATTTCATCACCAAACAACAATAATCAGGCATATCAAATATATAAAGACATGTAAAAAGATAATAAGGTATTATCTTTGAGCATAAAGATAAAGTTTCATTGATGTATGATAGACTATTACAGTTTACAATGAATTTGTTAGAAAAGTAAAGACAAAAACATAAAGAATTACAAGAGTCTTCAGTCTTGGTCTTCAGTCTTCTTGATCTTCAGCTCGGCTCTTGGCCTCAGGTCTATCTGAGCTCTCAGTGTCTTCAGTGACATACTGAGTCTCAGGTTTCTTGATTCAGCGGACCTTATGCGAATCGGGCATCTTGATACTCATCTTGGTGAGTTGATTCTTCTGACTTCAGACATCCTGACCCTCAGGTCTCTTTTACTTACTGACCCTCAGGTCTCTTGACCTATACTGAGCCTCAGTTCACTTTACTTCTTGAGCCTCGGATCTGCTTTTACTCGAAATTTATCGATTTCTTCTTTGCCTGATCTGATCAGCTCGACTAATCAGATCAACACATCTTCAGATCAACATATCAGAATAGCATCAGGTCATCATATCAGGTTAGCATATCAGGTTTATCATATCTGATCTCGATCACGTCTGATCTTGATCAGTCTCATCTGCTCATCTTCTGATCTGCAACCTTCTCTTCTGATTTACTGGCTTTAGCTTTTCTTCTCACTCTGATTTTGCACAACTCATCAGTTGACTTTGAACTCATCTAACTCATCTGATCTCGATCAGTCTCGTCTGCAGCCTCGTCTGATCTCAATCATCTACTTCTGATTCCGTGAGTTCCCCCTCAATTTGTTCTTTCGTTCCCCCTCAACTTGTTATCTGTAAATTATCTTGAATAACACAAGTTGATAATGTTTTGGCATAGAACTAAAATATCCCAACAATTTCTCAATTGATAAAGATGCCAAAAACATCAGAATATATGCATTTTTAAAGAAACGGGTTTTTCTTTAAAAATATCTGTTCAGGTGTTCACTTTGAAATTAGTGAACTTTGTAACTCCTGCTCTGATACCACTTGTTGGTATCAGATCAGAGACAGGTTTAAAAATAGATCTGCTCAGGCGATCACATTGAAAAAGTAATCATTTTGAGCACCCGCTCTGATACCACTTGTTGGTCCCGGTGGGAAAACCCATTTTGCGCGTGCGGAAGCAAAACATTTTGTTGTGATGCATATAAAACAGGGGTGAAGGAATGGTGATTCCAGATTTTTCACCTTTTAAGCTCATGTGTTGTGTCTTGCTTATAATCGAGTGCGTATGACAAGATAAGAACGTAAAGCAGTAAAGAACACAACAATGTATAGTGGTTCGGAGACTCAAGCTCCTACATCCACTCTCCCTGTTTCTAGGGAAATTCCTTCAAACACTTCCTAAGGCTTTCTGACTACCTCTGTAGTTTACTAACTCAAACTGGACTTATCACCCTCTCGGGCTCGCCTCTTAGATGTTTAACGAGTTCACACTCCTTCGGGACTTATCACCCTCTCGGGATTGCCTAACAACTACCTCACTTCACCACTGGTTATCTCTTACGAGAATGGGGTTTGGGTTTGGTGTTGTCTCCAACTATGTTGAGATTTTCCCTTACATTTGTTTAGCCTCAATGCTAAGGCTGGGAAAATCTCTCTAAGCTTATGATACATCGTGGGTTGCTTAGGTTGGGTTCTAGAACACTCTTTGAATATATTTGTATATCTACAGACTTGTGTTCTAGGGTGGGAATGCTTGACTATAACGCTCTTGGCTCTGTAGCATCTTGTGCATATTCTCACCCTTAATTTGATGGAAGAACTTGTATTTATAGTGTGGATTTGAATGTTACCGTTGGAGAGAATCTCATTCAAATCCATACCATTCTTTGTAGGTTCTGCAGCTTTTTCAGGCTGGTTGTCTTCCTCTCATTGGTCCATGTCAGCTGGATTCCAACGGGTATATTCCTCAGGCTTCAGTGCCTCGGAACATTCAGGATATACTGAGCATTTAGTACATTACTGAGTCTTAAGGTTTCTCCGAGCCTTCAGTATTCTCTGAGCCTTCAGGTTTCTCTGAGCCTTCAGGTTTCTCTGAGCCTTCAGATTCTCAGTCTCATACCGAGTCTTCAGATTCTCAGTTTCATACTGAGTCTTCAGAAACTTCAGTTTCTTCAGAAACTTACTTAGTCTTCAATTTTTAACCTGTTCTATATCTGCCGACTATACACGGTGCAGATAACACCCTGAACACTCTAAAACTGAATCCTGACTCATCTATCAAGATTATCCTGAACATGTCATACTCAGGGGTTTTGGGATCTAATCAAAATCCTCTTTATTAAATTCATTTCCCAACACTTACTTATTTCCGTTTGGTTGAATCAACGTCTTACTAAGGATTGATGCACTTGGAGTTCCTGATGAAGAATTGTCAAGAGAGGGAGAAGGGTGTGGAGAACTATATATTGTTGGGAACCCTTTGAGATGCTCCCTCAGATTCTGTATGAACTCTCTCAGATGGTGTAGTGGCCCTCTGAGATGCTTTATCAGATGTTGCAAGGTCTCTCGCAGGTGAATGGCTCTCGGATTGTGCAGACACCCTCTCAGATGGTGTAGGGTCTCTCTCAAATGAGGCTCTCTCAGATTGAGCTCTCTTAGATGGTGTATGGGACCTCTGAGGTATATGTTGTCTCTCAGATGGGACTCTCGCAGGTGGAGCTCTTTCATATTGTGTTTGGGTTGGGGTTGTATCAGATGAAGCTCTTTCAAGTGATGATTGATCGTTAAGGTTCGTGGGTATAATTTTTGAGCTAGTGCCTCTGAGAGGCTCTTTCAAATGCTCTCTACCTATTATTATGCCTTTATATTTTCTATTTTTTAAATTAGTACCTCTACCTCGAAAACCACCACGATTACCTCTACCTGTCATCTGTGACATTAAACATGACTATTTTCAATTTAAAATAAAATAACTGTTAAATTTCATAAATAAGCAAAGGATAATGTGTAATTAAATGAAAATCATACCTTAAAATGCTGGAATTCAGAAATTTTAGATGTACACAAACTGAAAATGAACAAAAGAAATATGTAAAGCTTAAATGTTGTGTGAGTAATCATATGTTAAATAAATAGTTACTCAAATTTGATGATAGCAGTCCACTGAAATATCATAAGAAATTGGTAATAGAGAGAATAAGAATTCTAAGTCATCCAAAGTACATGCACATATAAATATTTTATGCATACCACCTTAATTAATATTCTAATTTACACCCCAGAAACTATGCAAATCATAAATCAATTCATTTATGAGGTTGATATAACTAGAAAATATCCGATCTTCACTTATAGCTTAGTACTCAAAATTAAAGAATTCATACATGCTCTTATTATGTGTTTTTTTTTTCTCTCTGCACAAATCTGGCTAGAGTTCTCTTTGCCTATACTTGGTATTTGGATAGTAGTATGAATATGTATATATGGGAAGCTTATTTCAATACCTTCACCGCCATTTATTCCTTACCGGGTAAGCTTTATTATTTTACTCATTTAACCACTTAAACTATCTATTGTATGCCACGTATAAGATCCAAACCTTGTCATTATTATTATTCTTTAATTTAATTACTTTAATGTATAATTAGTATATTACATGCAAATACATGCATACCTTATGCATTTGTATAATATGGAAGTAGGTGTAATATATATACGTGTATATGCATGATAGCAATCAACTTACAATCTCATAGATTTATTTACTATTTTATATTCCAATTAAATTTCATTAGTCATTAAATTATTTACGAGATTAACTTAAATTCTAATAAAAGTTAGACAAAATGATATTTCAAGATAACATATATATTTTATAAGTCATCATTGTTTTATAAGTCATCAGTACTCGCGCAAAATTTTCCTGCTACCTAGAATACCATGCAAAAGAACTGCAGTTGGAGGCTCAGCCGCTCAGGCGCTGTGTTGTCCAAGATATAACTCCACCTCACCTATGAAACAAAAGTTCAAGGTCATAGTCACATTGAAGCCAAATACGAGCAATAAATTAATCATAAAAACAACGACCAGAAAAAAATCAGCAAACAAAAAATTGGGGAGGGGGGGGTACTTTTAATTAAACTGCAAAAATTATTGTATCTGAAACTAGGGCACGGGCAAACCTTAATCGGAGCCCAGGACTGAAACAACGATTCGTCATGTGATATTGAGAAGAAGAAGAAACGAGAGAGATGAGGCGTAGGTTTTCCTTTTTCTGCGCTGCACAATGTGATATTGTGATATATGAATTGAAAAAAGAACGTGTTCCTTTTTTCGAGTGTATGATATACAAATTGGAAGATTTCATGGGATTTCCTTTTTCATACCAAAATTGAAAAGATACTCTAGAATTATGTGGGATTTCAAATAAGAAAATTTGGAATTGACCGCTCTTCTTTCCCGCTAAATTTCCTCAATCCTTTTATAATTTATCATATAATTAAATAATTTATATATATATATATATATGTACGTAGTTTAAATTAATACACAAATATATTATTTTTTAAGAATAAGACATGAATTTTTTTTCCGAAAATTTATAATGAACAAAATAATTTTAATAAAAATAATACTCCCTCCGTCCCATTCTTGTTTTCATGTTTACTATGTGCTCGAGTTTTTAAAAAAAGTGATAAAGTGATAAAGTGTTGGGTAGAAAGAGTTGTTTATTAGTATTTTATATGATAAAGTGATAAAGTGATGGGTAATTGGAGTTAAAAAGAGTTATTTATTAGTATTTTTTGTGATAAAGTGATAAAGTAGAAATTTCCATTTAAGAAAATAGGAAAACAAGAATGGGACGCCCAAAACGGAATATAGGAAAACAAGTTTGGGACGGAGGGAGTATAATATTAAAATCATATAATATTTATAATAATAATAATCATACAACAATTGTTAGAGTTATTCAAAATTTTTCCACAAATTAAATACGTCTACTTATTTATTCAATGGCCAAAAAATATTTATTCATAACATTTATCATATTTATTTATATATATATATATATATATATATATATATATATTATTTATTTAATATTTATCTACAATACCCAAAAATGTGAGATTTAATTGATTCTAAATGATGGATTTCAAATTTTAATGGATTTCAAAACCCTAAACATATATAATACATAGGCACTCTAATTCAATAAATATTATCTTCTTGTACCTTATTGTTATGCCCAATATATAAAAAAAAACATTGGGAAAAAAACAATAAATTTTCGATAGTCTTTTATATAGATGGAAAAATTGGAAGAACAATATCTGCGTGTAATCTTAGGGCTTCAACTTCTTAGAGAACACAAATTTCCACATATGCACAACTCCACATAAATCAATTCCACATAATTAGCAATAATTTTACCAATTCAACACTAATCTACCACAAATTTACAATTAAAACTCATTTGCTTTAGTGTGGTTTGTGCTAAATTTAACAAATTTCAAACACCAAGAAAGAAAAGAAAAGGTCAAATGCATATAAATTTTTGTCATGAAATTTTAATTAATCTATCTACCTTCTAAATAAATATTAAATATGATTATCATGCTACTCATTGACCAAATAACTCCATTAATATATAGTTTTAATGGATTGACTATTTATAAAATAACATGAATTGCGTATTTTAATAATTTTCATATTAAAAAATTTTAAATATACTAAACTCGAATATATTAATTTGACAAAAAATTGTGTAAATCCGAGTTCATGGTGAACTTTATTTTTTAAATATCATTGTTATGCACAAAAAATATCACTATTATTAATGACACGTCACAATATTTCAAAATTATACGTCATGTCATTACTTTTATTCAAAAAATTATTTGTTTTAATAACATATATAGAACAAGTTTGAATCATAAATGGTCCCATAACTTTGGTCTCAAATAGATTTAGTCCATGGAACTTCCTCATGAAATATTCTATGATCTTTTTTTATCTAGGATCGATTTAGTCCCAATAACTTATTTGACATTGTCATCTCTAACAAGCCACTCTCCTAACAAAAGCTTAATCTCACAAAAGTTTAAAATAGATTTTCGTGCCGGACAAAATCGATTGAAACAACGCCATTTTGATGGTGCAATCTTTTTTTTAATTTGTGGCTTTTCCATCAACATGAGGATGTTTTGTCATCGATCGACACCTTTCTTTGTATCCATTGACATTCGGTTTGCAAACATGATATTTTATGTGTGTTTGGCTAATTCAAAGAAGACCATCTTGTCATCAATTAGCACATCTTTTAATTTTACATTTTTTAAAAAAAAAATATATGTCCGAAATTCAAATGCTTCGTTATCAAGATTACCAAAAAAAATATTCTCAATGTGCCAATCTTCATCAATCCGATGTACGTTGATGACCATATAGCCTTTGTTTTGATTTGATGTCCACATGTCCATAGTTGTGCTAAGCGACATTTCAAAAGCACCAAATTGAAATGTGTAAAAATGATGTTGTTTCAATCAATTTGGGACTAAAATTGACATTCATGTTCAAAGTTATTGATTATTGACTAAATCGATAACAAATAAACTTCTTTTCCGGGCTAAATATATTTGAGTGGTTCCAAAGTTATGATATCATTTCGATTTGATTTCCTTGGCCCTAGCAAAGTGCTTTCAAACATTGAGCATAAAAGTCTCATTTCTTTCCCAATAAAATAAGTACAAATAATCACTAATAAACAATTTTCAAAGAATATTTGAATTAATGGTAAATTTGAAACAAAGTAGAAAAAATTGTTGAAAAAAGAAATTAAAGTGGAATCTAACATAATTTCTTGGATGGATGTGCTAGGTTTGGGAAGGGATGTCCAAGACACAACGCCGACGGCAAGGTTGATCGGCAATGCGGTGGATCTCCTTCCATTTGTCCACAATTTTTCTTTTTTCCTACATTAAGAAAAAAATTATCGTCTTTAATAATAATAATCTTGATTTATGTGATTAGGGTTGTTGGGCCAAGTAATTTAACAAAGGTTGTTTGAAAGCATGCAAGGAAAAGAATGAAATGAATTTAGCTCCAATCACAATCGAAATCTTTACCTAGCTATATCAAATTCAATTAACTAGAGCTCAATTAATCAAGGTACTTAAAATATGGATTTATATAGTTGTTGTGGAATTCATTAAAAAAAGATGTGATAAAAATTGAATTCATGTAGGTTAAAGGCTTACTTCATTAACATTATTATCGTTATGAAATTCATCATTGGATTTACCATGAGTGTCCGGGCTCGGATGCCCAAAAATTGACAAAAAGATATACAATATATAGGCCGATTATTTAATCATTTTACACTGGATCATAACAAACAATGCTATAAATGCTAAAAAGTCGGTTCTTATTATCAAAGCGTGCTTTCAACTTCAATGTCTTGCAATTTTAACAGATTTCATAATTGTATACCACGATATCGGTATTCCAATAACCGAGGAGATTGCGAAAAAGAAACCACAAACCATGCATCCAAATTCAAAGCCACAAACCATTCCCAATACATCTATTAATAATATGCTCATTCAGCCACAAACATACTCATTGTAGTAAATATCCGGTTTTCAACCGCCTAATATATTTTTTTTAATAATTTTTTTTATTATATTGGATCAAACTTTTAATTTTTTTCAAATAAACCTAAAAACTAATTTGGGAACAGATAACAAAAAATAATAGCAGTTTATAACCCTGTCCAATAACTTTTTTTTTTATAATTATCTTATATTTTAAAAATCATATTTATACAAAATCAAAATCAAAAAGCAAAACTTATACCACTATAATATATATACGTCCAATACCAAAATATCAAATAAATAAACATACGCATCATGAAATAAATAAACATACACATCATAAACATACGTCCATTACACCAAAAACATGAAATATCATCACAAATATATAAGTTAATTACATGCTACCAAAAGTTATACCACTATAGAATACAAGAATCGATTGTAAAAGTACCCGAAGGGTTTGGGAATTATCAATTCAAATTTTTTCCATTTCTCCATTCTGGATATCCAGGATAATATATCAGGATTTTGTTAGAGATAAGAATGGAGCGGACGCTTATTTATTCAATGGCCAAAAAATATTTATTCATCATATATATATATATTATTTAAATCTACAATACCCAAAAATGTGAGATTTAAAACAACGATTAATCAATATAGTTAGATATATAGTATGAATTTTTATTCAATCAATAATAATTTAAATAAATCGATAAATTGACTTACATTGTAAGGAATGGTCGATTTAAATAGATTTTCGTATTGAAAATAGAAGTTTGCGGATTATATCTTCAATGTAGCAACACATAAAAAATGTGAAACACCCCAAATTTAAAAATAACACACAAATGAGTAGAGTCAACTTTATTTTTTAAATATCATTCGAAATTGGCATGATAACTTAATTAAAGAAAATATGATTAATTAGGTGAGATTATTACAAGACAAATCATTGGAAATTACATCGCAAGTTTTCAATATTGAGCATAAAAGATCTTAAAATCATTACTACATTAAAAACTTTTTTTTTATAAATTTTATACAAAATCAAAATCAAAAAAAAAAATCCTCGCCATGCCTTACCCGAGCTCCAAAATATCAAATAAATAAAATACCCTATAAAATAAAAAAACCATTACACCAAAAATTTTTGAAATATTGGGGGGATGAGTGTTTGAAATACATCTTTTTTAAATTTCGATCTAATGAAGGAAACATCATGATCAATAATAATTTAAATAAATCAAAAATTGACTTATTTATAGATTAAAATAATACATAAATAATACATATACATAAAATTCAAAACGTAGCTCATGAAAAACATACAAGACAAAACATGAAATTACATCAAATTGTCCATTACGGGCCATTAATAAAACTGTTGGGGCAACGATTAATCAATATAGTTTTCACAATAATAATTTAAATTATAGTTAGATTAGATACATATATCTTCGGGCATCACCCGACTTGACTTGCGAAATTGGCATGATAACTTAGATTAGATTGACGGACACATCACTTAAAACTTGGAGTTAGCATACATTACATAATAGTCATGAGCTTGCATATTCATGGCATTCATCTTTCACATAAAACATTTTAACATAACAATCATAACTTGGAATGTTTTAACTCAATGAGAGTGGAAATTGCCCTCACCTTAAAGAAAGAGTTGCAACAAATGATGCAATGAAATATCCCTCATTATCCTCAATCTTCATCACACCTGCTAAAACTAATCCAAAAAGTCTCAAGCTGTGTCTTAAGTTTTACAAAAAGTATAATGTTCAATGTCAATCCGACTTCTACTTTAATAAGTCTTGTATAGCTCATAAACTTCAATTCTTTATTTTATAATATAAACCTAATCAAATTCAATATCGAATAGGTGATAACTAATAATTAATATAGGAAACATTAATATAATACGTACTATCTGGTTTATATATATAATGTACACACACTACATATTCACACACTACACCAAATACCTAGAATTCCAAGATTAATAATAAAATAGTCTAAAGTTGTACTGGTAACAATATTAACTATACATATACTACTCATTCTAAGCACACACGTGTACTCACACATCTCAACACATAACCCACTTAATACTAATAATTATATCATCTTTAATTTTTTATATTATTAAACACCCACCACTTAACCTTCATCCTTATACATCAAACACAACACCACACACCTCCACGTGCACACAACTGCATACTATCAAACACACACATAAACAACACGTCTTCCCCATACTCTTTCTCTCTTTGCACTCATATGTACATACACGAATCATATACTCATCGATACATCTAAATATATGAGCATTAAGTTCTCTGTTTCTCTAGTTAATTACTATACAAATATAGAACGCTTCAATTAAAAGGAAAGAGAAAGACGGAGATAATAGGCTGTCTTATAAAGGGTATATTGCGACGACGACAGTTCGACAAGGATTCATTTTGGAAATATGATCGAGATAGAGGTGCAGCGATTTGAGAGTGGTGGTGGTAATTCGAGTTGGTCCTCGTTTAGGACGGTGTCAAGGGTTTGAGAGAGACGAGAGAGATGAGTTTGACGAATGATGTTTCATCCGGCTTTCTAATTAATATGTGAATTTGATGGTTTGATGGCGTGGTTTGTTTATAGCCAAGGGAAAAGGATAGACATGGAGAGCAATAAGAACCGGACACAATATTTCTAAAATATGCATGTGTCATTACTTAAAAAAATCGATCCCTCAACTAGAATATACTTCTTCAACACTAAAAACACACATAAAACATATTTAATTAATATATTTAATCTATTTTTAATATAGGATCATGTTATAATTCTCCATTTATAAAATAAATAAACAAATTCCTATAAAGAGTAATTAGCTATATTTTGATTTGATTTTGGGACGTTACAAAATGTCCACAATGGTCACCATCTCGTTGCCTTTCGCTGCCTTGGAACCTGTTGATTAGCAATTATAATCACGCATTGTAATTATATTTATTTTCTATTAATTTGATAATTTACTAAATTAAATTTACCTTAATGTTTGTCCAGCTCACTTTATTGAAATTAGATCTTGAGCCTTGATTCGGAAGGCGACTCCGATAAATCGTCATCACACTATTATTATTATAATTAAAAAATAAAAATAGATTAAATATGCACAATTTTAAAATAAAATAAATCATTATATTAGAATATTAAAAATGAACTTACGCTTCCATATATGTCATGAGATCAGGGCGATTTGCAACCATCCCATCCACAACTGGGTCCATAAAATACATAATTAATGTATTCATGTTTATGGCGACCAACACCCAATGTTTCCTATATTATATTAAGAATATTAAAATTAACGTTTTAATTTAGCATATGTGCAAATATTATATTATGAATACAAATTTTAACGAAATGTTTATTGTACTCACCCCACATTTGTTGGCAAAAAAATGAGATGGTCTCTCCTAATATGATTCAACGTATGTGCAACTATCCCTTCCATGGACTGTGCCCTATCACCCAATAAGCAAGACACTTGGGGGGAGACGAAGGAATACATTCCACCTGCTCGGGCATCTCTGGAGAGATATACCTCACCCAAATATCTTTAACCAACATACGCTAATTAATATTTAAAAAGAAAATTAAACTATATAGAAAGTAAATACTGAGAATTAGTAAACACATACCTGAAGTAAAAGGTTATGGTGGTTGCACTCAACCACTCGTCGTTCAAGATTTCAAGCACATGCTCCGGAACGATGTATTCATCAAAAGCACTTCGATGAAAAGCATGAGAACTGTGACGATATTGAAAGCATTGGACAATACCATCGTGCTCACCGTATTCTGTAAAGTGATGTCGTGATCTAAGTCTCCATGCAAGGGATAACCAAGTCTACGCGCACCAATAGTGGAGTCCCTAGTTTTTTCCCTCTGACTGTCTACGACACCCCTTGATTTCTGTTTAGCCTTTTGTGGTGTCGGCAGTTTCTACAATCAATTTGCAACATTATTTAGAACGACAAATAAGATAATGAACTTTAATAACATATATTTTACCTTCATGGTGAGAGAGACCAAGTTGCTGCCCGACCGCTGTTCCAATTGTGACGGCATCATCTATTGGTTTTGGCACAGGTGAATCCTCTTGTCCGACTACGGGTACATCGAGCGTGACCCTTACGAAACCAGGAGTGAGGGGACGACCATGAATCATTCCACAGGAGTTATTGTGCAACGTTCCTGTGGCCACCAACTGAGTAGGATCCTCTAAATAAAGGTAGCAAAAGGTCGGTCCTGTTCGAATAAGATATTTAGTTAGAAAATTTTAATATACTAGTCTTTCATTAAAACAAATGCGAGCCACATCTGATACCTGAGAGACGTTTTGAAGTGCATCAATGAAGTCGGCCCTAGCATTAGCGGAAAACATAACATCAACGACACTATTTTTACAACTTGCTCCACTCGACGACACCCCATGACTCGATCTTCTCTCGGGCCTCAAAAGTCCTACATGTTTCGCCAACATGACAACCTGTTCCGAAAGTCTACCCACAATATTCATGGCTGCAAGATCAGGTGCCATCGCCAATGATGTCTTCGTCACACCATATCCAGTACTTCGTAAGCGGTCGGGATGCTCCTGACGACCTATGGCCCGTCCAAGCAGATCATCAGTACCGATAATACGGAGGTCATCAGGCGTCATTGTCTGAGATATGCGCTCCTGAATCACAAAAGATGATTATTTAATAATTTATTTAGAAATAATAGTTTGTAATTCAAAGATAAATTAATGGATAGATTGTCGTTTCTTCAATGATAAGTTGTGTACTGGGATCAGGAATATTCCCGTTTTGAGTCTTTCTGGTAGCCTGAAATAACTCGAAACGTGTAACAACAGGGGCATACTCTCCAGCTTTCTTTTTTTCTTCTTTCTACGATAGTGATCAACGTGTCCCATTATTAAATATATTAAAAGTGAATATATAAAAAAAATTAAAAGTTAGGATTTTGATCTCACCAAATCTTCTCTTATGCGTGCATAACCTTTGGAAGATCCACGATATTGCGCCTCCATCGTCTTAGCTTGTTCGCGATTTTTCTTACTTTGATCGTACAATGTAATAGTAATACGACAAACACTGAAAAAAACAACGTGTATTAGGAATAGAGGAAATGACATTGATGAATTTTACCTGAAAATCATCAGCCATAGCTCTACGCACAAACTCCTCCCAGTACGGGGCCACCGTAGGGCTATCCTCATAGAGCTTAGGCGGCCTAGGCGAGTAAAGACCAGTAATAGGGTCTCGTGTGGTTTTTCTCAGCCAAGACCGAAAATTCTTGCCCATTACCCTAGCTTGCATAAGTATTTGCTTCTTATTTGAATGGTCAAGGCCGATGAATGTAGTCTATGCGCATATAACATAACAATTTAGTAATCATACAACAACTTTCATAAGCATATAATTAACACTTCCTTCAAATGAGCCAGTTTGTCGCTACGCCAATCCTTGGATGGTAGCACGATAGGGATAACTCTCCTGACTGCAGCCTCAAGGTAGAAGGACAACTTCTCACTCTCTTTTCCTATCGGCTGCCCATACTCATTGAATGATAACTGCAATAACATAGTATTTAATTAGGTTCAACGATCAATCAATATAATTACAATTTTAACTGTTCAATTGTAATAAAATTACCTGAACTGTTTTCCCCTTGCTACGAACTCTTTTCAAAGAAGCCATCGTGACTATACCCCTCCTGCGCTTCTCCCCAGAGCTGCTAGTGGTGGGAACATTAGTGTCACCTTTTCCCAAGTCATCTGTATGATGTTGATCATATGTGCCTTCATCTCCATGATAATCTCCATCATCTCTATCATCTCCATTATCTCCGGGATAGGGCAAATAAGACATGATCCTGTAAACATGAAGAAACAACATTTAATAAACAAAAAGAAACAACATTTAATAAAGCAGAAGAAACAACATTTAATAAATAAGAAGAAACAACATTAAATAAATTGTACATTTCTTTTAGCACTTATTTTTCTTTTTCATTTTTTGGTTGACTTTTTTCGTTCATGACCATAAATGTTAACAAGATCCGGATTGCCATATTCATCCCCATCTCTAATTATTCTCTGGTATGGGCGTGAATTTGCAGGATCATCAAAAGAGGGTACAAAATGAGTGAAGTTCTGAAAAGGATCATTGATTGTGTCAACATCTTCATCGACATGGTCGCTAATCTGGTAACTATTGTTAAATTTGTTTGACAGAACCACAATGGACCATTTCTTATTAACTGGGTCGGGGACATAGAAAACCACTAATTAATTAAGCCACTGAACAAGCTTTATATTAATTAATATCTTTGTCCTTGGAGTAAAGACAGCTCAACGTTATTATCCATAAATTTCCACTTGCAAGATTTGGTATGATAAAGATTCTGAGCCCACCAAGGGGACAAATCAAGCAAGCCGTACTTGCACACGATTCTCCATATTAAATCTTAGGAATCATCATGTAACTAATAATATTGCCCAAGATATAAGGTATCGAATCGCATTGACTCTCTTCCCATCATAAGTCAAAGCAATAGTTATTAATTTCACACGATCCTATTTAAGGGACGGATATTAAGAAATAACAAACCACTGAGGTCTAATTCTTGTATATTCAGTACCGAAGAATTTATCCTCTTGTAGGTCCTATTCAGTGCATTATAATGAACTAGTATAATCTCTTGGTCAAGATAAGCCAATTTGAGCCTTACACTTCAACCTTTCATGATGGATTGTTCATTTCCATCTGGGTTATGAATTTGTACTTAATCACGAGGAACTGTTAATTTGATCTTCTGTGATCTGGTATCACCAAATTAACTACAACGTAATACGTACTTACTTATCGAACATGTTTGCAACAAATATATATAACATTCATTCATATTTAATGTAATAGTGATTAATAATTTATTTCAATAAATAAATAATAAATTCAGTTCGGTTATACAAAGTAAAAAGCATACTTTTCAGTATAACCCTAACAATCTCCCACTTATACTCAAAGTCTGCTTTTAAGTATACTACAACATGTCTCGTGTTCTATGTGACATCTAATGTCACCTACACGAACCTAATAATATTTCTCCCACTTATACTCAAAGCAGATTGACAACACTCTTGACACCCATTCCTTCCACATGTCTCTCGAATGTACTCTGAGGCAGACCCTTTGTGAATGGATCTGCTAGGTTGTCTTTCGATGTAATCTTTGCCACCTCAATGTCTCCTCTCTTAACGATTTCTCGTATAAGATGGTATTTTCTTTCTATGTGTTTGCTGGCCTTGTGGGCTCTCTGTTCCCTGGAATTTGCAACTGCTCTGGCGTTATCACAGTAAACCGTGATTGTGCTGGACAAATTCGGGACAACGTCCAAGTCCACTAGGAAGTTCTTGAGCCAAACCGCTTCTTTCGCTACTTCACAAGCAGCTACGTATTCGGTTTCCATGGTAGAATCGGCGATGCATTTCTTCTTAACGCTTCTCCATGTCATGGCTCCTCCCCCATGCAAAACACACTACCCGAGGTTGACTTTCTGGAGTCCATGTCTGATTGGAAATCTGAGTCCGTGTAACCGATGGGGATTAGACTGTCTATTTGATAAACTAACATTATGTCCCGTGTCCACTTCAGATACTTCAGAATGTTCTTTAATGCAGTCCAATGCTCTTTCCCAGGGTTGCTTTGATATCTTGCCACCATGCCTACGCAAAGCAGATATCCGATCTCGTGCACAATATTGCATACATGAGGCTTCCTACAGCCGAAGCATAAGGAATACCCTTCATGTCATCTATTTCCTTTTGTGTTTTGAGACACATTTCCTTGGATAGATGGATTCCGTGTCTATAAGGCACAAAGCCTTTCTTGGAATCTTGCATGCTGAATCGCTTTAAAACGGTGTCTATAAATGAGGCTTGCGAAAGCCCAATCACTCTTTTCCTGCGATCTCGAGTGATCTTGATCCCTAGGATATGACCGGCTTCCCCTAAGTCCTTGATATCAAACTATTTTGATAGCCATGCCCTTACGTCTGACAACACCTTTACATCGTTCCCGATGAGCAGAATGTCGTCTATGTATAGTACCAAAAATACCAAGGCAGTTTCATCACGCTTTTTATAAACACAACTTTCGAAATTGTTTTGATCAAAACCGTAGGATTTTATAACTTGATCAAAACACTGATTCTAAACACGGGATGCTTGCTTCAGCCCATAAATGGATGCCTTTAGCTTGCAAACCAGATGCTCTTGGCCTTTTTCAATGAAGCCTTCAGGTTGTTGCATATAGATTTTTTCGTCAAGACTTCCATTGAGGAAAACGGTCTTGACATCCATTTGCCAGATCTCAAAGTCTAGATGCGCAGCAATTGACAAGAGAATGCGAATGGACTTGAGCATGGGTACGGGCGAAAAGGTTTCCTCATAATCGATCCCTTCTTTCTGAGTGTACCCTTTCGCCACGAGTCTTGCTTTAAAGGTTTCAACCTTTCCGTCCGGTCCCCTTTTTCTCTTGTATACCCACTTGCATCCAATGGGTTTTACACCATTAAGTGGTTCGACTAGCTCCCATACTTTATTGTGATCCATTGAACTTATCTCGGATCCTTGTCTTGGATCGCCTCGTTGTAGGACCATGGATCTGATTCTTCTCCTGAGATCAAGTTCGAGGACTCTCCAATCCCCAAGAATCGCTCGGGTTTTCTGACAACCCTCCCACTACGACGAGGTTCTGGTTGTGTAGGTGTGATGCTTAGTGTATCATTTTGTACAGTTGGCAATGGAGTCGGCCCCTAAAGTTCTTCTAAGGTAATCTGACTTCTAGGCTTTTTGTAGTTCATATAGTCTTCTTCCAAAAATCTAAAGTGCGTACTTATTACCACCTTTTGATCTTCGGGACCATAGAACATACATCCCTTTGTTCCTTCGGGGTACCCTATGAACAACCTTAATTCTGAACGTGCGTCCAATTTACCAGCTTTCTTGACCAACAAGTATGTCGGACACCCCCAGATCTTGATGTGTCCTAATCTGGGCTTGCGCTCTGTCCACAATTATCTTGGGGTTTTGGGAATCGATTTGGATGGTACTAGGTTCAGAATATAAGCTGCTGTTTGCAAGGCGTAACCCCATAACAATTTTGGTAAATCCACATAACTCATCATTGACCTTACCATTTATTAAAGCGTTCTATTTCTTCGTTCTGTAAGATATAAGGTATCGAATCGCATTGACTCTCTTCCCATCATAAGTCAAAGAAATAGTTATTAATTTCACACGATCCTATTTAAGGGACGGAGATTAAGAAATAACAAACCACTGAGGTCTAATTCTTGTATATTCAGTACCGAAGAATTTATCCTCCTGTAGGTCCTATTCAGTACATCATAATGCACTAGTGTAATCTCTTGGTCAAGACAAGCCAATCTGAGCCTTACACTTCAACCTTTCATGATGGATTGTTCATTTCCATCTGGGTTGTGAATTTGTACTTAATCACGAGGAGCTGTTAATTATATCTTCTGTGATCTGGTATCACCAAATTAACTACAATGTAATACGTACTTACTTATCGAACAGGTTTGCAACAAATATATATAACATTCATTCATATTTAATGCAACAGTGATTAATAATTTATTTTAGTAAATAAATAAGAAATTCAGTTCGGTTATACAAAGTAAAAAACATACTTTTCAGTATAATCCCAATAGGAAATGTTTTAGTGTTCAGTGATGATGAAAGAGTAGGTGGCTTGACATGGAGTGTTATGAATAGTACATCCGGGGCTGAAGAACTAAGTAGATCAACTAGGACACAAACTAAATCAACTCGTAAAAAATCTATTCCTAGTGTTAGTAGATCTAAAGGCTTCACATTGCGTGATGAAGATGAAATTGAAGAAGATCTTGAAGTATATAAGTCGGATGAAAATGATGGAGAAACTGATGATAATTTTAGTGATTATAGCAATGGATAATCCGAGGGTGATGGTGATCTCTAAAATTAAAAAGTAGAACTTGAAACTGGGGGGATAACTAATATGCTTTTTGGTTAGGAATAGAAGCTTGAAAAAGGAGGTTCACTAGTTCACTTTTGTTGGATTAAAAACTTGAAAATGGTGGAGTTCACTAATTAACTTTTTTGCTTGAATTAGGAACTTAATATTGTGCCATCACATTTTGAATTATGAAGTATATAATGTAAAACTTTATGTCATTCACTTTGTCCCTTGTGTTTTACTATATATAATTAATTAATGTTGATATTTGTGAATTTTATAATGTTGTTATTTGTGCATATGATATTATGCATAATGTTTTTGGAAGGGTGCGTTTAACTTCGGTAAAGCGCACTTTTTTTTTTGCGCTTAAACGTTAGGGAGTCTTTGGGCTTTGAGTTCGCTTTTCGCTTTTGACTACCTTGATTGTACGTCAACTCTATAAAATTGTAGATTGGCTGAATGAATTGATTATGCGTACAACAGGGGCCTCATATAGTGGAGATTACAAGGCATGGTCAACATACAATTAATTACAAAAGAAACAATTGATTAAAAAATATATTTTGTAATATAAAGGAAGACTAATTCCTTATACGTCCCCGCAAAATCAACGTTCTATCGGCAACAGAGAGTTTAGAACGTAGCTGCTGAAAATAAGAGCGAGCAAGTGGTTTCGTGAGAAGATCAGCCAATTGATCGAGAGTATTGACATAGGAGACAGAAAGTTGGTCTTTGGAGGCTAAGTCATGGATGAAGTGAAGATCGAGGGCTATATGTTTCATCCGAGAGTGCTGAACTGGGTTTAGAGCAAGGCGCGTAGCCCCTATGTTGTCACAAAGTATTCGTGGTGTGGTGGAATGTGGAAGGCCGAGCTCAGTGAACAGGTGGTGTAACCAACATACCTCGAAGGTGGCGGAGGCCAAGGCACGGTATTTGGCCTCCGTGGAAGACCGGACAACACCCCGTTGTTTGTGAGATCGCCATGAGATGTGATTGCTATCCACGAAGACAACATAAGCTGAAGTCCATTTACCATCAATAAGATCACCACCAAAATCCGAAATTGTGAAAGCCGTGATGTTGACGAGGAGCATTTTAACAATAGGCCATGGTGCAATGTGCCATTTAGATATCGAAATAACCGCTTCACAGCATCCCAATGAGATGCAAGAGATGATGACATGAATTGGGCGAGCTTGTTGACGGTAAATGCAATATATGGCTATGTAAAAGTACGGTATTGAAGGCCGCCTATTGCACTTCGATATTCCATCGCATCAGTTTTGCCACTTAGGGAGGATAACTTCGATGCCATAGGTGTGGACATCGGTTTTGTGCCATCGAGCTTGAACTCCCGAAGTAGGTCGACTGTATACTTGTGCTGCGAGAGAAAGAGTCCCTCCTTGTAACTAGCGACCTCGACTCCTAGAAAGTACTTGAGAGGGCCAAGGTCCTTGACCATGAAAGCATGCATGAGGTGTTTAGTGAGAGCCGAGATTAGAGCAGGGTCCGAGCCAGTAATAATGAGATCATCCACGTAAGCCAAGACATACATACAGACACTTCCACGTTGAAGGACAAATAAGGAGGAGTCGTCAACTGACTGAGTAAAGCCAAAAGCAACTAGAGTCGTGCTGAGTGCAGTGTACCAAGCTCGGGGCGCTTGGTGAAGGCCGTAAAGAGTTCGATGAATGAGGCAAATATGAGAAGGGTGTTCTTTATCGTGAAACCCGGAATTTTGTGACATATAAACAGATACATCAAGAGTGCCATGAAGAAAAACATTACTGACATCGAGTTGGTGAAGGGGCTAATTAAATTGGAGTGCCAGAGAGAGAATAATGTGAATAGTAGCAGGCTTCACAACCGGACTAAATGTTTCCCGAAAATCAACACCCGGATGTTGATGAAAGCCCCTTGCAATGAGACGAGCCTTGTACTTATCAATAGAGCCATCCGGTTTGCATTTTATTCGGAAGACCCACTTACACCCGATAACGTTGGCGTTCGGAGGGGCAGGTTTTAACTCCCAAGTGCCAAACCGTTGCAATGCAGTATACTCTACATCCATTGCAGCCCGCCAATGAGGAGAGTCGAGGGTCTGCTTAACAGTCGACGTTTCGACGTCGAGAGGTAAGGGGTGTTTCGTGGCTGCAAACAATCTTTTGAGTTTGTGAATGTTTTTTTTGACTCCTTGTGTGCATGTGGTGGGCACGCTATGGCAGTTCCGGAAGAGGCGGTGGTGCGAGAGGAGAAGCATGAGTTGGGGAGGCAAGGGGCAAAGCCGGAGAGTCAGCATGCACCGCGGGGTCGAGAACAACGACCGATTGTGGTGTAGGAGCAAGATTCTGCATGGAGCAAGAGGACGGGACCCGAGTAGGCAGAATCGATAGAGTGAGTGATGCATGATTGATGGACTGTGGCATCGGCAATGGAGTCGTGTATCCTGGGTAAGTATCCTCATGAAAGGAAACATGGCGAGAGATATATATTCGCCCAGATTTGGGATCAAAGCACCGATAAGCATTTTGTGATGACGAGTAGGCGATGAAGATTCATGGGAGTGATGGCGAGGTGATTTTGCCAGGTAGATACGGTCGTAGCCATGGAAAACATAGACAACCAAAGGTGTGGAGCATAGTGTAGTTCGGGTGAGAACCAAAAGGGCCTGGAAGGGGCTCGACTTGACGAGGGTCAATGCTAGCATGCGGTTGATTAGATAAACCGCTGTTTGAATGATAAATGACCAAAAGGAAGGAGGTAGAGACGCCGTATGCAACAGTGCACGACAGATTCCAAGAACGTGACGGTTGTGACATTCAACGATGTCGTTTTGCTGAGGTGTGTGAGGAGCAGTAGTTAGCCATGATATACCATGCTTGACCAAATGGGGCCGTAGCGCAACAAATTCACCACCATTGTCCGAGTACATATTCCGAATGGAGTGCCCAAATTTCTTTTCCACTAAAGCGTGAAATTGTGGAAAAATGGAGGAAACCTGTGACTTAGCATTCATCGAAAAAACCCAACAATAACGTGTAAATAAATCCACAAATAGCAAAAAATATTTGAACCATCCACAGAGACAACCGGGGCGGGTCCCCAAACATCAGTATAAATATAATGCAATGGATGAAGTGCACGAAAAGAGGATGTACGAAAAGGTAATTGATGACATTTGCTTAGCTGGCAAGAAACATAGTCATTGCCCAAAATACGGGACTTGTTCATTACTGGTAAATCAAAAGTACGAATAACAAAAGAGCTAATATCCATAGAAGGATGACCAAGGCGGGCATGCCATCTGGAAGGAGAAGCCCGGACACCAACAGAAGCTGAAATTTTATTCTGTTGCACAACATGAGCAGGTGGCTATAGATGGTAAATGCCATCACGACAGGGACCTTCAATTAGCCGTGCCCCATTGGCTAGGTCCTTAACAACATAAAAAGACAGAAAGAATTCCATAGATACGTTATTTGCACGAGTGAATTTAGTGACTGATAACAAATTTTGACGTACAGAAGGTACACATAACACATCACCAAGTACAAATGACCTGCCCGGAAAATGAATTGCAGATTTACCAGTGTGGGTGATGGGAAGGCCAGAACCATCAGCGATATGGACTTCATCCGTGCTGTTGGGAAATTTGTATTTAGTTTTGATGGAAGTTCCAAAGCAGGTTGTAATAGGACCAGTCAGACCTGTTAGCTGACTGATGACTTAGAATCAGATTAAGGTGACCAGCTGAAATGTATAGATAGTTGATGTAAAAGATAGGTCACATATTGAGGGGGAACTCAGTATGTATAGGTCAGGTCGAAATATCAGATGACCAGATAAGGTCAGATGATCAGAAGACTAAGAACAAATCAGAAGACAAGAAGTCAGAAGATCAGGTGAAGACAGAAGACACTGAAACTCAGATGAACCTGAAGACTCAGTTAAACCTGAAGACTCAGATAAGCCTGAAGACTCAGAGAAACCTGAAGACTCAGTAACAAACCTGAAGACTCGGTATGACTGAAGACACTGAGGCTCAGAGTCACCTGAAGATCATAAGACTACCTGAAGACCTGAAGACCTATATCAGCCGAGTCTGCAAATTGTGCTAAGACAATCTGCATCAGAAAACTATACAAGGTAGACTGATCAGTCATCTGATCAAGTCAGCTCGCACCTGGCGCCAACCAAAATGGTACACCAGACAAGACGAATATTCTACAAAAGGAATATGAATCATCAAAGAGATAAATTACTGAAGTGCCGCCTCGCGAAGCCAAAGAGAAAGTGACACGTGCACAAAAAGAGCTGACAATGTGGGATTCGACGTTGCGGACATAAACGACTCTAATCATGCCTACGACCACGCTGATATTCGGAGCACGTCACAATCATATCCTACAACCTACCTAATATAGCCCAAAATTCAAATTGTTCTCCAACGGCTCTTTGATTTCAAGGTCTATAAAATGGGATTGCTCTTCAACATTGAAGAAAAACCGATAGACACCGCATCGAGCAGACTGAAAAAGAAGCAAAAACTTTAGAAGAATTTCCGCTCGAAGAACACCAAATTTGAAGATTATTCTCAAGTGTTCTTCCCATAGTTCTTAGCAAGAAATCCTATCCACTAGCATTTGGCTACATAAACACCAGGATAGATTTCCAGTTGGAACCTCAACATTATTTACCCAAACTCAAAGTTAGGTTAAGTTAGTTACCGCAAGATTTCAGACTAGGGATTCTAGTTTCTGATTTCTGGGATCGGTTGAGTGTGAACTCGATAAACATCTATTGAGTGTTGGACTAACACATAAAACTAAGTCCAGTCGGTTAAGTTCGGTTAAGTTGGTTAAGTTGCCCCTGTGTTAAGGGAAGAGTGGGCGTAAGGCAATCGAACCACTATAAAAATCTTGTGTGCATTTACTTGCTCTTTTTATCTTTTACTACTACACACAAGTGAGCTTTAAAATTGCATACATATTCTAAGTTAACATCGACCGCAGTAAGCAATTCGATCAAAGTTGACACCTTAGTCCCGATTGAAAACCGACTTGAGAATCGATTTGATAAAACCGGTTTTTCACACGGGTACAAATAAAGCTTCCGCGACTATCGTTTAAATCGACATATATCAAACCCGATCGCCTCGGACCTAAGAAGATTGAACATCGATGGTATCGCAATCACACATCGACCAGCGAAAAGTTTTTGGTCTATTCACCCCTCCCTCTAGGACCCCTCAAAAAACCGCTTACATTTCATCGATGGTTCTTGGCTTTTGATTTCATCGATTCTTGAGGAAGAATCTTTGTGGTCATTTGAAAAGATCTTGAAAAACCATTTTCAAAACTCATTCGTTTTCAAAATCACACTCAACATGGATAATACCTCTGGTATGTATCATGATTTGCCTAAGTTTTCAATTGATGAGTATGCAGATTAGACTATATACATGTGCAACCATCTGGGATCGATAAGCGGGCAGAATGATGGAAGTCATTGAACGAGGACCCATCATCATATATCACGACAACCCAGCGGTTGGATGAGATCCAGATCATGCACCTGGAAGCCTTGTTCAAAAAAAGTCCAATACGATGGATGCGTAAGAAAGAAAAGTCAGATACTCTAGATACAATCGCCATGCATATAATCATGAAGACGATGGATAAAGTCACCAAAGAGAAGATAAAGTATCTCAAAATAGCGAAACAAATGTGGGATACTCTTGCAGAGATGTGCGAAGGAAATGATCAGATCAAAGACAATAGATTACAAGCTGAACTGGTGAAGTTCGAGAAGCTAAAGATGTTGCCAAACAAAACCATCAATGAGCTCGATGGGAGAATCACCATGTCAGTAAACAAGCTACGAGAACTTGGACGAGAGATGTCAGACAAGGACATAAATTACAAGATCCTAAGATCTCTCACCAAGAAATGGGACATGAAAGTCACGGTAATCAAGGATTGCCAAGACATTGCAAAGATGAAGCCAAGCAGCTTGTTCCTAAGCCTTAAAGCCCATGAGTTCGATCTAATCGAAAGAGGGCAAGCAGATGAAGACGAGTCGCCTGCTGAAGCCACAACCTCCACATCTAAATCAGTTGCATTCAAAGCAACCAGCAGCAGATCAAAGGCCACAGAACCTGTTGGAAACATCATAAGCCAAGCTGAACAGATCGCTCTGCTTACCAGGAAACTTGAAAGAACAAACACTCAACTTGGTAAGTATCGCAGATTCTATAGAGACTATCAAGACAACAGAAGAAACAGGAGGCCAACTGACAGATCACTAGAAAGGACCAGATCTGATGACCGAAGGGTCACAAAGATGAGAAAAGAGATGATCGGTCAGATGAGAGAAGAGACAACAGATCTAACTGAAGGAGTTCTGATTACAATCAGAAAGGAAAGTCACCTGACAGATCCTACAGACGGAGTGACTCACCTGGCAAAAAAAGTTCCGTGGAACGAGGATCATGCTTCAATCAGTGGAAAAACCAGTCACTACAAAGACCGATCGCCCAAGACGACTCCAAGAGAAAGAGAAGAGAAGCGGAACAGAAGAGAGCAACACTTCAGAGATAGAAAAGCCATGGTTGCTGACACAACAAGAATTGATGATTCCTATCTGCCTCTGAGGACTCTGGCTACTCATCTGTAGAAGATTTCTGCCTGATAAGCAATGCTGAAGATTTCTTCGACCATGAAGATCTGATATTCTCTTCAGATGACGATGAAATCTATCTGATGGCCAGGGAGGAAGACCAATCTGAGGTAACCTCCAAACCTTCTGCTTTTTTAATTTCCACACCTGCTATGATTAGCACACCTGCTGCAGAGATTGACTTGCAGCTCTACTATGAACAATTGCTTGATGATCTCTCTGATGCAGTAGACACTTATACAATAGTGGAAGCTGAAAACGACAAGCTAAGGATCAGAAATAATCAGCTTGTTAAAGAGAACGCCGAAAGAAAGCGGTGAACTAAAATCATTTGGCCCTTTCGGAAGGTATCCAAGAACTTAAAGTTCGAAAGTTAAATCTTTCGATCGGGAGAAGCGATTAAAGATCAGCTGGCAATCAACAAACAGCAAGCTGGTGATTTCAAAATCCTTCAAGCTAAGTTTGATGAGCTATTCCGACTACATGAGAGTCTCAAATCTACTGAGGATAGTTTGCGCAAGAGGTTTTCACGAAGTCATCAAAAACTGTTCAAGACATGAACACCTATTTTCGAACGCCGACTAACAAGAAGGGAATTTGGTATGAGAACCTTCTACATCCTCAAAAGCCCCGTTTGGTTAACTTCAGAAAGGTGTAATCAAACGAGTCTCTGACAAAGATACACAAAAAACTAAACTTGTATCTGATAAGGGATAGAGACCTGCTAAGCAAGTAAGGCAAGTTCCTAATCAGAAAGGGAACAAAAATGGACCCCAACTGATTAAGCATCAGCCGAGGAATCAACGGAAGAACCCAGTTCTTCTGTAGAGACCTCAACCTGATCAGCAGATTAGGTATCAGAAGAGACAACCTGTAAAAAGGAAATCTAATCTGAGACCCAATCAAGGTCAGCTGCCTAACAAGCAAGCTATAGGTAAACTGCAAAGACCATCTATGCCAAGAAGATATGAATCTTTTGATGGTAGCAGTCGTACCTACCCTTATAACCAGAGACCTAGGGCTGCTTCACCTGAGCCCCACTGGGTTAAAAGAAGACAAAACATAAAGAAAAATCCCAAGTCTTCTGATTCACCCAAGGTTCACACTGTAGGTCCCGAATGGGTTTTGTGAGGGCAGAAGTCTAGAGGGGAGGGGTGAATAGACTTCTGACAACTTTTTCGTGCAGATCAGGTGTGATTGCAGATTGCCTGATCAGAGTGCTAGTGAGTCAGTTTGGACTGATGTTCAATCTTACTGAATGCCTGAGGGCAGATCAGTTTGATATATGTCAGTTTAACTGAGAGTGCGGAAGCTTGTAAATACCCGTGTGAAAAACCAGTTTTATCAAATCAGATTCTCAAGTCAGTTTTCAATCGGCTGACTAAGGTGTCAACCTGATCAGATTAGTTGCTTGGTGTAAACTGATATTTAACTTAGAATATGTATGCAATTTTAAGCTAAGTTGTGTGAATAGTGTAAAGCAATAGAAAGCAAGTAAATGCACACAAGATTTTTATAGTGGTTCAGACGAACATCTTACGTCCACTCTTCCCTTAACACAGGGGCAACTTAACCGAACTTAACCGACTGGATTTAGTTTTATGTGTTAGTCCAACACTCAACAAATGTTTATCGAGTTCACACTCAACCTATCCCAGAAATCAGAAACTAGAATCCCTAGTCTTAAATCTTGCGGTAACAAACTTAAACTAACTTGAGTTTGGGTAAATAATGTTTGAGGGTTCCAACTGGAAATCTATCCTGGTGTTTTAGGTAGCCAAATGCTAGTGGATAGGATTTCTTGCTAAGAACTATGGGATGAACACTCTAAGAATAATCTTCAATTTTGGTGTTCTTAGAGCGGAGGTTTTGCTATAGTTTTTGCTTCTTTTGTGGTATCTCCGTGTTTGTTCTTAGTGTGGTGTTCCTTTTCTTCAATTTGAAGATCGATCCCATTTTATAGACCTCGAAATCAAAGAGCCGTTGGAGAGCAATTTGAATTTCGGGCTATATTAGGTAGGTTGTAGGATATGAGTGCTCTGAATATCGGCGCGGCCGTAGGCATGATTAGCGCCATTTATGTCTGCAGCGTCGAATCCCGCATTGTCAGCTCTTTTTGTGCACTTGTCGCTTTCTCTTTGGCTTCGCGAGGCGGCACTTCAGTAATTTTTCCGTTGGACGATTGATATTCCTTTTGTAGAATATTAAATGCAGTGCGGTGTATCATTTTGATTGACGCTTGGTGGTGACTTGATCGAGATAAGCGTCGATCTACCTTGTAGAGTCTTCCCGATGCATTGTCTTAGCACAATATGCAGACTCGTCTGATGAAGGTCTTCAGGTCTTCTGGTAGTCTTCGGATCTTCAGGTGACTCTGAGCCTTAGTGTCTTGATTATCTTGAGTCTTCGGGTTTATTCTTGAGTCTTGAGTTTATCCGAGTCTTGAGTTCATCCGAGTCTTTAGGTTCATCCGAGTCTTGAGTTCATCCGAGTCTTTGGTGTCTTTTGTCTTCACCGATCTTCCGACTTCTTGTCTTTCGATTCGTCCTTAGTCTTCTCGATCATCGACCTATGGCGGGTCATCGATACTTCGACGACCTATACATATTGAGTTCCCCTCAATATGTGACCTATCTTTACATCACTATCTATACATTTCGTGGTCATCTTAATCGATTCTATGTCATCGAATACTACTTGAGTCTAACTTGGTCCTATTACAACTTTGTTTTGGAACTTCCATCAAAACTAAAATCTGATTTCCCAACAATTTCCCCTTTTTGATGGAACCAAAACACTTAATCGAGAAAAAACAGATACCACGAATAGAAATGCGAGATAATGTAAAAAAGTACATACTTCAGAAGACAATGAGATGTTGTCTTAGAATCAGAGAGATAGAATATTTCATTCAGATAGGTGTGTGCATTATAGAATACATGAAAAGCGTACCTATCATCTGATTCCAGATTGTCTTCCTCAGGTGTACTTGAACATTTGTAGTTCTTTGGGGATACCAAACATCTTGTACATCCTTTGCATCAGCTTGTCTAGATCTTCTCTTCTATGGATCCCTCATTTTTCAGCAAATCCATAGTAGGCATTCTTGAATTTTACAGCATCTAGCTTTTTGTCTGGATGCAAAGGTGGAAGGAGTAGTTCAAAGGGTGGAGCTTCAGGTATCAGTGACATGATCTTCCCTTCCTTCATCACTGTCTGGTAGAAATCTGGATATTTCATTTCTAACTAGTTCCGAAATTCATCATCATTTTCTGTCTGATCTTGATGAATCGGAATCTTCTCCAGGATGTATACGTCACACAACCATTCTCCTCTGATCTTATCCCATTCTGGAAGCAGATCTAGCAGGGCACAGAGGATGACTTTAACAGGTGCCGGAAGGGCATTTTTCTCCCAAGCAATCTCCTCTGCTGCAGCTTCGTTCTTCATCTTCCTTCGGATGTATGCGATGTTTAGTCCCTTAGCCTCTGCTAACTTCTGCTTCTTGATGGCAGCCTCTCTTATTCTCTGTCTTGTTTGCTCTTGAATTTGTTCAGGAGTCATCTGGCATTTGGTAGAGAATAATTGGTCTTGTCTCTGATCTTCCGCAGTTGCTTTCACCATCTTGCCTTTGCCTTTCTTTCTCCTCAGAGTTTGCTCAGGTTCATCTTGGTTGCCTTCTTCAGCTAATTTCTTAGCGAGTTCGAGGCTCTTGGCACGATCATCGATTTCCATTCTTTTTACATGCGAGCGAAGAAAAGTCTTCAATCTTGTCGACTCGCAATAACCTCACGAAAAGAGCAATCTTACCTTTCGATGATCTCTTTGCTATGTTGCTCCACAGTTTCTTTCACTTCAGCAACGAGATTAGTAGATGGAGTGAAATTTTGGCAAGTCGATCTGATGGTTTTACGGTAGAGATGCAATTGTTACCAAGCGTATACTGTTTTTTCTTTCTTCTCTTTATTCTCTTGTCCTTCCCCCTTTTTGGTTTCATCAAAGAGGTTGGGATGACTTCTTGATTCGAGCAATGAATTTCGTGAGATCTCCTCTCTCGAGTTTCTCAACAACAAGAGAGGTGATCGAGCGATGGCGAAAAGTCTGAGGATTTAAAAAGCGTCGAGAAAGCAAATTCGATGTCTATCTTGCTCGCGTAGAAGTTACAAAAGTGTTTCCAACCCATATCCATGTGGTTGTCAGTTTTCTCCAAGGATGCCCAGACATTTTCCAATAGTACCTGTGTCTGATTGATCATATCTGTCTGAACTTCTCGGCAGGAGGATTTACTAGTTGCATTACTTCAGAAAGAATGGCATTATGCATCCCAACTGTGTGAATTCTTTCTCTGTCAACCAGTTTTGCTTGCTCTTCTTCAAACCGCTTCATCAGATCTGCTATGAGCACTGCAAATTTGTCTTCAATAGCTGCCTTGATCCCATCCTGAATCTTCTCAGTATAAAGATCTAGGGTATCGGAGCTCAGCATAGCAGTCTGGTCAGATGTTGAAGCCTTTCCAAGTCGGGTCTCATCTGCAGCACCCATTCTTGGTTCATCGGCAGCTCCCTCATGATCTGTAGGAGGTTGAACAGTTTCCTCCCTGTTATCAGCAATTCCGAACCTTTCATGAATCAACCATCTGATATCATCATCAAATGCCAATTCAACAACGCTTTCAATCCCAGCATTGTTCAAGCATTCCATCTCCAAGTCTACAAAGAAATCTGATCCCAGAGTTGTCATGAGAATCAGAAATTCCTTGATGCTTTTCAGTCTGATATCCCTCCAGAACACAATCTCTTCTATCTGTTCTTTGGATGCGGGATGTTGATCAATTCAGTAACGCAGTTCAGCGAGATACTCCTTGATTTGTTGCTTCATTATCCTTATGATGGGGCTTTACAAAAGCAGTGAAGCAAAACATTACGGTATTGAAGGAGTTATGAGAGATGGACACTCGCTTGTCAGATCTCTCAGGTTCTTGTGACTTGTTTGGAGATTGGGAGTGAGATTGGGATATATGTGGTTCAGGTTCGTTTTCAGCGTGTTGAGGGTGTTCAGTTTCCTGAACAGGTTCATTGATTGGGGGTGTGGGAGATCTTGGTGATCTGATAGGTGAGGGTGAGGGTGAGAAGGTTTTGTGAGGGGAGGGAGGTGGTGATGATCTTTGAGGAGAGGGTGATGGTGATTTGGAAGTGGGCGTAGGCGATCTTGCTCTCTGGAAGATCTTGGTGAGAGGCAGAGAATCAGATGGTGATTCTTCCTCAGGATGCTCCCTTACATCCCTCGACAACTTTCTCTCCTTCGCTCCGATCATCTGCTTTCGTCCGCTACTTCTCTGGCTGTTTGTTTGCGGGATCGATTTGCTATCTCCTTTTCTGATTCCACTTGCGTCAGATCCTTTGTTCTGCTAACTTCCTGAGCATAAATTGGAGCAGTCTTCAGAGGAGATGTGACTCTCTTCTGACGTTTCCGCTGAGCATCTGGTTTCTTGGCCAGATCCTTCCTCTTCATCCTCTTCTCTGGAATGGCGTTCCTCGCATTTGTAAGAAGATCTGATCCCTTTTTTTTCTTTTCCCTTCATTTATCCCTTGGGTTTGGGCACATAAGGAGTTGGATCCTCATCAGATTGTCCAGGCAGGGGCTCATCCTTGCCCAATATGGCCTTGTGCTTTGCTTGATATATCTTCTCTCCATTCTCATTCTATTCATAGTTCTTTGGCAGCTTATCTGACAGAATGATTGAGATTTTGTGTATGAAGGAGCACTTGGAAGATAAACACACTACATTGAGCTAGGTCAGTTCAAACTTCCCCGAGTCTTTCCGTAGACGTGCCTTGACCATACCCAACCAATCCATATTTGAAGCCTTCTTGATGATTGCAGCCATGACACTGATCTTGTAGGAAGTCACAACATCAAGACTGTAAGTTGAGCACATAATCACCTTCTGAACGATCTCAAGGAGAAGGTGATATTTTCTCTTCAGGTAGGAGGCTTTGACATTCGTCGTATTCTCCTTATTTGCTGGTCTCAATAGCTCGGCTTCAAGAAATTCCTTTTCTCCTACATCAGTCGTGTAGGTCTCTAGGTTGATGCTTCCTCGAGTTAAACCGAAGATCCTCTGGAGATCATCATTCAACACTAGCACTTCCAGTCCACCAACGGAAGAAATCAGGTCAGCATCAATGTCTTCATCCCTCTGTAGATTGTATAGAAACTCCAGGGCTTCATGTGTGTGAACGATGTTCTGATGTGTTGAGCAATATCGCTCAAGTCCGCACGCTCGCAAGCACTCCAGAATTTCCAGCGATTCAGGATCTGAGGTGATTGTGAATACCACATACTTCTCATCAATGATATCTTTCTTCATCTATGCAAAGTTGCAGAACTTTTTCCCTTGATCCAGTTGTGGAACAAGATATGCCATTTCTGTACGATATGCAAATTGATGTTTAGTTTGAGTAAGATATTTCAATAAATTCAGTCAAACCAGTAATCTTAGTATCAATTTAGCAAGTAAGCGTATAGATCTGATAAAAATTACAGAAACATAGCATCACGACTTGTAAACCTAGGTACCAGAGTGAATTGAAATTATGCAGTATTTAAACGAGAAATTACCAAAAATTGATTCGTAGGATTGAGAAATCGTGAAAAATGGAATCAATTGATTTTGAAAGTAATTCTCTGAAGATTTTGAAAGTTTTGATCTTTTAAGAGCTTTGAGAAGACGAAGTAGTGGAAAGAAGTTTTCTGAGAAAGATTTATATTTTATAGTATGCGAGGGAAAACCTTTTTGCACAACTTTCCAAAGTACTCAAGTATCCGTGTTTTGAAATCAGTGGCTGAGATTAGTCGGCCGAAAAATGTTTTAATCGCACGGTTGAGTAAAGAAGTCTTCTCGTATTTCGGACTCGAAAATCCACAATAAAACGCATTAAATACACATTCCCAAGTCCGCATTAAAAGTTTTGCAGTGCATGCGTCATAAAAGTGAAAAACAGAGTAAAAACAATTTATTTAAATAGCGCATATAAGATATTCAGAAAGGGATAAATAAGAAAACGTATCTGACTGATTGATATTGTAATCAACCAGTTACCACTGTGATCTGATTTGGTACTTGTTGACCTTACTGATGGTAGCCTTAAGCATTTCCCAACAATATTCCACTCATCTGATCAGATTCTTGTTTGAAACACTTCGTTACTTACCTGATTCTCTTATCTGATCCACTTATCTGATACTCTTATCTGATCCACTTCATCCTTCAATCTTCTTCTATTCAGCCCGCATTTACTATGCACTTAAGTCATACTCCCGCCAAAGCATTTAATTCGGGGAGTTAAAAAGTCGCCTCGATTCCCAAATCTGCGCGATTTGACATTCCGTAATAATGGCATAGATCAGCTGTTATTACTCACACCGTCAACTCATCCAACCATTAGCCGCGTGTTCCTTACGCGTTGTCGATGCAAATTTCTCTTTAGGACTTCTGAGAAAATAAATTTGCATTTATACCCCTAATTTTCTTCTATAAATTGGCCTGGGGTGTTAGGCAAACAACACAACATAAACCATTCATCTTATTTAGCATATACTTCATGCTTTTCGATGAATTCTTTATTTCCGGTGAAACTTCCGGCGGAAACCTTTAACCCTTTTCCAATGAATTCAGCTTCTCAAATCAACCCTGTGTGTTCCTTCACACTGCTTTCGTCGTCATCTAAGATTACACATACGATTAACGAAAAGCTTCTTTACCACCATGGAGGTGAATCTGCTAAGGCAAATGAGAAGGCACTTCTCCTAACCGTATGCACCTTGTGCGCCTATCGAGATGACGAAATTAGCATCAACAGACTCAGTCTGAAACAAAACATGGGTTTGATACACGGTCTGCATCAGACAATAGCTAATGTCGTGTATCAAACTCAATATTTGCATGTGACACTAGTGTCCGTTTGGTCCTTGTGACCAAACCTGTGGCACTGTGCCCCATTTAATAGCTGGAGAGCCCATTGATTTTAGGTCTAGGGGCTCCTGGCTTAAAGATCCTTCAAGGCCCGCTCTCGCTCCTCACTCCAAAGCTCTGAGAGTGGCTCAGGATTCTAGAAGCTTCTCTGCGCCCCTTTTAGGGTTGGGGGATAATGAGAGCATCAAGCTCTTAAAATCTCTCTCCCCTTCCCTACCTCGGGTTGGCTTAGGGTTTATGGTTTATGGTTTATGTAACGACCTCCGGGTTTTCTTGTACTCGTAGCTTGTAATACCACTTGTAGGTAGCTTGTGATATCACTTGTAGCTTGTAAATCTGACCTCTGGGTCCTTATCAATGAAAAATTATGTTATTTCATTGTTGTGTTGCCTCTTCTGACTTATGCGATTTGTAGCTTTGAACTTGTACTACTTGCTTGTTGACTGTAGCTTTAATCGACTTATAAAGTAACCTTCCAATCTGATCAGTTCCCCCTTAATCTGATATATCTTGAACTGATCTGCTCCTTGTCTGAACTTCAGATCGGCTCATTGTCTGACTTTCTGATCGTCTCCTTGTCTAACCTTCAGATCGGCACCTTGTCTGACTTTCTGATCAGTTGAGATACCTAACTCAACTAATTCCTCTTAACTTGGTTAGTCTTTTAACCAACTGGTTATGGAGATCAGTCCAACAACTATTTCTGGTGCACTTTCTCCGAGATCCAGAAGCCCTAGCTCGTTGCATAATTCTCTGAATCTGATCTCGGCTAGTGGCTTAGTTAAAATATCAGCTTTCTGCTTGTCAGTATGGATCTTTTCCATTTTGATATTCTTCTTTTCAACGTGATCTCTGATAAAATGGTGTCTGACATCCACATGCTTACATCTTGTATGTAGAACAGAGGATTACAGTGATTGCAATAGCACTATTCATCGCTACAGAATATAGGTACGTTCTTAGCTATGATGTTGTAATCCTCATTTCTTGACTTAGCGAGTAGTTGGGAACAACGACTTCTGCACCCCATATATTAAACCCGGTAGTAGATGATGTCATGAATCGATATCTCGCTTCTTGAAAACCAAGAGATCGGTTTATTTTTCGAAAACCCACATGTACGAGGTTGACTTCACATCGATCACGCAACCTCGTGTCGAGAATCGAGAATGGCCCACTAAGCTCTAGATTATCATCGATGGGTAAAATAAACCGAGGGTTTACTATTCCGCCAGATACTTGAGAATCGCTTTTAAATTTCGCTTCTAGGTGGCTTTGCATTGGATATGCTAGAAATCTGGCACATACACCTACTGCAAAAGTGATATCTGGTCTGCTGGCAGTCAGGTATAGTAGTGATCCAATCAGAGCCCTATATTCTTTTTGATTAGTTTTCTGACCGTCCTCATCTGGATCCATCTTGAACCCGATTATCATGGGAATTACGGCTTCCTACGGTGTTGAACTCCAAACTTGGCGATAGATTCCTTGTGTACTTACACGATAGATGAATATCCCTTTTGTACTCTGCTTGACTTGTAAACCCAGAAAATAATTCATCTGACCCATCATGGACATCTCGAACTTCCCTTGCATCAATTTGCTGAACTTTTCACATAGCTTCTTGTTGGGAGATCCGAAGATGATGTCGCCCACGTAAATCGAACCAAGAATATCTTCTCCATCTTCTATTCGAATAAGGTTCATCCACTATTCCTTTAGTGAATCCATTGTCTATCAAGAACTGAGAGAGTGTATCATACCAAGCTCGAGGAGCTTGTTTCAGGCCGTAAAGAGCTTTCCTTAAATGGTACACTTGGTTGCCTTTTTCAAAGCCTGGAGGTTGTTCAACATAAACTTCCTCTGCTAGTACCCCGTTTAAGAATGCACTCTTTACATCCATCTGATACACAATGAACCCTCTGTGGGCAGCATATGCCAGAAACAACCGAATGGCTTCTATGCGGCGGGGGTGCAAAGGTCTCATCATAATCAATTCCTTCCGATTGTAAATACCCCCTTTGCAACAAGTCTTCTTGCCTTATTCACGGGTTATGACATTATTCTCATCTCTCTTGTTCTTGAATACCCACTTCGTGCCAATCACGTCTTGATGAGTTGGTCTGTCCACCAATTTCCAAACTTGATTCCTCTCAAATTGTTCCAGTTCCTCTTGCATGACTAGAATCTAGCTTGCGTCTTGTAGAGCTTCCTCTACTGTAGTTGGTTCCTTCAAAGACAGATAACAATAATACATGACACTTTCTGTCGATGTCTAGTTTTGACTCTATCGATGGGTCTCGATAATCAGATCGGTTGGATGGTGGTAATCCAGTCCTTCTTTTTCGATTTTGCGTGTTTTTGGAGAACATCATCCTCTTCTGATAGTACTTCATTACTAGCGATTCGGAGTGGTGCAGAATTATGATCCACTTGATAAGAACATGTCTCAGCTGATGTTGGACTCATCATATGCTGATGTCTATTCGTAGGAACTTCAGGAGTTCCCCCTGAACCAGATGGTTCAGTTGATACTGTCTCAGTTGTACTAGCTTCTTCACTGATAGTTGTGCGTACCTTAGGGTCTGATTGACATGGTGAATCAGCAAGATCAAGTTCTGGGATATACACTGTTACGTGTTCAGATTCATTCTTCTTGATACTTAGCTGATCCATTTTCTATGTATCAGGTACCGGTTGATCTGGTACGACTTGTTCTGAGGCAGCTTTTTCTTGTTCAGAAGATGTCTCATCAAAGATCACATGGGGTGTTTCTTCCACAACTAGGGTTCGTTTATTGTAAACCCTGAAAGCCTTGCTGGATGAGGAATATCCTAAGAATACACCCTCATCTGACTTGGCCTCAAAAGTCTTCAACTGACTTTTCCCATTGTTGTATATGAAACACTTGCACCCAAAAACATGGAAGCATGAAACACGAGGTTTTCTGCCCTTCCACAGTTCATAGGGTATTTTGAAGTGAGTCTTAGTCAGAGAACATCTGTTCTGAGTGTGGCATGCAGTGTTGATTGCTTCTGCCCAGAAATGGCTTGGTGTTGCATGTTCAGCTAACATAGTGCGAGCAGCTTCCTTGAGAGTTCTGTTTCTCTGTTCTGCTACTCCATTATGTTGTGGCATTCTTGCAGCTGACGTCTCATGCTGAATACCAAACTCAGTGCAAAAATCAGTAATAAAAGAATTCATGAATTCTGTACCTTTATCTAATCTGATTTTTACTACGCTGACACCCTTTTCGTTTTGTAGTTTCTTGAGCAGCTCGGGTATCTTTGTCGTTGTCTCGTTCTTCTTGTATAAGAATATAACCCACGTAAACTTGGAATAATCATCTAAGATTACAAGAGTATATTTGCGTCCATTGAGACTGACTGGTGTAACTGGTCCGAATAGATCCATATGGAGCAGTTGCAGTACTCTACTGGATGCTGGTCCAGGTATTCCCTTGAATGAGGCTTTAACTTGTTTTCCCTTCTGACATGCGGCACATGTCTGATCTTTAGAGAATACCTCATTCGGAAGTCCCTCAACCAAAGGCACCCTAGCTATCTTGTTAAGAGTCTTAAAGTTCAGATGACTCATTCTTTTGTGCCAGAGCCAACTGCTACTTTTGGAACTCTTAACAATTAAGCATGCATTTCTTGGGCAACTGTTCCAATCTGCTGTGTAGATCGTGCCTTTCCTTGAACCAGTTAACAAGATTTGTTGAGTAGCTCGATTCCTAATCGTACACTTATCACTCGAGAACTCAACGCTGAATCCATTGTCCCAGAATTGTGATACTGATAGTAGACTGTGCTTTAATCCTTCGACATACGAGACTTCAGTTACTAGTACATCATCATTCTCTAAGGTTCCGAATCCTTTGGTGAAACCAAAGTTATCATCACCGAAGAGTACACGTGGGCCTTCTTGTTCACTGTAAGAGCTAAGGAGATGTTTGCTTCCAGTCATATGCCTTGAGCATCCACTATCGATGTACCATATAGTTGCTTGTACACCTCCTTTGTTAGCCAGTCCCACGCGAACCTGCAATCGAATCAGGCTTTAGGTACCCCTTTGGAATTGGGTCCTGGGGGGTTAGTTGTGGATTTAGGGATCCACACAAACAGAGCACTTCTATGGTAATCAGATAGATTAGAAGGTCTGATTTATCTCCCATACATATCAACATAATCATATGTCTCTTTATATGTTTTCTGATTAGTATGATTATTCGTGTGAACCTTGGGTGAATCAAAAGACTTGGGATTTTTCTTTACGTTTTGTCTTCTTTTAACCCAGTGGGGCTCAGGTGCAGTAGCCCTAGATCTCTGGTTATAAGGGTAGGTACGACTGCTACCATCAAAAGATTCATATCTTCTTGGCATAGATGGTCTTTGCAGTTAACCTATAGCTTGCTTGTTAGGCAGCTGACCTTGATTGGGTTTTGATTAGACTTCCTTTTTTTCTGGGTTGTCTCTTACGATACCTAATCTATTGTCGAGTTGAGGTTTCTTGAAGACTGGGTTCTTTCGTTGATTTCTCGGTGATGCTTAATCGATTGGGGTCCATTTATGTTCCTTTACGATTAGGCACTTGCCTTACCTTTCGGCGAGTCTTTTTCCTTATCGGATACATGTTTAGCTTTTTTGTGTATCTTTTCGGAGATTCGTTTGATTACACCCTTCTAAAGTGAATCAAGCGGGGCTTTTGAGGATGTAGAAGGGTTCTCATACCCAATTCCCTTCTTGTTAGTCGGCGTTGAAAATAGGTGTTCATATCTTGAACGGTTTTTGATGACTTCGTGAAAACCTCTATTTTCTTGAGCAAACTATCCTAAGTAGATTTTAGACTCTCATGTAGTCGGAATAGCTCATCAGTAGGATTTTAAAATCATCGACTTATTTATTTGTTGATTGCTAGGCGATCTTTGATCTGCTTCTCCGATCGAAGATTTAACCTTCCGGCGTTAAGTTCCTCGATTACCTTACGGCGATTTGGTGATTTTCGATTAATTTGCTTCGACAAAACAGCGTTCTCTTTAACAAAGCTGATTATTTACGATCCTTAGCTTGTCATTTTAGAAACTTCCACTATTGTATAAGTGTCTCTTGCATCGGAGAGATCATCAAGCAATTGCTCAGAGTAGAGCTGCAAGTCAATCTCTCCAGCAGGTGTGCTAATAATAAGCTGGTGTGGAAATTGAAAAAGCAGAAGGTTTTGAGGTTACCTCAGAATGGTCTTCCTCCTTGGCCATCAAGCAGATTTCATCTTCATCTGAAGAGAATATCATATCTTCATGGTCGAAGAAATCAACAGCACTGCTTATCAGACAGAAGTCTTCTACAGATGAGTAGCCAGAGTCCTCAGAAAGCAGATAGGAATCATCAATTCCAGATGTGTCAGCAACCATGGCTTTTCTGTCTCTGAAGCATTGCTCTCTTCTGTTCCGCTTCTCTTCTCTTTCTCTGGGAGTCAGTCAGGCGTCGGTCTTTGTAGTGACTGGTTTCTCATGATTGAAGCATGATCCTCGATCTACGAAACTTCCTCTGTCAGGTGAGTCACTCCGTCTGTAGGATCTGTCAGGTGACTTTCCTTTCTGATTGTAATCTGAACTCCTTCTGTCAGATTTGTTATCTCTTCTCTCATCTGACCGATCATCTATTTTCTTTTCTTCTCTGTGATCCCTTCGATCATCAGATCTATTCCTTTCTAGTGATCTATCAGTTGGCCTCCTGTTTCTTCTGTTGTCTTGATTGTCTCTGTAGAATCTGCGATACTTACCAAGTTGAGTATTCGATCATTCAAGTTTCCTGGTAAGCAGAGCAATCTATTCTGCTTGACTCATTATGTTTCCAACAGTTTCAGTGGCCTTTGATCTGCTGCTGGTTGCTTTGAATGTGGCCCGGCTTAGATGTGGAGGTTGAGGAGGGCTTGAGCGTCTCGTCTTCATCTGCTTGCCCTCTTTCGATTAAATTGAACTCATGGGCTTTAAGGCTTAGGAATAAGCTACTTGGCTTCATCTTCGAAATGTTTTGGCAATCCTTGATTACCATGACTTTCATGTCCCACTTCTTGGTGAGAGATCTCAAGATTTTATAATTGATGTCCTTGTCTGATATCTCTTGCCCAAGTTCTCGTAGCTTATTTACTGACATGGTGATCCTCCCATCGAGTTCGTTGATGTTTTCATTTGGCAACATCTTTAGCTTCTCGAACTTCACCGATTAAATTTTGTAGTCATTGTCTTTGATCTGATCATTTCCTTCGCACATCTCAGCAAGAGTATCCCACATTTGTTTCGCAGTCTTGAAATAATTTTTCTTCTCCTTGGTGACTTTATCCATCGTCTTCATGATTATATGCCTGACGATTGTATCTAGAGTATACAACTTTCTTTCTTCGGCATCCATCAGGGCTGGACTTTTTCGATCCCAGATGGTTGTCGTGATATATGATGATGGGTTCTCGTTCAATGACTTCCATCATTCTGCCGCTTATCGATCCCAGATGGTTGCACATGTATATAGTCCAATCTGCATACTCATCAATTAAAAACTTAGGCAAATCATGATACATACCAGAGGTGTTATCCATGCTGAATGTGATTTTGAAAACGAATGAGTTTTGAAAACGGTTTTTCAAGATCTGTTCAAATGACCACAAAGATTCTTCCTCAAGAATCGATGATACTCAAAGCCAGTGGTCTGTAGAACCACTACTCTGATACCACTTGTAGGTCCCGAATGGGTTTTGTGAGGGCAGAAGTCTAGAGGGAAGGGGTGAATAGACTTTTGACAACTTTTTCGTTCAGATCAGGTGTGATTGCAGATTCCCTGATCAGAGTGCTAGTGAGTCAGTTTGGACTGATGTTCAATCTTACTGAATGCCTGAGGGCAGATCAGTTTGATATATGTCAGTTTAACTGAGAGTGCGGAAGCTTGTAAATACCCGTGTGAAAAACCAGTTTTATCAAATCAAATTCTCAAGTCAGTTTTCAATCGGCTGACTAAGGTGTCAACCTGATCAGATCAGTTGCTTGGTGCAAACTGATATTTAACTTAGAATATGTATGCAATTTTAAGCTCAGTTGTGTGAATAGTGTAAAGCAATAGAAAACAAGTAAATGCACACAAGATTTTTATAGTGGTTCAGACGAAACCCGTCTTACGTCCACTCTTCCCTTAACACAGGGGCAACTTAACCGAACTTAACCGACTGGACTTAGTTTTATGTGTTAGTCCAACACTCAACAAATGTTTATCGAGTTCACACTCAACTGATCCCAGAAATCAGAAACTAGAATCCCTAGTCTGAAATCTTGCGGTAACAAACTTAACCTAACTTGAGTTTGGGTAAAGAATGTTTGAGGGTTCCAACTGGAAATCTATCCTGGTGTTTAGATAGCCAAATGCTAGTGGATAGGATTTCTTGCTAAGAACTATGGGATGAACACTCTAAGAATAATCTTCAATTTTGGTGTTCTTCGAGCGGAGGTTTTGCTATAGTTTTTGCTTCTTTTGCGGTGTCTCCGTGTTTGTTCTTAGTGTGGTGTTCCTTTTCTTCAATTTGAAGATCGATTCCACTTTATAGACCTCAAAATCAAAGAGCCGTTGGAGAGCAATTTGAATTTCGAGCTATATTAGGTAGGTTGTAGGATATGATTGTGACGTGCTCCAAATATCGGCATGGCCGTAGGCATGATTAGCACCGTTTATGTCTGCAGCGTCGAATCCTGCATTGTTAGCTCTTTTTGTGCACGTGTGCTTTCTCTTTGGCTTCGCGAGGCGGCACTTCAGTAATTTGTCCGTTGGACGATTGATATTCCTTTTGTAGAATATTCGTCTTGTTTGGTGTATCATTTTGATTGATGCCAGGTGAGCTAACTTGATCAGATAACTGATCAGTCTACCTTGTAGAGTCTTCTGATGTAGATTGTCTTAGCACAATATGCAGACTCGTCTGATGAAGGTCTTCAGGTCTTCTGGTAGTCTTCTGATCTTCAGGTGACTCTGAGCCTCAGTGTCTTCAGTTATACTGAGTCTTCAGGTTTGTTACTGAGTCTTCAGGTTTATCTGAGTCTTCAGGTTCATCTGAGTCTTCAGGTTCATATGAGTCTTCAAGTTCATCTGAGTCTTCAGTGTCTTCTGTCTTCATCTGATCTTCTGACTTCTTGTCTTCTAATTCGTCCTTAGTCTTCTGATCATCTGACCTTAACTGGTCATCTGATACTTCGACCTGACCTATACATATTGAGTTCCCCCTCAATATGTGACCTATCTTTTACATCAGCTATCTATACATTTCAGCTGGTCATCTTAATCTGATTCTAAGTCATCAGTCAGCTAACAGGTCTGACTGGTCCTATTACAACCTGTTTTGGAACTTCCATCAAAACTAAAATACAGATTTCCCAACACACACGAATAATCATACCAATCAGAAAGCATATAAAGAGATGTATGATTATGTTGATGTTTATGGGAGACAAATCAGGCCTTCTGATCTATCTGATTACCATAGAAGTGCCCTGTTTGTGTGGATCCCGAAAACCACCACTAACCCCCCAGGACCCAATTCTAAAGGGGTACCTAAAGCCTGATTCGATTGCAGGTTCGCGTGGGACTGGTTAACAAAGGAGGTGTACAAGCAACTATCCGGTACATCGATAGTGGATGCTCAAGGCACATGACTGGAAGCAAACATCTCCTTAGCTCTTACAAAGAACAAGAAAGCCCACGTGTACTCTTCAGTGATGATAACTTTGGTTTTACCAAAGGATTCAGAACCTTAGAGAATGATGATGTACAAGTAATTGGAGTCTCGTATGTCGATGGATTAAAGACAATCTACTATCAGTATCACAATTCTGCGACAACGGATTCAGTGTTGAGTTCTCGAGTGATAAGTGTACAATCAGGAATCGAGCTACTCAACAAATCTTGCTAACTGGTTCAAGGAAAGGCACGATCTACACAATAGATTGGAATAGTTGCCCAAGAAATGCATGCTTAATTGTTAAGAGTTCCAAGAGTAGCAGTTGGCTCTGGCACAAAAGAATGAGCCATTTGAACTTTAAGACTCTTAACAAGATAACTAGGATGTCTTTAGTTGAGGGACTTCCAAATGAGGTATTCTTAAAGGATCAGACATGTGCAGCATGTCAGGATGAAAACAAGTTAAAGCCTCATTCAAGGGAATACCTAGACTAGCATCCAGTAGAGTACTGCAACTACTTTATATGGATCTATTCGGACTAGTTACACTAGTCAGTCTCAGTGGACGCAAATATACTCTGGTAATCGTGGACGATTATTCCAAGTTTACCTGGGTTATATTCTTACATAAGAAGAATGAGACAACAACAAAGATACCCGAGCTGCTCAAGAAACTACAAAACGAAAAGGGTGTCAGCATAGTGAAAATCAGATCAGATAGAGGTACAAGAATTTCTGAACTCTTTTATTAGTGATTTTTGCTCTAAGTTTGGTATCTGAGATGAGACGTCACCGCAAGAACACCACAACAAAATGGAGAAAGCGAAGCGGAGAAAGCAGAACTCTCAAGGAAAGTTCGCCAGACTATGTTAGTTGAACATGCAACACCAAGCCGTTTCTTGGCAGAAGCAATCAACATTGCATGCCACACTCAGAACAGATGTTCTTTGACAAAGGCTCACTACAAAACACCCTATGAACTATGGAAGGGCAGAAAACCTCATGTTTCATACTTCCTTGTTTTTAGGTGCAAGTGTTTCATACACAACAATGGGAAGAGTCAGTTGAAGACTTTTGAGGCCAAGTCAGATGAGGGTATATTCTTAGGATATTCCTCATCCAGCAAGGCTTTCAGGGTTTACAACAAACGAACCCTAGTTGTGGAAGAAACACCCCATGTAGTCTTTGATGAGAAATCTTCTGAACAAGAGAAAGCTGCCTCAGAACAAGTAGTACACGATCAACAAAGACGATATGCGTAAAATGGATCAGCTAAGTATCAAGGAGAAAGAACAAACACGTAAAGTGTATATCCCCGAACTTGATCTTGGCGATTCACCAGTCAATCGAGACCTAAAGGTACGACAATGTCGATGAAGAAAAGTTGGTACAACTGAGATAGTATCAACTGAACCATCTGGTTCAGGGGGAACTCCTGAAGTTCCTACGAACAGACATCAACACATGATGAGTCCAACATCAGCTGAGACATGTTCTTATCAAGTGGATCATAATTCCGCACCACTCCCAATCACTAGTAATGAACTACTATCAGAAGTGGATGATGTTCTCCAAATAGATGCAAATCAGAAAAGAAGGACCTGGATTACCAGTCATCCAACTGATCTGATTATCGGAGACCCATCTGATAGAGTCAAAACTAGACATCAGATTGGTGAAAGTGCCATGTATTGTTGTTATATGTCTTTGAAGGAACCAACTACAGTAGAGGAAGCTCTACAAGACGCAAGCTGGATTCTAGCCATGCAAGAAGAAGCTGGAGCAGGTTTGAGAGGAATCAAGTTTGGAACGGTGGGACGAACCAACTCATCAAGACGTGATTGGCACGAAGTGGGTATTCAAGAACAAGAGAGATGAGAATAATGTCATAACCAGGAATAAGGCAAGACTTGTTGCTAAGGGGTATTCACAATCAGAAGGAATTGATTATGATGAGACCTTTGCACCAGTCGCTCGCCTTGAAGCCATTCGGTTGTTTCTGGCATATGCTGCCCACAGAGGGTTCGTTGTGTATCAAATGGATGTAAAGAGTGCATTCTTAAACGGGGTACTAGCAGAGGAAGTTTATGTTGAACAACCTCCAGGCTTTGAAAAAGGCAACAAAGTGTACCGTTTAAGGAAAGCTCTTTATGGCCTGAAACAAGCTCCTCGAGCTTGGTATGATACACTCTCTCAGTTCTTGATAGACAACGGTTTCACTAAAGGAATAGTGGACATAACCTTATTCAGAATAGAAGATGGAGAAGATATTCTGATGGTTCAGATTTACGTGGACGACATCATCTTCGGATCTCCCAACAAGAAGCTATGTGAGAAGTTCAGCAAGTTGATGCAAGAGAAGTTCGAGATGTCCATGATGGGTCAGATGAATTACTTTTTGGGTTTACAAGTCAAGCAGAGTACAGAAGGGATATTCATTTGCCAAGCGAAGTACACAAGGAATCTATTGGCCAAGTTTGGAGTTCAACACTGTAAGGAAACCAAAATTCCCATGATGACCGGGTTCAAGATGGATCCAGATGAGGACGGTCAGAAAACTAATCAGAAAGAATATAGGGCTCTCATTGGATCTCTACTATACCTGACTGCCAGCAGACCAGACATCACTTTTGCAGTAGGTGTATGTGCCAGATTTCAAGCAAATCCAATGCAAAGCCACCTAGAAGAAGCTAAGCGGATTCTCAAGTATCTGAAGGGGACAGTAAACCTCGATTTATTTTACCCATCAGATGATAATCTAGAGCTTAGTGGGTATTCTGATTCTGATTACGGAGGTTGCAGAATCGACAGGAAGTCAACCTCAGGTACATGTCAGTTTCTGGGTAATAAACTGATCTCTTGGTTTTCGAAGAAGCAAACATCAGTTGCGACATCTACTACTGAAGCAGAATATATGGTTGTAGGAAGTTGTTGTTCCCAACTTCTCTGGCTAAGTCAGCAGCTGAGGGATTACAACATCGTAGCTAAGAACGTACCTATATTCTGTGACAGTAATAGTGCTATTCCAATCACTCAGAATCCTGTTCTACATACAAGATGTAAGCATGTGGATGTCAGACACCATTTTATCAGAGATCACATTGAAAAGAAGAATATCAGAATGGAAAAGATCCATACTGACAAGTAGAAAGCTGATATTTTAACTAAGCCACTAGCCGAGATCAGATTAAGAGAATTATGCAACGAGCTAGGGCTTCTGGATCTCGGAGAAAGTGCACCCGAAATGTTAAGTGGACTGGTCTCCAGAACCAGTTGGTTAAAAGACTAACCAGGAATCAGTTGAGTTAGGAATCTCAACTGATCAGACGATCAGACGAGGAGCCGATCTGAAGATCAGACAAGGAGCCGATCAGAAAATCAGACAAGTAGTCGATCTGAAGATCAGACCAGGAGAAGATCAGTTCAAGATATATCAGATTAAGGGGGAACTGATCAGATTGGAAGGTTACTTTATAAGTCAATTAAGCTAAGGTCAAAAAGCAAGTCGTATAAGTTTAAAGCTACAAATCGCATAAGTCAGAAGAGGCAACACAACAATGAAATAATAGAACTTTTCATTGATAAGGACCCGGAGGTCAGATTTACATTACAAGCTACAAGTGGTATTACAAGCTACAAGTACAAGAAGACCCGGAGGTCATTACATAAACCATAAACCATAAACCCTAAGCCAACCCAAGGTAGGGAAGGGGAGAGAGAGATTTTAAGAGCTTGATGCTCTCATTATCCCCCGAACCTAAAAGGGGCGTCAGAGGCTTTTAGAATCCTGAGCCACTCTCAGAGCTTCGGAGTGAGGAGCGAGAGAGGCCTTGAAGGATGTCCAAGCTAGGAGCCCTCAGACGTGAAATCAATGGGCTCTCCAGCTGTTAAATGGGACACAGTGCCACAGGTTTGGTCACAAGGACCATACGGCCACTAGTGTTGCATGCAAAAATTGAGTTTGATATACGAAGATCAGCTATTGTTTGATCAAGATCGTATACCAAACCCATGTTTTGTTTCAGACTGAGTCTGTTGATGCTTATTCCGTCATCTCGATAGGCGAACAAGGTGCATACGGTTAGGAGAAGTGCCTTCTCATTTGCTATAGCAGATCCACCGCCTTGGTGGTAAATAAGCTTTGCATTGATCGTATGTGTAATCTTTGATGACGACGAAAGCAGTGTGAAGGAACACACAAGGTTGATTTGAGATGCTGAAATCATTGGAAAAGGGTTAAAGGTTTCTGCCGGGAGTTTCACCGGAAATAAGGGATTCATCGGAAAGCATGGAGTATATGCTAAAGAAGATGAATGGTTTATGTTGTGTTGTTTGCCTAACACCCCAGGCCAATTTATAGAAGAAAATTAGGGGTATAAATGCAAATTTACTTTCTCAGAAGACCTTAAGAGAAATTTGCATCGACAATGCGTAAGGAACACGCGGCTAATGGTTGGATGAGTTGACGGTGTGAGCAATCACAACGTATCTATGCCATTATTACTGAATGTCAAATCGTGCCGGTTTGGGAATCGAGGCAACCTTTTGACTCCCCGAAGTAAATGTTTTGGCGGGAGTATGACGTAAGTGCATAGGAAATGCGGCATGAATTGAAGAAGACTGAAGGATCTGATATGAGTATCAGATAAGAGAATCAGATAAGTGGATCAGATAAGTAACGAAGTGGTTCAAACAGGAATCTGGTCAGATAAGTGAAATATTGTTGGGAAATGCTTAAGGCTACCATCAGTAAGGTCAACAAGTACCAGATCAGATCACAATGGTAACTGGTTGATTACAATATCAATCAGTCAGATACGTTTCCTTATTTATCCCTTTCTGAACATCTTATATGCATTATTTAAATTGGTTTTCACCCTTCATTCTTTTAACTTTGTGACGCATGCACTGCAAAAACATTTAATGCGGACATGGAAATATGTATTGCGTTTTATTGCGAATTTTCGAGTCCGAAAAATGAGAAGACTACTTTTCTCAATCGTGCGATCAAAATACCTTTTTGGACTACTAATCTCAGCCACTGATTTCAAAACACGGATACTTGAGTACCTTTGGAAGGTTGTGCAAAAAGTTTTCCCTCGCATACTATAAATCTAAATCTTTCTCAGAAAACTTCTTTCCACTACTTCGTCTTCTCAAAACTCTTAAAAGATCAAATTTTCAAAATCCTCAGAAATTACTTTCAAAATCAATTGATTCTATCTTTCACGATTTCTCAATCCTACGAATCAATCTCTGGTAATTTTTCCTTTGACTACTGCATGATTTCAATTCACTCTGGTACCTAGGTTTACAAGTCGTGATGATATGTTTCTGTAATTTATATTCGATCTATAGGCTTACTTGCTTAATTGATGCTAAGATTACTGGTTTTACTGAATTTATTGAAATATTTTACTCAAACTAACATCAATTTGCATATCATACATAAATGGTATATCTTGTTCCACGACCGGGCCAAGGGAAAAAGTTCTGCAACTTTGCATCGATGAAGAAAGATATCATTGATGAGAAGTATGTAGTATTCTCAATCACCTCGGATCTGAATCATTTGGAAATTCGGAGTGCTTTGAAGCGTCTTGGACTTGAACGATATTGCTCTACACATCAGAACATTGTCCACACACATGAAGCTCTAGAGTTTCTATACAATCTACAGAGGGATGAGGACATTGATGCTGACCTGATTTCTTCCGTTGGTGGATTGGAAGTTCGAGTGTCGAATGATGATCTCCAGAGGATCTTCGGTCTAACTCGAGGAAGCATCAACCAAGAGACCTACATGACTGATGTGGGTGAGAAGAACTTTCTTGAAGCCGAGCTGTTGAGACCAACAAACAAGGAGAATACGACGAATGTCAAAGCCTCCTACCTGAAGAGGAAATATCGCCTCTCCTTGAGATCGTTCAGAAGGTGATTATGTGCTCAACTTATAGTCTTGATGCTGTCACTTCTTATAAGATCAGTGTCATGGCTGCAATCATCAAGAAGGCTTCAGATATGGATTGGTTGGGTATGATCAAGGCACGCCTGCGGAAAGACTCGGGGAAGTTCGAACTGACCCAGAGGAATGAAGTGTTCTTATCTTCCAAGTGCTCCTTCATGCACAAAATCTCAATCATTCTGTCAGACAAGCTGCCACAGAATTATGAATGGAATGAAAATGGAGCGAAGATATATCAAGCAAAGCACACGACCATTTTGGGCAAGGATGAGCCCCTGCCAGGACAATCTGATGAGGATCCTACTCCTTATGTGCCCAAACCCAAGGGAGAAAAGAAGGGAAAGGAAAAGGCAACTGCATCTTCAGAAGCGCAGGGAACGACCATTCCAGAGAAGAGGATGAAGAGGAAGGATCTGGCCAAGAAACCAGATGCTCAGCGAAAACGTCAGAAGAGAGTGACTTCTCCTCTGAAGACTGCTCCTAGTTCTGCTCAGCAAGTTCGCAGAACGGAGGATCTGATTCAGGTGGAATCAGAAAAGGAGATAGCAGTCAGTTCTGAGCACACTGCCAGAGAATTAAGGGAAGAACAAATGATCGAAGAAGGAGAGAAATCTGTCAGAGGGACAGAAGTGGAGCACCCTGAGGAAGAATCACAATCCGATTCTCTGCCTCTCACCAAGATCTTCCAGAAAGCAAGATCGCCCACACCCACTTCCAAATCACCATCACCCTCTCCTCACAAAATATTCTAACCTTCACCCTCACCAATCAGATCACCCAGATCTCCCACTGCCCCAACCATTGAACCTGTTCAGGAAACTGAACACCCTCAACACTCTAAAAACGAACCTGAACCACAAATATCCCTATCTCACTCCCAATCTCCAAACAAGTTACAAGAACCTGAGAGATCAGACAAGCATGTGTCCGTCTCTCATAATCCCTTCAATACCAGAACCTTGCTTGCTTGACCTGATTCAGAAAGCCCCATCATAAGGATAATGAAGCAACAAATCAAGGAGTATTTGCTAGACCTATGCCCTGAATTGGATCAACATCCTGGCATCCAGCAACAGATAGAAGAAATTGTGTTCTGGAGGGATATCAGACTGAAAAGCATCGAAGAATTTCTGATCCTCATTACAAATCTGAGATCTGATTTCTTTGTAGACTTGGAGATGAAGTGCTTGAACAATGCTGGGATTGAAAGCGCTATTGAATTGGCATCTGATGATGATATCAGATGGTTGATTCATGAAAGGTTCATAATTGCTGATAATAGGGAGGAAACTGTTCAACCTCCTACAGATCATGAGGGAGCTACCGATGAACTAAGAATGGGTGCTGCAGATGAGACCCAACTTAGCAAGGCTTCAACATCTGACCAGACTGATATGCTGAGCTCCGATACCCTAGATCTTTATGCTAAGAAGATTCAGGATGGGGTAATGGCTGCTATTGAAGACAAATTCACAGTGCTCACAGCAGATCTGATGAAGCGGATTGAAGAAGAGGAAGCAAAACTAGTTGACAAAGAAAGAGGTCACACAGTTGGGATGCATAATACCATCCTTTCTGAAGTAATGCAACTAGTAAATCCTCTTGCCGAGAAGCTCAATCTCCAGTCTGATAAACTCAAAATTCAGACAGATATGCTCAATGAGACACAGGTACTACTGGAAAGTGCATGGGCATCCTTGGAGAAAACTGACAACCACATGAATATGGGTTGGAAACACTTTGCAGCTTCTACAGAACGAGCAAGAAAGGACATCGAATTTGCTCTCAGACGCTTTTTAACTCCTGCACCTTCCGCCACCGCTCAGATCACTCCTCTTGTTGTTGAGGAACTGAGAGAGGAGATCACACAGCAGTTTATTGCTCTGAATCCCAGGCTGTCCAACCTCTTTGATGAAACCAAAAAGGGGGAAGGACGAGAGAATAAAGAGAAGAAAGAAAAACAGACACAGTTGGTAACACTTGCATCTCTACCAAAAACCACTGTATCTGACTTGCCAGCCACTCCATCTACTGATCTCGTTGCTGAAGTGAAAGAAACTGTGGAGCAACATAGCAAAGAGATCACTGAGCAGAAGATTGCTCTTTCAGAAGTTATTGCCAGAGTCGACAAGATTGAAGACTTCTCTTCGTCAGTACAGAAAAGAATGGAAACTGATGATCAGGCCAAGAGCCTTGAACTCGCTAAGAAATTAGCTGAAGAAGACGAACGAGATGAACCTGAGCAGACTCTGAGGAGGAATAAAGGCAAAGGCAAGATGGTGAAACCTACTGCGGAAGATCAGAGACAAGGCCAATTATTCTCTACCAAAAGCCAGATGACTCCTGAACAAATTCAAGAGCAAACAAGACAGAGAATAAGAGAGGCTGCCATCAAGAAGCAGAAGTTAGCAGAGGCTAAGGGACTAAACATCGCATACATCCGAAGGAAGAGGAAGAATGAAGTTGCAGCAGAGGCGATTGCTTGGGAAAGGAATGCCCTTCCAGCACCTGTTAAAGACATCCTCTGTGCCCGACTAGATCTGCTTCCTGAATGGGATCAGATCAGAGGAGAATGGTTGTGTGATGTGTACATCCTGGAGATGATTCCGATTCATCAAAGTCAAACAGAAAATGATGATGAATTTCGGAACTGGTTAGGAACGAAGTACCCAGATTTCTACGAAACGGTGATGAAGGAAGGGAAGATCATGTCACTGATACCTGAAGCTCCTCCCTTTGAACAACTCCTTCCACCTTTGCGTCCAGACAACAAGCTAGATGCTGTAAAATTCAAGAATGCCTACTATGGATTTGTTGACAAAGGAGGAATCCATAGAAGAGAAGATCTGGACAAGCTGATGCAAAGGATGTACAAGATGTTTGGCATCCCCAAAGCACTACAAATGTTCAAGTACACCTGAGGAAGACAATCTGGAATCAGATGATAGGTACTCTTTTCATATATTCTGTAATGCACACACCTATCTGAATGAAATACTCTATCTCTCTGATTCTACGACAACATCTCATTGTCTTCTGAAGTATGTACTGTTTTACATTATCTGCATTTCTATTCGTGGTATCTATTTTTCTGATTAAGTGTTTTGGTTCCATCAAAAAGGGGGAAATTGTTGGGAAATTTGTATTTAGTTTTGATGGAAGTTCCAAAACAGGTTGTAATAGGACCAGTCAGGCCTGTTAGCTGACTGATGACTAAGAATCAGATTAAGGTGACCAGCTGAAATGTATAGATAACTGATGTAAAAGATAGGTCACATATTGAGGGGCAACTCAGCATGTATAGGTCAGGTCGAATTATCAGATGACCAGATAAGGTCAGATGATCAGAAGACTAAGAACAAATCAGAAGACAAGAAGTCAGAAGATCAGGTGAAGACAGAAGACACTGAAACTCAGATGAACCTGAAGACTCAGATGAACCTGAAGACTCAGTTAAACCTGAAGACTCAGATAAGCCTGAAGACTCAGAGAAACCTGAAGACTCGGTAACAAACCTGAAGACTCAGTATGACTGAAGACACTGAGGCTCAGAGTCACCTGAAGATCAGAAGACTACCAGAAGACCTGAAGACCTATATCAGCCGAGTCTGCATATTGTGCTAAGACAATCTGCATCAGAAGACTCTACAAGGTAGACTGATCAGTCATCTAATCAAGTCAGCTCGCACCTGGCGTCAACCAAAATGGTACACCAGACAAGATGAATATTCTACAAAAGGAATATCAATCATCAAAGAGACAAATTACTGAAGTGCCGCCTCGCGAAGTCAAAGAGAAAGTGACACGTGCACAAAAAGAGCTGACAATGAGGGATTCGATGCTGCGGACATAAACGACGCTAATCATGCCTACAACCACGCCGATATTCGGAGCACGTCACAATCATATCCTACAACCTACCTAATATAGCCCGAAATTCAAATTGCTCTCCAACGGTTCTTTGATTTCGAGGTCTATAAAATGGGATTGCTCTTCAACATTGAAGAAAAACCGGTAGACACCGCATCGAGCAGACTGAAAAAGAAGCAAAAACTTTAGAAGAATTTCCGCTCGAAGAACACCAAATTTGAAGATTATTCTCAAGTGTTCATCCCATAGTTCTTAGCAAGAAATCCTATCCACTAGCATTTGGCTACATAAACACCAGGATAGATTTCCAGTTGGAACCTCAACATTCTTTACCCAAACTCAAAGTTAGGTTAAGTTTGTTACCGCAAGATTTCAGACTAGGGATTCTAGTTTCTGATTTCTGGGATCGGTTGAGTGTGAACTCGATAAACATCTGTTGAGTGTTGGACTAACACATAAAACTAAGTCCAGTCGGTTAAGTTTGGTTAAGTTCGATTAAGTTGCCCCTGTGTTAAGGGAAGAGTGGACGTAAGACGGGTTTCGTCTGAACCACTATAAAAATCTTGTGTGCATTTACTTGCTCTTTATCGCTTTACACTACTACACACAACTGAGCTTTAAAATTGCATACATATTCTAAGTTAACATCAGTCTGCACCAAGCAACTGATCTGATTAGGTTGACACCTTAGTCAGCCGATTGAAAACTGACTTGAGAATCTGATTTGATAAAACTGGTTTTTCACACGGGTACAAATAAGCTTCCGCACTATCAGTTAAACTGACAGATATCAAACTGATCTGCCCTTAGGCACTCAGTAAGATTGAACATCAGTCCAAACTGACTCACTAGCACTCTGATCAGGCAAACTGCAATCACACCTGATCTACACGAAAAGTTTTCAGAAGTCTATTCACCCCTCCCCTCTAGACTTATGCCCTCACAAAACCCGTTCGGGACCTACACGTGCTATCGTACTCCGAATGAATCGAGAGATTATTGAGGTCGTAAGTAGGGTTGTGAGATGCCCCAGAATGAAGCAACCACAGATGAGAGGGAGAGTTCACAACTGAATTTGCATAATTTGCCAAGACAGGAACTCGGCGACAGGTAGGAGCTGCATGACCTGTAAACCCGCAAAGTTGACAAACGACAATTCTAGAATTATTATTGTGCTCATTACCTGAATGGCCTCCGCAGTGGCCGAAATTATTTCCACGACTAAAGTTGCCTCCATTCCCGGTGGATTGATTGCGATTGAAGTTGCCACTGGAGTGATTATTGTTGCCCCGATTAGAATTATGATTTCCGCGATAGTTTCCTCGATTAGGGTTATTGCCCTTGTTCGAACCACGGTTAGAGTGTGCAGCATTGGCGGTGGCAAGGAGTTGACGGGGAGAGTCCTCCTGCGATTTGAGGGCGAGCTCATGCTTGAGAAGGAGATCATGCAATTCTTTGTAGCAGAACGATGTCTCACGGGTGCGAATCGGTCCAACAATAGAGGCATACTAGGAACCGAGACCGTTGATGACAAAGAGAGTCATGGTCATCCGTAGATACCAGTTCGTCGATGAGGGAAATCTCATCAAATTGGCCTTCACGTGACGGAGATACTTAGTGATCGACCGGTCTTTGATCTGCATACGGTAGAGTTCACTCTTCAACTAATTAACCCGTGAACAAGATTTGCCCGCACATAAGCGAGAGAGAGCGTTCCAGGCATCAAATGATGTCTCCTTGAGAGAGACGACGGGTAGGACTTCGGCGGATAGTCAGCCGAAGATTGCTGCAAGGAGCAATTGATCCTGGCGGATCCAGTGAGTGACGGCTTCGGCATTGGAGCCATCAGACATGAGTGGCGGGCGATTGAATGTACCAACAATGAGCCCGCCAAGAGGGAAAATTTGAGAGGGTCAACTTGATGGGGAGGTGATGATAGGCCGTGATTGGGACGATTGGTGGAAGGGTGGAGGCGGCCGTGGACTGAGCGTTGCTGGTGTTGGATTCGTCGGACATGGAGGCGGCGGCGGAAGAAAAGGTTTTAGGGTTTTAGATCTGTAACACCTGTAAATTTAGTTATATTATATATATATATATATATATATATATATATATATATATATATATATATATACTAGTGTAAAAACCGCGTAATACGCGGGGTTAAATTTTTTAATTATAGTATTTCAAATGAAAATGAAAGAGAGTTTTTTCACATATTAAATATATACTACATTTTATGTTTAGTATAAATGAGTCTGGTACTACAATTTATAATGTCGTTTAGTTTTATATATGTGATCTTAAAATCTTATAAAACTTCAAATTATTGAATATCATTGTAAAGTGAAATAAATATTCAAACCAAATTTGCAGAGTGTAACTATTAACGCTCAAATTGTAGTTTAACAACCTACATAAATGGCTATACACGACAAATTACAAGTTTCTAAACACTTCTTTGTAAACGACGTTGGTCGTGTGCTTACACGGTTTTTCCTCATCATTGAGACAAAGTATTTTCAATCCTTTTTTGCTCTTCACTCTGGAGATTGCGACATAGAGTTGTCCATGTGTAAAAACCGGTCTTGGTAGGTACAATCCCACAGTTGATAGAGATTGTCGTTGACTTTTGTTTATTGTCATAGCGAAGCATAAAATAATTGGAAATTGTCTCCTTTGAAATCTAACCGCTGACGTTTCATCTGAATTGCTCAACGTCATTCTTGGAATGTAGACTCGACCTCCAATGTTTCGTCCCGAAATGATTTTTGCCTCCAAAATGTGTTTTCCAAGTTTGGTTACGACTAATCTTGTTCCGTTGCACAAACCTGCCTTTTGATCGATGTTTCTCAGCAGCATTATAGGTACACCAATCTTCAAAAGCAGACGATGATTTGGAAGTCCGGAACATTTAATTGAGTTCAAATAATCAACATAATACAATTCAGCAATGTTGCCAGATTGGTTTTCTGATGTGCATACACTATCAGAACTCAAGTACTCATGTTTATCTCCGGGAATCAAAGATAACACTCTCTCGTTAACAGACTCGACGACCTTGTGCGTTGGAGCCAGTATTGCTTTATCTTCGAAATATCCATTGGTACAGAAATGATCAGCTACACATGGATAAATATGTCGTATTATAGCATCAACATGATCATCATCGTCAATTATCAAATTTTGGTCAGGAATTTGTATTTCAGCAAAACCATCCTCAGCATCTCCAACGTCACCATCCCCAACTTTCAAAATCCAATTAGAGACTTCTGCAAGCTCGTTCGTGATGCCTTCGTCCGTTGTCAGTTTCCAGTCTCATGTTTTTTGTTAGTTTTAAAACTTTGCAGAAGTCCCACAGGTAAGAAGAGTTAATTGTCTTATGGATGACATCTTCTCTCGATCCTTTAGGTATAACTGAAGTATCTGCCTAAAATCACCACGAAAAACCACCGTTTTTCCACCAAAAGGCAAAGTATTTGGAGATCCATCCGCACTACGTATTATATCTTTCAATGATCGATCTAGTGCTTCAAAATAAAATCTGCTCATCACTGGTGCCTCATCCCTAATTATCAGTTTGGCCTTCAAAATCAGTGTTGATAGCTCAGTTCCTGGCTTTATATGGCAGGTTGATGCCTCGTTAAGGTTGATAGGTATAGCAAATCTGGAATGAGCCGTACGTCCTCCAGGTAGTAATAATGATGTTATTCCACTGGATGCAACATTTAGAACAATATGGCCATGCAATCTTACAGCAACTGATAAAACTGTCCATATGAAGGTTTTTCCCGTTCCTCCGTAACCATACACGAAAAAAAACCCTCCTTCATCTGTCCAAACAACGTTAAGAATCTGATCGAACACACCTTTTTGTTCAACTGTTAACTTAGAGGACAATGTTTCAAGCTCTGTCTATAAAGTTTGGCGATCATAGCGTAATTCCTCTTGAATAAGCTTATTATATCCTTCTAATGAGACTGAATGGTCTAGAAAAGGCATTGAGTCGAATCTTTTGAGCGTGGTTCCATTTTGATGCAGTAGATTCTCAATCTCCACTAATGCATAATTTTTCAGCTCATCATCAGTGAGTTGCAAATCTGAGTCAATTTATTTTTAAAAAAAATTAAGTCTTCAAAAATAAAGTAAAAATAATTTAAATGAACACGGACATGTTACATGTGTTAGTAAAATAATTTATTGAAAGAACCTTAATTATATGTACCTGGTAAATTTAAAATTCTCTGTTGTCTATGCAAAATATCATCCGATAAACATTCCCACGTCTTTTTAAAAATAACTTCAGGAGAAGTCATGCATGAAGACATCAGTAGTATTGCAAATAAATTTATGATATAATGTGCAGATCCCCAAAAACTTGCCTCTATGGTTCCATCGATATATTCCCTGTCATCGTCTAGCAATCCCATAGAGTAGCAAGCTTCTTTTGAAAGTAGGATAAACAACATGATTAATAGTACGTATATCCCTGTGACATGTAGCAGCTCTAGTATGCGGAATGAGAAGTCCCAAGTAGTATTGCTCTCCCGAACCTAGAGGAACATATTGCAACCTTCCCAATGAAGGTTTCTTTTGCCTCGGAAGCCATACACGATTTTTATTAGCCCAAACAAATTTCGAGGGAAATTCCACATACGTAAATTTCCTTGCATGTGCACTATGCTTGTTGCATTCCATCCATGCAAGAAACATTGACTGTTGTGTGGTTGGTCTAGCAAGAACATCATCTATCTAATCATCATCACCAAAAATCACACCTTGCTCATTTTCCAGATGGAAGGTTAATCTTTGAACTGCAGGGAATCTGTAGTGTATATCGAACCCCATAGTTCTCCATACAGCCTCACAGGGAGAAACATAACGACATGTAATGTAATTATGTATCTCATCTTTGTCCTTTTTTGAATTCCGGTCATCTTTGTTGTGACAAACATTGGCTGTTATTTTATCTGGACCTTTGTTAATGTACTTGAAAAGATATTTGATGGATTTGTGTTTGTTGCACCACTCCACATTTATATGTGCTTGATATCTACACAACAATATTGGATTGTAAGGTACAACAAAACCATTATCCAACTGGACATCTCCTTTTTCAATCGTACGTCCATTATTTCTCCTCATGTACACTGGGAAACCCTCATCATCAACATAAGTCTTGTCATTGTATCGCTTGGGGAATTTTTTTGAACACTTGTTGTTCACCATGCACGGTGAGTTCCTATTAGCAGTTCCACATGGACCATGCATCATATATTCTTTTACCAGATCATACAAATTCGTATGTCCCTCTTTATCAGGTATTTCAACGAAAATAATTTGATCAACACCCTCTGGAGTTGGAATCTTGTTGTCATGATGCAAGAACAATACAATATGTGCATGAGGCAGACCTCTCTTTTGGAATTCAACCGTGTAGATTACTGCACATATAATTGAAATAAAGACATCTCCAATTTGATTAGATGAAAAAGTTAAAATATACACACATATATATATGCTTTTCAAATTTATAAATATAATATATTTTAATACTTACGTGCGTCAACTCTTCTAAAAAGTTGATTTTGCTTAAAATCATTTATAAGAGCATCCAATTTCATTTTGAACATTCGACAAAGTATGTCTGGCCTATCTTCTGATTTGAGCGCTTTATTGATGAAGAATCTAGTGAGTTCTGGCCATTTAGGATTGCAGGTGAATGTGATGAAGAGATCAGGATATGAACACCACTTGCATATTGCCATGGCATCTTGAAAGTTTTGTATCATATAACGTGGCCCTCCGATGAATGACGTTGGCATGAATCTTTTTCCCGAGGATGATGGATCTGTACGTCCTCTTAGTGCTGCATCTGCTAAATTACTTTGTTTTTCCACTCTCAGTTTCAGTTGATTATGTCGTATGTATGATAGTCTCTCGGATTCTATCATTGTATACGCGTCAACCAAATACTGCTGAAATAGCCTTCTCGAATGAAACAAAGTGTTAGCCTCATTCTGTCTTTCATGCATTCGAAATGCAAAGAACTCTCGCATTGTCAGCTTGTTCCTTTTCCTTGTGGAATTGAAACGTCTTTATGTTGTATTCCTAGCCGATAACCGTCTTCTCCATAAGGGAATAATAAAGGATATTGAAGAGGAACATATGACGGGTGAAGTTCACTTATGCGTTGTAGATTTCCACTACGCGTTTCTAAAATTATATCCCGTAACTCCATTGACTGATCAATGTCACCCTCAATTAGAGCTGCAACCTCAGGTGCTGTTGGAAGGTTGTGAGTTCTACCATCCGTTAGTCTTTTCTCAATCAATCTTAATTTGACACTTTTAGTTTGGTTTGATTGAAAACGCTCTCTTGCATTCCTAAATTGTATTGCAAAAGGATTTACTCGATCTATCATTGTTTTCAAATCCTTTATTATTGAATCGTCCAGCTTTGATTTTGCATTAGCTGAACCACCACTGTGAACAAATAACGAAAAAATTGGATCACGACTATGTTGATATTTTAAATTAAAGTAAACAATATTAACAAATAATATAACAATAGTATGCATTTTAAAAAAATATGTATTTTTAATATATTATATCCAAACCTGATTGCTTTTTTTCTATTCTGAACTTCATTTTCAGTGTCGTAAATGTACAACTGACAAAATCTAGGTGGGTTTCTTTGTTCAGGCAACAAACTTCCGATGCTGTGGTAATTTGCTCCGTGTATTTTAAAAACATATGGTGCACCTCCTTTATTAATTGAAGCGTCAATCTTTCTGCCCATCGAGTTAAACTGAATATCATGTTGTATGCTCTGATGTTGTCCATGAAATTTTTGCTCCTTGAGTCTATGCCAAATAGTAGATTCTTCAATATCTCAGGTGGTTGGGTGAGTCGAGGTACTTCTATTTTACCATTAGAGCAACAATTGGGGAATTTGGTGGAATGCACTGTTTTTTCTTACCACTTCTCTCTTCGTACCACATAAACGCAGCACAATGTACACAAGTGTGTGAAGAGTCACCAAAGTCAATGTAACCTGATGAAATATACAGTATATAAATATATGTAGTTATGTAAAAAATGAAAGACAATAAATGATTTGTGGGCAAGGGTTAGTATAGTTTTCACCTTCAGTTTGCACATTGATTGCATTTGACGTCCTTCTGTTGAGATGATTGTATGTACATCCATCTACTGGATATAATGAATTAAGTAAATTAAATTTAGTAAATTAAAAAAAATATGTATATATTAGAATTAGGTATGCAATTTGAAAGGGTACCACTCTTGGAAGTTGTGGCAAAATGTGTTGTGTTCAATGAATTGTCGACTTGCCAAATGTTGTTGAAGGATAATTGTTTGGTGACCGTGGTTATGAGATGATTGTGGATTTGCACCTGATTGTGTTGATGTTGTTGTTGCGTTTCATCGATGACTGCCTTTCCTTTCTCTAATTTTTTTTTAATAATGACCATAAGTTTAGTATGTGTTTCACATTACATCATGATTAAAAAATAGAAAGAAAAATGCAATATTAACTAACCCAGTGCTGAGAATCGTCGCTCCGGTGCAATTTTTGAGCTTGTTTCAGTGACCGTAGGATTCATAACATTATATTCCACTATGAGAAAAAAAAAAAACAGTTATTAGATTATTCAATAATCAATAAAATTCCCCATACATGTGGATAAATTGTAATACACTTATTTTTGTTAACAGTGCAACGATATTCAGTGTTAAATAATAAATATATGTGGGATCTTACTACAGTCAACATTAGAATGGAGAAACTGTACTCTTGCATCAGTAGTCGCACCTACAAAAGAAATATTTTTTTTTGTTTATTTTTTAATTACATAAATAACTCAATTGAGGTAAGAGGCTGAAATATATATATTAAAGTGCTTGTAAGTGTATAAGCGAGGGGTAAACATGTAGTTACATTTGTAGTATAAAAAAGATATAAGTTGTTTAAATTACCACATGTAAGTTTTTGTCTTTTAATTGAAATAATTTCCTTCCTGAGCATTCTTGCATTTTTGGCAAGTTGTGTCTGGGCCATGTCATCTGAAATTATTAAAAAGATAGGTCTTACACAGTTACAGTACAATGTAACAAAGAACAAATTAAAACTGTTGAGTTAATATATGTACTCTAAATCTTAATTATTGAAAGAGTGGTGTATAAGTAAAGTTGAATTTGGAATCAATAGAGACTCACCTGTAATTTGTGATCTGCCACGTTTTCGGTTAATAATGAATTTTCTTGTCATTCTTGCATGTCTAGCAACACTTCCTTGAAGCAGTGAATATAATTATAGAAACACAATTTTAATTAGTTGTGTAATTTTAAAGCTCAGTTAAATTATCACAAGATACTTACTGTTCATTATTTGAACGTGTGGAGATGTTGAATGTTGAGAATCATGTGAATAACCTGTAGTGTGAAAAGTGCACATCAGTTAAATAGTATAATTTTATTGAATTTCAAAGTAGAATTGATAGTTTAAAAGTTAAGTCGCCTATGGTGTTCTCTTGTCGGCTGCAGTTGCTGTTTTTTTCTGGCATTTTCATGTCATAAATTAATATTGGTGACTACCTGAAAGTGTCGTTATTCGATGAATTAGAAGTGTATCTGAATAATATGTTAAATGAATAATTGTATATGCATAAGTAGCGAATAACATGATTGAGATCAACTTAAGGTATTTTACATATTGGTGTAGCTTGATTTAAAGATTGTCGTCCAATATTTACATATGAAACATAGAATTTAATCTAAATTAGATTGAATGTGTTTAATTAAAATTTTGAAATGTATGTGTTGAAAAGATATTGAACCAAAATAAAAAATTGAAACCTGAAATAGGTTGTTTTAATGCCTAACTCTGAATATTAGGTTGTAACAATAATTAATTGTCAGAGTTCATAAGGTAACTAAATTTACAGGAGTTGAATAAAATCTAAGTTACCTGTTGTTGGCGCGGAAATTTATTCCATTCGATGTGTAGATAGATGAATCATGTGAAGATATTAACAATCATGTGTTGATGCATCCGTAATGTAGTGTTCCCGAACTTGCCTTTAATTTTTTTTGTCATGAAGGAAAAGCCAAGAGAGTAATAATGTAAGTGGTGATCTAAGAAAATTAATTAAAAATGAAGTGCATGTACTCAAATGAAATCAAGCGATTACAACTTCACCAATTGAAGAAAATCAGAAAGTTGTTGTTGAGTGAGAGTTATATGATAATATTTGAATCTTTCTAGCCAATGTAATTGATGCTGCAGTATTAAAATATCTCCATTTCCTGCGATGGATGGTATTCATCAGGTTCTGCATTCATATATGACAATTTCTAAATTTGGTGATGATAATGCAGATGGATAATTGCTTACATGTTGTAGTACCGAAACAGATATTGTTGTAATTCCAAGGAAATATGACGATCAGGCGGCAGGTTAATTTTCGTGATGGGTCGTCGTAATCAAAAGCATGGGTGATTAAATGTATTTATGAATAACATGTGGTCAGAAAATTATTGTCAATATATATATGTGAAAATGTTAGGTATATGCACAAATGCAACAGTTTTTTAGTAAGTTTTTAAAATTTAAGTGATATAAGTAACTGCACTGTTGTTGGGGAATTTAACATTTGAAATCTAACAACTGCTTTACAATATAGAGACAATTTTGATGTTGCTATTTTGTACGAATTTTTTGTTATTAAATATACATAGTTTAGAGAATGAGTTTGAGAATAATTTTAGTTTTGTTTATGATTTATTCCCGTACTCATTGTCTGTTATTTGAAGTTAGTGAAATAGTTGTTTAGCAAATTTTATATTGGAGCAACATGTAGTCATAATCCACTTTGTTTATTAGACACACATTTATATTTTTTATTTGTTATGTCAGTTTGTCACATGCATGATTGTGTTGGGTGGATGCAGGCTGCATCATCAATTATTTTGTCATGAGGATATGTCGTTGGAGCTGGTTAGATGTTAGGCCTCCTGAAATGTTATACTTCTTTTTTGTAACCACACTTGCATTAGACGGTCTCATGGTTATATAGCACATAATTTGGGTATTGAAGTTATAACAGTTTGGGAGGGGTGGGTGTGAATTGTGGTAGGTTGTACCTCGTATTACGTATGAGATTGTGTCATATAATTTTTTTTTATTTATTTTTTATAATAAACCTGAAGTTCTATAGATAATACGGAAATGAAAAAATAACTCATACGAGACGATTTCATGCATGATACGGGTCAAACTTAGCACAAATCAACATTCATCCCTCTAAAAATGTTTAAGCAACAATGGTGAAATTATTTTGAGACTTGTGTGAGACGTGAGACCTAATGTGTCACACAAGTGTGGGTCTACTTAAAAACACAATTTGGGTGTTGACTTAAAATGTAGGTATGAAGTGAGAGGGAATGATATTTTTTCAAGACAATAATTTATAGGGGTGATGTTTAAAAGGCAATAATTGACAGGCCTGGAAACGTAGGATAATATATTTTAAAACTTGTAAATGTAGGACAATATGTTTAAATTTTTTTTAAATATGGGACAACATGTTTTTTTTTAAAAAAATTTATGAAGGTAGGACAGTCGAGGCCGAATCCCACATGACATTTCAGCTAGGTTTGAGGCATATTGGGGCTCGATTGTCCTACATTTATAAATTTTAAATCATATTGTTCTATATTTACATATTTAAAAACATAGTGTCCTACATTTTCAAGTCTATAGAAGTAATTATTTAAAACGGAACCCCCCAAAGTTATCGTCCTACAAAAATATTTTACCCGTGAAATGAGATGGGTGCAGCAGAATGTGGAAACGTCCTAAGAGGTTATGGAGTTTTTATTTTTTTGAATTGTCGAATAAATGCTACGTGGATAAGATGGGTAGTATATTACGATTTGCAGTTTGCCTTTGTTGTATACTCTGCAGTAAATTAATTAGTGCAATTTATTGATTCTAAATTTCAATGAAACTTAGCTGTTGTAAGGATTAAATGTAATGGTCTTGTTATGAATATATTAGTGTTATATGAAGCATAACTGATCATGAAAATATAATTAAGGTATTACTTGAAAAACTCACATTTGTTTTGACCATCTATGTATGAACTGTATAGATATTACAATAAATTCACACAATTTCATTTTGAAACATTAAGACATTCACAGATGATTTAGAATAAACATAAATATCGTTAATCATAGAAAACAATGTTGGAAGAAAGAAGCCCACAATTAAAATTATAACAATGAATATTTAAAATACAAGACGAATGTGTATACTGATCACGTCTTCTCAATCTTGACTTTGAGAAGATTGTTGGTGGTAGATATTTCAGGGTCACCGCAAGTATCATCATGGTCACCATAATGTTCATCAGATAATTTTCTCTTTTTTTGTGAATGGTGTTTCATGAGACGGTAACTGATTATCGCAAATTGAGGAAGATGCGGTCTGTAGATTTAACATGTAAAAGGATTTAGGCTTTGTGCGTTTTATTTATTTTAAAATTGATCAATTAAATAATGAATTATTAATTATATTTTTGGGTTGCTGAGTGAAATAGTAAGAGATTACCTTTTCTTTTGCAGTAGGAGTATGCATAGCATCATCTGAACTCATAGTTGTATCCTCGTCCAAGCACCGCTCTGGTGTGTTCGGCTTGGTTGAACTATTCCTGCTTTTAATGCTTTTTATCAATTTGTCATCCTCCGACAACTTAACAACCGTATATTTATTCCATCCATTCTGCAACTGCAATTTAGATATATGGAAACGGAAAATAAATTTCCGATCGACCAAAGCCTCAATCTCGTGTGGTAATGTTTCACTCAAACCCTTCTACATTATCAGAGACATGGAAAGTGTGTGTAAGTTTCATTATAACATAACATATATTTATTTCAAAGAAGAGCACTCAATTATAATTAAACATAAATAAGCAATCGTGTAAGTGATTACCTTATCCAGATCATTCAGTATCTGCACTGGTGTTTTTCCAAGTAATGGAACAACATTCTTATCAAATAGGGTCAAGGAGGTAGATCCAGTGCCATCAAGAATGCAAATTACCACTTTGTACCTATTTGAAATTTTGATTAACATTAGTAATTAACATTGTTTATAGATACATGTCGATGTAAATAATGTAGTGAACTGATACATGTAAATACCTTTTGTCGTAGTCATGTATTTGCTTGCGGCAGTAAGTGCATGTGAATTTGCCGTCATCCTCAGAAACTTTCTTCTTACACTTTTGGCAAGCTTTATAGTACCATCCTTAGGTAGTGTCAATTTTTTGAATAGTAGCTACAACTACACAGTAGCATTCATGAAAAATTTATTGCATAGTGCCGTATGTCATTCAATTATTTTATTTGTATTAATATAATAACTGTATTATTTTATCAAATTAGTTTACCTCTACAATGTCATCGATGCTGGAAATGGGCATAACCTCCATTTCCTCAGTGAATTCATCATTGGGAGATGAACTCATGTACTGGTTAGCAGCTGAGGTACTTGGATGTGGAAGTTGTTTTGGTACGGAACGAAGACTGATCACATCGACAAAATGAGTAATGTGTTAATATAAAAAATTGAGTAAATTAGATTGGGGAGTTTGTAGCAAACACCTTTTTAAAAATTGCTGCACTTCAGGTATGTCGGGGTTAATGGATAGTCGGCTGGCATACAAAGAATTGGACAAACGTTTTCCTTCTGTGTGGATGAAGTGTAATGTTTGCTTTTGGACTTTAGCATAATCCAGAACAATGACAATGTCGTCAGATGGGTGATCGTTTCTATAGTTAAGAAGCTTTTCGAAGTATCCCTCCTATAATATGCCAGGCATCCTTGTATTCCTTAAAAATTATTTCGTAATAGTAAATAAATCATAACACTTTTTTGTTCAAAGTATAATTTTTTGCAAAATAAGAATGTATGAGTACATACTTAGTGTCCTGAAGTTCAATATTCAATTTCTTGGTCATCCTTCCATTAACATCGACGACGGTGACGTTAAAAATTTGAACAACGAACGCTAATATATCTTGAAAGCATAAAGATGAATATAAGTTTTGCATTTGAAAAGGTGGTAAAAAATATTTGAATTTGTTTGTTTTGGGATTGCATTAAAATAGAAGGTGTTACCTCGTAGATATTTATCTTCGTCCTCAAATTGTGATATGATATCATCAAAAGCTATGAATCGAAACTCTGGTGGACCTACGTCAAGTTGAGAAGACCTTCTCATTTCAGTGTGGTGGTGAAATATTATTCTGTATGGGTGTGCATTTGCTAATATGGGTGCCTCCTCCTTTCCAACCTTAAAATTATATAACTCATAGGTTTGTCCTTCTCGAAGGATGTTCTCGTATTTTTTTATTAGGTATCTCCGTATAGTAGCCTGTATTTTTGTACCCTACAGAAGACAAATTATATGAAGTTACAACGGAAGTAAAAAAATGTATTGAAAATCGTAATATGTTAATGAACAGAACAAAGATTTATTTTTTTAATAATGCAATAGTAAAAAAATGATTGAAATTTGGGAAATTTTTTTATTTAATACATTTATAGGATTTCTGCTGGATTTTGTTATTGAGTATTGTAAATTAGAATATTTATGTAGGTAATAAAATAATTATGGTATTTTTCATTTGATTGCGTGCTCAAATACAGCAAGAGCAGAAATGTGAATTTTAACAGAGCTTCAAAAGTTAATAAATAAAATAATCAAGTACAAAGAAAGGAAAAAGGAAGAAGAACACATTTGAAAAAGCAGAACTTGGATGTACTTCTCTAAGAAAAGAAAAGTACAAAAGCATTTATGGAGCACTTAATTACTTACTTGTTTATCAAAGCAGAAGTTCGAAGAAACACTTTTCTTTGGATCATCTTTCGATAGAACTGTCCAACAGCGCACAACTTTCACTCTGAGTCTCCATGTTTCTTTATCAGGAGTAATTAAATCCAAAGTGGAGAATTGGGATGCTATAATTAAATCAGTGTATGATGAATGAAAAAAAATAAAGAAAAGGTATGTCTCAGAAAAAAGAGTGGTTAAGGAATAAAACTTTGAAACCGTAAAGAACTGATGGGGGCGTGTGAAATTGACATGATCCAAAATAAACTGTCCATGATTAAATAACTGATGTTTTAAATTGTTGAGGCAGAGAAAATAAACTGTCGATGATTTAATATTTAATAATTTTAATAATTAAATCTAAGGAAAAGTGGGATTACTGGGAGGCAGAGAAATTGTTAAAGGAGGAAATGGGTGAAGACACGTAGGATTAGAAGTTTGGGAATTAGTAGTAAGGGTGGATGTATATTATTATTATTATTACAACCTAAGTATTTATTTTAAAGTAAAGCCCAATATGTTTTGGACTTTAATTTTCATTTTTTGGACCTTGCAGGATTTTATTTTAGTAGGCTTTCTTAACCAAGGCAATATTATAGGATAAGAAGAAAAAAATAAAAAAAATAACACGCGTCACACTTAAGCTTTGTTTTCGGCAGAGTAAAACATGGGAGTATATCTAATCTTGAGCAACCAAAATCTATAACTATATAAAAGGAGCAGTTTCTGTGGAGATTTTTTTGAGCAAGTAAGAAAGCACGCTCTCCATGGTGGATTCGTGGGGTTCACTCTCTGTAAAAACACGTGAACAGTATGTTGTAGTAGGCTTGTCATAATATTTTATATTAAAATATTGTCCTCTGTAATCTGTAATGATTAATGAGAAAGACCGCATGCTCCTGGAAATTGCTGCCAAAATTAATTTGCTCAATAGTTAAAATCTAAATCTGCAAAATAATGACATAAAATACATCGTGCTTCTCAAAATTTATGCAGAAGCCTGCAAATCGAGGTTATTTTAAATTTCAAAATTCAAATCAGCAAATTGAAGGTATAGAAAAAAAACTCTATAAATAACGATAGTTGTGTTCAGTCTTCTTCAATGCGGAAAAAAAATTGGGTACCAGGTTCAGCCTATAATGGAAGAGTGGAAACCTTCACGGAAAGAGAAGACGACGGTCAGATTTTTTATCGAAGGATCCAAGATAAAAGGGAAAATGTAGGATTTAGCCAAAGGAAGTAAAATAAACAGGAGAAGATTCTATTTTACTCCGCCGGGTTGTGCTGCGGCATATCTCGCGCTTAATGTGCTACGTTTTTTTTTTCATTTGAATTATGAATTGTAAATGTAGTGGGCTGATAAAACAACTATTGCGCTTAATAACAATACTTCTCGGCTGGGCTAATCAATTTTTATTGTTAAGCACCTATCTGTGTTTAAGCATAGAAAAGAACCTATATATCTTTCATGCTCTATATAATGTTGGGTTGATGTATTTTTTAAGTACATAATGTCATTTAATCTCATTTTTTAGATCCATTATGATACCAGGGCAATGTATATATGAATATAATATTTTCCAATGAAAATATTTTTAAAATGCATCACACAGGATATGATGATTTAATTTAAAGAAATATATGAATGTGATCATCATGTGTATATTAATTAAAAGATAAATACGGGAATATAAGTATATATAATGTATAATAGTTTTATCTATATTTTACATATCATATATCTCCAAGTTAAAAATAATAAATATAGTGATATGAAATAGATCACATATATTAACTAATGTGAGTATATATATGCGCTCAAAAAAAAAAAAAAAATAATGTGAGTATATTAATCCTCCATTGTTATTGACAATGTTTAAATCTGTATATCAATATGGTTTTCGAAAAAAAAAAGAATCTGCACATCAATATTGTGTATTAGTTTAATGCCCGCGTGTTACGCGGTTCTTAAATTAAAAAATACAACATTCTTATTAAATAATATAATTAATAATTAATATAATATATATATATATATATATAAATACATTAAATTTGAATTAATAATTATTTAAAGTGTATATTAACAACTTTGCTTAAATTTTGGAATAAAATTATTATATCAAATATTAATCATTCATTTTAATATGAAGTTGAAACCTAAAAAGTAAAACAAAATAAACATATTAAGTAAAAAATATTAAAAAAATGAAACAACGTTTAAAAAAAATATTAATATATTAATTAATATGCATTAATAAAACGAAAGTGAATGAATTATAATATAAAATATTTTATTACATAAAATAAATTAAGATAAATTAAAATAAAAAGAAAGTGAATGAATTAAGATATAAAATAAGAAAATATTAAAACAAAATTAATCATTAAAATATTAATAATTAAATATAATTCAAATTAACATAAAATACATTTAGATTGAATATTTTGCTTATATTAAATTAAGTCAAAATAAAAATTAATTAAACAAAAATAAATGAAGTATATAACAAAAATTGAATAAATAAAATAAAAAATAATAAATATTAATTACACATTTTATAAAATTCACACATATTTTAAATACCTAAATAATTAGAAAATAATTATATTGTGACTTGTCATCATTATCTATAAATCAAATTCATTATTAATTTTTTTCATAATTCTAATTTCTTAATTAGGCGACACATCATCGAAATTCACAATAATGCGATAAGTAGTAGAAATTTCATATTAGTTGGTTGATGGATGTTTTCAAAATCGATGTATGATAAAATATTAGATATAAAATAAAGGTTAATACAAAGAAGTTAATGTTCAATTAAATAAATATTCAAGATACTTATAAATTAACTTAGTTTTTAAGTAACATAAATATAATCTAAGATGTGCATGGTTCAAACTTTAGTTATTGGAATTTTTTTTATTAAACTACATATTAAAATGCCACATGGATGTCACACATTACTACAAACCAATAAAAAAATAACACATCAATACAATAAAATATAACCTATCATCCAAATTAACCTCAAGATGACACATCATCCAAATTAACCACAATATGACACATCATCAAAAAAACTCTCTATTAGTATATACAGGGATTTGTTTAACTTAAAAGTGTTGAAATTATAGGACATGTGTATTTTGTATTACTAAAAATATGTATGTTTCCATCCAAGGATTTGAATTTTTTTCTGCGTTACAAGGAATTTTAATAATTGTGTATAACGAGTTAATTGGGTCATCTTTTCTTTCTTTTTTTGATAATATTTTGTGTTCTTAGAATATTAAGTTCAATGGAAGATTAATATAATCTCATTTAGGTGATGTTACTAAATTGAGTTATCATTTTTTTTGACAGGTTTTAGAGTAAGGACTACATATCGTCCATCTATGTTGCACCGGCGAGGGTGTGGGGGGTGCGGGGGCGATAAGATACGGGTACGGGGATACGAATTTTCAAAAAAACTAGGGTGCGATACGTTAAGGATACATCTGTTTATTTATATTTTATTATATATAACAACTATAAAATATATGAAAATTTTAAAATTAATATATCAAATGTATGTAATTTACATAAAACTTAAGCATTTTTAATAATTTAATGTAATTAAGTAACAAAATATTAATTCAAATAACATTAGCTCATCACATAAGTTATATTAAGGAATTCATTAAAAAAAATAAGTGATATATTTTCAATTTAAATTATATAATATAATAATATTCAATTCAAATAACACATTTAGTACTTAATAACATGATCATATAGAGTTTTAGTCTTGAAAATTTGTAAAAATAAACAAAAGAAATAATTTTTTCAAAAAAAAAAAACCACTCACGCACCCTTCCCGCACCAGATACGCGTATCCAGCACATCGGATACGCGTATCCTAATTTTTTTAAAAAAAAATTATTCACGGATTCGCCACTTGGCGTACCCGGTGCGAATCCCACGAGAATCGCACCCGCATCCGCACCCTAGAAGTATTTAAAAAAAAAAAAATTATTCACGGATTCGCCACGTGGCGTATCCGGTGCTAATCCCACGAGAATCGCACCCGCATCCGCACCCTAGAAGTATCCGATACGGTGCGGTGGATTTTTTGAAGAATCCATGCATCACAGTTGTCCATGTATGTTACGTATTTTTTTTAAATATTTAATATGTATTTAACATTTCAGTATTAACTAATTGAAGTGGTACTACATTACCAAAAAATTAACCTTTTATTTTAACAATCATATTACTAAAATTTTAGGAAACATATGATATTAAATTATTAATTGTGCATAATTTGTTTCTAATTATACAATCTTGTGCATCGATCGGGGGAATTACTAGTAAAATAAAATATCAAGAGTCTCTATCCCACGCCGACCTGAGTTTTCTTCCTAATCCAACGCCGACCTGAGTTTCTTCCTAATCTATTGACTAAGGTGTTTATTCTCTCTGTAAGAAACTTGTTTATTTTCTTTTCACCAAAGCAGTGGAATCTATTCTATTTTCCTATTGGTAAAATTCAATTCTTTTAGGGGTTAGTTTTCGAAACAGGAAGCTGGGTTGTTTCTATTTTCTTTCGACAGCTTCTCCCCTTTTACTGTTATATACCATAATAATATTTAACCTTATTGAATTCTCTTGCTATAGGCATAGGACGGTTCACTGTTTTTCTTCATATTTATGTTGCAATTGTTGCTATTGATATACTATTCTTTCAACTGAGGTTTTGAAAAGCAGATCCAACCTCCTTTGTTTTAAATCAAGTTTTATTTGATTAGTTATTATGTATCCAGTTTATAGATACAATATTAGCATAATATCTTCAGTTTATTTAATCATAAATATGAGCTAAGTTCATGTTCTATTAATGAATTTCGAGAGTCTAAAATATGTTGAATTTATTCTTATCCAATTATTTTTATTATTATTATTATTATTAATATTATTATTTTATACTGGACAACATTCATATTGCCCAAGTCTCTTTTCCTGACAGTGATTTCACATCCTCATGATATAAGGAATTAATACAAGTAGCATACCCATGCTTTTAAATCTTATTATAAATGGCTGAAACATGTATGTTATATGCCTATTTTAGTTATTTTCATACTATGATTGAACAAGAAGGCAGCAACTTACACTACTACACATTTAAGCTTGCACAGCTGCACTTGGACAGCCCTTTTTTCAAACAGCTCTCCAAGCTACAGCTTGGGGAGCGATTTTAATTAAAAAATAAAATAAAAAAATAGACAGCAGTTCAAAACCGCTGTCCAAGTACAACACTTAGAAAGCGGTTTAGAACCGTTGTGCAACGTTTTAGACAGCGGTTTTGAACAGCTGTCCAAGGGCATAGTTTGGACAGCGGTTCAGAACCGTTGTCCAAGAGGTCGGATAATTAACATATATACACCCAAATCGCGAACCAAAGGAAATTTTTCCCAAATCGTGAATTAAACCAGCTGATATCGAAGCCCGGCCTCCTTCCTCTACCCTAAATCGTGTTGGGGAATTAATTGCCCGGATCTATTCGGGATGAATATTTAAATACAAATTTAATTCTTGACAATTATTACTAGCATGAATTAACCCATATTAATTCAAATAATAATTCAACAACAAATCATGCATATAAACAATTCACGTAAATCCTACGCATGCGGAAATACTACGAGTTTACGTGAACTTACCTCTTGGAATGACAATGGTCTTGTATATGAAAACACACCGAAAGTCCTTCCCAAGTATTCCCTAGTCCTTGCTCGACAATCCGGTGGAAGGATACTCGCGAACAATTAACAAAAGGAAAAATAAACTTTGTTGCACCACCTTTGTGGATTTACTAATTTTTCCAGCACATGGAATTGTACTTGGGAATGAAACACTCATCCCCTATTTATAGAGGTGTAGTGGTCGAATTCTTGTGATAAAATAATATGGGAAATTTTTTTTCTTGATCTCCAAGAAATCTTGAATATATCTCATATATTCTTTTCTCCATAATTAAAATATTCCACAAAAATCCCAACTCCTCTTTGTTATGGAATTTTCGAAATATTAGGAGAAAAGATTCCAAGATTTGGATCTTCTTGAATTTATGAGATATTCTTGTATTTCAAGAAATACATATCTTCTATAATATCTTTTCAAGAAAATCAAGAAAATCTTTTTTTTCCTCATATTTCAAAATTTTGGAAACTTATCTATATGAATAACCAAGTGGGAGATTTCTTGAATTTAATGAGATAATCTTGTATTCCAAGAATACATATCTTCATTCCATAACAAAATTCAAAGAAAATCTTTCTCCCCTTTTATCCATAATTTTAAAAAAAACAAGGAAAAATAGGCAACAAAATTTATTTTATTTTTAAACACCTTTTTCAGTTATTGGACTTTATCTTGGGCTACTTGGGTGGCCTTTAGGAGAATTAAGATTTGACCTTCCAATGGACTTTGAATTATCAATATTGAGCCACAATATTATCCAAGCCCATAAATATTAATTAATCCCACTACATAATTAATATTACACTATCCATCTTAACCCATATTACAGTTAATATGGCTCCCGGTTATTATTTTCCGTGTTTAAGATTATCTAGCCCATTAATTAATTCAAGCCACTGAAATAGCTTTCCATTAATTAATATCTTTTATCCTTGGTAAAGGAACGGTTCAACATTATTATCCATACCGGAAACTAGTTCCACTTGCAAGATTTGGTATGATAAACCTTATGAACCTCCCGGGGCAAAATCGAACAAGCGTTGCATACACGATTCTCCGTATTAAATCTTAGCAATCGCGATGTGACCAATAATATTGCCCAAGATATAGGGTATTAAATCTCACCGATTCTCTTCCCATAATAAGTCAAAGCAATAGTTACTAACCACACGCAATCCTATTTAAGGGACGAAGATTAAGAAATAACTAACCACTGAGGTCTAATTCTTCCTAGTTCAGTTCTGAAGAATTTATCCTCCTGTAGGTCCTCTTCAATGCATCAGTCATGCACTAGTGTAATCTCTTGGTCAAGACAAACCAATCTGAGCCTTACACTACAACCTTTCACGATGGATTGTTCATTTCCATCTAGGTCGTGAATGGTGTACTTTTTAGTTACAAGGAACCGTTAATTTAATCTTCGTGATCTTGGTATCACTAAATTAACTACAATGTAACACGTATTATTTAATGAACAGTTTCAAATAAATATATGTAACATTCGATGATATTTAAAGCATCAGTGATAAACAATTTATTTCAGTAAATAAGTCCGAAATTCAGTTAGTCTGATTATACAAAGTAAAAGCATACTTTCCAGTATAATCCCAACAATCTCCCACTTATACTCAAAGTTTGCTTTTAAGTATACATCAGCATGTCTCGTGTAGTACGTGATAACTAATGCCACCTACACGAACCTAATAATGTCTCCCACTTATACTCAAAGTAGATTGACAACGGTCTTGACACCCATTCCTTTCACATGTCTCTGAATGTATTGAGAGGAGACCCTTTGTGAATGGATCAGCTAGGTTGTCTTCCAACGCGATCTTTGCCACCTCTATATCTCCTCTCTTAACGATGTCTCGTATAAGATGGTATTTCCATTCAATGTGTTTGCTGGCCTTGTGGGCTCATGGTTCCTTGAATTTGCAATCGCCTCGGCATTGTCACAATAAAGCGATGATTCTGCTTTGGGCAAATTCGAACCACATCCAAGTCCACTAGGAAGTTCTTGAGCCAAACCGCTTTTTTTCATTTGTCTCGCAAGCAGCCTACATATTCGCTTCCATGGTAGAATCTGCGACGCATTTTTCGCTTAACGCTTCTCCACGTCATGGCTCCCCCATGCAAAACACACTATCGGAGGTAGATTTTACGGAATCTAAGTCCGATTGGAAATCCGAGTCCGTAAGCCGATGGGGATTAGACTATCTCGGTCGATAAACCAACATTCTATCTCGAGTTCTTTTCGGATACTTCGAATGTTTTTAATCGCCATTCAATGTTCCTTCCCCGGGTTACTCGATATCTTGCCACCATGCCAGCGGCAGCGGATATCCGGTCTCGTACACAACATTTCATACATAAGGCTTCCGACAGCCGAAGCATAAGGAATGCCTCTCATGTCATCTATCTCCTTTTGTGTCTTAGGGCACATTTTCTTGGATAGATGGATTCCATGCCTGAAAGGTACGAAGCTTTTCTTGGAATCCTGCATGCTGAATCGTTTCAAGACAGTGTCTATGTATGAAGCTTGCGATAAGCCTATCATCATTTTCTTGCGATCTCGAGTGATCTTGATCCCAAGGATGTGCCCGGCTTCCCCTAAGTCCTTCATATCAAACTGTTTTGAAAGCCATGCCTTTACGTCTGATAACACCTTTACATCATTCCCGATGAGCACAATGTCGTCTACATATAGTACTAAGAATACCAATGCAGTTCCGACACACTTTTATACACACAACTCTCGAACTCGTTTTGATCAAACCTGTAAGACTTTATAACATGATCAAAACATTGGTTCCAAGCTCTGGATGCCTGTTTGAGTCCGTAAATGGACTTCATGAGCTTACAAACTAGGTGTTCTTGGCCCTTTTCAATAAAGCCTTGGGGTTGTTGCATATAGATTTCCTCATCAAGACTTTAGTTAAGGAAAGCCATCTTGACATCCATTTGCTTGATTTCAAAAAATCGAGATCTTGTGACTATCGACAAGAGAATCATGATGGACTTGAGCATTGCTACAGGTGAAAAGGTTTCCTCATAGTCGATCCCTTCTTTCTGAGTATAACCTTTCGCCACAAGCCTTGCCTTGAAGGTTTCCACCTTCCCGTCCCGTCCCCTCTTTCTCTTGTATACCCACTTGCAACCAATAGGTTTGACCCCATTAAGTGGTTCGAATAGCTCCCACACTCTGTTATGATCCATAGACCCCATTTCTGCTTTCATTGCCTTTTGCCAAGAAACCGCATCCTTATCTTGGATTGCCTCATCATTATGTCCATGGGTCCGATTCATCTTGTCAGGGAATCAAGTCCAAGGACTCTCCTATCCCCATGAATCTCTCGGGCGTCTCTCACAACCCTCCCACTACGAGGCGAGGTTGCCAGAAAGTGTGTTGTTTGGTATATCATCTTGTACAGTTGGCAATGAGGTTAGCCCCCTTAGTTCACTTATGGTAATCTCACTTCTAGGTCGTCTTTCGTTCATATAGTCTTCCTCCAAAAATCTAAAGTGGGTGCTTATTACCACCTTTTGATCTTTGGGACCATAAAACATACACCCTTTTTTTGTTCCTCGGGGTATCCTATAAAATGACCTTAATTTCGATCGAGGATCAATTTTTCGGCTTCCTTGTCCAACACGTGGGCGGACACCTCCAAATTCTCATTTGTCTTAAACTAGGCTTGCGCCCGGTCCACAATTCTTTGGGAGTTTTGGGAACCGACTTGGATGGCACCAAGTTCAGAATGTAAAAGCCAGATATCAAGGCATGACCCCGTAAGCGACTTGGGAAGATCCGCGATAACACATCATTGATCTAACCATTTCCAAAAGAGTTATGTTTCTTCGCTCTGCAACCCCGTTTTGTTGGGGTTCCGGGTCTTGATCGGTGGGATGCAATCCGTCATCAAACAAGTAGTTCAAAAACTCATCGCTGAGGTACTTTCGCCTCCACGATCGGATCGTAGAGACTTGATCGTTTTTCCCTATGATTCTCTGCTTTGAGCCTTAAATTCTTTGAATTTCTCAAAGGTCTCAGATTTATGCTTCATAAGGAAAATATAACCGTACCTCGAGTAGTCATCAATAAAAGTGACAAAATACTCGTAACCTCCTCTTGCCATGGTTGACATTGGACCACATACGTCTGTGTGAACGATTTCTAACACTTCTTTGGCTCTATTCCCCTTGGCTCCGAATGCCCTCTTGGTCATTTTACCCTCCAAACATGATTCGCAGGTTGGAATCGGTTCAACTTGGAGAGACTCTAGTGAACCGTCTTTCACCAACCTTTGGATCCTCTTTGGATTAATATGTCCCAATCTTAGATGCCATAGAAGTGTTTCGTTCACGTCTGATGAATGTTTTCTTTTACCGGAAATAGTTGATGTGTTATAGGATGCATTTCGTGAGTGGTGTGCACAGTTAATTGTATAGAGATTACTTGACAACGTTCCATGACAGATAAATTTATCATAAAGAGAAATGGTAACAACTTTATCAAAAGTAACCGAATATCCATCAAGGTAAAGTTTAGAAACTGAAATCAAGTTCTTTCTAAAATTCGGAACGTAAAGTACATCTCTTAAAATTAAAACTCTGTCTTCAAAAGAGAGGTGCACTTGTCCCACTGCTTCAGCTGCCACTCTCGTGGCATTGCCCAGTGTGATGAGGATCTCACTCCCACTAAGTTGTCGGGTCCGCTTGAACCCCTGTAAAGTGAAACATACATGATCAGTGGATCCCGTATCCACCACCCATAAATGGGAGGCATACGCCGCTAAGCAAGTTTCAACAACTAGTGCGTGAGATTTACCTTTCTTTCCAATCCTTTTGGGATTGGAACAGGCTGACCTCCAATGTCCCTTTTCACCGCACTTGAAGCATTTTCCTTTTGGTACTTTCTTGACACCCATCCAACTAGCTATCTTTCTCTTACTTTTCTTAGTGCTGAGATTGCTTTGGATCTGACCACTTTCCTTTTCTTGAGACTTGCCTTCCATTGGCCTAGATCTTGAGAAAAGACTTTTGGTCACCAATGCTTCGTTTTTCTTTCCTAAATGCTTCTCTATTATCTCCAAGGCTTCTTGTAGAGTATCCATAGTAAACATGTGATCGCTCATCACAAAACTACAGTAAAACTCATCGAAACACCTTGGTAGACTTAGGAAAAGAAATTCGATTTGAGCCTCTTCACAATACTTAGTACCGAGATAATCAAGTTTATCAAAATGGCATTTTAAACTGAGAACATGCTCCCTTACGGGTGTTCCCTCAGCCATTTTTAGCCTAGCCATGTCGCCGGTTTTAAACTGATTGATCATGCGGTCTTTTGTTAAAAACATTTCCTCAAGACTTTGTATAATTTCTGCAGCAGACTCAACACCTTCATGAATGTGTCTCAAATCATCAGACAGTGAAGTCACGATTACACGTTTCATGGGTTCATTGGCCTGCTCCCAAATATTATACAAGTGTCTTTCCGCATCAGATCCATCAGTAGGCATACGGGGATTGGGTACATCAAGAACCCAATAATGTTCTTGTGTCGGTAGGACAAAACTCATATTCCGTTTCCAAACAACATAGTTATCTCCAGTTAATTGGTGTTCTTTGAGTGTATATAACAGTGGATTAAAAGGTTGCGACATGATGAACTGAAATAAATAATAATATTCATAAGCACAAATATATCACAAGGTTCGATCACATGTTTAATATTAAAATCTCAAAAAAATATGAACATTCATCAGCCAACATCTCAAAACAGTTTAAATAAGCCACGTGGGGTGGGTCATTATTTAAACACATTCAAACAAGTTACAAACAAGAACAGTTACAAACCTTTAATATCCAGATTAATAGTTGGCTCCAACTTGACCAATATAAAATTGACAGGGACTTCGGGGAAGTATATGCATATCAATTTTATACCTAAGTAATAACCATGATTAAATACAGAATTATTATTTCGCTTTGATCGAGCCTCATGGGGAGGGTCATCGTCGCCACTAGTAATAATCCACAATCATCCGTTTGGAATTTATTCATGTGAAAGCTATCTTTTTGACCGTCCTGTGGGGAATTTCTCCAAAAGAATTCACAAATAAATAAATCATGGAGGTCAAAATTAATTCAATTTTATTATCCGGAATAAAATTGTCAATTAATTGTTTAAACATACTTAGTAATTTTCGAAAGTGGGATTTTTCAAAACATTTTCTCATGCATCGCAAATTTAAACACAATTTAAATAAGCATAAAATAATGAATAAACATCAAGAAAAAAAATTAAACGTATTGGGCACATTTATCCAATTGTCATAGTTAATTTTTGTCATGTCTTGATCTTGAGAAATCGTCTCCATAGCTTTCATCGTTATTCGCCTAAAAAAAAATGCCTTGTCAAGCCCACATCATCGACCAGGGTCGGGTCCGCCCGCTTTTCCCCGCCGTGAGTCGCTTGTCGGCATCGGCCGTTGCGCATCGCGACGAATCCGCGTCTGAATCTTATCGCCCCGTCGCGCCCGTTGCCATTTTCCCTCACCCGTCGTCGCCCTTACGTGCCTAAGCGTACCGCCCTTTTAGACGCCCGTCGGATCCGCGTGCGCTCAGCCCTTCCGTCGCCCTACGCCCGTCCGCACCATAGGTCAGACGTCGTTACCGTAGGCGTTTCCGCGGCGCATACCTACCTACGCCTGGTTTCGGATCCCGTCTTTTAATTCTTTGTCTCCGCCTCCATTTCCGATCCGGTTACAATTTATTTACAAAAATAAATAAACCTAGATTTAGACTAGTCTATTACATTGATCAAATCAAACAAATACTAATCTATTCGTGGATTTTCTCACGAGGCAAAAGCGAATCGAAGCTAATCGAATTAAAAACTACAATTTATATGCATGCATAAATAAACACATTAAATTCCATGACAAATGGATACCAAAAAAAGATCTAACAATTCTACTATCCAATTTCAAAATTTAATGACAAAATGAATTAAATTACAATTTAAAATTGAGCAAAACCGAGGCTCTGATACCAGTTGTTGGGGAATTAATTGCCCGGATCTATTCGGGATGAATATTTAAATACAAATTTAATTCTTGACAATTATTACTAGCATGAATTAACCCATATTAATTCAAATAATAATTCAACAACAAATCATGCATATAAACAATTCACGAAATCCTACGATGCGGAAATACTACGAGTTTACGTGAACTTACCTCTTTGAATGACAAAATGAAAATAAACCGAAAAGTCCTTCCCAAGTATTCCCTAGTCTGATCGACATTGGAAGGATACTCATGAACAATTAACAAAAAAAAAAATAAACTTTTGTTAACCTTTCTGGATTTACTAATTTTTTCAAAGACATGGAATTGTACTTGGGAATGAAACACTCATCCCTATTTATAGAGGTGTAGTGGTCTAATTCTTGTGATAAAATAATAAAACTTGATCTCCAAGAAATCTTGAATATATCTCATATATTCTTTTCTCCATAATTAAAATACACAAAAATCCCAACTCCTCTTTGTTTGAAATTTTTGAAATATTAGGGAGAAAAGAAATTTGGATCTTCTTGAATTTATGAGATATTCTTGTATTTCAAGAAATACATATCTTCCATAATATCTTTTCAAGAAAATCAAGAAAATCTTTCTTTCCCTCATATTTCAAAATTTTCGAAACTTATCTATATGAATAACCAAGTGGGAGATTTCTTGAATTTAATGAGATAATCTTGTATTCCAAGAATACATATCTTCATTCCATAACAAAATTCAAAGAAAATCTTTCTCCCCTTTTATCCATAATTTTCGAAAAAACAAGGAAAAATAGGCAACAAAATTTATTTTATTTTTAAACACCTTTTTCAGTTATTGGACTTTATCTTGGGCTACTTGGGGGGCCTTTAGGAGAATTAAGATTGGACCTTCCAATGGACCTTGAATTATCAATATTGAGACATAATATTATCCAAGCCCATAAATATTAATTAATCCCAATACATAATTAATATTGCACTATCCATCTTAACCCATATTACAGTTAATATGGCTCCCGGCTATTATTTCCCGTGTTTAAGATTATCTAGCCCATTAATTAATTCAAGCCACTGAAATAGCTTTCCATTAATTAATATCTTTTATCCTTGGTAAAGGAACGGTTCAACATTATTATCCATACCGGAAACTAGTTCCACTTGCAAGATTTGGTATGATAAACCTTATGAACCTCCCAAGGGGGCAAATCAAACAAGCGTACTTGCACACGATTCTCCGTATTAAATCTTAGCAATCGCATGTGACCAATAATATTGCCCAAGATATATGGTATTGAATCTCACTGATTCTCTTCCCATAATAAGTCAAAGCAATAGTTACTAACCACACGCAATCCTATTTAAGGGACGAAGATTAAGAAATAACTAACCACTGAGGTCTAATTCTTCCTAGTTCAGTTCTGAAGAATTTATTCTCCTGTAGGTCCTCTTCAATGCATCAGTCATGCACTAGTGTAATCTCTTGGTCAAGACAAACCAATCTGAGCCTTACACTACAACCTTTCACGATGGATTGTTCATTTCCATCTAGGTCGTGAATGGTGTACTTTTAGTTACAAGGAACTGTTAATTTAATCTTATGTGATCTTGGTATCACTAAATTAACTACAATGTAACATGTACTATTTAATGAACAGTTATGCAGTAAATATATGTAACATTCGATGATATTTAAAGCATCAGTGATAAATAATTTATTTCAGTAAATAAGTCTGAAATTCAGTTAGTCTGATTATACAAAGTAAAAACATACTTTCCAGTATAATCCCAACAAATCGAACTCCGACGCGCATTCTCCCCTTCCACCGCCACCATCACCTTCCCATTAGCTCCAAATCGCGAACCAGAAGCCCTAGCCTCCTCCTCCGTCTCCCCCAAATCGAACCATCCGCCGCGCGTCCTCCCCTACCGCCGCCGCCGCCTATCTTTCTCCTTCCATAGGTAATTCAATATATATATACATATTAATATATATATATATGCATATACACAATATATATATATATAAATGTATGTACAAATTCTTGACTATATTTGCCTGAATTTGCTACTCTGTGTATGAATGTGATAAAAAAAATTGCCAGAAAAGGAAATGGAGTTATGTTTTAGTGAATTGAAAGGGATGGATTGCTTGGTTCTGATTTCATTGGTAAAAAAAAGGTAGCCAGAAAACCATCGACTTTTTTCGGTTGAAAATTATGAGATTAATTATTGGTACAACAAGTGTTGTGTTTCACTATTATATAGGATCATAACCTGCCACCACTATTCTTCTCAACCATTCATCCCTAATTTGAATTCGAAATATGCGAATCTCGCTCACTTCTTAATATAGAAAAGAAAATCAACTTAAATTCAAAGTATAGAAACGTTTATATAGAAAAATAAATTAGGGAAAAAACATGGAGAGGCGTACCCTGTGTGACAAGCTCGCCGGAGTTGACAAGGCGGAGAGCCACCCTTTCGATCATAGTTTTATTTTTTATTTATAACGGAGTAAAATCCTAAACTTAAAAAGTATGTTCAATCTCAAAACAACAGCGGAGAAGTGCTTTTTTCAAGAAATACTTTTCTCAAAAGTATGTTAATATATATATCTATATTGAATTAATATTGTGTATATGTATATATATGTTAGTATGTATATATATATTAGGATTAAATGTTTATATAATTGTGTTTGGTTTGATTAATTAGCTAATTTGTTAGAATTAATTGTTGTTAGATGAACAATTGATGCTTGATTTATATATTGTTAATTGTTTATATATATATATATATATTGTGTGGCTTTGTTTAATTGTTGTTAGTGGCTTTGTTTAATTGTATGTATGGTGTATGTATATTGGTGTATATATGTATATCATGTATATTGGTGTATATATGTATATTGGTGTATATATATCATGTTGTATGTATTGGTATATGTATATTGTTGTATATATATTGGTGTTTGATGCACTTAAGGTGTTTGATAATATGCTTGTGTGAGGATTTAAACATAAATTAGTGTTAATTTATTAGGATTAATGTTGTTAGTGTTAGAGATGAACAACTTGTTAGAGATGAATACTTATTGTGTGGCTTGGCTTGATTTTTTATGCTAATTTAGATATGAACAATTGATGCACTCAAGGTGTTTGATAATATGCTTGTGTGAGGATTTAAGCATAGTTTTGAATATTGTTTGTTTTTTGTTTATTAAATGTTGTTTCTTCTGCTTTACAGAATCATGTCTCGTTTGCCATATCCCTGAGATGATGGATATTCTGATGGAGATCATGGCGCATATGATCATGGTGCATATGATCGACAGCATCCTGATGACTTGAGAGAGTGTGACACCGATGCTCCCACCACCACCACTAGCGACTCAGGGGAAGCGCTTTTCGAGGGTATAGTCACCATGTCATCTATTAAGAGAGCTCGTAGCAAGGGGAAAACACTTCGTAATTTTATTACAATTGAGCAGTTTGAAATTGATAAATATATTGATTGATCGTTGAACCTAATTAAATACTATGTTATTGCGATTTATCGTTCAATGAGTTTGGATGCAGGACAATAGGAAAAGAGAGTGAGTCGTTGTCCTTCTACATTGGAGCTGCAGTCAGGAGCATGATCCCTATCGTCTTTGCCACCAAGGATCAAGGCGTAATTTCAAATGACTCCTTTGAAGGAAAGATTATGGGATGAACTTACGGTATGTTAATTATATATTTATTGAAAGTTGTAGTATGACCCTTAAATTTACTAAATTTTTATGTTATATGCATATAGACTACATTTAGAGGTCTTGACCACACAAAGAAGAAGCAAATATTATCGCAAGCTGGAGTAATGGCCAAGAATTTTCGGACTTGGTTGAGAAGTAACACACGAGATCCGGAAACTGGTCTTTACTCGGCTAGTCCGCCTCGAGTATCGAATAGCTCTATGGTGGCTCCATCTTTGGGAGGAGTTTATGAGCGAGCTATGGAGGATGATTTCCAGGTAAAATTGATCAATGTCATTTCCTCAATTTCTAATGCCCTAAGTTTTTCAGTGTTTATCATATTTCTATTATACTCTAGAATTGAAGTAATAAAAATCGCGATCAAGCCAAGTCGATGGAGGCGCGATATCGTGGATCAAACAAAGGTTATGCACGAATAAGAGAAAATATGGTGAGATCAAAATCCTAACTTTTAATTTTTTTTTATATATTCACTTTTAATATATCTAATAAAGGGACACGTTTATCACTATTATAGAAAGAAGAAAGAAGAAAAGCTGGAGAGAGTGAGCCTATTGTTACCCGTTTCGACTTATTTCAGACTACCAGAAAGGGTCGAGATGGGAATATTCACGATCAAAGGTGGTAGCATCATCATCGAAGAAGTTGTAATCTATCCATTAATTTATCTTTCAATTACAAACTATTATTTATAAACAAATAATTAAATAATAATCTTTTGTTTTTGTGATTCAGGAGCGTCTATCTCAGACCATGACGCCCGACGACATCCGCATTATCGGCCCTGATGATCTGTTTGGACGGGCTATAGGTCGCCAGGAGCATCCCGGCCGCTTACGGAGTGTCGGGTATGGCGTGATGAAGACATCGTTAGCAATGGCACCTGGTCTTCAAGCCATGAATATGGTGGGTATACTAACGAAACAAGTTGCCAAGTTGTCTAAAGATGTGGAACGTTTGAGGTCCGAGAGAAGAACGAGCCACAAAATGTCCTCGAGTGGAGCAAGCTGTGAACATAGTGTCGCTAATGCTATATTTTCAGCTAACCCTAGGGACGACTTTATTGAGGCACTTCAAAACGTCTCTCAGGTATCAGATATGCATGTCTCACATTTGTTTTAATTAAAGACTAGTGTATTAAAATTTTCTAACTAGATATCTTATTCGAACAGCCAACGACCTTTTGCTACCTTTATTTGGAGGATCCCAATCGGTTGGTGGCCACAGGAACGTTGCACAACTCCCATGGAATGATTCATGGTCATCCCATCACTCCTGGTTTCGTGAGGGTCACACTCGATATACCCGAATGTCGGACAAGAGGATTCATGGTGCCAAAACCAATCGATGAAGCCGAAATTCTGATCGATAACGGTCGGGCACTTCATCGAATGGCCGAGCAACTTGGTCTCTAGCACCATGAGGGTAAAATATATGTTATTAAAGTTCATTATCTTATTAGTAGTTCTAAATAATATTGCAAATTAATTGTAGAATCTGCCGACACCACAAATGCCTCGGAAGAAATCACCACAAAAGGCTAAAGAGAAATCGAGGGGTGTCGTAGACAAATCGGAGGGGAGAACGAGGGACTTCCTTGCGCTCGAGACTTGGTTATCTCATGACTGGAGACTTAGATCACGATGATTATGTACAGTCTAGGGTGCACCGGATGGTATCGTCTAATGCTTTCGAGATCGTCACAGTTCCCATGCTTGCTCACTTTCATCAGAATACTTTCCAAGAATTCGCCCACCAAAGAACATGTCTTGTGAAGTCTTGAATGACGAGTGGTTGAGTGCAACCACCATAGCCCTTTACCTCGGGTATGTGTTTACTAATTCTCAATATTCACTTTTTCGTATAGTTTAATTTTTCTTTTTAAATATTAATTAGCGTATATATGTTGGTTAAAGATATTTGGGTGAGGTATATCTCTCCGAGAGATGTCCGAAAGCAAGTGGAATGTATTCATTCGTCTCCCCGGTGTCTTGCATATTGGGTGATAGGGTACAAACCATGGATGGGTTAGTTAATCATATGCTGAATCAAACTGGTTACGATCATCTCATTTTTTGGCTAACAAATGTGGGGTGAGTGATAAACATTTCGTTAAAATTTGTATTCATGTTTATAATATTTGCACATATATATGCTAAATTTGCGATTAATTTTAATACTTTCAATATAATATAGGAACCATTGGGTCTTTGGTCGCCATACACATGAATACATTAAGTGTGTATTTTATGGACCCATTTCGGGATGGAGTTTATTCAAATCACCTACGATCTCGTTTCATATATGGAAGCGTAAGTTCATTTTTAATATTCTATACAATGATTTGTTTTACTTTTAAAATTATGCATATTTAATCTATTTTTATTTTTTAATTATAATAATAATAGTGTGATGACGATGTATCGGATTCGCCTTGAGTCAAGGTTCAAGATCTAAGTTAAATAAAGTGAATGGATTAACATTAAGGTAAATTTAATTTAGTAAATTATCAAATTAATAGAAAGAAATCATAATTGTAATACATGATTATAATTGTTAATCAACGGGTTCCGAGGCAACGAGATAATGAACATTGTGGACATTTTGTGTGTTGCTTTATTGAAGATATAATCCGCTCTTCTCTAACGAACATTCCTCTCAATGTAAGTCAATTTATCGATTTATTTAAATTATTATTGATTGAATAAAAATTCATACTATATTGATTGATTCGTTGTTTTGCGGTTTTGTCTATGAAGCGTGAGCTCAAGTCTTACTCTAAGAAAAAGATGGAGAAATGAAAAAAAACGATTGACGGGGTACCTTTACAATCAATTCTTATATTCATACGATATTGAGTGATCGTTGTTTGAAATTTTGGTAGCATGTAATTAAATTATATATTTGTGATGATATATATTTCATGTTTTTGGTGTATTGGACGTATGTTTATGATTGTATGTTTATTTATTTCATGATGTGTATGTTTATTTATTTGATATTTTGGTATATATATATGTTGTATAAGTTTTGGTTTATGGTTTTATTATAGGATTTTTGGTTTATGGTTTATGGTATTGGACGTATATATAAGTTTTGGTTTATAGTTTTATTATAGGATTTTTAAAATATAAATTAATAATTAAAAAAAAAGATGTTGGACAGCGGTTAATAACCGCTGTCTATCTAACATAATAAACGAAATTATAAAAAAAAATTATGTTAGGCGGTTGTTAATCTTATTTGTCCAAGACACCTCTTGCAATGCGGTTGAAAACCGCTGTCCAAGTGCGATTTCTTGGACAACGTTTTTTATCAGCTATCCAAGCTTGGACAGCTGTTACTTGGAGAGCGGTTATAACCTCTCTCCAAGGTCATTTTTCACAGCTGTCCTAGCCCAAATGTGTATTAGTGTTATATACTTGTTTAGCTAGTTGACTTATTGTCCACTTTATAAGCATAGGAATAGTATTTTTCTTTAAAGTACAATTAAATCATAAATAAAGATAATAAGCATTCACTATTTATTAAAAATAATACTAAGACTTATTAATCTATTAAATAAGATTCTAAGTCTCGTTATTTTAATATTTTAGGTGACGAGAGACTTACACCTTAACCCGACTTACGTATTTACAAGGACAATCAAGATTTAAGATGGGGTTTTTCTTCTTACTAATTGATTGGAATGCTTTGTCACTTTTAAATGCTCATGTGGTGATCTTGTTGCTTGCTGCATCTTACTGCTCACGATTTCACTATGTTATTCATCGACGAACCTATGTTTATTTGCGGGGACTACGGTCCAGGAGGGCAAAGCTCCTTGGAGGCAACTCCACCTTACCTATGGTTGGTATAGCCAACAAGCCTATGAAAATTCAGTTTGAATGTTTGTGAGTTAATGATTTTATTTACATGTTACATTTAATTGTGACAAAGGGAACCTCACTGAGCTAGTTGTTTGCTCACCCCAATCTACTTAACATTTTACAGATTAAGAATGGAGCGCGGTGGGGGATGGTGGTGGATCGGCCGACAGTGTTTTGTTTAATATGCTACTACATTACCTTATGTTATATTCAAGTCTTTAGTACCCTTCAACTTATGGTTTTGGATATGTCGTTTGGAGTTATGAGTTGTGTCATGTAATTAAGTTAAGTCTGCGTTTTCAAGTAAAACAAGTTATGTTATCTTGTGATGTAAGTTTGTTTTCGTAAAGTCTTGAGTTCGCGTTAACTAACTCTCGCTGCTAGTTTTAATATAAAATGTGCTTGTTTTCATTACTTTGAGTTACTTGTATATAATTCATTATAATAGATTCTTCCAAAAGTCTTATGAAATTTTGGGTCGTGGCAGTGTGGTATCAGATCAGGTCTACGTTCTTGTAGACTTGCGAAAAATAAATCCTTCTTTTAAAAAGTTTTATGTTGCAAGAAAATTTTGTATAAGGTTATGCATTTAAAATGTCTATGTCAGGGCATCCACCACCGCCCACCGCTACAACTCCAATAAGGTACGAAATGCTTACGCACTATGTTACTAGCAAATCATGGAAAATATGATCGTATGATATATGATTAACATGAACAAGATAGGGTGAGCATGATAAAGTATTTAAATTTCTTCTTATCAGGCTTGGTGTTTGATAGGTAGTAGTATGGTCAGGGAGCTTAAATAGCTTATACTCTTGGAACTAAGTCATTCCTATTTTATAGGAAAATGCCAACCACACGTAAGAATCCTAATAATCCTCCGATAGGCGCTAGTGGTGAGAACCCACCTCATGCTGAGGGAACCCACACTGGCAAATTTTGTGGAGATGCTTCGGACACAAAATACTTCTAACATGAATCAAGCCGCTGGAGGTCAAACCCAGCCAAGAGGGGAAAATATTACTTTAGCGGATGTTGTCGCTTTAATTCAGAATATCCAGAATGTCCCGCAGAACCCCCAACCTCCGGAACAACAACCGAATCAACTACAAGTGGTGGAACGATTTCACCATTTTAAGCCCCCTACTTTTAATGGTCGAGACGGACCACATGCATTAGAAGAGTGGATGGAAACTATGGAGGGTATATTTGGACTTATTAAGTGCACTGATGCACAACGTGTTGACTGTGCGTCTTTTCAGCTTAAAGAAGATGCACGCATCTGGTGGAATGCGTATTGTGGGATGAGATCTGCTGCTGAACGCGCTGCACTTACAAGGGTGGAATTTAGACGTGTGGTGATGGACAAGTATTACTCACCATCTTACCGTGTGAGAATGGAATCCGATTTTTTCAACCTGAAGCAAGAAAATATGTCTGTTGAGGAATATGAAAGAAAATTCAGTCAGATGTGTCGGATTGCCCCACATTTAGTCGATATTGAAGCTAAGAAAGCACAGAGGTTCAGATACGGGCTCCGATCGGAAATCAGGAATGTAATCTCAGGACAGGGTATTACAACATTGGCCGAGAAGTTTGAGCGGGCTGAAGAGATAGCCGCCAGTATAGCGATGGATGCACCCAAACCCAAGGTGGGAGAGTTTTCAGGAAAAAGGAAATGGGAAAATTTGACCCAAAACAGAAATATAAACTCTAACAAGCAAGGACGGGTTGCTGGAAGTATAGTACCTGGAGGACGTATGGGCAGGCCAACGTGTATGAAATGTGGCAAAAGGCATTACGGAGAGTGTATGCTGGGATTGAATCGCTGTTTCAGATGCAAACAACCAGGACATACTCTGGCAAATTGCCCAAAAAATAAGGATGAAGGAAATCAGAGGAGGCCTAGTACTGGAGCTGGTGGCAACGCACGAATGTTTGCCTTGACTCAAGAAGAAGCTGACCAGCAGCCAGGAACTATGACAGGTATGTTTACAGTCTCAAATATACCTGCTTTTGTGCTTTTGGACACTAGAGCTACCCATTCATTCATATCTTTGAAATTTCATGTTTTAACTGGAAATAAGGATATGAGTGTAGAAGAACCACTGGTAATCAATATACCCTTTGGAAAAACAATAAATGCTTACTCAATGGCTAAGAATGTGAATATTCACGTGAATGAACATGATTTTGAAGCTGATTTGTATGTGTTGGATATGCAATATTTTGATATTATTCTTGGTATGGATTGGCTTAGTAAGTATCAGGCTGATATTAAGTGTAGGGAAAGAGAAGTGACCTTACACTTACCTAGTAAAGAAGAGATTGTGTTTTATGGGGTTAAGTCTAGGACCGTACCACGGATAATAAGTGTGTTGAAAGCAACGACGATGTTGAGGAAGAATAACCGTTGGGGATATCTAGTCAACATCTTGGGAGGCCAAAAACAGGAAGTGAGTGTTGTTGACGTACCAATTGTTCGAGAATACTTAGACGTTTTCCCAGAGGATTTACCTGGAGTCCCACTGGATAGACAAGTGGAATTCACCATTGATTTGGTACCTGGAGCAGCACCGGTATCAAAAGCTCCTTATAGGATGGCACCTAAAGAGCTACAAGAATTGAAAGTTCAGATACAAGGATTGTTAGACTTGGGTTTTATTCGACCTAGTGTCTCACCATGGGGAGCGCCCGTTTTGTTCATCGAGAAAAAGGATGGAACATTAAGAATGTGCATTGATTATAGGGAGTTGAATCGACTCACAATTAAGAACAAGTATCCATTGCCAAGGATTGAAGACTTGTTCGACCAATTGAGAGGAGCTGAAATATTTTCCAAGATTGATCTTCGATCAGGGTACCACCAATTGAAGGTCAAAGAAAGTGATATCACGAAGACGACGTTTAGAACTCGATACGGCCATTATGAGTTTGTGGTTATGCCTTTCGGACTAAGTAATGCCCCTGCTGTGTTTATGGATTTGATGAACCGAGTCTTCCATCCATTTTTAGATCGGTTTGTCATCGTGTTCATAGATGATATTTTGGTGTACTTGAGAGATGAAGCACAACATGAAGAGCATTTGAGGGTTGTGTTGGAAACACTTCGCACAGAAAAGTTGTATGCAAAGTTTAAGAAGTGTGAGTTTTGGCTTAATCGAATAGCCTTCCTTGGACATGTGATTACTGCTAAGGGAATTGAAGTTGATCCAACAAAGGTAGAAGCCATCAATGAGTGGAAAAGACTAACAAACGCGCATGAGGTTCATAGCTTTTTAGGTTTTGGTTATTATAGGAGATTCATTGAAGGGTTTTCAAGAATAGCTACGCCAATGACGCGTCTGATGAGGAAAGGAGAAAAATATGATTGGAACTAGAAGTGCGAGAAAAGTTTACAACTAAGGATTTTGTGATTTATAGTGACGTATCGAAACAAGGACTTGGGTGTGTTTTGATGCAACAGGGTAAAGTTGTTGCCTACGCCTCAAGGCAACTAAAGGCTCATGAATTGAATTATCCAACTCATGATTTGGAGTTAGCTGTTGTTGTTCATGCACTAAAAATATGGAGACACTATCTATATGGAGGAAGGTGTGAGATATCCTCGGACCACAAAAGTCTGAAGTATCTTTTCACACAAAAGGAATTGAACATGAGGCAAAGGAGATGGTTGGAGTTAGTGAAGGATTATGATTGTACCATACACTATCATCCGGGTGAGGCTAACGTGGCAGTTGATGCTCTACACTATCATCCGGGTAAGGATTATGATTTTATTTACATGTTACATTTAATTGTGACAAAGGGAACCTCACTGAGCTAGTTGTTTGCTCACCCCAATCTACTTACCATTTTACAGATTAAGAATGGAGCGCGGTGGGGGATGGTGGTGGATCGGCCGACAGTGTTTTGTTTAATATGCTACTACATTATCTTATGTTATATTCAAGTCTTTAGTACCCTTCAACTTATGGTTTTGGATATGTCGTTTGGAGTTATGAGTTGTGTCATGTAATTAAGTTAAGTCTGCATTTTGAAGTAAAACAGGTTATGTTATCTTGTGATGTAAGTTTATTTTCGTAAAGTTTTGAGTTCGCGTTAACTAACTCTCGCTGCTAGTTTTAATATATAATGTGCTTGTTTTCATTACTTTGAGTTACTTGTATATAATTCATTATAATAAATTCTTCCAAAAGTCTTATGAAATTTTGGGTCGTGACAAGATCGTTACCTCTCTTGATACCATACAAAATTGTAGATTGGCTGAATGAATTGATTATGCATACGACAGGGGCTTCATATAGAGGAGATTACAAGGCATGGTCAACATACAATTATTTACAAAAGATACAATTGATTAAAACAAATCTTTCCTAATCTAAAGGAAGACTAATTCCTTATAAACTCCGTCATCCGTGCGACTTTCTCAGTTTCTTGTCAACATGTCTGCTAAGTATACCTTTTTTTAGTACTCTCTCCTTCCATAAATTTTCACAATTTGAGTTATATAATATTAAAATTTTGCTTCTGTACGTTTCTCACAGCAAGTAATACTCATTCCTTCCCATAATAACTTACACATTTTATTTATTCGGTTATCTCAAAATAACATGCACACTTCAAAGTAGAAAAAATTTCATATATCTCACCCTCACAATATCCACAATTTTACACAAAATGACATTACTTTTGGGCTCACACACACATTTCATCCACTTGTGTAATAAAAAATATAATAAGTATCAAGGAATAAATATTAACATGATATGTGTTGATTATCGTTTGTTGTACCATATCTATGGAATGAAATGTGGCTTAATGTGATTCTAATTAACAAACATTCACACAAATAGGAAGTAAATGCTTGTAAGTTAAAGCAGAAGATGTTGGAGAATTTGGTTTAACCCAAGTGGAAAATGGATCCATTTCAAATAAAATTTGGAGAGTTTAATTAAATTAAAATGTAAAGTGGGCATCTTTGAGCTATATTTTTTGTAGGCTTCACCGCTCGATATTTCGTGTTTTTGAGTTAGTCGCGTAGTGGGTTGTGCAAGCTTCGCGATGATGGATAACACGTGAGTAAACCAATTCTCGGCGTGAATGATAAATTGGCTAAAAAATGATGAGGTTGGAAAATTGAAAAATCATATTCTAGAATTTTTCATCCAATTTATTTTCCAACTTATTACTCTTCATGATGACTAATTAAAGAGAGACTCTACAAAGTCAATGTAATTATGTGGAGACTTCTTGCTTGCTTCTCCACCCCTATTTAAGGGTCATTTATCCCATTGCATAAAAACACTTAAATCATATCCCACTTTTTATATTTCTCGTGTTTCTTTTTTTAGTCTTGCAAAGGGGTTCTATCTATGAAAAGTTCGAAGGAACTGCTTCTCGTTGCTTCTGAAAGCAGTGTGATTGGGTGTTGTACCTTGGGAGTTCATTGCTCTTGAAGGCCTGAAGCTTATTAGGCGAGCAAATTGACCTTAAGATTGTTTGGAACCTTTATAGCAATAGTCTAGTGCACTTAGAAAACCTTTTGTAAAAATTTTGGTTGTCCCATTAAACCTGCAAATTGGGGTTTACAATTCAGGTTGGGTTGCCATCATGGGTGGTAATCAATTTCACTGGCGTCCAGGGCCAAAACGGACGACAACGAAAGGGCTGACTAGTAGTGTAGAGAAAACGTTGTGTGAGTGCCATTGACTTGGTACACTTTGAACGCCGAACAGTTCAAGGCATCGAGTCCACTGGTTGGCAAGTGTACCCAATGGTACTTCACTAGGGAAGGTTCAAGGCTAACGACCACCTATCTCGATGCAGCGAATTCTCATGAAACCCTTGTTTTGCATTGTTTGGTTGCATTTGCATACTTCCGACCAATTTTTCATTCATGTGGGGGATTGTTGGAGAATTTGGTTTAACCCAATTGGAAAATAGTTTGATCCATTTCAAATAAAATTTGGAGAGTTTAATTAAATTAAAATGTAAAGTGGCATCTTTGAGCTATATTTTTTGTAGGATCCACCGCTCAGTTTTTCGTGTTTTTGTCCCGTAGTGGGTTGTGCAAGCTTCGCGATGATGGATAATACGTGAGTAAACCAATTCTAGGTGTGAATGATAAATTGGTCTTCATGTTTTTGAAAAATTGACATATTCTACATTTTTCATCCAATTTATTTTCCAACTTATTAGTCTTCATGATGACTAATTAAAGAGAGACTCTCCAAACTCCATGTAATTATGTGGAGACCTTTTGCTTGCTTCTCCATCCCTATTTAAGGGTCATTTCTCCCATTGCATAAAAACACTTAAATCATATCCCACTTCTCATATTTCTCGTGTTTCTTTTTTTAGTCTTGCAAAGGGGTTCTAGCTATACGAAAAGTTTGAAGGAACTGCTTCTCGTTGCTTTCAAAATCAGTGTGATTGAGCGTTGTATCTTGGGAGTTCATTGCTCTTGAAGGCCTGAAGCTTAATAGGCGAGCAAATTGAGCTTAAGGGCAAGTGGTTTGCCGCTGCCTCGTCCAGAATTTAAATATGAATTTATTTGTGTCTTTCCATTAATTTTCAAAACTTGAATTTTTACAAAAGGTTTACTAAGTGCACTAGACTATTGCTATCTAGGTTCCAAACGGAAGATAGGAATTTGGGGGAACATATGAATTTCCTACTAAAGTGTAGTCATGGCCGGTCCCAAGAATATTTAAGCTTGAATTGAACTTTAAAAATGGAACCCTTTCCCTCGAGAAAAAATATTCACAAATGGTCCTGTAACTTTTTTTGTGTCTACAAATAGTTCTATAAGTTTTTACTTTATCAATTTTGGTCCTTTTAGTATCAATTTTGGACTTTTTCAACGGAAAATTGAAAATTTGTTCGGAAAATTGACAATCCTTTTGATCTAATCACGTCGATGGTTGCCACCACTCTCATTTGATCTTTCTCTCATCGAGGAATCAAAACCCTCAATCAATTTCATGGTTTGATTACACCTCCCGTGAATCGTGATTTCAAAATCAAGAATTTCATTAATTCCTGTGGCTAATTGCGAGTGATTTACGTTGAGGTGAGAGTTGAGACCTATATTATTCTCTTTGTCTCATTGAACCCATCATTTCGATACCTTTTTCGTGTCATTTTTTACGCTACGTACACTATATTTCCAGCCAAATTCAAAATTTTCGGTTAAAATGACTAAAATTGACCCCAAAGTGACCAAAATTGATAAAGTAAAAATTTACATAATTATTTGTGAATACGAGCAAAGTTACATGACCATTTGTGAATTTTTTTTCTCCCTTTTCCTCTCATTTCTTATTATATATGAAATCAAAGATAACACATAATTTTTTAAAGATTAACCATGTATAATTTACAAAGTATTTCGTTGCACTAAAATAATATGGCAATTATATTGCAACGTATAAATACAATTCATCCAACAATTTTAGCAGTTAAGTTATTAATCAAGTTAGAATGACCAAGTTGTTCAATATTTCATTTCACAATTGATAAGATATTGGCTAAAACATTCAATCTTTCCTATGACATAGTTGATCGGTGGTAAGTTTTAATGAGCTGAAATTTTGAGAAACTTATTTTTGTACTTGCTAATGTAATTGTAATAGTCAACAAGATCTTATAGTAATGTAAGCATTTGAAAATCAAACATCCATTTTCTTCCTATAATCCACCATATAAATCGCAAAATTTGTTTAGTTTGCCAAAGAGCACTTAGAAAATGATAATTCCAAAAACAAATCAATGCCTTCAACGTTCGAAAAAACCATTATATATCCGAAAATTTTGTAGATTCTTAAAAGAACTCATCAAGCTTTCATTATCAACACTCACAATCCGTCTAAATTGAACAAAAACACAAAAAAACTCTTCATATTTTTTTTAATGTAATAAATTGAAATTCTATAAAATGTGAATGCATGTGATTAAAAATAATGAAAAAAGACATACAAAAAATAAGAATTAACGAATAAACTGTATTGAAATTTTAGCTTATATTAAATGTATTTTATATATAATATATATATATATATATATGTATATATATATATTATATTATATATGTGTGTGTATATGAGGTATTATTTTAAAAAATAGGCCCCTAAAAATTTGAAAATTTTTGGGGACTGAATCGATCGGTTTGCCGGACTCCTATAAGGACCGTCCCTCAGTGGAGTTGCTTGTGTATTAATTGTGTAATGAATGTAGAGACCAACTCCCATTTTCATCATGTTTAAGTACTCTATTTATGGGAGTAATATTTTATAAGGACATTAAATGGGGGGGTGTTGTGTTTTAAGGACAATAATTTTACTGGCTTGGAAATATAGGACAATATATTTTAAAACTTGTAAATATAGGACAATATATTTTAAAATTTGTTAATATAGGACACTATGTTTTAAAAATCTGTAAATGTAGGACAATCAAGCCCGAAACTCACATGATATGTCAGCCCGCTTTGGGCTTATTTGGGCTCAATTGTCCTATATTTATAGATTTTAAAATATAGTGTCCTATATTTACATAGTTTAAAATATATTGTCCTATATTTCTAGTTTCGTAGAATTATTGTCCTTAAAACACAACCCCCTAAATTTATTGTCCTAGAAAAACATTTCCCCCCTCTATTTATAGGAGATACAATTTGTGTTTGACTGGATCAATATTAGCCCTTTAATATAGGTTTGAGATTTTGGCCTTACACGTGCTATCACTGCTATGGGATAAAAGAGGGGTATGTTTGGAGTGGTCTTTTCTCCACATGCTTACCCTTGTCTCCCTGTTGGACGTTGATTTCTCATCCAATCACCAAGCTTGTGCCACTGTTGGAGCATTTAATGGCGAGTACATATATTTGACAAGTCATCTCTCTACCAATCACCGAGCTAGCTAGTGTCTCTGCAGGCGCATTTAATAGTGCGCACAATCGCATTAATTTAGGGCGTGTACTTTTCATTGTTCTTTTGCTTTTGGCGGCTTCACGAAGTTGTTTTCATTTCCCTATCGCAGAGTAGATAGGGGTGACATCCTTAAAGTCAGCCCGTGCTGAGCCGAGCTTGCCGAACTTTTCACATGTTATCGGTTCTCATTGCTTCCGTACGATTTGTGGGCCTAATACCCGGTTGACCCTGCCACTCACACTAGCCATTTACAATAGGCAAAAATTAATAGAAATTCAAAATATTTTTTTTAAATGCATTTTAGAAAAAATAAAATTGTTTTTTTTTATTGTTTCAAATATCTGTCGTTTTTTTTGTCATTTTTGAGTTTCTATGAAAATTACATATATTTTTTTTCAATGTCGCCTTTGTATATTTTTTTGACAAATGATTCAAATTATTTGTGGAAGAGTACATTAATCGTTTTATACAGCTAATTATATAAATTAATTAAATGACTTTCACGAATTTATATGAAACAACCAAATCGAAAGTTAAATTACAAATTCCAACAGGGAGTATATGAACTATGAATAGAACTCTAACCACTCAAACCACCTGAATCAATCCGAGTTCTCCACTCAACTATGAATATGAACTCTAACTCTTGAAATCTAAGAAGTAACCTCTTTACTGATTGAATACACAAAAAAAGATAAGCTGAAACTAACTCACGCAACAAAATTTGCCTTATCTCCTAACCATGTAACTGAATCTAGCTTTGCTCGACTTCTTAAGAGAAATAAGAGGGAATGAGATGAATGGGCTACTTGAATGAGTTTAGGCCCAACTTTGGCAAGCCCAATTTCTCTGATTGCATTAGCCCAACAATATTTTCTTATAATAATACGAAGAGATTGTCGATCGCATCTTGTCACCTACGAAACGTACCAAAATCGAGTACTCGTTAATGATCTTTAACTCCACTTCATTCCTAGTAATCTGCGGGAAAAATAGCCAGCCACAGGTGACCACCACAACCCCCAGCGTCACCGGCCGCGCAATCGCCGTGGGCAACTGCCACGCGCCGCCCAGCGCCTTTTTCAACCTTACCTCCACACCCACAAGAACCCCGTGTAAAACAAAAAACCACGTCATCTCCCACGTGGGACCGACACGCGTGAAGTAATAATAAATGAGTTCGTGCATCAACCCGGAGACCAAGAAAGTCGCTAAAACCGAAACCTGGTGGGCCCACCCCGGGCCGAATACACGCGTAGAGATACGGCGTACGGGGTAGTATACGGTGGGCCGTAGAATAATTGTGACCATGAGATTCCATCTACGGCCCCAGAAATCCTGAAGTGACGTGGCGAGATACGGCTCGTCCAACTGCGGCTCGATGTCCAAGCCGAGAACGGCTCGAACCGGCGCGGCTGACGCGGCTTAGATGAGATCAACGCCGAGGTAGAGATGGCAGCAGTATAGGGCGAGTATGAAATAGGGGTGTAGGGAGTCTCGGTATTTGTACGAATACACGGTTACGGCGAGAAGGCCGCATTTGAGTAGGAATGGGATTGGTTTGGGGATTTTGGGATTTGATAGGGCGTGTTTGGGTTTTATTGGGAGGAGAGCGATGGATATGAAGTGGGGGAGGGATAAGGGTGAGGTGGTGCTGTTGTACACCAAAAATTACGGAACGAGATTTGTGATGTGGCTATGTGATTTGGTGATACAAACAAGTATTAATGAGAGTGCAAGTGTAATCAATGAGGAACACAGTGAATGTTCTTCATTGAATAGAAATGATGAGAATACGAGAGAATAAATGCAAGTAAATGCAAGTAAGAAAAATGGCCAGAGGATTTGGGCCGAAGGCCTCTTTTGTTGGCTGATAAAGCCGTTGTATTGAATGTCAAAATTGGCTACCCTTTAATGAGTCTCACTTTCGGGTATTTATACTACGAGTTTCCTAGCTTGGTCTTTCTCGCGCCTCAAGGGGAGTTTGGCCAGCATTTAATGTTTCTCAGCTAAATTTAACTCTAGAAACCTATTATATCGTCCTAAGCACGTCTTCAGCTCTGAAGCGCGGCGGGTTCCAGATGAATTATGGAGATTTGAGCCTATTCTTTCTTCTTTGAGTCTGCGGCGATAGGACCAACCACTTCTTCAGAGTCTTCTCGGCCATTTGGGGGAGATTCTCTGAGGTTGGTTGGTGTTGGTTGTTTACGTGTTTGGTTAAACAAAATCAGACCTTGGTAAGTGGAAAATCTTTGTCTTAAGTCTCTCTATCCCATTTACCTTGATAATGAACCCCACAAAATTGGCTAAGTATAGTTCGCCTCTTCATGTACGCAACCGCCTTTGGAGTCGCGGGAGAGCGGGTGAGCACCGGGAGCATGGTCGCGGACGAGCATAGAGCGTACGGGCGCCGGGCGAACGGGCGAGCACCGGGCGCATGGTCGGGGGCGAGCATTGAGCGCACGGGTGCCGGGTGCACGGGCGAGCACCGGGCGCATGGTCGCGGACGAGCATTGGGAGCACGGGCACCGAGCGAGCATTGGGCGCATGATCGTGGATGAGCATTGGGTGCATGGGCGCCGGGCGAGCATTGGGCGCAGGGAGCGGGCGCGGGCACGTGGGCGACCACCGGGGCGCGGGCGACCAATGGGCGTGGGCGATCAACGGGGAGCCCGGGCGAGTAACTCGGGCATGGGCGAACATTGGGCGCGCAAGCGCGCGGGCGAAGAATGGGCGCGAGTGGGCAACTCGCCTGCCTTGGGCGACTTAGCGGGCATGGCGACCATTCGAGCGGGCGACTCGCCCGCCTTGGGTGACTAGCGGGCATGGCGACTAGCGCGTGGGAGAGTTCCCTAGGTAATCGGGCGATCTTGCCCGATGGGCGATTTGGGCGAGTAGCTTTAGCCTCATCCTTGGATACCAATGACGGCCGGGAGAGTTCGTCTTAGCCAATGAAAACTCGCCCCATATCTCATGTTTGATAGAGGTTAGTGGGCCCTCCGTTTGTAACTTAATGTCATGGGAAAGACAAATAATAAGCCCAGATCATTTGGACAATAACAATTGCCCCTCAGGTTGCTATTCACTACATGTTATGTTGTGAGGTGTGACCTGATAGATATCCCGAGATCGAGACATGTCTTCGATTGGGCGAATTATTTTGTCTTCTGGGCGAGTTGAGCGAGGGCGAGTTCATGGCCAAGTTTGAGGCGAGCTAGGCGACTCAAACCGGTCCCACTCGCCTAGATACAAAATCGGCTAGGACTTGACATTTGAATAACTCCACCTTTTTGTTGAAAGTTGAAAAAAGTCAAAAGCTACTAACTTTCCTTATTTCTTGGTCAATTTGATGGGTCTTTAACCAACTCTTGGACCTTTTGCTTGGAAATTGAAAAAGTAAAGAGTGGACTTTGCTCCATCCTTGGTAAAAGTAGGTGATTTGATCGATCACACCCCAATCTCCAAAATTAAGGGATTCTGAATTTCAAAATAAATTGAATTTGACTTAGCCTTTGAAGGGAGTAGTAGTTCCTTTATAAATTGAAGACTCCTTCCTTATTCTTCCTTTCTCCTTCTCCTTCAATAATTGGCCGCCCCTCCCTAGCCTACTTTTATTGAAAAAAAATTTCTTTTCTTTTTTTATTTCGTGGGTAATGAAATGGTAGGGTGGCTAATAGGATTGACTGATTGGACTTTAACCAAGTCTTGGGTCTTCTCTCTTCGAAATTGAAGTTACTTTAGTTTGAATTTGGGGAGTTCGACCTAAATTTCCTCCCTTATAAATAGGGATCCCACTACTCCTTTTCCCTTTCTTCCTCTCCTTCAATCGGCCGCCCCACCCCCTATCCTTTCCATCAATTTTTTTCTTCACTTTTCTTTCGGCTCTGTCCGGCCGCTTGGGTGCCTCCTCCTTTCTTCTTAGATATTTAATCCAAGCGAGGGGCCTTGGACCGTGCAGGCGACCATTGGAGGTGCCTAGTGTTGGGCGAATCGGTTCCGGTTGGTGGAGCAGCAGCGGTGACCCGTTCGCGCGGCCATGACGGGTATCCAACTCTTCCTTTATTACTTTTTTATGTGTCGCCCCCCTCTTCTTGATGAGAAACTGACTTCTCTCTTGTTTAGTAAGAAACAGATTGGATAGTGGGCGGTGCTTGGAGTTGTGAAGCAGGGGCGACTTGGCGCCAATTTGGAGCCGCAGCGGCCATTCGTCGGCGGGTGGCCCGTTCAGCGCCTTGGCGACGATTGGGAGAAGCAGCGACGGTATCTACCTTTCTCCCATCCCCTCCTCTTTTATCCCGTATCAAATTTTTCCTTGTCATAAGCGTGTATAATTGTGAATGCATATCAATATGGCAATTGATTTTGATTTTGAATATGAAACCACATATGATTTGGTTCTTTTTGGGTTTATGTATGTGTGGTCATTGTTTGGGAACTTTAAAATTCAACTTGTGGACTTGTTCAGATTGATGACAAAGAAATGATATTTTGCTATCTTACTGATTTAGGGAAGAGAAGAGCAACTTTTGTTTGTGTACATGTTGGAGTGGGGATTTGGTAGTTTCAATTTGGATTTGTGGTTTTTGGCTATAGGACTTGAATATGTGAAGTTAAATATTTTGTGTAGAATAATATATGTGTCCCTTTGAATTGTGATGAGTTTGGCCATATTTTCATGCTTCCTTTAATATGACCGTATGTGTTTACTAGCATGTTGGCCATATGTGTTTGAATGGTGGGTACATTAGCATGAATATGGACTCTCGAGTCATTTGGTTTTGCAATTTCAATGGTTTTGGTAGAAATTGGCTTATTTGGTGTGGGATGTTGGTATATATGATGTGATATGAAATATAGGAGTCAACAAGTACTCACTTGAATGTAGATACCTTGATAGTTGAACTTGTGGACCATTTGCTCCAAAATCATCCATCCAGTGTTTTTCTTAAAATTTTGTTGTTGTTCCTAGGTGATTCGACCCTTTCATTGGGCTTTTGTGGACTTGATTCTTGTTCGACATCGGCATTGTGACATAGGGTAAGATTCTTTCCATTTATTGGCTCTTTATTCCGACCTGGAGGATATGTCGGGTGTTAGTAGTGCTTCTGACTCCGAGGGGCTGTCTGATTCCGGTGACTTGGAGACGGGTCATGGGCGCCGTTATTCTATTTCTGATTCGGAAGAGTCTAGTGGTTTTGGGCTTACACTGAGGACGTTGACTTCTTCTTCTGAATCGGACCACATTAGTTTCCGGCATTCCGGGGTGCCCAAATCAGTTTTAGCTTCCAATCGCGATGGTTGCGGGGATGATAGTATAGATGTTATGGGAGAAGAATTGAATGAGGAAATTGAATTGGACGATGGGGCTGATGAAGTTGGGTTGGATGAAGAGGCGGATGAAGTCGCTCCATGGGGGGGTCCAAACAAGTCAAAACTCGGATCAGAAAAAAGATCGTGGTGGACGATACTGAGGTTGACCAGTTTATCAATGAGGCAAAGGAGGCGACACTGATTCAAATGAACCTGCCTAAGAGCCGTCCCGCTGCCTTTGATTTTGAAGCTTATCGGTTGCAATTCATGCGTAGCCATCTTCCACAGCCATACCGTGACTTCACGGAAGATACTTTTGCGGCGACGGGGTTTGCTTCTTGTGTAAAAGATTACGATCTTTCCAACCTTCGAGCTAAGTACGAGATCCCTAATGATGTCCACCTCTATGCCCCGACACATAAAGAGCGGGCAAGTCAGCCTCCGGCAAATTGTATTGCAGTGAATACGGGCACCATGGAGGCCGAAATCCGGTTTCCTCTTCATCCAGCTGTTAGCCGATTTCTCGAGTATTGGAATTTATCTTTGACCCAGATAACTCCAAATGGGTGGAGCACTTTTTTTGGATTATTGGGATTGTTTGGCGAGATCCAAACTTAGCATTCCCTTCTCCCGCCGAGCTCTTCTATTTCACTCAACTTTCTAAAGGTGACGGTGAAGGTTATTATGCTCTTCGGGCCCGGAACGGTTGGAAAATTATCGAGGAGGTTCCCAATAAGGCTAAGCGTTGGAAAGATTCATTTTGGTTTGTTGGTGGGGATTGGAGGAGTCCAGCTGATGACTCCTGGGGCTGTGCTCGTATTGACATCCCTTGTGATTACGGAATTAAGACCGGTAAGACCTTTATTTTTTTTAATTGAACTTGTCTCAAACTGACCTAACTTCTTTTCATCTTTTTCAGATCATGACCCTCTCGAGGAACAAGCAACTGAGCAGGGACTTTGTTGCCGCCTATTTCAAGTGAGTTGTGTGGATCTTGCCAGTCGGATTGTACCTCGTCTGACCCACAACTCTTTTCTCAAAAAGATCGGGCTAGTGCTTCCTCCGAATCAGGTCCGAGATCGGATTTCCTTAGGAACAGGCTCGTCTTTAGCTCTCGTCCATTTTCATACATTTTTTCTTTTGTTATATGACTTTCTTTGATGATACCTTTGGCTTTTTTTTTTCAGTTCCGTCTCTCGCCGCTATATTTCATATTGATTCGCCATTCTGCCTGATGATGGTTCGTACAGCCCCTTTTCTCCTTGCTAAGAAAAACAAGAGGGCTATCAACAAACAGAAGGAAAATCCGACCTCTGATAACTTTGTCACTGAGACTTTGGTGCTTGCCGCCCCTTCGGCTCCTCGCCAAGGATCGACCCGACAGCAGTCTCGTTCGGCCGTGACTCAGCCGACCAGGACCCTTTCTGGAGGTCACAAACGAGGGGCACCCCGTGGCACCTCAGTTCAGGAAGATCGGGCATCCCATCGAGCTGTTCGCCAGCGGGCCGAGTCGGAGACCATCCATGATGAAGTTTAGGCTATTCCCGCTCGTCCTTCGGACGGAGCAGGGGGATCCGGCTCATTTGATCCCCCTCCCATGATTCACACAGTGGTCTCGCCTCCTCGTCCTCGGTCAGAGGAAGATGACACTTATTTGGGCTGGAGTGATGCCCGACACTCAGGTAACCTTTCTTTCATTGACTCATTTCATATTTAAAAAGGAGTCGTGTTCAATTTAATGAATGTGTTTCTCTTGCTGTTTCAGATATGATAGTGACTCCACACATCGATCCGAGCCGTATCTCAGTTTCCTTCGATCGAGAAAGCCCAAGCCCGATGATCGTGTTCCTTCATCCGTTAGGAAAGTGGGGGAGATGATGCTCCGATGTTGGACCCAGTCATATGAACGAGATGCTCAGGAGCAGGATCTTGAGGTGAATGCCGCCACAACCTCCGTTATGGCCCGAGCCCATGTTTTCCAAGAGAGGGCAAGAGAGCAGGCGTCCAACCTAGAACATGACCTCGCGCAATCCTCTTTCATCCGACAACAACAAAAAGAGAAAATTAAAGCCTTGGAGAGAGCGCAGAGCCAGTGGGCGAAGGAAAAAGGAAAGATGACTTCTCAACTCGAGTCGACTCAGACTAGTCTTGCTCAAGCTCAGGGTGCCCTCGCCCAAAAGGAAAAAGAACTCGATCGAGAAAAACACCGATGTGCAGATATGATTCGTGTGGCCAATCAGGCGGAGAGTGGTCTAGAGAAGATGGGGACAAATCTTGAGACTTCCTTAGTTGAGAATACGAAGTTGAAGGAGGAAAACAAGAAGATGGTTAGGAAGATCGCGCGCCTTGAGACCCAGATGGCCGATTTGTATGATGATGAAGGAGCTGGCAAGTTGACGAACTTCACTTATGTCCTAGCCTTCACCGATTCTATCCGAGCCGCCCATGCACCTGACTGCGATGTTTCGGGTATTCAAGCGGCCCTCGGCCATCTGCTTATAGATTTTTTGAGGTCGAATCCTCGTGGCTCGGATTATGCTTTGCCCATCGCAGACCTCGTTCGCAATTTTGGTTATGACTTCTCCTCCTTTGGTGATGAGTTTGCAGTTGTGTATCCTGAAGACTCGGCCAATGCAGATTCGGCCACTGATTTATCTCGACGAGAGCCGGGCACTCCCCTCATTGATGAGCTAGATACCTCGGTGGGAGAGGTCCCGTTTGGTCGAGTCACAGTGGTGGGGAAGAACGTTGAGGGAGGTGCCCAAGTTGCGGAGGCGAGTGTTGAGAAGAGGGTCGAGAATGCTGGTGGAGAAGGAATGGAGGGAGTTGGAGATGTCCTTGGCGGGTCGATAAATGAGAAAGTTGGTGAGACGGTTCCCGAGGTCGGGAAAGATAGTGTCCCGGTCGTTAATGTGATCGAGCATGGTGGGCGAGATGATCCAGTTGTTGAGGATCTTTGCCCTAATGGGGAAGGTGTTGTAGCCCCTTCTTGAGTTTTAGGCTGTTTATGCTTTCTTGTATTTCCATTGTTTCGTACTCTGTTTGGCCGCAGGCCTCTGACTATTGTTATTCGGCCCTTGGTGGCGCTTCATTTTATTGCTTGTACTTTTGCTTGAATTCAGATTGGAAAAAACTTTGTGCTTGATCTTTATTTTCATATCTATGAGTTTGCCAACCACTTGATTGACTCAAATGGTCTATTTTTGTTGTCTCATTGTCATCCAACTTTTCATTGGTTTGTCGTCTTATTTCTGTGTGACTTTGTTGTCTTATTTTTATGCAACTTTTAATTGGATAGTCGTCTTATTTGTGTGCGACTTTGTTGTCTTATTTTTATGCAACTCCAATGCTTTTACCGTTTTGCTATCAATTAGTCGTCTTAATTACATGCGACTTTGTTGTCTTATTTTTATGCAACTTTTTATTGGTTAGTAGTCTTACTTATCCGCGACTTAACTTATTATCATCTTGCAATTGGCCAATCGTCTTATTTATACGCGATTTGCATGCCTTTTAATGTCTTGAATGAAGTGTTATGAACATTTTCCGCTTACGAAATATCTTTTTAGGTACTCTAGCCTATTGACCTCCTTGGGAGGTCAACGACCTGCCCCTTAGTTCGTGACGTGAAAATTTATAATTGTCTTATTTTTTTGCGATTTTTAGGTCGTCTTATTTTAGCGCGACCTGATGCCTTAGCCTTTTGTGTTTAAAAACATAAAAACTGATCTCGTTAGAGGTCAGATGACCTACCCCTAATTTCTGATCGCTAAAATCTAAGTGTATCTTCTAAAATGGCTAAATTTCAAGAAATTTCAACTAAGATGAAAATGACGACTTATATTATATAAGGTAATGTAGTTCGATTACAGGGAAAGCTCGACTACATGTTTGAAATATAAAATAAAACCTCTCTTACTGGTAGAATTTCTTGAGATAGGTTGCATTCCAGGGGTATTCGGTTGGGGTTCCATCAACGTGTTCGAGCTCATAAGCTCCATTGGGTAAGACTTTGGCGATTTTGAATGGCCCTTCCCAAGTTGGCCCAAAAGGGCCTTTGTGAACTCCCAAAACTTTCTTCAAGACAAGGTCGCCTTTTTTGAATTGGCGAGCACGTACCTTCGAATTGTAGTATTTTTCGGATCTTTGCTTATATGTTTCGTTTTGGATGTTGGAGTCAATTTTTTTTCTTCGAGCAAGTCGAGATCAACTTCCTGAGCTCGATCATTTTCCTCGCTGACGATCTTCGATGTTCGATAGGTGGGGAAGTTTACTTTTGATGGGATCACCGCTTCTGATCCGAATGCGAGCGCGAATGGAGTTTCGCCAGTCGAATTCCTGCATGTGGTCCTGTACGACCAAAGTATCTCCGGAATTTGCTAGCCCAAGTCCCCTTCGACCCCTCAATCTTTGTCTTCAGAGTGTGCTTGATAATTTTGTTGACAGCCTCAACTTGGCCGTTGGATTGCGGATGGTAGGGGGTGGAGAATAGCTTGGAAATTTTCCATTTGTCGAAAAACGCATCTATCTCCAGCCCATCAAATTGCTTTCCATTGTCGGAAATGATTGCCTGAGGAAGGCCGAACCTACATATGATATTCTTCCAAATGAAACGGATGATGGCCGCCTGATCAGTGCTTCCCAAAGCCTCTACTTCAGCCCACTTTGTGAAATAGTCAACAGCGACTACAAAAAACTTAACGGTGTCGGGGGCCATGGGTAGAGGTCCGATTAGGTCGATCCCCCATTTGGCAAAAGGCCACGGACTGTAGATCGAAGTAAGCTCCTCGGGAGCGAGTTTGATTGTTGGGGCGAAAGTTTGGCATCTCACACATCCCTTAGCATACTCTAGTGCATCTTTTTTTAGGGTGAGCCAGAAATAGCCTTGGCGAATGATCTTGTAGGCAAGGGACTGTCCACCCGTATGATTACCGCAAATTCCCCCGTGGATGTCTTTTATTATCTCCTTTCCCACTTCCCGAGTCACACACTTCAATAGTGGTAGGGCGAAGCCTCGCTTGTACAATTGGTCGTCGATTATCACGTATCTAGTTGCTCGCATCTAGAGTCTACAGGCTTCCACTCTGTCTTCTGGCAGCTCGCCATTCTTGATGTATTTGATTATAGAAGTCATCCAAGTGTCTTCTTCTGGGTTGAGGCTTGCGATTGTGACTTGGCTCCCAGACGGAGCGAGTAGCTTGATGATGGTAATACCGGACATGTCAGCCATGCCCTCTGAGGTCGCCAGCCGAGCTAGCGCATCCGCTTGAGTGTTTTCTTTCCTCGGGATCTGTCTGATAAAAACTTGCTCGAATTTCTCCATTAGTTTTGTCGCAATCTTGTGGTAGGCGATCATCTGTTCACTCCGGGCTTCATACTCGCCCGACACTTGAAAGGCAACCAATTGGGAGTCGCAAAAAATTTCTAGCCGCTGAATTCCCATCGCCATCTCCAAGCCATTAATTAATGCCTCATACTCCACTTCATTGTTGGTCGCCTGAAAATCAAAACGTATCGATGTCATAAATGATTTTCCTTCTGGATTGATCAATACCACCCCTGCCCCAGCTCGCTCATTGGTGGACGAGCCGTCGACATAGAGCTCCCAAGGAAATCTCTCTGTCTTCACTTGATTGGAAGGGAAAGTCAGCTCTACTATAAAATGTGCCAAAGCCTGCGCCTTAATCGCCGTTTGTGGGGCATAAGTTACCCCAAACTGACCAATTTCAATTGACCACTTTAAGCATCTTCCGGCCGTGTCGGGTCGATGTAGAATTCGACGTAGTGGTAATGAGGTTAAGACTTCGACATGGTGATCAAAGAAATATGGGCGGAGTTTCCTAATACTCATTACCAAAGAGTATGCAAGCTTTTCCAAGGGAGGATATCGCAACTTGGCGTCGTTCAAAGTTTGGCTCACAAAGTATATCGGCAAATGGGCTTGCCCTTCTGCTCTAACCAAAACTACGCTCAAGGACGATCCCGAAGCGGCCAAGTACAAATAGAGCTTCTCGCCCGGGATAGGTTTTGCAAGGATCTGGGTGTTTGACAAATACTCCTTGATGCCTTCAAAGGCGAGTTGGCTTTGTGTCGTCCATTTGAACTTCCCTCTTTTGATGGCCTCAAAAAAGGGTTTGCACTTGTCCCCCATGCGCGAGATAAACCTGTTAAGTACCGCTAAACGCCCCGTCAGCCGTTGCACCTCTTTGATATTTTGGGGAGCACTCATGTCCAAAATGACTTTAATCTTTGTAAGGTTGGCTTCAATCCCGCTCTGGCTCACCATGTGCCCAAAGAATTTCCCGAATTCAACCCCAAAGTTGCATTTCTTCGGATTGAGCTTCATGTTGTAATTTCGCAGTATGTCGAAAGTTTGGGCAAGATGCATAAGGTGGTCTTCTTTCTTCTCGCTCTTGACTACCAAGTCGTCTATATAGACTTCCATGGTCTTCCCAATCTGATCCTCGAACATGTGATTCACGAGTCTTTGGTAAGTCGCCCCCGCATTCCTGAGGCCAAAAGGCATTCACTTCCAGCAATACACATTCTTTTCTGTAAGAAAAGAAGTGTGATTTTGATCGTCCTCGTGCATGGTGATTTGATGATATCCCGCGAAAGTGTCCATGAAGGTCATCATCTCGTGCCCGGCGGTACTATCGATCAAATGGTCAATGTGGGGCATGGGAAAGTAATCTTTCGGGCAAGCCTCGTTCAAGTCCGTGAAGTCGATGTAAAGCCTCCACGAGTTGTTAGCCTTTTTGACCAAAACCGCATTTGCCACCCATTGTGGCTTGTCCGCCTGCTCAATGAGCTTATTATCGAGCTGCTTCTTTACTTCCTCAGTTAAAGCGGCGTACTTCTCTGGCCCAAATTTCCTTCTCTTTTGCGAAACCGGTTTCCGGGTGGGATCAATGTTGAGGCGATGACAAGCAACTTTAGGATCGATTCCAACCATATCCTCATGTGACCATTCAAAAACATCCAAGTTTGCTTTCAGGAATTGGATCATCTAATCTCGCATGTCGGCCGTCATCTTCGTACCGATAATTACTTCCATCTCCGGATGAGTCATATTGACTGGAATCTTTTCGAGCTCTTCCACTGGTGTAGCTCGCTGCCCCCAAGTCCATCTCGGATCATCTATTGGCTCATACCCCAGTCTTGGCTCCAAATCTGGCAGTTGGGCCGGGATCATGACTTGATCTGATTCTTGCCCGGTTTGCGCTTCTTCTGATTGACTCGGGTCGATGAATTGGTCGGTTCACATTTTCTTGTTGGGTTCGTTATCTTGTAGTAAAGTCTGATCATTCAGATGATCTTGCGATACTACAAGTACGCCACCTATCTCACGACAAGAACTTGTCGAATTCAGATCGACGTTAGTCTGTAGCATGCATCCCCTCTACATGGCCTGATTTCCCTTCACGGTTCCCACAGCTCCTCCTTGGGTGGGAAATTTGATGCAATAGTAATGTGCCGAGTTTGCCGCGCCGAATTCATGCTCGAACGATATCCCAGGAAACCATTGTAGGTTGAGGGGAGGTCAATTATAACGAAGTCGAGTTGTCTCATGGACTTGACCTCCGAACCCCTATCCGAAACTAATTCCACCGCCTGTCGGATAATGCCATAGGTCTTTACCGATGAATCGCCGAATCCTTTGATGACGATATCAAATGGCTCAATGTAATCCTTATAGTCTCCAATTTGGTCGAGTGTCTTTTTGAATAATATGTTGCAGAAGGATTCGTTGTCTACTAGCAAACGATGGACTAAAACTCCCATGATCTTTGTCGAGATCACAATCGGATCATTTTTGGGATACTGGACCCCGTGCTTGTCCTCGTCCGAGAAGGTGAGTGAATGGGTCTTCTCGACCATGTGGTTGATTGGGAGATAGATTTGGTGAACATTGTTCATTGCACGGAGCTCGGCTTTTTGCCTTCGGCGCAACAAACCAAAAGAGGGGAGTAATCCTCCCAAGGTGCCCTCCATTGGCGAGATCATTTGAAGACAGAGTGTGAAGGCGAAGATTAGTTTGAGGAAAATGTTCATACTCACACATGTTTGGCCACAATACTAGTGTCCTGCGACATTGTCTGGGATGGGAGGTACTTGTCGCTGGCCAGCCGTCTGTGGCGGTGCTTGTGGTTGTTGAGCATTTCCTTGCGCCTTTGGTTTAATGAACTCCTTCAACTTTCCATCTTCGTATAACTTCCACAGCTGCTTTAGAAGACCCCGACAATCACTAGTATTGTGGCCAATCTTTTCGTGGTAATGGCAATACTTGTTTGGATTCATTTTGTCATTTTCCTTGACGATCTTTCTCGGCTGGTTGAGGAGCTTTCTGTCCTTGATATGATCGAATACTTCATTTGGAGTAGTATTCAGGACCTCTAATAGCTTGACCTCGATCTCGCTGTTGAATGGTTTGAAGTTATTCGCGGGCTTGTGTTGGCCACCCCCTTTTTTGTGAGTGCCTTGGGGCTTCTGCTCGGGCTTTTTCGCGGCTTCATTGTTGTTTGCCACCTGCCTGCCCAGACGCAGGGCCATCATTTTGGCTTTGTTGATGTGGTTGCCCGCTTTCCATCGAAAGTCGGCGTACGAGCTCGAGTACTCCTTATACATCAGCTTTCGTAACTTAGTATTCAATCGCAAGCCTCTAACTGCTCCCATTACTTTGGCTTCATCTCCCATGGGTTCGCTCTCCATAATGAGGTTATCGACCCGCTCGATATATTCTCGATCTGACTCTGTAGGGCCCTGCTCGATATTTGCAAAAATTTGTTTGGCGGTCGGCCTTGGTGCCATCGTGATGAAGTGGTTGAGGAATTGATTGGCCAGTTGATGAAAGAACTCGATGGAACCTGGGGTGAGCGAGTTGAACCACCTGTAGGCTTGGTCCCCAAGTGTGAGTGGGAACAAGCGACATTGAGTTGCATCCGTGGCGCCCATTGAGGTCATGTGGGAGGAGAATTTCCCAATATGAGTGTTGGGGTCGGAATCACCATTATATTGATTTATCGAAGTCGTATTAATCTTGACCTGAATGGGAGCTTGGATGATTGAAGGATTTAGTGGTGAGATCAGCAATACTGTTGGAGCGGCTTGTCCTCCCTGCCGATTCATTTGTTCTTGCAAACTTTTGAGGGTTTGTTTGATGGCCTCGAGTTGTTCATTTTCAGAATTTTGAGGCCGGAGAGGGGCTGGCGCACCTAAACGGCTATGCACATATACTCTCGGTCCCTCTTCAGCCTTAGCTCGAGCGTCATCTTCCGCCTCTAAGTTTCGCCTAGCTGGGAATGAGCTTGCATTCGACTCAAATGGGCGACCACGAGGTCTTCGCGGAGCATTCCTTCCCAATCTGTCAAACACAGATTCAGATTGGCGGGACTGGTAAAAGCCTCCACATCTGGGGGATGGGGTTTCTTCCCTCCAATTTTGGCACTGATGGGGTCCTCTAGATTCGTGGGCGGTATTGCATGTCTTAGCAAGTCGGCGATTTCTGGACCTCGCGCCCTCCCCCATCTTTCTTTTCCCTCAGGATGCTGAGGCCCGCTGGGATTCAGCACACCGATGTGGCCCACTTCGCTCTCCTGGGAGGTTGCGCTGACGACGTTTGAGTATTTTCATTGCCTCTCAGAGGTCCTCCGGAGTTTTGATGTCATCGAGGTTTTTGAGCGGACCTTCATTGGATGAAGATGTCTCCCTTTGTTGGCCGGACATTTGCATTCCGGCAGAAACCATGTCGGAAACTAGGTTTCAATAAGAACTTTTGAGGATATGAAGATTCGAAAGGATAAATCAAAAGGAAACCTGGGAACTTTCTACTGAAATACCCTTCTTATAGCTCCAATTGTTGTACACCCAAAATTACGGAACAAGATTTGTGATGTGGTTATGTGATTTGGTGATACAAACAAGTATTAATGAGAGTGCAAGTGTAATCAATGAGGAACACAGTGAATGTTCTTCATTGAATAGCAATGATGAGAATATGAGAGAATAAATGCAAGTAAATGAAAGTAAGAAAAATGACAGAGGATTTGGGCCGAAGGCCTCTTTTGTTGGCTGATAAAGCCGTTGTATTGAATGTCAAAATTGGCGACCCTTTAATGAGTCTCACTTTCGGGTATTTATACTACGAGTGTCCTAGCTTGAACTTTCTCGCGCCTCAAGGGGATTTTGACCAGCATTGAATGTTTCTCAACTAAATTTAACTCTAGAAACCTATTACATCATCCTAAGCACGTCTTCAGCTTTGAAGCGCGGCGGGTTCCAGATGAATTATGGAGATTTGTCCCTATTCTTTCTTCTTTGAGTCTGCGGCTATAGGACCAGCCACTTCTTCAGAGTCTTCTCGGCCATTTGGGGGAGATTCTCTGAGGTTGGTTGGTGTTGGTTGTTTACGTGTTTGGTTAAACAAAATTAGACCTTGGTAAGTGGAAAATCTTTGTCTTAAGTCTCTCTATCCCATTTACCTTGATAATGAACCCCACAAAATTGGCTAAGTATAGTTCGCCTCTTCATGTACGCAACCGCCTTTGGAGTCGCGGGAGAGCGGGCGAGCATCGGGCGCATGGTCGTGGATGAGCATTGAGCGCACGGGCGCCGGGCGCACGGGTGAGCACCAGGTGCATGGTCGCGGGCGAGCATTGAGCGCGGCAGTGGGTGCATGGTCGCGACAGGCATTGGGTGCACGGGCATGGCGGGTGACCAATGGGCATGGGCGATCAATGGGGCTGGCCAAAGTAACATTGGGCATGGGCGCTGGCATTGGGCACGCGAATGGGCATGGGCGAACAATTTGGTTCCTCGAAGGGCTTACGGGCGCCTTTGGGCGACTTAAGCGGGCATGGTGACTATCTGCTTTGGCGACTCATTGGGCTTTGGTGACTACCTGCATGGTACGGCGATTGAGTCGGGCTTATTCCCTAGGTAATCGGGTGATCTTGCCCGATGGGCGATTTGGGCGAGTAGCTTTAGCCCCATCCTTGGATACCAATGACGGCCGGGCGAGTTCGTCTTAGCCCATGGCAACTTGCCCCGTATCTCATGTTTGATTGAGGTTAGTGGGCCCTCCATTTGTAACTTAATGTCATGGGAAAGCCAAATAATTAGCCCAGATCATTTGGCCCACAACAGGTGGAAAGTGGGGGTTGGTTGAAAGTGAAGAGGAGGAGTTTGAAGTTGTCGAGCCAAACAAGGTAGAAGATGGATGGGGCCCGCGAGGTGGATTGTGGTGAGGGGGATGGGGAGGACGGTGAAGAGGTATATGATGGGGAGGACGGAGAGGAGCCTGGCGGCGCCGCCGGGGATTCGGGCGGCGATCTGGTGGCAGAAAATGAGGGAGGCGCTACTACACATTTAGGCTTGCACAAGCTACACTTAGACAACTCTTTTTTCAAACAGCTCTCCAAGTTATAGCTTGAGAGCGGTTTTATTAAAAAAAAAAGCGGTTTGAAAATTTGTCCAAGAATAAAACTTGGAAAGCGGTTTTAAAATCGAATTGCAAGTTCACTTCAGACAATGATTAATAACCGCTATCTAAGTAAACACTTGGACATCGGTTAAATACGTTTTTTTTATATCGAGATATATCGGCTAAGCGACATATGCGAGAACACGCTGCGCTTTTCATTTCTTCTCCCCCAATTATTCCTCTCCCCTCAAATGCCGCTTAAACCGATCGAAGACCTAGCTCCTCCTCTCACCCCAAATCATGTGTGTCGTCGTCGGTTTCCTCCTCCAAACAAATCGCCTTGGTAAATCGTTGACCTAGCTTCTCCTTTCCCCCCCCAAATCGTCATGTGACCTCCTCCTCCCTCTCCTCCCTTGCTTCCCTCCGCTACCGCCCCCGCCGACGCCATCCTCCCCTACCTCCGCCGCCGTCGCCGCCTTCCTCCTCCATATATATATAGGTATTTTCTCTTTTATATATATATATGTATATATGTATATATATTTTAATTAATATATATATATATATATATATATTGCATGTTTTTATTTATATATGTGTTTGGGATTAATTGTTAGGATATATATATATAAATATTGTGTTTTATATATATATGTTTGAGATTAATTGTTAGGATATATATATATGTTTGGGATTAATTATTGTTAGGATATATATATATGTTAGAGATTAATTGTTAGGATATATATATATATATATATATATATATATATATATATATATATATATATATATAAATGTGTTTATATATATATGTTTGGGATTAATTGTTAGGATATATATAGCTAATTTGTTATGATTAATTATTGTTAGTGTGGGAGTAATGTTGGTTTAATTATATTGTTGTTAGTAGCTTGGATTAATTGTTGTTAGTGGCTTGAATGAATTTTTGTTAGTGTTAGAAATGAACATTTTGTTAGAGATGAATAATGCACTTAAGGTGTTTGATAATATGCTTGTGTGAGGATTTAAGCATAAATTAGGATTAATACATTAGGATATATTTTGGTTATTAATTTAATGAATCGATAGTGATTAATGATTAATGATGATTAATGGTGATACATTAGGATACATATTGTCTTGAGAAGTAACAAAAATTGTGAATGAGTGAAAAATTGGAAGGATTTCTAAATTAGAAAATTAAAATGAATGTAGATTAAGTATGGTTAGGTATGCTTTTAGGTTTAATACTTTAAGATAATTGTCTTGAGAAGCAGTCTTCATATTGTCTTTCCTATAGACATCTCTAGTTCCTATAGTTTATTGAATATTGTTTGTTTTTTGTTTATTAAATGTTGTTTCTTACGCTTACTGAGGATGATGTCTCGCTTGCCATATCCGGAGGAGATGATGGAGATGATGATGGATATTCGATGGAGATCATGGCGATATGATGATATGATTGACAAAGATCTCGATGACTTGAGAGAGTGTGACACCGATGCTCCCACCACCACTAGCAGACTCGGGAGAAGCGCTTTTCGGTGTATAGTCACCATGTCATCTATTAAGAGAGCTCGTAGCAAGGAAAAACATTCAGGTAATTTTATTACAATTGAGCAGTTTGAAATCGATAAATATATTGATTGATCGTTGAACCTAATTAAATACTATGTTATTGCGATTTATCATTAATGAGTTTGGACAGCAATAGGAAAAGAGAGTGAGTCGTTGTCCTTCTACATTGAGTTTGTAGTCGAGGCGTGATCCCTATCGTCTTTTTGACCCAAGGATGGCATAGCCCCAAACTGACTCCTTTGAAGGAAAGAATATGGGACGAACTTACGGTATGTTAATTATATATTTATTGAAAGTTGTAGTATGACCCTTAAATTTACTAAATTGTTATGTTGTATGCGTATAGACTACATTCAGAGGTCTTGACCACACAAAGAGGAAGCAAATATTGTCGCAAGCTGGAGTAATGGCCAAGAATTTTCGGACTTGGTTGAGAAGTAACACACGAGATCCGGAAACTGGTCTTTACTCGACTAGTCCACCTCCCACATGATCGAATAGCCCTATGGTGGTTCCATCTTTGGGAGGAGTTTGTGAGCAGAGCTATGGAGGATGATTTCTAGGTAAAATTGATCAATGTCATTTCCTCAATTTCTAATGCATATAGTTTTTCAGTGTTTATCATATTTCTATTATACTGTAGAATCGAAGTAATAAAAATTGCGATCAAGCCAAGTCGATGGAGGCGCGATATCGTGGCTAGAACAAAGGTTATGCACGAATAAGAGAAAATATGGTGAAATCAAAATCCTAACTTTTAATTTTTTTTATATATTCACTTTTAATATATCTAATAAAGGGACACGTTCATCACTGTAGTAGAAAGAAGAAAGAAGAAAAACTGGAGAGAGTGAGCCTATTGTTACCCGTTTCGACTTATTTCAGACTACCAGAAAGGGTCGAGATGGGAATATTCACGATCCCAGTGCACAACGCATCATCGAAGAAGCGGTAATCTATCCATTAATTTATCTTTCAATTACAAACTATTATTTATAAACAAATAATTAAATAATAATCTTTTGTTTTTGTGATTCAAGAGCGTCTATCTCAGACCATGACGCCCGACGACATCCGCATTATCGACCCTGATGATCTGTTTGGACGGGCTATAGGTTGCCAGGAGCATCCCGGCCGCTTACGGAGTGTCGGATATGGCGTGACGAAGACATCATTAGCGATGACACCTGGTCTTCAAGCCATGAATATGGTGGGTATACTAACGGAACAGGTTGCCAAGTTGTCTAAAGATGTGGAACGTTTGAGGTCCGAGAGAAGAACGAGCCACGGAATGTCGTCGAGTGGAGCAAGCTGTGAACATAGTGTCGTTAATGCTATGTTTTCAGCTAACCCTATGGACGACTTTATTGAGGCACTTCAAAACGTCTCTCAGGTATCAGATATGCATGTCTCACATTTGTTTTAATTAAAGACTAGTGTATTAAAATTTTCTAACTAAATATCTTATTCGAACAGCCAACAACCTTTTGCTACCTTTATTTGGAGGATCCCGATGGGTTGGTGGCCACAGGAACATTGCACAGCTCTCATGGAATGATTCATGGTCATCCCATCACTCCTGGTTTCGTGAGGGTCACACTCGATGTACCCGTAATCGGACAAGAGGATTCAACGGTGCCAAAACCAATCGATGAAGCCGTCACAGTCGGAACAGTGGTCGGGCACTTCATCGAATGGCCGAGCAACTTGGTCTCTAACACCATGAGGGTAAAATATATGTTATTAAAGTTCATTATCTTATTTGTGGTTCTAAATAATATTGCAAATTAATTGTAGAATCTGCCGACACCACAAATGCCTCGGAATAAATCACCACAAAAGGCTAAAGAGAAATTGAGGGGTGTTGTAGACAGTCAGAGGGGGAGAACGAGGGACTCCACTGCGCTAATTTCTGGTTATTCCATGACTGGAGACTTAGATCATGATTATGTACAGTCTAGGGTGCACCGGATGGTATCGTCTAATGCTTTCGAGATCGTCACAGTTCTCATGCTTGCTCACTTTCATCAGAATACTTTCCAAGAATTCGTCAGTGAGGAACATGTGCGCGAAGTCTTGAATGATGAGTGGTTGAGTGCAACCACCATAGCCCTTTACCTCAGGTATGTGTTTACTAATTCTCAATATTCACTTTCTGTATAGTTTAATTTTCTTTTTTAAATATTAATTAGCGTATATATGTTGGTTAAAGATATTTGGGTGAGGTATATCTCTCCGAGAGATGTCCGAGCAAGTGGAATGTATTCCTTCGTCTCCCCAGTGTCTTGCATATTGGGTGATAGGGCATGAGACCATGGATGTGTTAGTTAATCATATCTTTGAATCAAGCTGGGAAGCGATCATCTCATTTTTTTGGCCAATAAATGTGGGGTGAGTGATAAACATTTCGTTAAAATTTGTATTCATGTTTATAATATTTGCACATATATATGCTAAATTTGCGATTAATTTTAATATTCTCAATATAATATAGGAACCATTGGGTCTTGGGTCGCCATACACATGAATACATTAAGTGTGTATTTTATGGACCCAAATTTTTCAGGATGGAGTTTATTCAAATCGCCTACGATCTCGTTTCATATATGGAAGCGTAAGTTCATTTTTAATATTCTATACAATGATTTGTTTTACTTTTAAAATTATGCATATTTAATCTATTTTTATTTTTTAATTATAATAATAATAGTGTGATGACGATGTATCGAGTCGCCTTGAGTCAAGGTTCAAGATCTAAGTTAAATAAAGTGAACTGGATTAACATTAAGGTAAATTTAATTTAGTAAATTATCAAATTAATAGAAAGAAATCATAATTGTAATGTCGTGATTATAATTGTTAATCATCAATGTGTTACGAGGCAACTAGATAATGAACATTGTGGACATTTTGTGTGTTGCTTTATTGAAGATATAATCCGCGCTTCTCTAACGAACATTCCTCTCAATGTAAGTCAATTTATCGATTTATATAAATTATTATTGATTGAATAAAAATTCATACTATATTGATTGATTCGTTGTTTGCAGTTTGTCTATGAACGTGAGCTCAAGTCTTACTCTAAGAAAAGACTGGAGAAATGGAAAAACGATTGGACGGGGTACCTTTACAATCGATTCTTATATTCATACGATATTGAGTGATCATTGTTTGAAATTTTGGTAGCATGTAATTAAATTATATATTTGTGATGATATATATTTCATGTTTTTGGTGTATTGGGCGTATGTTTATGATTGTATGTTTATTTATTTCATGATGTGTATGTTTATTTATTTGATGTTTTGATATATATATGTGGTATAAGTTTTGATTTATGGTTTTATTATAGGATTTTTGGTTTATGGTTTATGGTATTGGACGTATATATAAGTTTTGGTTTATAGTTTTATTATAGGATTTTTAAAATATAAATTAATAATTAAAAAAAAAGATATTGGACAGCAGTTAATAACCGCTGTCTATCTAACATAATAAACGAAATTAAAAAAAAAAAAAATAGACAGCGGTTAATAACCGTTGTCCAAGCCCCTCTTTGCAATGCGGTTGAAAACCGCTGTCCAAGCCCAACTTTTGGACAACGATTTTTTAATAGCTGTCCAAGCTTGGACAACTGTTACTTGGACAACTGTTATAACCGCTCTCTAAGGGTTTTTTTAACAACTGTTCAAGCCCAAATGTGTATTAGTGTGGCGGTCAGCCTGATCTTGGTGAAAGTTACGATCTCAAGGTCGTCCATGTTGGTTTGCTTGATGTGAGAAATAAAGATGATTTAATAAATCCGATTAGACTTCATTTTTCAGCAGATGCCACCAGACATGTCTGAGTTGGCTGTAGGCGTGGATTAATTTAGACTCTTTCAGTTGACCATTATATCTTGGACTAAATACAAAAAAATGATTAAAAAGGAAAATAATATATTTAAGGAGAAGAAACAAGAATAAAATGAATGGAGAAAAATAAATTGAACTTGAGAATTAATCAAACATTTCCTAATTCTGATTGGGATTATTTACGAGTAACTGTCACGTGCACAGTGCAACTAAGTGTATTTCTAAAACGAGTAACTTGTTTATTATGAAACATTTACTTTATTTTACACTGAACAAATTGAACGTCTCAGTGTAAATAAGTTGAACGTTAAAATAAAATTAATTACACATTTCAAAATATTACACTTGAATTGCACGGTGCATTAGATGCATACAAAATTTTATCTTAATCATACATATTTGTATACTCATTCACGCCTAACCTCTACCCTCAAGGTACAAATTACACACCCCCCTTATAAATTAGTTAATTATCAAAATCCAGTCATAAATTGACGTTTAACTTAAACTAGTTTTTTAACAAGTGCGTTGCACGTTATTCATAAATTTGCAAAAATAGTTGATATGTATTATTTTTTATTTATATCAAAAATTGAAAAATATGGATTTGAAACCTTATTGATAGCTAAATTAACAAGAGATTAGAGAATGATGTTACTTGAGAACTTTAGTTAATCAAACAATAAATTATCAATGATGAACAATAAAATAGTTGAATAAATGCAAGAGGATAAATTAACTTTGCTTTTTAATTTTTGGATTTAGGTTCTTAAATGCTTAAATAGTACAAGATTTTGGAAGAATGGTTCCTTTCTACTAACCAGAGTCAACTATAACATTAAATGCCCTTATGATGCAATACGTGATGCCTGTTCCGAGGTATGGGCTTTTAATTGCTTTATTTCGATATGTGAACCGAATGTAAAAACTATATCATCCTTGATGTACATATCTTGTTTTTCATTATTTATTTATGAACCACAATCCATAATAAACCTCAACACATCACACATAAAAATATATATATATATATATATATATATATATATATATATATATATAATATATATATATATATATATATATATATATAATCAATCGAGACAGAACTGTAAAGTGTTTGAGTATGATGATAAAATTCATCTCATCTAAAAGTCGAACTATAAAGTGTTTGAGTATAATGAAATTAGTTGCAGATTCGAATGTTGAAAAACTATATAACCCTTAATGTACATATCTTGTTTTTAATTATTTATTTCTGAACCATGATCCACACAATAAACATCACACATATCACATATAAAATCATAGATATATAATCAATCGAGTCGAACTGTAAAGTGTTTGATTACGATGAAAGAATTCCGTCTCATCTAAAATTCGAACTGTAGTGTCCGAACTGTGGAGAAAAAGGAGGCCAAACAAATGTATAATATAATATAATATGGGCAGAGTGTTCAGGCTTTTTGAATTTATTTTTCACTGGTTTTTATATATTCCAGCAGTTGGGCTTTTGCTTTTCATTTATTTGTCATGTTTGGGTAGAATCATATTTTTTTTTAGCCTGTCCTTTGGTTTTACTTGTAGGCTTTGGCCTTTTAGGCTACTTTTCTTTTGGGCCTTATTCATGCTTGACCTGTTTCGAAAATATTTTTCAGGCCAGTTATTCTTGGCCTTTCCAATTTGGGTTTATTTATTTGTGCTGGGTCGGGTTAAAATCCACCCCATTGCCATAGACATTGCCCCATTGCCATAGACATTTGATCTGCATAGTGAAATTTCAAAATAAATACTCTTCATATATAAAAAATATTTCCACCGATTTGGTTGGTGAATAACTTGTACAAAAAAAATATATATATATATATGAATTGTTTTTAAACCCTCAACCTGCACCTCATTGTTTTTAAACACCCCTCTTGCTATTCATTAGGATGTCTTGTTAAGCAATGGTATACTAATATTTAATTTTTATAATCAATTAGATGATTATTTGCCACGTGATTTAAAAGAATATCTATTTTCTTATTTCTTTATTCTCTCTCTTAAATATGTTCCCGAATCCCCACATATATCTTATTTTGTTGCACCATAAATTTTTTCAAATTTATGATTGGTATATGGGTAAACTTTTTAAAATGGCACAACAGATATTTTAATAAAAATGAGTATACAGTTTATTTTTTTTTTGGGAAAGGAAGGTAGATGAAGAAAATGTTTGAAGTTAAAAAGTGGGCAAAATTGTGCATTACCTAAAAATGTAATCAGCAAGAAGAAAGTAATATTCCTTCATATATTCAGAGAACATGTATATAACATGATATACAGTTTAGGAAGAATCCTTTCCCTGTGGCGTTTAAAAAATATAATATTGTTTAAAAAATAATAATATATTATGAATACCAAAATAATTAAAATAAGTATCAATTCTTGTACTGAACAAACTGAGATGTCTACAAATTGAACTGGAACTGTATTGCACACTCAGTTTAAGGTGACTCTACTGTGCATCAGGTACACCGTGTATTGTATAATGTATTTTTAAAATATAAATTTGTTGTATTGAAACGTACAACTTGTTCACACAAAAACATGCAACTTGTTCACGAACACACAGTTACACATTTCAGTGTAAATAAGTTGTATGTTTCAATGCATCAAATTATATATTTAAAATATACACTATAAAGTGCACGGTGGATTTGGGGCATATAAGACGTAGCTCTCAGGTCTAACTAAAAACATCACTCTCTCTAACCTGAAATTTGGTAGAAAAATTACAAATACAAGACTACTTAATTTATCCAAAGACCATATGAAATAAATTCTCTCATATGTATGTATACATGTATATGCATATGGACAAATATTCAAACACAGCAAATACTCATGTAAGACTGTAAAATATGAGATGAACTAAAAAAACATAACAAAATATATTCCGTCAATTCACTAACGTCCATTAAGTCGAAATTAAAAAAATTACACATCTTTAGTGAACTATAGTGAAGCTATAATCTGTCGCATCCTATCACCAACAAAACGTACCGAAATCGAGTACTCGCTGATGGCTCTTAGGTCCAATTCATTCCTAATCACCTGAGGGAAAAACAACCACCCACCGGTAACCGCCATTGTCCCGAGCGTGAGCGACACCGAAACCGCCGCCGGAAGCTCCCAACGGCCTCTCAATGCCTTCTTGACCGCCACCTCCGCCGCCTCAAGAATCCCATGTAAAACGATGAACAAAGTCACCTCCCACGTGGGGTTGGCACGTGACAAGTAGTAGTAAATCAGCTCGTGCATGAGGCCAGACACCAAGAAAGTCGCCAATATCGATACCGTCATGGCCCACCTCTGCCCAAGAATAGGTGTAGCTGTTTGGAAAATAATATAAACAAATTAATTTTATTTCGCCAAGTTATTTTTTTTACATAAGATGAAATTCTTTCATAATATAAGAGCAAAAAAGGCTCATGCTCACGTTCTGGGTTCAATTCCCGTATAAAACAATTCAATCCACATTAAATTGTTTACTCGTTAGGCAAAGAGTAGAGCTGAGACTTCAGCCCACGAGTGATGGAAGTATTAGAGACATGAATGGATCTGGGGAAAAGGGGTTGGTCGCCCAATTTGGAATTAATTAGTTTTCTTTTACTTTATATGTAAACATAAAATTTATGTCTTAAATTAGGGTTAAAAACATTTCTAGTCATGTAATTTTTTCGCAAATCGTTCCAAAATAGTTAAAAAAATCAATTTAGTCCCGTAACTTTGTACGTTGCTCAGTTTACGTCCAATTTTTGCAAAACAATATCGTTCTTTTGTTCATTTTTGGTCCTGTAACTCTCATCTTTTTGCAAATTGTCCCAAGTCATTTGCTATAATAAACGATGACCTTTGAAAAAATAGGACATAAAATGAGCATTTTACAAAATTACAGGACTAGAATGAATTTTTAACTATCTTGGGACGATTTGCTAAAAAGGTTAAAGTTACGGAACTAAAAATATTAACTTCCCATTAGTTTCATGAAAAATTTCGCCCCACTTGGGATGAAATTTTGGACCCATCCCACCTAGATAAATAATATAAATACATTAATTTTACACCTCTTTATAAGTTCAGATTTTCAAACGAACTGAAATTATTCCAGTACCTATACGGCATAACGGGTAGTACACGGTGAGCCGTAGAATACAGCTGGCCATGAGATTCCACCGCCGGCTCCAGAAATCCTGAAGCGACGTAGCGAGATACGGCTCATTGAACTGCGGCTCGAGCTCCAAGCCGAGAACGGCTGCGACCGGCTTAGCCGTGATAAGTAGTATCAGCTCTACCGTGAGGTACACCTGGCACGAGTACAGGATCAGCATCACGTGCGGGTGGATAAACTCCCTGTAACTGTACGAGCTAATGACCAGCCACAAAACAGCGCATTTTAGTAGAATCAAGGGCAATCTGGACTTTTTGTCATTTCTTGAGGGCACGGAATTATGAGAGGTTAGGGGCTGTTTGGTTTTGATGGGAAGAAGGCCGACGGAGATGAAATGGAGGAGGGATAGCGGCGGGGTGGTGCAAAGAGGGCCTTGTTCGAAAGCGAAAAGGAGGAGCTTGAATTTTCCTAGCCAAACGAGGTAGAAGATGGTGGGTGCGCCGAGGTGGACGGAGGAGAGGCGGAGGGGGAGGGTGGTGAAGAGGTAAATGACGGGGAGGAGGGCTGCCTGGTACGCGGCCGGCGATCTGGTGGCAGAATATTAGGGAGGCGGTGGCGGTGAGCCAGATGGTGGTGAAGTTGTGGATCTCGGGGGCCATATTGATTATGCTGTATAATTAATTGATGATCATGATTTTCAGAAGGCATTTTTGGGTGGGTGCCTTTTTGTGTGATTCACACCAAGAGCTACTGCAAAGTTTTGGTTAAAATAGAAATAAAATAATGGGTGAATATTGGCATTGTCATTTTTATGTTCCTACTTGCGTTGAGAGTAGGTTAAACATGCAAAATGTGTGATGCGTTAGAGTTGGTTCGAGAATTATGTGTAATTTTGGGTTATTTTGAAGAGGGAACTATATTTTTGCCTTATATAAACTCACAAATGATCCCATAATTTTTAACTCAAATATAGTCAGTCCAATAACTTTTTTGTTGTCGATTTAGTCTCAATATCTTTGCCAATGTCCAATCTAAGTCCCAAGTCCGCATAAAAATTCATGACTACGTCGTTTCTCTGATTGAATTTAGGGCTTTCCAGCCGCGGGTGTGACTAGAATGCCACATATAATATTTTTTTTACACCTAAAATTGGAGGTCATAGAATAAAAAAAAAAAAGTTGATTTTGATTCAATGACCTTTAATTCCATATTTAAAAATAAAATAAAATTACATGTGGCAGTCCAGTCATACTTACGACCAGAAAGCCCCAAATTCAATTGACGAAACGACGTAATTTTGAATTTTTCAATGGACTTGGGACTTAAATTTAATTTGACATTGCAAAAGAAGTTATGGGACCGAATCTATTTAAGACCGAAGTTATGAGACATTTTGTGATTTCATATCGTACTTTTGAACTCTATAAATATATATAAACAATGACAAAATATAGGGTGAACAAGTTTCACAGTGAAACTGGTTAAGGAGTGTGACTTATATTACTAAAAAGTGTGACTTTTTATTATAAAGGGTGTAACTTTTTACTATAAAGGGTATTACTCATAAAAGTGAAGGGTGTGTTATAGCAGAGGGTATTGTATTAATAACTTAAGGGTGTGACTTATATTATTAAAATGTGTGATTTAAATTACTAAAGAGTATAAAAAAAAGTCAGTTTCACATCATACCAACTCTAGAATATTTTCTCTTTTGTTATACATGTCAAATGAGTAATATTAATTTGTACGTAATGAACGGTGATTAACAATTGTAGGACACTAAATTAGCGGACCGACATATTTGGACCACTATATTTTGATTTCCGCACAATATTAGACCAATGTATTTTATGTTTCATGCATTCAAGTTAAATTGATAGTGTTGGTGTAAGAATACTTAGAAACCATAAGAGAAATTGAGAATCACCGTTGAATCATGTGGTGATGGAGAAACTATTATTAATAAGGCTAGATTACAAGGATACAACAGAAAGGCCCATAATAATGGGAGAAAATAAATGTAAATACAACAGAGAATATTTACTATAATTACATAGTCAACGTAATTATTCCTTAGTTTTATTTGGTTGTTTTTTGATGATGTGAACAAATGCAAAGCTTGGAATTTAGCCCGAAAATGAAGATAAAGAGAAAATACCCATAAAGATGTGAGGGAACAAAACGAGTGGCTAGCTTGCCCGAAGAAATGAGCTCACGAACAAAATGATAGTCGAGATCAATGTGCTTGGCCCGTTTGTGTGCCATCGGATTTTGATTCAGAAAAATTGCACTTTTATTATCACACAGGAGAATAGGCCAAGACGGAGGATGAGATCGGATTTCATATAGCAAATTTGTAAAGAAAGCCCATAGCACAAGTGAATATTACCCTAATGAAGATAACATACCCATAAGTGGAGGCGGGTCTCAATGCCCCAAAAAATGATCAAGATCGAGTACCCTAAGATAGAAAACTCAAAATTCCTTTTGAAAGAAAGCCCATAGTGAATAGTACCCATAACATAACGTAGAATTCTCTTCACCCCCAAAAAATGATCATCCGTAGGCGTATGACAAATCCGGACGAGTGATGGTCAAATATTGGAGAGCTCCAACAAGAGACTTGTAGAGAGTTGGATCACGAAAAGGAGAACCGTCATTAAGGAGGGATTCCCCTGCTGCCAAAGGGGTGGATACAGGCTTAGCATCTAATAACTCAACACGTTCAAGTATATCACGAGCATACTTTGCCTGTCCAACAAAGAGACCATCGGGCGTATACGAGACTTCAAGCGTAAGAAAGTAATTAAGACGCCCAAGATCCTTAATGGCAAACTCACGATGAGTACGAGAGATGAAGTTTTGCATCAAAGAAGGATCATTCCCTGTAATGATTATATCATCCACGTAAAGTAACAAATAAATGATGGAAGTACCTTTGTGGAAGTGAAAAAAAGAGGAGTCACTACGACTCTAAAGAAAACCAAGGCTGGTGAGGTAAGTGCTAAACCTCTGAAACCAGGCAAGTGGAGCTTGAAGAAGATCATATAGTGCCTTTTTCAGTCTACACACATGATCAGGAAACCGGGAATCTGTGAAGCCTGGTGGTTGAGCCATAAACACTAGTTTGTCAAGAACGCCATTGAGGAAAGCATTCTTGACATCAAGATGTGGGAGAGGCCAATGATGCTGAACGGAGAGGGCTAAGATTATCCCAAGAATTTGTGTAAAGCCTTAAGCAACCAAACGGGCTTTGTGACGCTCAATGGTGCCATCAACATGAAATTTAGTATGGTAGACCCATTTCGCACCAACAATGTTTGTGCCAGGGGGACGAGGAACCAAATCCCATGTGTTGTTTGAACGGAGGGCATCAATTTTCTCTTGCATTGCAGCAAGCCACTCGGGATGCTTTGCAGCAGACTTGAAGCCACAAGGCTCGGAAGTGGCAACAAGAGCAGAGAGTAGTGTAGTAGAGGCCATATCAATAGGGTAGCGTGGCTTAAAAACATCGGCACGCGCCCTGGTGACCATGGGATGCGTGCCAACATGGGGGTTGGCAAGTGCCGGGCCAGGAGCAGGCGCCCCGGCTGGAGCGTGCACAACTGGATCGGGCGTTGCAGGAGGCTGATCCTGGGCTGGAGTGGGTAGGAGAGGCTCGGCAATGGCCTCAGTAGAGTCGTCCAGGGCAAGGACACAGTGCACGGGCACTGGGCCGCAAGGGCTGTACGTTCGGGCATTTTTGTGGGCCGACTTGGCGAAGGTAACGGGCAGTCTTTGGCATCCAAAAAAGTGGAGATGTCCAAATCTGAAATTGGGACCGAGGACGGAGTCCGAGAGAACGGATAACACTATTCATCAAACTGTGCATGGCGTGTAGTGAAAATCGGAGAAGAATCGGGATCATAACAACGGAAGCCTTTGTAAATACTACTATAGCCCAAAAAGATGCACGAACGACTACGAGGTTCCAACTTATGAGCAGCATAATCTCGGAGATAAGGATACACACGACACCCAAACGGTTTAAAGTTTGCATAATTCGGAATATAGCCAAATAAGTGCTGAAACGGAGAAGTATCATGCAAAAGTGGAGAGGGCAACTTGTTAATCACAAAAATAGCAGTAGCAAAGGCATCGAACAATAGAGAAGCAGGAGCATGAGCATGAAATAACATAGATAATCCTATTTCAGAGATGTGACAGTGTTTTCTTTCAGCCCTACCATTTTGCTGAGGAGTGCAAGGACAAGAAAACCGATGATGAATACCATTCTGATGCATGAAGTCACGTACCCGTGAATTTACAAATTCAGTCCCACCATCACTTTGAAAAATCTTGATTTTACGAGAGAACTGAGTACAGACAAAAGCATGAAAGCGAACTAGTACGTCATAGAACTCAGACTTAGCACCTAACGGATAAATCCACGTAAATCGAGAGAAATCGTCCACAAATACCACATAATACCTAAAACCATCAGAAGTGGTAACAGGTGCAGGACCGCATAAATCACAATGCAATAAATCTAGAACATTCTTAGCACGTTTTTCATTCAACTGAAAAGAAAGTTTCTTGCTCTTCGCCAACTGACAAGAGGAGCAAACACTAGGACTTGGCAAAACTAAAGTAACAGAAAAATGACCAAGTTTATTCAATAAGGAAATAATGGAAAATGGGACATGCCCCAAGCGTGAGTGCCATAAATCAAAACTAGCCTTTGAGACTCTATTCCGGATTGCTGCCACCAAAGCGAAATCCCCATGTCAAGAAAGTACAGACCTTTATCACACCTTCCCTGAGCCAGAATTTCTTTGTCACCCGGTTCTGAATCGCAAAGAACTTATCAGAAAATATAATATCAACAGGAAAGTCAGAGGTTAATTACTGATAGATAAGAGATTTTTGGTGATATGAGGTACCACCAAAACATCCAAAAGCTCAACATCACAGACAGTTTACGAGAACCAATATGCGATATATTTAAAGCATTTCCATTACCAACAATGACAGAACCGTTACCAGAATAAGGCTCGTAAGAGTCCACTGCAGCCGGTTGATAAGTCAGATGAGCAGAAGCACCCGAATCAAGATACCAATAAGGAGTAGAATCTGAGACATTGCAAGCAGAATGAAATGCCTGGGCCAAATTTGTAGAAGAAGTAGCTTGACGAGCACTGAGGAATTCGACATTTTTCTGCATAGTGTTCCCCACGACAGATTTGACAACGTGGAATGTAAGTTCTACGCCCCCCTTTGTTCGAGCCCGTACCATTATTCTGATTTCCCAAGAATGAGCCACGAGAGTTGGACTGACCACGAACAAAAGAAGAGTCACGGTCATTGGACTGCCCACGTCCACCAGAATGACATGATAAATTAGTGTTCTCGTTAAACTTTCCTCTACCCTGAGAAGAACCCCGATTAGTCGATGACCCTCTATCAGCCGTGAAGGTAGCCTGAGAAGATGGGTCTTCCATGGCTCGAAACATGAGGTCATATTGCTTTGCCTGATTCAACAAGTCACGAAAAATAGGAATGGGAGAGAACGCCATGCGAGTGTCCGCGAAACTAGCAAATTGGACACCGAGTCCGCGCAAAAACCAATGACTTTTATCTGTTTCATCCACCGGACGACCAATAGCGTTCAATTGATCACACAACAATTTAAATTTCTTACCATACTCCTCCACAGATGAATCCCCACGTCGAAGGGAAATCAGTTCTTCCCGAAGCTGATGCTGGCGTGAGACAGAGGAGAAGACGCCCTCGAGAGTGACCCATGTATCCCTCGATGTCGTCGAGTCAATGACCTCCGAGGCCTCGTGTTCTGAGAGAGATGTGTACACTACACTGAGAAGCTTTCTATACTTCATCTTCCAGGTTGTATATGCAGGATTCACTGATTGAGCACCTGCTTCAGTTGTGATAATCGGTGACGGGGCGACGACGGAACCATCCAAAAAACCCATTAGATCAAAGCAATCGGCCATATGCTCAATATGACGACGCCACGGGATATAGTTTGTGGCGTTCAACTTGATACCGGCGATCATGTTGATCATCATTGTCACAGGAAGAGGGTCGGTTGTAGGAGCAGCCATGGGGGAGAGTGCAGATGGACGCTAGGTTTTGCAGAAAATTAGGGCTTCACGAAATTTTGCAGAAATTAAAGAGAAGAGGGAGGGTATAGTTGCAGCGATCAACACTAGAGGGGACCGGTCTAGGGCACGACAAGGATTCACGACGGAGGGGATGAGTCCGTGGTGATGCGGAAGATGGCGGCGGCCGTGTAAATTTAGGGTTTAGGATCGTACACGATTTTGATTCTAATACTCACCACTTTGATCTCAAAATTGTTTTTTCATGTAGTTTTGGTCCCACCGTTACGTTTTCTGTTAAAGTCAGCTGCAGTTTTGGACCCACAGGACAATGTTTGAGACCAAAAGTGAAGTTGAAATTAACGAATTCCATAACGAAACGACCAAAACTGCATGAAAAAAATTCTTACGGAACCAAAGTGGTGAGTATTGGGACCAAAATCATGAGGTCCCGTATCCCATGGGACCAAAAGTGAATTTTACTAATTCACTCGCGATTTAGTCTCTTCTGGCCAAATTTCGTTTGATGCCCAACGCTTCCATTGTACAAGTCATATACCATGCATATATTCTCTTCATATCTCTCAAGGCCCTAAGTTTGATACCCAAATTTCCGGTTTCATATACCACAACTCAACAAATTTGAATTTTTATGCCCAGTTTACTAGTTATCATGATTTCGAGGCGATTTTTTGATCAACATATGAGCATATGAACCTGATCAATATTGGGCAGTTTTGAGGCAATTTGACTAAAATATTAAAAAAATAAAAATATAGTGGCCTAAATATGCCGACCGCTAACTTAATGTCCTACAATTGCCATTCACTTAATTATGGGTCTAAATTACTGTTTACCCCATATCAGTGTATAATGGACGTAACATGAGATGTTGTACACCATAAATTAACTGGAGATCCGAACCGAGTTAAAGGGTTTGAATCTACTTTGATTTTTTTTTTCCAGAACATAATTATTTTTATTATGGGACTAGAGTATGAAAATAATAATTTCAAATTTCTCACTATTTCTAGAAGTAAAGTTGTTGCTTTAAAAAAAAAAAAAAAAAGTACTAAATTTGTTTAATAATTACTAATTCGCATTATGTATAAAAAGTTCATAGACATTAATTGCATCCAAATTATTACTGGGATTGAGGATTCCTCAAATATATAAAATTACTGTTTAAATAATCAGACACCAGCCATGTCTAATTTCAACTCATACTCACGAACTAGTGAATAAAATATAATTAATTTGAATTTGTTAATTTCACACTCATGTGACATTACATTATAAGTCTCACATAAAAAAAAATATAAATAAAAAGAAAAAAAAACTAACACAACTAATAACATTTCAGACAATGAGATATATAATAGTAAATATGTTTACATTTCCTAGTAATAGTCTTGATGGTCTAGTTGTGTTGCAAGTATAAAAAGACTCACATGTCCTTGAACCAAATTGAAGACATTTACAATTAATTTAACTCAACATCTAAGCTCAAACTAAATTTCTCTAACTACAAAACTCACCACATCATAAAAAGCATACGTCTGTGCTAATTGTTTGGTCCTACATAATGACCAAGAACAAAAACACTCGTGTAGCATTATGAATATTAAAGGATCTAAAATTTAAAATAAATACTAATTTATAAGAAGATGAAATTAATATTATCACCATGATGCATGAGTAGTAATGATGTCTTGGTGTGAGCTTATTTGAACATCACAAAATTATATCTCCTTTCCATTAATCCAAACCTACTTGGGCCAATCTTTCTGGATGTCAAAACTGTAGTTGATATCCAGGTAGCACTTGTTATCATCATCAGCAAACTGAAATTACAATGCATTATTAAATTAGCTACCACTCAAACTCATATATATATATATATATATATATTCATTTGTAATGACATATTCTCCATAGAGGCTAAAATAATAATATCACTAACATAATAATTAGAAATTAATTTTTTGGAATCTAGCAACTATATCATATATGGGGCTATAAATTTTTTAAAAATTAAAAAATTGCCGATTGAGGACATTAATTTAAAATGTGCACTCTAAGAGGGAAAAATATTTTTTTAGGACAATAACTTTAGGGTTTATGTTTTAAGGACAATAATTCTATGAACATGAAAATGTAGGACAATATGTTTTAAAATATGTAAATATGAGACAATATGTTGTAAAATCTGTAAATGTAGAACAATTGAGCCTAAATAAGCCCAAATCGGCCTGACATATCATGTGAGGTTTGGGCTCGATTTTTCTATATTTACAGATTCTTAAAACATATTGTCTTATATATTTACAAGTTTTAAAACATATTTTCCTATATTTACAAGTTTTAAAATATATTGTCCTATATTTTCAAGCCCGGAAAAATATTTTTCTTTAAACACAACACCACTTAAGTTAGTGTCCTTAAAAACACTATTCCCCTCGTTAAGACCTTGAAATCCAATTAAAATCTGAATATCATCAATGCACACACAAATTAGAATTTGGCAAAAACTTCTGCAAACTTGAATTGTTTTCAATTCAAGTATCTCTATCATGTATACACACTATTAATTACTGTTTATATTTATATATAATCATGAAGATTAAGGTTAATAGAAATTAAGTTGGTAGGTCTGAAAAGCAAATAATACCTTTGATTTTGCAGAATAAGTTCCTCTAGCAAAAATCCCAGAAGGAGTAGTCTCTTCTGGTATTTCATGTAGGTATGGCTCCGCCTGAGGGCTAAAGGTTCCCAGCATTTCTTTGGAGCTATCAACTGTAATTATAAATTATTCAATATCAATTAAATTTCATATTATACAAAAGATTAATTTATAACAAATCCAAATTTAAAAAATAAAGGTACCTTTGATTCCAGTTTTCCAAACGGTGTTAGTATACTTGAGGCCACAAACAATGTCATTGCTGACCTTGACGGAGAACCTGAGTCTGTATTTGCATCCTTCCTTGAGCGTAAACCACAACCCTTTGGGGTTTTCGCCCTCCGGAATTGGAAGCACCATATCCGGTCTTCCCGGCGAAAGGATTGTCAGGCTCATGATTTTTACATCTGGTTCTTTATCCTCTGCATCCAATTAATTATTCTCTTTATTTATTGCTATAATAACCCTACCTAATTCCTTTTTGAATTAAACCATCAAAGATCAAATAGATTATGACCAATCTATATAAATTGAACGCATGCATGTCTAATTCGCTCCTTGACTCAAATTTTATTCAGCATGCCAAATTATATATAGGTCACAATACCCAAATACGTGGATATATTGTACAAGAATAAGATAATTTCAAGAGTGGCCACTTTTTGATCAATAATTAATAGTCCCACACGTGGCAAAAAATAATAATTCTTGTGGTATCAAATTTGCAATAAACTTGTTAAAGGACCATTTCGAGCATAGGTATCAAAAGTGCATATAAGAAATTTCTTGTAGGACTAGATTTGCAATAATCCCCAAAGTACGTACGTACGTATGTACATACCTTCGACAGCAATAGCATCCACACTTCCTAAGAGCTGTTCTTTCCACCTCCTCAAGCTCTCATCATCCTGAAAAACTACTCCATTAACTAATTAATTAAACCACATGATCATCCATGCATCTAGCTAATCACATCAATTTGAATTTTCTGTTATACAATGATGTAAAATCTCCTGTTACATGCAATTCTTGGGTGAATGACATGTAATAATAATGAAAATATAAAAAGAGCAAAGAAAATGATAATACGTGTCATTCACTCAAGATGCATGCGTGATAGATATATGTACATTGGGCAACAAAAAATTGTACGGATGCAAGATATTGGTTTTGATGTAGACCTTATCTTTCTCAAGATGCTCTCTGATGCTAACTTTAGGACCCAACTGGATGTTCAATTCTTCGTCATCCTCAGTGGCGTAACATGAAGCTTGTCTACTTACCCTCCCTTCTGAATCAGAGGCAATATCGGGATCATGCGTAGCATTACTGTTTCTCTTTGATTCACTGTCCGAATTATCATCAGATCCCATTTTTCTCCTTCTTTACAATCTACTATAAGAAAAACAGCTCAATGTCCCCCAGAATCCTACATGAAAAAACATAAATGTATATAGCACATTAATAATGTCGAACAAATGATGGACTGGTGAAAAATAATACAAGAATTGATTATGCGTACAAGAAAAGCTGGGAAAATTGAGAGTTTGGTTAATTCAAATTGTGCATTCTTGAGTGAAAAAAAAAATGTGAGGGCGTAATTATGATTGATGGTAAAGTGTGAAGAGATTAATTAGGAGGAGAAATGGGTGTTAATTTCTTGTGGTGATCCGGTTTATAAGAGGGTGGAAAATGTAGAGGAAATTTTGAAATAAAAGGGTGGTTATGTAAGTATGGTGTTTATGAAATGATTGCTTTTGGGATTGCATATGGGACCGAAATGTTGGCCAACAAATGCGGCCATTTACCCTTTCTTGAGAGCTTTTTGGTTTGCCAACCGATGTATTAAGAGCGGTGCATATTTGGTTTATAAGCACTTCTATATATGTGCTTTAAGGACCGTTTGTGATCATTAATTGTTTTGTAGTATATATTATTTATGTACAGTGATTATATTGAAATATGAGATGTTTTTATTATGTACAGTGATTATATTGAAATATGAGATGTTTTTATCATTTGATACAAATTAATGATCTACTTATTTTCTTTAATAATGTTAAATTATTCTTATGTAAAATAATTGAGAGTTTGAATCACAAATGGTCCAATAACTTTTGCCTCAAATATATTTAGTCTATCGTCAATTTAGTCCCAATAACTTTCACTACAAAAAAAACTATCATTTAACGAGGGCTAACACGAGGGCTATAAAAGTCATCGTTAATAATAAGGGTTTTATAGAGGGTTTTGATAACCCTCAACACTAACGAGGGATTTAAGAGCCCTTGTTACTAACGAGGGCATTAACGAGCAACACATTTACCCTCGTTAATAGCGAGGGCTTTAACAAGCATCCAATAGCGCTCGCTATTAGCGAGGGCATACTTTCCTCATTGAAAATACAGAAACAATATGACACATATTCATTAAAATTAAATTTTGATTAATGCTAGCACAATGGTAATTGCAGGACAAAATTCACTTCCAGGTTGTGCGTTCGAGTCCCAGTACTAGCGAGGCTATATAATTTTTAATATTTAAAAATATAAATATAAAAAATAAGATACTACATATTTATTAAAATTGAAAATTTAATTAATAAACTATGTAGCTTAGTGGTGATTGCGCGAGGAATGTCGAATCGTCGCAGTTTCGATTCCTTGTACTCTCGAATTTTACATTTTCGAAATTTAAAAATAAATAATACAAAAATATATGAAAGATATATATATTAGAAGTGAAAAATTAATGAATGTATCACTTAGCCCAACGGCAATGGCAGGGTATATGAACGTGATAGGACCTCGGTTCAAGTCCTCGGCCTCGCGAAAATTGTTTTTATTTACAATTTTGTAATTTAGGTTTAGCGAGGGCATTAATTAGCCCTCGCTAATTCCCTCGTTAAATCAATATAGCGAGGGCATGCCCTCGTTAACGCCCTCCCTAAATGACAGTTTTTTTGTAGTGTTTGACAATGTCCAATTTTAATCACAAATCGATTAGAACAACGACGTTTTGGTGTTTCAACTTGGGGCTTTCTGGCTTATGTTGTGACTAGACTGCCAAACTCAAAATTAATGATTATATTAAAATGCATTGCTGAGGGCATGGAAAAGATACATATACCAAACTGGAAAGATTTGTTTTTAGGACACTAACTTGGGCGCGGGTGCCAAGCCTAGGACACCAGGTTCTACGACTCTAAATTATCACTTGTTGGACCGGGAGCACAATCAGAATTGATGTACTGTCCTCGCAAACCAACACGGGTCTTTTCTAGCGTGCTTTGTCCTCACTCGCACATACCCTGAAAACTTCCCAGGGGGTCACCCATCATGAAATTGCTCCAAGCCAAGGACGCTTAACTTTAGAGTTCTTTCACAATGGACACCAGAAAAGAAGATGCACCTTGTTGGTATGAGTAGTACTAATCAATTCCTTTTAACGTGTCTTGTGTTGAATGCCTTAGCCGTGCTACGATCAGGCCATATTTCAGGACTCGCATCATCTGGCACACAACCTTGGCTGTGAATTGCTGGAACCCATATCCCAACAATCTAGAACAAAAACATTTAGGCAAAGTCTTGTATACACCAAGTGCATCTTGCAATTCAAGTGCATTTTTGAAATGTACGTGCAATTTATTTTATTGTAGCGTTCAACTTGTTTACACTGAAACATTCAACCAATTTTCTAAATGGTTTACAAATGTTAATTATATTATACAATAATATCTAATTGTCCAAGTTAGGATTGCCACTTTGCTGAACCTCCACAATCAATCTTAATTTCTCTCTGTTAATTGTCCTTTATGGTGATAAAATGGAAGAGTCGAAACACAATTTCTTTGAATGTTCGATAGCGGTGGCAATTTGGAAGGACCACGTTTACCAATGGTTTTGTCTCATTAGATTGGCATCAGACTTGTTGTTTGATCACTACATCAATCATAACGAGTTAGCTAAAGCATAATGGAGGAACATTTGGGCTCTTATATATCTAGCGTTGTACGATTTGGTATATTTGGATGCTCCATAACTACATCATGTTTAAAGGTGCTAAGTTGGATAGAGAAAAGTACGTTTCTAGAATTTGTTTATGTTTTTTTTTTGTTCCTAAGCAAAAGATGGTATCAAAAAAGGTTATTCTAATAATTTGTGGTTACGGGAATCGACTCTTTGTCTGAGATAAATTGTTTGTAATAGGCCGGTCTCTGTTCTTTCACTCTCGGTCTGTAATTTTGTTCTGTATTTGTCGGGGTACTATGATGCGAACAAGGAAAGTGGGCCCGAGAATCCGTGATATTGGGCGAGACGGGCTAGGAATGAAGGTGGGCCAAGTGGGCCCGAGCCAATAAGTTCACGAAAGGAAGCAAGAAGGGCGGCAATCAAGATTCCAAGAGATTGCCAAAGATAGTGTCCAAGATTTGACAAGAACTTTGCAAGATTAGATTATATTAGATTTTATGGCTAGGTCTTGTATGCATGCACCGTGCACTCATAGTGCATTTTAGAAGCATGAAACTTGTTAAAAGTGTGACTTATTTACACAAAAAAGTGCAACTGTTAATATGAGAACATAATTGGATGCTTTTGTTTGGAATAATTGCACGTTTCTTTTTTGTATAGTTGCACACTTCTAAAATGCACTATGAGTGCACGCACCAGGGTGCACATGACACCCACACTAGATTTATTGTTATTCAGTTTTAGATTTATTATTTTATAGTTGCCGTTCAGTTTAGTCTTTAATTCTTATTATTAGTCCTTATTTGATTAGATTTGGTCCTTTTAGGGCCAGATTCGGTCTTTTTTGTCTATAAGTATTCATTGTACGTTTTCTTTTCTTTTTCACGTTAATATGAATAAACTTTTCTCTTGGCAACTTTGTCAAAACAAATTATTTCTTGTCAACCTATGTTGGGGGAACAATTAATTATCTTTCTTTGCGTATTATTTGTGTTTTTCGATCGTGGTTCTCATCATACTACTTGTGCTCTCTGAATTATTAGTATATATTATTTTGCTTGTTCCAAAAATATATATATATATATATATATATATATATATTTATATAATATAAACTATCTAATAAAATAAACTACAAAAAGGCGTTGTTTAACGATGGAAAATTTTGCAAGGACGACAAATTAGATGCAAATTAAGACGAATTTGAGACGAAATTAGCCAAATGGTCAGAGTCAACAGGTTTTGCAACCGAAAAAAAAAACTATTGCAAATTCGCAACTAGTAACGGTATTTATGACGACTTTCTTACGGACAAGTAAACAAATGTCGTGTTGCTGCATTTTGCGACGGAAAAAGCCATCGCAAACTTAACCGTCGGATTTGAGACGGAAAAAACCATTGCAAATCGATGTGTTTCCAATGATGCATCGTCTGCCGTGTGTTTTGGTTACCACCACCATTTTGGGACGACAAAAACCGTCTCAAATTCAAACGTCCTAGCGACGACTGTGCAGGACATCTCTTTTTTTTTTTTTCTCGCCACCAACGATCAATTGGAGCATTGTGAGCACGTCTACGAGACCAACTGTCTGTGCTATCCAGTTTGACGGTAAATTTTTAATTTTTAGCGTTTGGTTTTAGTGTTTCTCTATTAGGATTATGAATTGATGTTAGGATTTTTAATTGATGTTAGATTGCATGTTAGGATTATTAATTGATGTTTGTTGAAGGAAATTAAATAAATGGATTATTCCCGACCCTCTCTATAAGTTCGGACTTTTAGATGAGACGGAATTCTCTCATGGTATCAGAGTCTCTGGCTCAGCCCAGATCTTGGGTTTGATTCCCGTGGAAAGCACTCCACCCATTTAAATTGTCCACTCGTTGGGCCTCCTACCCATAGGGCAGAGGCAATGATTCGGCCCACGAGTGAGGGGGAATGTTGAGAGAAATTAAATAAATGGATTATTAGATTGCACGTGAGGAATATTGTTAATTGATGTTTTTTTTTTTGAAAACATTGTTAATTGATGTTAAGACATTGTATTATTTGACACATTTGGCTATCGAGGAATTCCATAATTAATATGCAGTTGCTCCAATTTTGAAGATGGTGTTGTTCTTGTCAACATTCTGTCTTAATTACGTGGTTTTTTTAGTTAAAGACATACAATTGTATTAATACTTGGAACTCGATTAGTGATTGGATCATGGAATTACATTCATTATGCTTAGGGTGATCACACTTTACGTGGGCTTTTTGTATTTATCCTTTTGTTTGTTGTAACCCCTTGGGGCATTAAAATGTTTGCCTTTTTTCAAAGAAAACAATAAAGGTAACAAAGACTACAAATCTTTAATATATAAATAACAAATTAATGAACACCTCATGAATGTGTACAATAAATTAAATTTGTCCCTTTAAAGAAAACTAAGCAACTCAATTATATACCCTAGTTCATGTAAAATATAATAAAAGAAAATTGACAAAAATGCCCTATATTGATAGTTCAAACTCCTTTGTGACGTCTCGTGAAAAAAAAACTCTTCTGTACCCTTTTATGACACATTTATTTTTATTAAAAAGAGTCGCGTATGGATCACATATACGTAACGAGAGGGATATACATTAATTTAGTAAGGATAAATATGTAATAAAAGGGCCAAAAAAGTTTTTAATCATGAGAGGACAAAAAAAGTTTGAAAATAAATATCACCAATCAAGATTCAAAGAAAACTAAGCAACTTATTATATTACATCGGATACATGCATCGTTCTACAAATGTGGATTGTCTTCTGTTAGATATATATTTAACAGAAGATCAATCCACATCTAAAATCCAAAAGAAAAAAACAATTGTTAACAAAACAGAAAAGTGAGAGACATATCAAAAACCAACTAGCCTATTCGATTTGGAATATTACCAGTAAGAAATGAGTAATTAATCGTTTCCTCCCAAGTTGAAAGGCCACAAAAGCTTCAATACACGCATACTCCACTTGCCCATCCGACAGCTTAGCACGCCGATTCCAATCCCTCTCCACGCTCGGCATCTCCAGCCCCACCCCAAACGCGGCCGTTGATACCTATCCGCCGCTAGAACGCCCAAATCCCCGTACGCTACAGTGGCCGTCAACGCATAACAGATTGGTAGACTGCCACGTGGACACCGCAGAAGGTGTTGTTGGGGTCGCGGAGGAATTGGGCGAGGGCAGGAGGGGTAATCTCGCATGCGCCGACGACCGTCTTGACTTCGAAGCCGACGTAATGGTGGGCAACGCCGTCGAAGTTGACGCCGTTGATCCACTCCGTGACGGAGATGAGGACGGTTTTGCCGAAGATGGTAACGTCGTAGAGATGCTCGATTGCATGCTCTATCACGTAGTGCGCTTTAATGCCGTTTCTTGCTTGCCATTCTTTAGATGATCAAATCTTTTCAGCGGCGGTATGTGGGTGAGTTGGATAAAGAGAGAAGAGAGCGGTTTTCTTCGAATGTGGGAGCGCGGTTACTGGAATGTTAATGGAAATGTATCGAGTCCATTGAGTCATACTATATACCTCCCATTTTGTTATTTTCTTAAGCTTTGCTCATTTATTTTCCTGCTAGCTTTCTTGATTTCTCGTACTATACATTTTATGGGAAAATTGCACTTTTTGGTCCCAAAAGAATGAGGCAATTGCAAATTGGTCTTTTTTTGACAAATTTGGTCCTATAAGATTTTTCGTCCATTTTTAACGGAAGCGAGTCATTCGCACCGTTAGTTGCAGATCTGATCCCAAAAAATTGCAGATTTGGTCCCAAAAAAATTAATTTGTTCTTTTTTAGTGTAATTTTAAAATTTTACATGAATTAATTTATAATTTATTAATTACCACTTTATAATTAATTTATAATCTATATAGTGTAACTTTGAGATTTTTCACAAATTTATTCATATTATCTTTAATTTATGGTTTGGTTTCATAAAAATAATATTTCAATAATTTTTTTTAATCTCTTTAAAAAGACTTGCTATTAAAATAAGTTTTGGGAGATGATCTATTTATTTAATTTCCTCAACACTCCCCCTCACTAGTGCCATTGTTTTTAAATGAGACCCAAACAATTTTTTGCCCTCCATGAGAGAATTCCGTCTTTTGGAAAAAAAATTTATTTAATTTTGCCCTTTTGGGTGGGTGTGCCCCCGATTTTATCGTTTGACCCTTACTACCATTTCATTAATTTTGATGGGTGAGTCAACATTCACTAATCATTTTCCATGTGAGTTGTCCCCATTATAATAAGAAGAAATTGTCCTTATAACCCTATGTCCAAACCAAAACTCAAGCCTAATGTTGACTAAATTAAAATAAGTTTTGGGAGATGAAGAGAAATGCCTTTTTAAATGAGACCCAAACATTTTTGCCCTCTTTTGGTGAAAAAAATATTTTTGCCCTTTTGGGGTGTGTTATTATCGTTTGACCCTTACTAGCATTTCATTAATTTTGAAGTCAACATTCACTAATCATTGTCCGACCCATTATCTAACCCATTGTCCAACCCTATGTCCAAACCAAAACTCAAGCCTAATGTTGACTAAATTAAAAGTACAAAAGTAAAAAAAAAAATTGACATTCACATTATTGCTCTGTTTTATTTTCCGGAGAACGATTTTTTCGCCGTCGCCAGTCGCCTTCGCCGTCTTAGCAGTCGGTGTCTTAGCTGGTTTTGGCTTCCCTATCTTAGACGTCTTAGCCGTCTCCGTCGCCATCTTAGCCGTCTCTGTCGCCATCATACTCTCGTACTCTGTAGGTTTAGAGTGTCGTGCGGTGTCTTAGCCGTTGTTTTCATCATCTTTCATCAAGGTAAGTTACCGAAATATGACTCAATTTTTGCAAATTTTATTGGGCATTTCTATAGTTTGATAATTGTTACAGAAATATTGTTGGGTACTAAATCAGTCCGAACATAGAATAGATTTCATTGTTCAATTTATGAAATTTGGTATTGAAGATGAAGTTGGAATTTGTTGTTTTTATTTATTTGATAATGATGTTGGATCTTGGAGTAATTTTTTGTATTTGATGATTATTATAAGTTTTTTGATGATTATTATAAGATGTGTTGTTGACTGTAATGTTGCATGTTGTTACAAATATACTAATAATTTCATTGTTCAATTATGTTATATTTAGTTGTAGCTGTTGAGTGGATCCTAGTTTATTGTTTAGATATCATACAATTGATTTTCCCCTTTGAAAAAAATTTGTTAATATTCCAATAAATAGTCCCACAGTTTGTAATTTACAGGATATTGTGTTTAGATATGACATTTATCTCAGAAGTAGAACAGTGTGATGGCGAAATCGATGCAGTATCTGACCTTAACTTATTAAAGCTAGTAAGTGAACATTTAAAGGGTGAAAACATTAAGGCTGTGTTTGTTTTGGGACTCACACAGATGGACTTAGGACTTTGCGCTCCCCGTCTCATACGAGTTTGGGATATAGAATCTAGTTTTTAAATCCCACATTCAATCCACACATATAAATACCTATAAGTCTATTATTATTTTTCCCAATACATCACACTTTATACACTTTATTACTCTTCTCAATATAATATAATAATACATCATCAATCATTATTAAACATTGATTTTACATAAAGTTAAATCCTATCCTATTCAAATCCCAAAACAAACATACACATTTACTATTCATTAAGGATTCTAAATCCCTGGATTCTAAAACCTTGACTTGCTCCGCACACTTAAATCCCAAAACAAACGCACCCTAAGAGGTTTGAATTATAATGCTTTGGTCAGTTTATGAAGTTGAGTAATATGATATTTCAAGATTAACTATACCTCCTCTCCTTTTTAATCAAGATTCATCCGGGTCAAGAAAAGAAATTATGTTCAATGTGTATAACCGGGAGGCAGAATTTGGTCCTCGAGAGTTCGCCCTAGTTACTGGTTTGAAATTTGGGGGGATACTTGGATTACCATCAAGTTCTGAGTTGTGCAATAAATTATTCAAACAAAGGAAAAAAGAGGTTGAATTGAGTGATCTAAAGGATGCCTTTGTTAATTCGGATGGAGATTCGGAAGATAATTTGAAGTTGACATTATTGTTGATCGTGTACGGGTTGCTTGTTGTCAAACAAAAGAAGAATTATAAAATTTACATTCAATACTTCCATATTGTAGATGATCTGCAATAATTCAACCAATTTCCTTGGGGCAAACTGGCTTTTGAAGTGTTGGTTGATGATTTGCGTGACAATGTCGTCAAACTGAAGTCTCATCCCGAAGAATGTAAAAATAAATGAAGAAAAAGAGGTCGACCTACCAAGAAAGGAAGGCCACGACCTTTGTATGTAAATGGCTTTGTATACGCTCTACAGTGTTGGGCATTCGAAGCATTCCCATTAATTGGAAGTATTTGTGGTTCGCGTATTCAAATGGTAGATGATCACTGTCATCCCAGAATGCTCTTTTGGGATTCATTTGTCTTATCAGACAGTTTCAAGAAGTTAAAGCAGAACGTTTTGACCGACCACAAAAAAGCTGAGATATTTGATGAAAATGTAAGCCTGAGCCTTTTCTCTCTCATATACAACACAATACTTAAATTTTATTTTTTTGATTAAAAAATATAATGCCCGTGTATAACTATTTTTAATAGAATGTTGTATTTGGAAGATTGATACCGTTAGAGTGGGAGAAGAATTCTTTGTCATTTTTAAGTGTTGTGGAGTGGGAAGATAAGATAGGCCTTCATTTAAAGGCAATTGAAAGAGAGCAAAGTCTGAAGAATTTATCTGAAGAAGGAAATACTATTTTAGAATTATATGAAGAGGCTGAAGAAGTTAATATGCCTGGTTGCTGCACCAAGCCCGAAGAAATAAACTCGTTTATTCCCGATTGCAGCACCAAGCTAGTAGAAAAAGACTCGTTCTTTCCTGATTGTAGCACCAAGCCAGAAGAAATAAACTCGTTTATTCCAGGTTGCAGCACCAAGAAAGAAGAAATAAACTTGTTAATGGAGTTTGTCAAGCAACAATTTTTCAGTATCAATTCAGCATTAAAAAAATCGAGGATACACAAAAAAACATGAAATGATGTTAACATCGTTGATGAAGCACTGTGGATGTCAAATATCTACCGACAAAGTGTGTGTTGAAGAGGTTTGATGTGAATTTAATTTAACCATCTTTTAATAGAAGTGTGTATATATAAGTTGTCTTAATTGATTACTATTTTATTTATATTTCAATGTCCTTTGTATGCTCGTCATTGTTCAGGAATAAATGACAATAGTACCGATGATTGCGCGGAAGATGTTACAACAGGGGCAAGTAAATGAATCATAATATATTAATTTCTCAATACAATAGTTAATACTTTTTCATTAATATTATTTTATAATTAAGCAGGATAACAAATCGAATGAAGAATGTGGTGGTGATGGGCAACAAATGAAATGTCCCGAGGTATGTCATTTTTGTTGATATGACGGTGTTGTTACCCTGAAAAATATATAAGTGGAGAAATAAAAAAATTTGTGTACATAAATGTTTTAGGGTGTAGTTGAGGAGGATGTTGTAAAGGGTTTCAAAACTAGCACAAATCAACAATTGGGGAATGAAGAATTTGAAAAAAAAAACATTCTAGTTGGTGTTTCTGTTGAAGATCCCAAACCAAGGTTAAAGTCGAGTTGTGCTGTACATTCACCATACACGGTTGTCAATCGACAAAATGGAAAGAGGTTTAATGTTTCTATGAACAAGCCGTTTATAAATGAAATTGAGTGTTATGGTGACCCATTTAGCCCACACTCGAAAGACATACTAGAACAATTTTACAAGTGGTTTAGTCAATCTAGTAAAACCAAAACTAAAATGGTTCTTTGTTTTCCATTGGAACAAACCGATTATGTTGATGCTGCATTTTTTATACCACTAAAAAGTACAAGAGGATGGCTTACTAGAGAGGTAATTAATTTTTTTTTATAGATTAAGTTAATTTTATTTATTATGTTTTATATTGTGTGCTTATAATGTACGTTGATGTACTTTAATCAGAATATTGATGTGCTTATGAATATGAGACTGTGGAAGGCGAAGAAATGCCCTGACCTATCTGACTGTCGTTAGACCTGTGTTGGTGTACACTTCTGGGTATATCTTTAGTTATGAACTTTTGTCCCTTGGTCAAAGTCATATTTGGTGTTATATGTGTTATCTTTGTTCGCAGAATATGTTAAATATATTTCCTGAGTGGGATAAGGCTACCGACCAACATATGGATTGGGATTGGAATGTCAAAGGTAAATCAATCATGAAATATGTCTGTGGTTGTTTACGGATTGATGGACCATCTTTGTCATGGTGGAAAGCTAAGAGTGTTTATGGTGTTGCCCACGTAAATAATGATAATTGGGTTTTCTACGAGATTAATCCATTAGATAATCATGTGTCTGTTTATGATCCTCTTCCTGAATATGGCGGATGGCCAATAAAAAAGTTTGAGCAAATGGTGAAAATGCTACCTTCGTTGTGCGATCAAGGTAGAAGATCGGTTGGATTTCGTTCTGAGACTGAAAATATTTCTGAGTGGACGATTGATAGAGTTAATGATGCACCTCGTCAGTACTTCGAGTACGCTATAACCAGTCGCAATGTCACTGAAATTGATCCTACAAAAGGGTCAAGTTTTCGATTGGATATGTGTTGTGACATATTTCAATATTCAAAGGTGATGCAGATACCAGTGTATATGTAGGTTTAAAATGTTAGAGTCCTAAATTTGATATGTTAAAGGGTTTTTATAACTAACTGTCAACATCTGATTTTTTTGTTTTTGGTAAGAAGCATTAGTATATGATAGCTGTTTAGTTGGCAAATTTTGCAACAGTTGGAACCTATGATTCGAGTTAAAAATATTATATGTTTGAGTTGGTAAACTAGTGGGCATAGAGTTGGCAAAACATATTAGCCACATAATCTAGTGGACTATTTATTTATTTGAAAATTAGTGTATTCGTACATATTTATAATAAAATAATATATATGTCCATTAATATATTTTATCTTTAGGTTGGCAAATGTAATATGGACAGAGTTGGGTGATAAATTGAAAACAGTTGGCATCCATAAAAGTAAGTTTAAAAAAACCGAATATTAGTTACAATTTACAAGGGTCTGAACAATATTAATTACAATACCCTGAACAATATTATTTACAATATTAGAGAGTTGGCTATACATTTTAAATTAGTTGGCAAGCAAAATATAAGAACTATTTATTGAAACGAATAAATGTTTATTAGTTGGTACAAGTGTTTGCATTGTTTAGTTGATCAAGTAAATAGAATTTTGAGTTGGCAACAAACTCGACATAGAGTTCACGCACAAATTGAATGCATCAATCAATAAAAAATTAAAGGCAAACGAATTTAAACACAGGAGATGAATGATAAAATATGTTTAATAAAGTAAACCATACTATTAATTAAAATATATCCAAAATAAAAACTAAATATTAAAATATAAAAAAAACGTAAAATTGTCCAGCATAACATAAATAAAAACAAAATATATATAAGAAAAAAAACATCTTCAACCGCCATCCAACATCACCTAGTTCTTGGGATTCTCAGATTCATCGTCAACCTTGTTCAGCTTCTCCTGCTCATCCGACTCCAGGTTCAACTTCTCCTGCTTATCCAAATTCCTCGGCAGGTTTTCATTCGATGCATCTGAAAAGAAAAAAATTACTCAGTGTTATCATCGGAATCGAGCATAATTATTGTGAGTTATTAAAATCCTAATCCGGATCTACTTGTTTTTACTAAACCGTGTACAGATTACCTGTGATACCTAATTACCTTGTTATTGTTAGTGTCCTAGAGACAATATATTGTAAGGACATAATACTCGATGATATTCAGTTTGATTTAATATTATAGTTCACTTAATATTAATATATGGCAATACACTTGTTTGAATATTATGTTTGATTGTTTGCATTTATTCATACAAGTAATCCCATGAGTCATTGTTGTCATTGAGGTTGTGGGAACTCAGATTACTTAAGCATGATTCTCAAATGGCCCCGATCAAGGATCATCAAGAATGTGATATTGATAATGCAATGGATATTGATGATATTGATTAAGTTATTTGAATAGACACTTCATCATGTTCAAGACTTAATCGAGTATTCGCGAATGAAAGGAGGAAATCGTAATAGCCCATGTTTCAGTTATAGGTAGTTGCACATTTCCTGCAACGTATATCATATATTGAGAATGTCTGATTTATTGTCTAGGACCCAATTAAGACCGTTAGTTTGACTAATCGCTCGATATATGAGGCCTATGGGTCACACAACAAGTAACAGTTGTTTACTAATTATAGTTGGTTGATTAAATATTATATTGGATGTTAATATTTGATTTATGGAGAATATAATAATAATTATGTTTAGAATTAATTATTATTACTATCTAAATTAAATTAGATTTAATTAAATAGAATTCTCAATAATAATATATGGAATATTATTATTATAGGATTTAATATATATGGAATCAAATCCGTAGAGATTTGATATACATGGAACTAAATTCCGTAGAGATTTTATATGTGGGAAATAAATCTAAGAGTTTTATTTTATTAAGATTTTTTATAATAAAGGTTAACTTAAGATTTAAGTTGGACCTCTCCTATATATATGAGCTCTTGAGAATTCATAATACGCGAGTTCATATTTTCTCCATAAAATCTCTAAGTTAGAATTTTCCTAGCAAATTCATCTCGGGGGTTCAACTCTGGCAGATCTGTGCAAATTAGTAAATGACTGTTACATGGATACCATAGTTGAGGAATCCATCTACGAATTACTGTAAGAATTTTGTTTACGTTTACTCGTATTTAATTATGTAGTTAATTGTTCGTTGTTGGTGAACTGTTTATTTCTGTTGCGCATGTATTACGTGTTTACGTGCCTCTAAATTTCAACAGTGGTATTAGATCTTAAGGCTCTTAATTAATTGTATAAATGATGATTTATTTAAAAGTTTTTTTAATAAATCGAGTGCGGCCGATTTTAGAAATCAACTGCACCACATGTGCTTTTTGCTGGGTTCTCTCTCTCTCGCCTCACACGGCACACTAGGGTTTTGAACCCTAGCCGCTCGAAACAGCGCTGCCCGCCAACGGCGGAGACCGCGGCGCATCTGTTGGAATTTAGAGGCACGTAATCACGTAATACATGCGCAGCGGAAATTAAAGTTCACCAACAACGAACAGTTAATTGCATAATTAAATACGAGTAAACATAAACAAAATTATTAAAGCAATTCGTACACGGATTCCTCAACTATGGTATCCACGTAATAGTCATTTACTAATCTGCACAGATCTGCCAGCGTTGAATCCCCAGGATAAATTTGCTAGGAAAATCCAAACTCTAGATTTTATGGAGAAAATTTGAAGTGATACGTTTGTGAATTCCTAAGAGCTTGTATATATAGGGAGACTTAACTTATTTCCCAAGCTAGCCCAATTAGGGAAATAAAATCCATAATCTTGAATTAAATTAATTCCTTTTAATTTAATTCCCTAAATATAAATCTCTATGGATTTAAATGCCTTATATGAAAATCTCTAAGATTTATTTCCATATACATTAAATCCTACAATTATATTCCAAATATAATTATTGGGAATTCTTATTTAATTAAATCCAATTTAATTAAATATCAATAATAATTAATTTCAAATTAATCTATTATTAATTACTTCTCCATAAATTAAATACTAAATCCAATTTAACATTTAATCAACCAACTATAATAGTAAACAACCATTACTTGTTGTGTGACCCATAGGCCCACGTATTTCGAGCGATTAGTCAAACTAACGGTCTTAATTGAACCCTAGACAATAAATCTAACATTTCTAATATATGAGGTACGTTGCGAGGAAATGTGCAACTACCTGTAACTGAAACATGGGCTATTACGATTTCCTCATTTCATTCGCGAATACTCGATTAAGTCTTGAACATGATGAAGTGTCTACTAAAATAACTTAATCAAATTTATCTCTAATCACTAATTGATCATGTATGTCACACTTAGCCACAAAGTCTAAGCTGAAGTGCATCGGTCGATGACTTAGATCCAATTATGATGAGAAGATGAGTATTCTCTCTAAATCCACATTGAGGAATGAATCCTATTCTTGGCTCAACTACCGCGCACATGCACTTCGTGATGAACCCAATCCAAGCCATATCTACCCATATATGGGTGCAAGCGTCAGTCATGGTCAAAGTTCATCACTCAACACATGTAGTGCGTTTTGACCTCAAGTCAAAGGAGTATCGAATCGCTCCCACTAACCGAGACACCAGTAGACACATATAGTGGAAATACATCAAACGGTTTCTCGGATGGGTATACCAATACCCTCTAAGGTATTTGTGCATCCATCACGAGATACCTAGTATCTCGTAGTAAGTGAGATCTTACTACACTCTCTAAGAGTATGATGCAGATCGCACACCAATCTCCATTGCATCATCCCATTCTTGATGATCCTTGATCGGGGCTATTTGAGAATCATGCTTAAGTCATTTGAGTTCTCACAACCTCAATGACATGACTCATGGGAACACTTGCATGAATAAATGCAAACAATCAAACATAATATTCAAACAAGTGTATTGCCATACATTAATATTAAATGAACTATAATATTAAACTGAATATCATCGAGTATTATGTGCTTACAATAGATTGTCTCTAAGACACTAACACTAACAATCTCCCACTTGGACTAGAGTCAATCACCTACATGTCTAACCCCTAGACCATCAAATGTCTAGTGAGTACATGAACACTCAGTGTTTTGGTGAAATGATCTTCCAAATTAAATATGTGGGAATACATTTTAATTACATTTCTCCTATCCTTATGATCTCTCAGATCAAATGATAAGTCTGGGTACATGCTTGTTTCTGTTTGCTGATCTCGGTTCATTTTTTTGCGCATTCGCACCAACATTGTCTAATACAACTCTACTAGACAACTGGCACTTTGAACTACCCCTAGTTCTCTTAAGAACTTATGAAATCTAGCAGCCTCCTTGAGCCTTCTGATACAGCAATATACTCAACTTCGGTTGTTGAATCTGTGGTCCTTTTGCTTGGAACTATTCCAACCGACCGCCTCATTATTGAGAGTGAAACGTAACCTGACTGTGATTTGTAATCATCACAGTCAGATTGGAAACTTTTAATACTTAACAAAATACTACTAGTTTTTTTTTGTCCACTATATAGACAAGGAAACATTCTTTAGTTCGTCTAAGATAATTCAGAATGGTCTTGACAGCAATCCAGTGAGACTCACCCGGATTCTGTTGGTATTTACCAGTGATGTTGATAGCGTAGGCCACGTTTGGCCTCGTGCAAGTCATGGCGTACATGAATGACCCAATTGCATATGCATATGGGACATCTTTCATGTGCTTGATATCATCTTTCAACAGAAAGGACAATCCTTCTTTGATAGCTTTATCCCATGATTTGCCGATAGAGACCCTCTCTTAGAGTTCTCCATCGCAAAACGCTTCAACACCTTTTCTACATAGGTGGACTGTGACAGTCTCAACACCTTCTTGGATCTATCCAAGTGGATCTTGATCCCCAAGATGTAGCTGACTTCACCAAGATCCTTCATCATGAAGGTCTTTGACAACAAATCTTTAATGGACTGAATTAACGGGATATTGTTTCCCAAAATCAACATGTCATTGACATACACGATTATGAAAATAATATTCTTCCCGTTACGTTTACAATAAACGCAAGGATCTTCCGAATTTCTGATGAAGTCAAAACTTGATAGCTTCATCAAATCGGATATTCCAACTCCTAGAAGCTTGCTTCAATACATAAATGGATCTCTTTATCTTGCATACTAGATTAGAGTTTGGCTTAGATGTAAAATCTTCCTGTTGAGTCATAAACGCTTCCTTATCAATGTTTGCATTAAGGAAAGCTGTTTTGACATCCATCTACTCTTGGAAAAACAATTGCCAGGATCTATCGGGATGACCTCATAAACACAAATTTAAATTAACAATTATTACTAGCATGAATTTACCTAAGTGAATTCAAATAATAATTACACCAACAACGACATGTAAATAAAATTCACGTAAAAGATCCTAGAATGCGGAATTTCTAGGAGTTTACGTAAACGTACCCGTTGGAGAGACAATCTGAGATAGACAGGATCAAGTAACTGGCTACCAACCAAAAGTCCTTCTCAAGTATTTCCAAGTCCCCGCTCAATAACCCGGTGGGAGGTTCTCGGATGAACGAATTATAAAACAGAGGAAAATAAAATTGTTGCACCACCTTTGTGGATTTCTAATATTTCCAACACATGGAATTGCACTGGGGATGAAAAATTCATCCCCTATTTATAAGAGGGGTGCTGGTCGAAATTTTAGGGTTAATTAGGGTTAGGAAAGATCTTTTCTTGATCTCCAATAAATCTTGAATATATCCCATATATTCTTCTTTCCATGTGTATTTTTTCCACAAAAATCTCACACCCTTATTTACCCTTAATTTTCGAAAAAACAAGAAGATTTGCAAGATTGGATCTTTCTTAAATTTATGAGATATTCTTGTATTCCAAGAATACATATCTTTCTCCATAAAATCTTTCCAAGAAAATCTTCCTTCCCTTTCTTATTCAAAATTTTCAAAAAATCCCTATTAAAGAAACCAAGTGGGAGATTTCTTGAATTTATGAGATAATCTTGTATTCCAAGAATACTTATATCCTTTCCATAAAATCTTTTCAAGAAAATTTCTTCTCCCTCTTTTTCTTTAAAATTTTCGAAAAAATCAAGAAATATTAGGCAACAATCATTTATTTTATTTTAATCACATTTTATTTATTGGACTATAATTGGGCTACTTGAGGGGCCTTTAGGAGAATTAAGATGGACCTTCTAATGGACTTCTGAATTTCAATATTGAACCACAATATAATTCAGCCCATTAATATTAATTAATACCACTATATAATTAATATTGCACTATCCAATCTTAACCCATATTACGGTAATATGGCTCCCGGTCATTATTTCCAGTGTTTAAGATTATTTAGTCCATTAATTAATTAAGTCACTGAAAAGCTTTATATTAATTAATATCTTGATCCTTGGAGTAAGGAGAGCTCGACTTTATTATCCATACCGGAAAATTAATTTCACTTGCAAGATTTGGTATGTTAAAGGTTCCGAGCCCACCAAGGGGACCGATCACGCAAGACTTTGCAAGCACACGATTCTCTGTATTAATCTTAGCAACTGTCGTACAATTAATATTATTGCCCAAGATATAGGGTATCGAAGTCCCAATGATTCTCTTCCCTTTTATAAGTCAAAGCAATAATTACTAATCGCACACGGTCCTTATTAAGTGACAGAGATTAGGAAATCAACAACCACTGAGGTCTAACTCTTCATCCCATAAGTCAGTGCAAATGAGTTTATCCTCTCTGCAGGTCCGCTTCAGCGCATCGAATGCACTAGTGTAATCTCTTGGTCAAGACAAGTCAATCTGAGCCTTACACATCAGCTTCTACCAATAGACTGTTCGGGTCTATCTAAGTTGTGAAACACGCACTAGTTTACAAGGGACTGTGAATGTGATCTTCTGTGATCTGGTATCACCACGTTAATTACAATGTAACATGTGCTATTAAATGAACGGTTTGCAATAAATATATATAACATTCAATCATATTTAAAGGAACATTGATTAAATAATTTATTTCAGTAAATAAGTGTTTAATACATAGGTTATACAAAGTAAAAGCATATTTTCACGTATAACCCCAACAATCTCCCACTCAGCACGTCTAATATATTGTACAGTGACATCTAATGTCACCTACATCAACCTAATAATATATCTCCCACTTATACTCAAAGAAGATTGGCAACGCTCTTGACACCCATTCCTTCCACATGTCTCTCGAATGTTAACAGAGGCAGACCCTTTGTGAATGGATCAGCTAGGTTGTCTTCCGACGCGATCTTTGCCACCTCTATATCTCCTCTCTTAACGATTTCTCGTATAAGATGGTATTTCCTTTCAATGTGTTTGCTGGCCTTGTGAGCTCTCGGTTCCTTTGAATTTGCAACCTTCTCGGCATTATCACGAAAAAAGTGATGGTCTTTGGGCAAATTCGGAACAACGTCCAAGTCCACTAGGAAGTTCTTGAGCCACACCGCTTTTTTCGCTGCTTCACAAGCAACACATATTCGGCTTCCATGTTAGAATCTGCGATGCATTTCTGCTTAACGTTTCTCCATGTTCTGACTCCTCCCCGGACAAAACACACACTACCCGAGGTAGATTTTCTGGAATCTATGTCGATTGGAAATCCGAGTCCGTGTATCCAACTGGAAACAAACTGTCCGACTGGTAAACCAGCATTCTATCTCGAGTTCTTTTAAGATACTTTAGAATGTTCCTTACGGCAGTCCAATGTTGATTTCCGAGATTACTTTGATATCTTGCCACCATGCCAACGGCATAGCAAATATCGGTCTCATGCACAACATTGCATACATAAGACTCCCTACTGCCGACACATAAGGAATGTCTTTCATGTCATCTATCTCCCCTTGTGTCTTGGGACACATGTCTTTCAATAGATGGATTCCATGCCTGAAGGGTACAAAACCTTTCTTGGAATCTTGCATGCTGAATCGCTTCAAAACAGTGTCTATGTATGAAGCTTGCGATAAGTCAATCATTCTTTTCTTTCGATCTCGAGTGATCTTAATCCCAAGAATATGACCGGCTTCCCCTAAGTCCTTCATATCAAACTTTTTGACAGCCATACCCCTACGTCTGACAAAACCTTTACATCATTTCCGATGAGAAGAATATCGTCTACGTATAGTACTAAGAATACCAAGGCAGTTCCGTCACACTTCTTATACACACAACTTTCAAACTCGTTTTGATCAAACCCATAACACTTGATTACATGATCAAAACATTGGTTCCAAGCCCGAGATGCTTGCTTTAGTCCATAAATGGACTTCCTCAGTTTGCAAACAAGGTGTTCTTGGCCTTTCGCGATGAAACCTTGGGGCTGTTGCATATAAATTTCCTCGTCAAGACACCCATTAAGGAAAGTTGTCTTTGTTGAAATTTAGAGGCACGTAAACACGTAATACATGCGCAGCAGAAATAAACAGTTCACCAACAACGAACAATTAATTGCATAATTAAATACGAGTAAATGTAAACAGAATTCTTACAGTAATTCGTATACAGTTTTCTCTATTATGGTATCCACGTAATCCTCAATCACGGACTTGCACGGATTTGCCAGTGTTACGAGATGAATTCTAACTCTAGATCTTATGGAGAATAATGAATTAACAATGTTTGTGAATTCCCAAGAGCTTGTATATATATAGGAGAGACTCAACTTAAATCTTAAGCTAACCTGACTAGGAAATAAAATTCCTAATCTTGTAAATTAAATCCCATTGATTTAATTCCCATATATAAAATCTCTACGGATTTAATTTTCATGTATATCAAATCTCTACGGATTTGATTCCATATATATTAAATCCTACATATTTAATACCATGTATATCAAATTTTATTTATTTAAATTCAATTTAATTAAATATTATAATAATATACCATATATTCCAAATTAATCTTTTATTTAATTAAATTCAATCCATAAATTAAATATTAAAATAATTAATTAACAATTTAATATACTATTAATTAATTCTCCATAAATTAAATATTAAATCCAATTTAACATTTAATCAACCAACTATAATCCGCAAAAAGGAACTACTTGTTGTGTGACCCATAGGCCCTCATATATCGAGCGATTAGTCAAACTAACGGTCTTAATTGAACCCTACTCAATAAATCTGACATTCTCAATATATGAGGTACCTTGCGAGAAACGTGCAACTACTTGTAACTGAAAATGGGCTATTACGATTTCCTTCCTTCATTCGCGAATATTCGATTTGTTGGAGAATAATTTACCCGGATCTATTCGGGATGAATATTTAAATACAAATTTAATTCTAACAATTATTACTAGTATGAATTAACCCATATTAATTCAAATAATAATTTCAACAAAAAATCATGCATATAAACAATTCACGTAAATCCTACGCATGTGAAATTACTACGAGTTTACGTGAACGTACCTCTTGGAATGGCAATGGTCTTGTATGTGAAAACACACCAAAAGTCCTTCCCAAGTATTTCCACGTCTTTGCTTGACAATCCGGTGGAAGGATACTCTCGAACAATTAACAAAAGAAAAAAATAAACTTTGTTGCACCACTTTTGTGGATTTGCTAATTTTTCCAGCACATGGAATTGCACTTGGGAATGAAAGAATCATCCCCTATTTATAGATGGGTGATGGGCGATTTTTTGGGTAGAAAAACAATGTGGGAAAATCTTTTCTTGATCTCCAAGAAATCTTGAATATATCTCCTATATTCTTTTCCCCATAATTAAAATATTCCACAAAAATCCCACCTCATCATATCATGGTATTTTCGAAAAAAGAGGGACCAAGAATCCAAGATTTGGATCTTCTTGAATTTATGAGATATTCTTGTATTTCAAGAAATACATATCTTCCATAATATCTTTTCAAGAAAATCAAGAAAATCTTTCTTTCCCCTTTTTCTTCAAATTTTTTGAAACCTCTTATATGAATAACCAAGCAGGAGATTTCTTGAATTTAATGAGATAATCTTGTATTCCAAGAATACATATCTTCATTCCATAATAAAATTCAAAGAAAATATTTCTCCCCTTTTATCCATAATTTTTGAAAAATACAAGGAAAAATAGGCAACAAATTTATTTTATTTTTAAACACCTTTTTCAGTTATTGGACTTTATCTTGGGCTACTTGGGGGGCCTTTAGGAGAATTAAGATTGGATCTTCCAATGGATCTTGAATTATCAATATTGAGCCACAATATTATTCCAGCCCATAAATATTAATTAATCCCACTAAATAATTAATATTGCACTATCCATCTTAACCCATATTACAGTTAATATGGCTCCCGGTTATTATTTCCCGTGTTTAAGATTATCTAGCCCATTAATTAATTCAAGCCACTGAAATAGCTTTCCATTAATTAATATCTTTTATCCTTGGTAAAGGAACGGTTCAACATTATTATCCATACCGGAAACTAGTTCCACTTGCAAGATTTGGTATGACAAACCTTATGAACCTCCCAAGGGGGCAAATCGAACAAGCGTACTTGCACACGATTCTCCGTATTAAATCTTAGCAATCACATGAGACCAATAATATTGCCCAAGATATAAGGTATTGAATCTTACTGATTCTCTTCCCATAATAAGTCAAAGCAATAGTTACTAACCACACACAATCCTATTTAAGGGACGAAGATTAAGAAACAACTAACCACTGAGGTCTAATTCTTCCTAGTTCGGCTCAAGAATTTATCCTCCTCAGAGGTCCTCTTCAATGCATCGGTCATGCACTAGTGTAATCTCTTGGTCAAGACAAACCAATCTGAGCCTTACACTATAACCTTTCACGATGGATTGTTCATTTCCATCTAGGTCGTGAATGGTGCACTTTTAGTTACAAGGAACTGTTAATTTAATCTTCTGTGATCTTGGTATCACTAAATTAACTACAATGTAACACGTACTTATTTAATGAACAGTTATGCAGTAAATATATGTAACATTCAATCATATTTAAAGCAACAGTGATAAACAATTTATTTCATAAATAAGTCGAAATTGAGTTAGTCCGATTATACAAAGTAAAAGCATACTTTCAAAGATAATCCCAACAATCTCCCACTTATACTCAAAGAAAAGCTTTTAAGTATACATCAAGCATGTCTCGTGTAGTACATGACAATTAATGCCATCTACACGAACCTAATAATGTCTCCCACTTATACTCAAAGCAGATTGGCAATGGTCTTGACACCCATTCCTTTCACATGTCTCTCGAATGTATTCAGAGGCGACCCTTTGTGAATGGATCGGCTAGGTTGTCTTCGACGCGATCTTTGCCACCTTATATCTCCTCTCTTAACGATTTTCGTATAAGATGTCTTTTCTTGATGTGCTTGTTTGACTCATGGACTCTTGGTTCCCTTGAATTTGCAATCGCCCTAGCAAATATTGCTAGACAAATTCGAACTCCATCCAAGTCCACTAAGAAGGTCTAGAGCTAAACCTGGTTCTTTTTCAACGCTTCACAAGTGACTACTTACCCGGCTTCCATGGTCGAGTCAGTGATGCATTTCTACTTCACGCTCATCCATTTCATGGCTACACTTCCCAAATTAAAGCACACTAACTGACGCAGATAGTTTCTGGAATCTATGTCTGATTGGAAATCATAGTCCGTGTAGCCAATGGGGATTAGACTATCTGACTGATAAACCAACATTCTATCTCGAGTTCTTTTCAGATACTTCAGAATGTTTTTAACTGACGTCCAATGTTCCTTCCCCGGGTTACTCTGATATCTTGCCACCATGCCAACGGCAAAGCAGATATCTGGTCTCATACACAGCATTGCATACATAAGGTTTTCGACAGCCGAAGCATAAGGAATGCCTCTCATGTCATCTATCTCCTTTTGTGTCTTAGGGCACATTTTCTTGGATAGATAGATTCCATGCCCCGAAAAGGGTACGGCCTTCCTTGGAATCTGCATCTTTGAATCGTTTCAAGACAGTGTCTATGTATGAAGCTTGCGATAAGCCTATCATCCTTTTCTTGCGATCTCGAGTGATCTTGATCCCAAGGATGTGCCCGGATTCCCCTAAGTCCTTCATATCAAACTGTTTTGAAAGTCATGCCCTTACGTTTGATAACATCTTTACATCGTTCCCGATGAGCAGAATGTCATCTACGTATAGTACTAAGAATACCAATGCAGTTCCGACACGCTTTTTATACACACAACTCTCGAACTCGTTTTGATCAAACCCATAAGACTTTATAACATGATCAAAACATTGGTTCCAAGCTCTGGATGCCTGTTTGAGTCCGTAAATGGACTTCATGAGCTTACAAACTAGGTGTTCTTGAGCTTACAAACTAGGTTTTCTTGGCCCTTTTCAATAAAGCCCTGGGGTTGTTGCATATAGATTTCCTCATCAAGACTTCCGTTAAGGAAATCTGTCTTGACATCCATTTGCCAGATTTCAAAATCGAGATGCGCAGCTATCGACAAGAGAATCTGGATGGACTTAAGCATTGCTACAGGTGAAAAGGTTTCCTCATAGTCGATCCCTTCTTTCGGAGTATAACCTTTCCCCACAAGCCTTCCCTTGAAGGTTTCCACCTTCCCATCCAGTCCCCTCTTTCTCTTGTATACCCACTTGCAACCAATAGGTTTGACCCCATTAAGTGGTTCGACTAGCTCCCACACTATGTTATGATCCATAGACCCCATTTCTGCTTTCATTGCCTTTTGCCAAGAAACCACATCCTTATCTTGGATTGCCTCATCAGATGTCCATGGGGTCCGATTCATCTTGTCCGGGAATCAAGTCCGAGGACTCTCCTATCCCCATGAATCTCTCGGCTGTCTCACAACCCTCCCACTCTGACGAGACTCGGATGTGAAAGTGTGTCGTTTGGTATATCATCTTATGCAGGTTTGCAATGAGGTTAGCCCCTTAGCTCACTTAAGGTAATCTCACTACGGGTCTTCTTTTCGTTCATATAGTCTTCCTCCAAAAATCTAAAGTGGGTGCTCATGACCACCTTTTGATCTTTGGGACCATAAAAAACATACACCTTTTTGTTCCTCGGCATATCCTATAAACAATTTTTTTAATTACGATTGAGGATCCAATTTCCGGCTTCCTTGTCCAACACATAGGGCGGACACCCCCAAATTCTCATGTGTCTCATACTAGGCTTTGGCTTGGGTCCACAATTCTTTGGGAGTTTTGGGAACAGATTTGGATGGCACCAAGTTCAGAATGTAAGCCGTTGTTCCCAAGGCATGACCCCAGAACGACTTGGGAAGATCCGCATAACACATCATTGATCTAACCATTTCCAAAAGAGTTTTGTTTCTTCGCTCTGCAACCCCGTTTTGTTGAGTGGTTCCGGGTGCAGTCAGCTGGGATGCAATCCCTTCATCCGACAAGTAGTTCAAAAACTCATCGCTGAGGTACTCGCCTTCACGATCGGATCGTAGAGACTTGATACGTTTTTCCCTATGATTCTCTGCTTGAGCCTTAAATTCTTTGAATTTCTCAAAGGTCTCAGATTTATGCTTCATAAGGAAAATATAATTGTACCTCGAGTAGTCATCAATAAAAGTGACGAAATACTCCAAACCTCCTCTTGCCATGGTTGACATTGGACCACATACGTCTGTGTGAACGATTTCTAACACTTCTTTGGCTCTATTCCCCTTAGCTCCGAATGCCCTCTTGGTCATTTTACCCTCCAAACATGATTCGCAGGTTGGAATTGGTTCAACTTGGAGAGACTCCAGTGAACCGTCTTTCACCAACCTTTGGATCCTCTTTGGATTAATATCTCCCAATATTAGATGCCATAGAAGGGTTTCGTTCACGTCTGATGAATGTTTTCTTTTACCGAAAATAGTTGATGTGTTATAGGATGCATTTCTTGAGTGGTGTGCACAGTTAATTGTATAGAGATTACTTGACCAATGTCCCATAACAGATACACTCATCATTTGAAGAAATGATGTCATTCTTATTTGAAAAAAACTAAGTATCCGTTAATCGAATTTTAGAAACTGAAATTGAATTCTTTCTAAAACTGGGAACATAAAGATAATCTCAAAAAAAACTTCATCTTTAAAAGGCAGGTGCACTTCTCCCACTGCTTTAACCACTACTCATGTAGCACTGCAATATCTGCTACTTGCGTAGCATTGCAATAACCGTTACTATCGTAGAATTGCAATATCTGCCATTTACGTAGCATTGCAATAACCGCTACTTTCGTAACATCGCCCAGTGTGATAAGGATCTCACTCCCACTAAGTTGCCGGATCAGTTTGAACCCGTGAAGCAAACATGATTAGTGGATCTCGTATCAACCACCCACGAATGAGAAGTATACGCCGCTAAACAAGTTTCAACAACTAGTGCGTGAGAATTACCTTTTTTTCCGTCCCTTTTTGGGGTTGGAACAGCAAACCTCCATTGTCCTCTTTCACCGCTTGACTTAAGCACTTCCTCTTTGGATTTTCCTTGACACCACAAGCATTCCTCATCTTACCATTGCCCTTGGCAGCGATTTGAGTTTTATTGCTTATGGCTTTTTGGTCCTCTTCTTTTTCTTGCCTTCCTTGGCCTAGAAAATGAAGACTTACCACTGCCGTTAAAGCTTGAGTTTGGTGCCCCATCAACATCTTGCCGAGACCAAAGCTTGCAACAAAATCATTAAGCGAGGCCAAAAATGCTCGAAACTTTTGGGCGAGAGTGAAGTACCAAATTCATCGAGTCCCCAGATTATAATCTGACTCGAACCTCAAGTTTGTTTAGATGGGCCATCATTCGAGGGCGTAATCCCTTACGGGTTTATCCTCCACCATTTTTTTCGACACGACATCTCTCGCAGAAGGTGATCCGACGGGTCCCGCATTTTTGACCCGTCGGTTGGCTCATCGATTTTGGTGTGTCAAGAATCCACTTGTGCTTTTGTGCAGTTAGGACAATTATAATTTTTCGTTTCCAATCAATATAGTTTCCATACATATTGTATTGACTTTAAGTATATTAACAGTGGATTAAAAGGTTGCGACATGATGAACTGAAATAAATAATAACATTCATAAGCACATTTATATCACAAGATTCGATCACATGTTTCATATTAAAATCTCCAAAAAAATATGAACATGCATCAGCCAACATCTCGAAACAGTTTAAATAAGCCACGTGGGGTGGGTCATTATTTAAACACATTCAAGCAAAGTTACAAACAAAACGATTACAAACCTTTAATATCCAGATTAATAGTTGGCTCCCACTTGACCAATATAAAATTGACAGGGACTTCGGGGAAGTATATGCATATCAATTTTATAGCTAAGTAATAACCATGATTAAATACAAAATTATTATTTCGCTTTAATCGAGCCTCATGGGGAGGGTCATCGTCGCCACTAGTAATAATCCACAATCATCCGTTTGGAATTTATTCATGTGAAAGCTATCTTTTGACCGTCCCGTGGGGGGAATTTCTCCAATAGAATTCACAAATAAATAAATCATGGAGGTCAATAATTAATTCAATTTTATTATCCGGAATAAAATTGTCAATTAATTGTTTAAGCATACTTAGTAATTTTCGAAAGTGAGATTTTTCAAAACATTTTCTCATGCATCGCAAATTTAAACACAATTTAAATAAGCATAAATAATGCATAAACATCAAGACAAAAATTAAACATATTGGGCACATTTATCCAATTGTCATGTCTTGATCTTGAGAAATCGTCTTCATTGCCTTCATCGTTCGTCTCGAAAAAGCTCCCACTTGACCGTCTTAAAAAAATGCCTAGTCAAGTCACGTCATCGACCCATTTTCATGGTCGAAGTGCCGCCTAGCTCCGATACCGTGTCGAATGGCGCAGCGTCTTGTATTAAAACGCCCGGCGCCACGTCGCCGCGTCGCCCGTCGCCCTCGTACCGCCGGCGGCGTCGCGTCGCCGTCGCGTCGCCCGTCTTGTCTCGCCCGCGTAATCGTCCTTATCGCCGGATTACGCTTGTAGCGCATGCGATTTCGCCCGCCAGCGTCGCCCACAACGCCCGTCGGATCCTCGATCTTTCGGCCCGCCCTGTTTCGCCCCCCGCCGCCCGGCGTGCAAAAGTCAAGAAGAGTCAGCGTGCGTGCCTCTCTTGGCACGTTTTGCGCGATGCACGCTGCCTATGCCCGATTCCGGATCCCTTCTTTTAATTCTTCGTCTCCGCCTCCGTTTTCCGATCCGGTTACAATTTATTTACAAAATAAATAAACCTAGATCTAGACTAGTCTATTACATTGATCAAATCAAACAAATACTAATCTACTCGTGGATTTTTCTCGAGGCAAAAACGAATCGAGCTAATCGAATTAAAAAACCACAATTTATATGCATGCATAAATTAAACACATTAAATTCCATGACAATTGGATACCTGCAAAAAAGATCTAGCAATTCTACTATCCAATTTCAAAATTTAATGACAGCGAATTAAATTACAATTTAAAATTCAGAGCCCGAAACCGAGGCTCTGATACCAGTTGTTGGGGAATTAATTGCCCGGATCTATTCGGGATGAATATTTAAATACAAATTTAATTCTAACAATTATTACTAGCATGAATTAACCCATATTAATTCAAATAATAATTTCAACAACAAATCATGCATATAAACAATTCACGTAAATCCTACGCATGCGGAAATACTACGAGTTTACGAGAACGAACCTCTTGGAATGGCAATGGTCTTGTATATGAAAACACACCAAAAGTCCTTCCCAAGTATTCCCTAGTCCTTGCTCGACAATCCGGTGGAAGGATACTCGCGAACAATTAACAAAAGGAAAAAATAAACTTTGTTGCACCACTTTTGTGGATTTGCTAATTTTTCCAGCACATGGAATTGCACTTGGGAATGAAAGAATCATCCCCTATTTATAGATGGGTGATGGGCGATTTTTGAGGTAGAAAAACAATGTGGGAAAATCTTTTCTTGATCTCCAAGAAATCTTGAATATATCTCATATATTCTTTTCCCCATAATTAAAATATTCCACAAAAATCCCACCTCATCATATCATGGTATTTTCGAAAAAAGAGGGACCAAGAATCCAAGATTTGGATCTTCTTGAATTTATGAGATATTCTTGTATTTCAAGAAATACATATCTTCCATAATATCTTTTCAAGAAAATCAAGAAAATCTTTCTTTCCCCTTTTTCTTCAAAATTTTCGAAACCTCTTATATGAATAACCAAGTGGGAGATTTCTTGAATTTAATGAGATAATCTTGTATTCCAAGAATACATATCTTCATTCCATAATAAAATTCAAAGAAAATCTTTCTCCCCTTTTATCCATAATTTTCGAAAAATACAAGGAAAAATAGGCAACAAATTTATTTTATTTTTAAACACCTTTTTCAGTTATTGGACTTTATCTTGGGCTACTTGGGGGGCCTTTAGGAGAATTAAGATTGGACCTTCCAATGGATCTTGAATTATCAATATTGAGCCACAATATTATTCAAGCCCATAAATATTAATTAATCCCACTACATAATTAATATTGCACTATCCACCTTAACCCATATTACAGTTAATATGGCTCCCGGTTATTAATTCCCGTGTTTAAGATTATCTAGCCCATTAATTAATTCAAGCCACTGAAATAGCTTTCCATTAATTAATATCTTTTATCCTTGGTAAAGGAACGGTTCAACATTATTATCCATACCGGAAACTAGTTCCACTTGCAAGATTTGGTATGACAAGCCTTATGAACCTCCCAAGGGGGCAAATCAAACAAGCGTACTTGCACACGATTCTCTGTATTAAATCTTAGCAACCACATGTGACCAATAATATTGCCCAAGATATAGGGTATTGAATCTTACTGATTCTCTTCCCATAATAAGTCAAAGCAATAGTTACTAACCACACACAATCCTATTTAAGGGACGAAGATTAAGAAACAACTAACCACTGAGGTCTAATTCTTCCTAGTTCAGTTCTGAAGAATTTATCCTCCTGTAGGTCCTCTTCAATGCATCAGTCATGCACTAGTGTAATCTCTTGGTCAAGAAAAACCAATCTGAGCCTTACACTACAACCTTTCACGATGGATTGTTCATTTCCACATAGGTCGTGAATGGTGTACTTTTAGTTACAAGGAACTGTTAATTTAATCTTCTGTGATCTTGGTATCACTAAATTAACTACAATGAAACACGTACTTATTTAATGAATAGTTATGCAGTAAATATATGTAATATTCAATCATATTTAAAGCAACAGTGATAAATAATTTATTTCAGTAAATAAGTCCAAAATTCAGTTAGTCTGATTATACAAAGTAAAAGCATACTTTCCAGTATAATCCCAACACGATTAAGTCTTGAACATGATGAGTGTCTATTCAAAAAACTTAATCATATTATCTCTAATCACTAATTGATCATGTATGTCACACTTAGCCACAAAGTCTAAGTTGACGTGCATCGGCCGATGACTTAGATCCAATTATGATGAGAAGATGAGTATTCTCTCTAAATCCACATTGAGGAATGAATCCTATTCTTGGCTCAGCTACCATGCACATGCATCGTGATGAACCCAATCCAAGCCATATCTATCCATAGACGGGTGCAAGCGTCGGTCATGGTCAAAGTTAATCACTCCACACATGTCGTGCGTATTGACCTCAAGTCAAAAGAGTATTGCATCTCTCCCACTAACCGAGACACCCGTAGACACATATTGTGGACTTACATCAAACGGTTTCTCGGATGGGTATACCAATACCCTCTAAGGTATTTTTGCATCCATCATGAGATACCTAGTGTCTCGTAGTAAGTGAAATCTTACTACACTCTCTAAGAGTATGATGCAGATCTCACACCAATCTCTTTTGCATCATCAATATCCCATTCTTGATGATCCTTGATCGGGGCTATTTGAGAATCATGCTTAAGCCATCTGAGTTCTCACAACCTCAATGACAACAATGACTCATGGGAACACTTGCATGAATAAATGCAAACAATCAAACATAATATTCAAACAAGTGTATTGCCATACATTAATATTAAATGAACTATAATATTAAATCAAACTGAATATCATCTAGTATTATGTCCTTACAATAGATTGTCTCTAGGACACTAACACTAACAATCTCCCACTTGGACTAGAGTCAATCACCTACATGTCTAAACCCCTAGACCATCAAATGTCTAGTGTGTACATGAACACTCAGTGTCTTGGTGAAATGATCTTCCAAGTTAAATATGTGGGAATACATTTCTCTTATCCTTATGATCTCTCGGATCAAATGATAAGTCTAGGTACATGCTTGTTTTTGTTTGCTGATCTCGGTTCTTTTGCTTGCGCATTCACACCAACGTTGTCTTAATACAACTTTATTAGACAACTGGCACTCGGAACTACCCTTAGTTCTCTTAAGAACTATAAAATTCAGACAGTCTCCTTGAGGATTCTGATACAGCAATGTACTCAACTTTGGTTGTTGAATCTGTGGTCCTTTTGCTTGGAACTATTCCAACTGACCGCCTCATTATTGAGAGTGAAATGTAACTTGACTTTAATTTGTAATCATCACAGTCGGATTGGAAAATTGTTTCAGCTTAACCAGTCACTACTACTTATGACTGTCCACCATAGACAAGAAATCATTCTTTAGTTCATGTGAGATACTTCAGAATGGTCTTGACAGCAATCCAGCGAAAGTCACTCGGATTCTGTTGGTATCCGCCAGTGATGTTGATAGTGTAGGCCACGTTTGGCCTAGTGCAAGTCATGGCGTACATGATTGACCCAATTGCATATGCACATGAGACATCTTTCATGTGTTTGATATCAGCTTCAACAGAAGGACAATCCTTATTTGATAGCTTTATCCCACGATTTGCCAATAGAGATCCTCTCTTTGAGTTCTCCATCGCAAAACGCTTCAACACCTTGTCTACATAGGTGGACTGAGACAGCCCCAACATCCTCTTGGATCTATCCTTGTGGAATTTGATCCCTAGGATGTAGCAGGCTTCACCAAGACCCTTCATCGTGAAGGTCTTCAACAACAAATCTTTAACGGACTGCATTAATGGGATATTATTTTCCAAAATCAATATGTCATCGACATACCTGATTATGAAAACAATATTCTTTCCGCTGCGTTTACAATAAACGCAAGGATCTTCCGAATTTCTGATGAAGTCAAAAGGACTTGATAGCTTCATCAAATCGGATATTCCAACTCCTAGAAGCTTGCTTCAATCCATAAATGGATCTCTTTAGCTTACATACTAGATTAGAATTTGACTTAGATGTAAAACCTTACGGTTGAGTCATAAACACTTTCTTATCAATGTTTCCATTGAGGAAATCCGTTTTGACATCCATCTACCAAATCTCATAATCATAGTTTGCTGCTATCGCAAGTAAAATTCGAATGAACTTGATCTTTGCAACTGGTGAGAAGGTCTCGTCACAGTTAATGCTTTCGCATTGACTATAACCCTTCGCTACCAACCTAGCTTTGTAGGTTTGTACTTTACCATTTGCATCGATCTCTCGCTTGAAGACCCAATCGCAATATATGGGTCTAACCCCTTTAAGCAATTCAACCAAGTCCCAGACTTGATTGGTGTACATCGAGTCCATCTCGGATTTCATGGCTTCATGCCACTTCCCTGAATCAATATCTGATATTGCTTCAGAATAAGTATTAGGATCGTCTTTATCCGGTATGTCCATACTATCGAGTTCCTCCAAGAGGTAACCATATCTAATGGGCGGATTACGATTCCTAATTGACTTACGGAGTTGTGATTGTGCAGGCTGTACATTCTGATCGTGAAAATTTTTTGGTGCATCGATTTCATCAATGTCCGGAGAGTCCTCAAGAGATACACTTTCAGATGCCTCTTGGGCGGGAGTTTGAACTATGTTGTTCTCATTCAGCCCATTTGGAGGTTCTTGCATAGGCAAGCCAACTCCAATTACGCTCCCACTGGCAGAAAGACGATCACCTAGTGAAAGACTCCCACCGTGAAAGTTGCTGAATGCTCCCACTGATTCCTTGTCATGTTGCTTTGCCAAGATACCAGTCTCTTTGTTAATTTGTGGTTCTTGAATTTCTTCAAGTTCTATCAGCTTACGACCTTGTTCCTTAAAGACATAGTCTTCTTCGAGGAACTTGGTCTGCCTAGAAACAATCACTGGTTATTTCTTAGGTGGATAGAAGTAATATCCTTTAGTTTCCTTAGGATATCCAGCAAAGTAACTCTTTCACCTTCGGATTCCAACTTGTCGGTAAGCATCTTTTTCACAATCACGGGGCAACCCCATGTTTGATATGTGTAAAAGTTGGCTTCTTGCCACACTAATGGTGTATGCTCAACCGATTTAGATGGAATCCTATTCAGAATGTAAATTGAGGTTTGTAACGCGTATGCCATAAGAATGTTGAGAGAGGAGAAGCTCATCATGGACCTCACCATGTCTAACAGGGTTCGATTTCTCCTCTAGGACACACCGTTCATCTGAGGTGTTCCGGGAGGAGTCCATTGTGACTGGATTCCATGTAACTTCAAATAATCAATGAATTCATGGCTAAGGTATTCACCTCCTCGATCTGATCGAAAAGTTTTGATACTCTTACCAAGCTGCTTCTCTATTTCAGCTTTATACTCTTTGAATTTCTCAAAAGATTCAGATTTATGTTTCATAAGATACGCATATCCGTATATCGAGAAATCATCAGTAAAAGTGATGAAGTAGCCGATGTGACCCATAGCTAGAGTGGGCAATGGTCAACAAACATTGTTGTAGATCAACTCTAGAACTTCTTTAGCATGCACCCCTTTCCCAGAAAAGGCTCTGTTGATCATCTTGCCCATGAGATAAGATTCCCAATCTCCATAAGACTCACAGTCGAATGCGGTTAAGTAGTCTAATGCCATAAGTAAGTCGGGTTTTCATGATTACTAAGTTTGAGTCTTTTATTTTGTATGTCAAGAACATCATATCCATATTGCAACAAATACATGTTGCGAGTAATAGGAAGAACTAGATGATAATCATTAAGTTCTAATAAAAAACCAAAGGGTAAGTCTAACATATAAGTCCCCACACGTTCAGTTAGCAACTCTTGCTTCATTTTCAAGTGTAAGACGACTTCACCCGCCCTAACTACCCTAAGACATATGAGCCCCGTCACATTTGTACAAATGTGAGAGCCATATCCCGTGTCTAATACCAAACAGTTAGCGCTATTAATGAAGATTTTTATCTTAATAACAAACATAGATGTTCTAGTGCCAGAAGCACCTACTGCCTTTCTTTTAGCAACCAAAATCTTATAGTCCTTCTTCCAGTGCCCTCTTCTACTTATAGTAGAAGAACACATCCTTGTCTACCCGCTCCTTCTTTTGAAAATCATCTTAGTGATAGTGAACTCAGAATCTTGAGCACGCTGTGAAGTTCAGGCATGATCGCATCCGTCTTATTCATATTGTAGTTCACAATGAAGCTAAAATATGAATCCAGAAGCGACTGAATGATAGCATAAATGAAAACATTGGTCTTTTAGCTCAAAGTCTGAATTACCAAGTTTATCAATTAGGCCTATCATCATAAGCACATGAGGTGAAATCTTCCCTTCTGTGGCTAACCGACATCTGAACAGATCTCTCATCACTTCATAAAACTCAAAAAGATATTCAGAATCAAAGAGATCCTTCAGATGCTTGAGCATTTCGAAGGGACCCATTTTCTCATGTTGCCTATGTGTATCGGGAGTCATGCCGAGCAACATCACACACTGAGCCTGGGAAGCATCCTCTTGATGCTTCTTCTGAGCTACTACGTCAAACGTGGCTGCCTCAGAGTACCAGTTTTATGGGTAACCGGGATATACGTGTCCAACACGTACTCAATCATTTCTTGCCTTAGCACCAAACACATGTTTCGGTGCCAGTCCAGAAAATTTGGCCTAGCCAATTTAGTTTGTTTCCAAAACACATCTCAATAACAGTTATACATTTCAACTAACCAAGAGAAATAAAATAAAACGGGAATCAAACACATAATTTCTATGATCAATATTCAGCAATCAAAATAAACATGACCTTTCAAATTTATTTTGTCTCCATTATTTTCACATATTCAACGACCTCATCGGAAGAATATGAATTTATATCTAATATAAATCATAATGGACTAGGATCCACATTCCTACTATTACAATATCTGTTTGGGCTGATTACCACAATAGCATAACTGGTAGGTCTCCAAACCAGTTGCAAAATTGCAATTCCTAGTTGATTGAACTTAGTTCAATCGGATGCCCCTTGACTTTGGTGAAACAAAGTCAAGGTAATTAATAATCATCAAGCGGCGACACTACGTGTCCCTATAAAAGTCCCGTTAGATGTAGATCCGAGCAAAAGACTTGGGCCTTAAATACTCATTGGAACGAAATATCCGGTTTACTTTTAACTTTGATGGAAGACATCGTTCAATTTAATGAAAATCATATTTTAGTGAAGAACGTTTTAAAGGAGGGGTATAAATTGCTTAATCGAGATCCAACATGTTAATCTACATCATATTTGAGCAATTATTGGGCGCCGCCTACCCAAACATGATTTACGCGGACTAATATTTATATGGGCGCGGTCTACCCAAACAATAATACAGTCCGACAAATATTGGGCGCCGCCTACCCAAATAATATAATGCGGACCATAAAAGCGTCAACTAATTCAAAACAAGTTAACACAAGTGGGAATTGATAATCATAAAACGTAAACTAAAATAAAACAAAAGTTTAATAATTTCAGTTTGACCAATTTTAATTCTTATCAATATTTTAATTAATTCAATTAATAAGCATTTAAAAGTCCAACTTTTAATCTGTTTTAAAATTAAACCTTTATCAATTTTCAAACAAAATTTCAATTTCAAACTTTAATTAATCTAATTAATTAATCGATCCAAGGTTCAACCTTAATTAACTTCAAAATTCAATTCAAAAGTTAAAATATTAATTTGTTTTTCGGAGGGCTCAGGTGCAATTCTCAGAATTGCTCAGAGGGGCTTGGTGAAAATTCAATTTTCCAACCAGACCCTCCTGCATCACAGCCCAATTTCACAGATCCAATCTGCAATTCGGGACAATGGATTTCCAAAATCCAAACACCAAACCGTCAATCATCATTACCAAATCAACACTGCCTTTTCAATTTTTAGCATTAAAAGGTTTTTGAAGGAATGGTGAAGCATAACATTCTCCAATCACAATTCGAAACAAACAGTTAGTGAGCATCGATCTGAGAAGTTGTTCAAAACAGAGAGCATGTATTTCGATAGAATCACCGCCATGAGAAGCATTGTCAAGCGAGCAATTGCTGCCATAGCGAGCGCGTGGGCGAGTCGCCGATGCCGCTAGGCGCGTGCAGACGACCCGCCGTCACCGCTGCTCGTGCATCGACGTGCCCACAACCATCGAAGACATCGAATCGGCCTCGGTTACATCAACACGCGCGGAATCGCCACCGCGTTTGACAAAACTGACCCAATTCGTCCCCATGGAATAACTTCGCACGCGCAGCATATCGCCGGCAAAACCAAAGAGCGGCGAAGGGCCGCCGATCAGTCAACGCATGCGCGAATCGCCGCCGCACCTGATCAATCGGAAAGACGAACACCGTTGCGTGCAATCGAGTGCGCCACCATCGCCACAGCGCTGCGGTGACTCGTAGCAGTCGCGAGGCGCGGTGTGAACCGCCGCCTCAAGCGAAGCGCCGCGGTCTCCGCCGCTAGCGGCGGCACTACGTGTGTGACGAAAAAGGGTTGAATAACCCTAATTTAGTGATGCAATTGAGAACCTAGGTATGACAAGCATCAGGTGGGTGTGTTCACAAATAATAAAAACGCACCCAATATAATTAGGAATTAATGTTTACCGTGGACATCAAATTCTTATTAACCCAATTTGATCAGCAATTTGAATTCCAGGAATGCATATTTTGATAGCCAATTCGAATTATTCAAAAAGATGTTTAAGCATATCAAAACAAATCAGGTGCACAGACGCACGAAATAACTAAGCAATTAAATCAAGAGCATGAAGCTCTGATATCACTGTTGGAATTTAGAGGCACGTAAACATGTAATACATGCGCAGCGGAAATAAATAGTTCATCAACAACGAACAATTAATTGCATAATTAAATACGAGTAAACGTAAACAGAATTATTACAGTAATTTGTATACAGTTTTTTCTACTATGGTATCCACGTAATCTCCAATCACAGATTTGCACGGATTTGCCAGCGTTGAATCCCGAAATGAATTTGCTAGGAAAATTCTAACTCTAGATCTTATGGAGAATAATGAATTAACGTTGTTTGTGAATTCCCAAGAGCTTGTATATATATAGGGAGACCCAGCTTAAATCTTAAGCTAACATGATTAGGAAATAAAATCCCTAATCTTGTAAATTAAATCCCATTGATTTAATTCTCATATATAAAATCTCTACGGATTTAATTCCATGTATATCAAATCTCTACGGATTTAATTCCATGTATATCAAATCTCTACCGATTTGATTCCATATATTAAATCCTACAGATTTAATTTCCATGTATATCAAATCTCTAGGGATTTGATTCTATATATATTAAATCCTATAATAATATACCATATAATATTATTGGGAATTTCTTATTTAATTAAACTCAATTTAATTAAACATTAATAATAATTAATTCTAAATTAATCTATTATTAATTAATTCTCCATAAATTAAATATTAAATCCAATTTAACATTTAATCAACCAACTATAATCCGCAAAAGGGAACTACTTGTTGTGTGACCCATAGACCCTCATATATCGAGCGATTAGTCAAACTAACGGTCTTAATTGAACCATAGTCAATAAATCAGACATTCTCAATATATGAGGTACGTTACGAGAAACGTGCAACTACCTGTAACTGAAACATGGGCTATTACGATTTCCTCCCTTCATTCGCGAATATTCGATTAAGTCTTGAACATGATGAGGTGTCTATTCAAATAACTTAATCAAATTATCTCTAATCACTAATTGATCATGAATCACACTATTCAAAGTCTAAGTTACGTGCATCGCCATGACTTAGATCCAATTATGATGAGAAGATGAATTCTCCTAAATCTACATTGAGGAAAACCATATCTGGATGAACCATCCAAACCATATCTAACCATAGACGGGTGCAAGCGTCGGTCATGGTCAAAGTTCATCACTCCACACAGGTTGTGAGTATTGACCTCAAGTCAAAGGTGTATCGCATCTCCCACTAACCGAGACACCCGTAGACACATATTGTGGATTTACATCAAACGGTTTATCGGATGGGTATACCAATACCCTCTAAGGTATTTGTGCATCCATCATGAGATACCTAGTATCTCTAGTAAGTGAGATCTTACTACACTCTCTAAGGGTATGATGCAGATCGCACACCAATCTCCATTGCATCATCAATATCCCATTCTTGATGATCCTTGATCGGGACTATTTGAGAATCATGCTTAAGTCATCTGAGTTCTCACAACCTCAATGACAACAATGACTCATGGGAACACTTGCATGAATAAATGCAAACAATCAAACATAATATTCAAACAATTGTATTGCCATACATTAATATTAAATGAACTATAATATTAAATCAAATTGAATATCATCTAGTATTATGTCCTTACAATAGATTGTGTCTAGGACACTAACACAAACAGTCTTGACATCTATTTGCCAGATCTCAAAATCTAGATGCGCAGCTATTGCCAAGAGAATACGGATGGACTTAAGTATGGCTACAGACGAAAAGGTTTCTTCATGATCTATACTCTCCTTTTGAGTGTATCCCTTTGCCACAAGCTTAGCTTTGAAGGTCTCGACCTTCCCGTCCATTCCTCTTTTTCTCTTGTAGATCCACTTGCATCCAATGGGTTTTACTCCACTGGGTGGTTCCACTAGCTCCCACACTTGATTATGATCCATTGAGTCCATCTCGGCTTCCATCGCAGTTTGCCAGGATTCAGAATCCTTATCTTGGACCACCACCTTGTAGGACCAGGGGTCTGATTCATTATCCCCGGAGACCAAATCCGAAGATTCTCCTATCCCCATGAATCTCTCAGGTTGTCGAACAACCTTCCCACTACGACGAGGTTCCGGTTGTGTCGGTGTGACGCTTGGTATATCAACTTTTACAGTTAGTATAGGAGTTTGCCCTCTTATTTCGTCTAAGGTAATCTCACTTTTGGGCTTTCTATTGTTCATAAAGTTTTCTTCCAAAAATCTAAAGTGCGTACTTATTACCACCTTTTGATCTTCGGGACCATAGAACATACGCCCTTTCGTTCCCATGGGATATCCTATAAACAGCCTTAGTTCCGAACGTGCATCCAACTTACCGGCTTCCTTGTCTAGCACGTATGCCGGACATCCCCAAATTCTGAGATGTCTCAGACTGGGTTTGCGCCTAGTCCACAACTCTTTAGGGGTTTTGGGAACCGATTTGGATGGCACCAAATTCAGTACATAAGCCGCTGTTTCCAAGGAATAACCCCAAAACGACTTGGGAAGATCTGGATAACTCATCATGGATCTGACCATTTCTAAGAGTGTTCTATTTCTTCGTTCTGCAACCCCATTTTGTTGAGGGGTTCTGGGTGCAGTCAACTGGGAAACAATGCCCTCGTCTGACAGGTAGTTCAAAAACTCATCGCTGAGGTATTCGTCTCCACGATCAGATCGTAGAAACTTGATACTCTTTTCGATATGATTCTCCACTTCGGCTTTGAACTCTTTATATTTATTAAAGGTTTTCGATTTGTGTTTCATCAGGAAAATGTACCCGAACCTTGAGTAATCATCAGTGAACGTCACGAAATACTCATATCCACCTCTAGCTTTTGTTGACATTGGACCACACACGTCAGTGTGAACGATTTGCAACACTTCTGTGGCTCTATTCCCCTTGGCTACAAATGCCCTCTTGGTCATTTTACCCTCCAAACATGATTCGCAGGTTGGAAATCGTTCCATCTGTAGGTCCGACAATGAACCATCTTTCACCAACCTTTGGATCCTATTTAGATTAATATGACCCAACCTTAGATGCCCAAGAAGTGTCTCATTCACCTTTTCTGAACGTTTTTTCTTATTGCTTGAAACAATCGATGTGTTAAAAGATGCTTTTTGTGAGTGGTGTGCACAGTTAATAGTATAGAGATTGTTCCTTAAAGTTCCATGACAGATAAACACATCGTTACGAAAAACAGTAACTTGTTTAGAAAAACGAACAGAATATCAAATCTCTACGGATTTAATTCCATATATATTAAATCCTATAATAATATACCATATATTATTATTGGGATTTTTTATTTAATTAAACATTAATAATAATTAATTCCAAATTAACCTATTATTAATTAATTCTCCATAAATTAAATATTAAATCCAATTTAACATTTAATCAACCAACTATAATCCGCAAAAAGGAACTACTTGTTGTGTGACCCATAGGCCCTCATATATCGAGCGATTAGTCAAACTAACGGTCTTAATTGAACCCTAGACAATAAATCAGACATTATCAATATATGAGGTACGTTGTGAGGAAATGTGCAACTACCTGTAACTGAAACATGGGCTATTACGATTTCCTCCTTTCATTCGCGCATACTCGATTAAGTCTTGAACATGATGAAGTGTCTATTCAAATAACTTAATCAATTTATCTCTAATCACTAATTGATCATGTATGTCACACTTAACCACAAAGTCTAAGTTGACGTGCATCGGTCGATGACTTAGATCCAATTATGATGAGAAGATGAGTATTCTCTCTAAATCCACATTGAGGAATGAATCCTATTCTTGGCTCAACTACCACGCACATGCACTTCGTGATGAACCCAATCCAAGCCATATCTACCCATAGATGGGTGCAAGCGTCGGTCATGGTCAAAGTTCATCACTCCACACATGTCGTGCGTATTGACCTCAAGTCAAAGTAGTATCGCATCGCTCCCACTAACCGAGACACCGGTAGACACATATAGTAGAAATACATCAAACTGTTTCTCGGATGGGTATACCAATACCCTCTAAGGTATTTGTGCATCCATCATGAGATACCTAGTATCTCTTAGTAAGTGAGATCTTACTACACTCTCTAAGAGTATGATGCAGATCGCTCACCAATCTCCATTGCATCATCAATATCCCATTCTTGATGATCCTTGATCGGGGCTATTTGAGAATCATGCTTAAGTCATTTGAGTTCTCACAACCTCAATTACAGCAATGACTCATGGGAACACTTGCATGAATAAATGCAAACAATCAAACATAATATTCAAACAAGTGTATTGACATACATTAATATTAAATGAATTATAATATTAAATCAAACTGAATATCATCGAGTATTATGTCCTTACAATAGATTGTCTCTAGGACACTAACACTAACAGCATCACCTGAGGCTACAGCTAACCGTTGCACGTGACGGTGGTGCCCCAATTTTGCGACTGTGTTTCCTCGTTCTGGTTTGGTCTTCGAGCGGCCATTCGCACGCGCGTTGACCGATCGATGGCGATTCGCTGCTCACTGGTTTTTTGGCGGTTGGTTGTTGTGTGTGCGATGCATCTAAGGGAGATGATTTGTCTCGATTTGGCTACGCAGCGACGATTCCGTACGCGTCGTCAAAGGCAAGGTCATTTTGCTCCCCTGAGCATCTCCACCGTAACGATCTGTCCGCGTTTCGAGTGGTGGTGATGGCGAGTCACTCGCACGCGCCTAGCGACGTTGGCGACTCACCCACTCGCTAACGACGACGGCGATTCCTTGGTCGATTGCGTCGATACCTTCTGGTTTCATCGTGGGTCTCCTATTCTTGCCTAATTCAATTCGATGCATACTGATTTTGCCTTGATTCATATTGGATCTCGTTTTGCCTACTGTTGCTTCCTTTTTCGTGCACTATAACTTCAATTCTTCAAAACTTTTAGATACTGAAAATATGATGTTCAACGTATTGAATTGTTGATGATGAATGATTGTTTGGTGTTTGGATTTGGAATTGGTTGTCCCGAATTACAGATTGGATCTGTGGAATTTGGGCGGTGATGCGAGGAGGGCTGTTTTGCAAATTAGATTTGGGCAGGCCCTCCAGTGCAATTTTGGAAATTGCACCTGAGCCCTCAAAAATTAAAACAAATTAAAATATGTTTTAAATTAATAAAACCGCTTTAATTTGATAAACGGATTATTGGTTGGACCAATCAAAAATTAAAATTAATTTGATTAATTAATTGAATGAAATTGAATTTTAATTTTGTTTAAGTAATTTTGATAAATTATTAAATCCCACCTGGTTAACAATTTAATTTAATTCGTTAACATTTGTAGTCCGCTTTATAATTTGTAGGCGGCACTCAATAATTGTCGGACCGTATTAATTGTTTGGGTAGACGGTGACACAACCACCCTTATATAACCTAATATTATATGAATATAAATATAATTCAACTTGTAGTACTGCTATAAATTTTTTTTTTCCGACAATATGACATCCATTCATTTCACACCCAAAATAACCTGCTCACATTCATATAAGATACCAATAAACCAGCGATCCAACAATCAAATCCCAGGTCAACACATTAGCAGTTCACACCCAAACTCTTAACCAACTCACTAACAATTCAAAAACAACTTCAAGCACACACCAATCCATACAAGTCTTTATAACATAATATAAAATATCACATATCCCAAAAGTGACAAAATATAACAACGGAAGCAAAATGAGCCGCGGTATGCCCAACAGTTCATCATCTATGTACACAACTACTCAAAACCTGCAGAAGCTCAACGGCTCGTCCAGTAAAGTTGTCACGTCATAGTATATCAGGATTACCTACAATGCATAAACAACGTGAGATAACTCTGAGTAAGCAGAAATTATGCATGATAATATACTTTTTTTATAATCCTTTCCAAACTCTCTCTCTCTCTCTCTTATAATCACTCGCTGGGGGCCCCAGATTCCCGGATACATGCCGGTAAAGTTTTTGGATACATAACAGAATAACACTTTCGGATACACTCAGGAATAAAATATCTGGATACACGCCAGAATAACACTGCCGAATACACGCCAAAAAAACTCAATGTACTGACTACCACGTGGCTAAAATACCTCACCTCGCCTCTCTATAATCACCCATTACTCAGTATACTCGTCTGTTCATGTATGATATGTTTGATGCAATGCCACACAAGATCTCTCCCAAAATTCACACATAATCGAACCAACAAGCTAAGTTCACAATAATCATATACCCACAATCAAGTCTCATAATTTGAATAATATCCATGTATTGCCAACTATTCACCAATAAATCACAAGATAATAAGTTTATGCATTGTAGTTGCAGATGAATTTTTACTTACCTCGAGCTTGAAAAGGGGTCGATAACACGAACTCTTGATTCACTTATCACTCGAATAAAATTAAATAAACCATAAATATCACTCCAAATTATCAATTATTTAAACAAAGGAATAGATTTACCCCCTTTATTCATAACGATTAGGGGAATGCTTATGAGATTTTAAATATATGTTTCTCATTTTCACAAATATAATTATCAACACCTAAATCTTATATACTAAACATAACTACTAAATCATCAAACCACTTATTATACTAACAGACTTTACATGTGTGTATAAACAAGTTAGACATGTATATATACCGTATGTGAATAGCTCACCTTACGCAACCAATATAAATGAACCTATTCACAAATATATTAATGATAATTATTAGTTGGATCACTTAAAACTCCCTACTACCAATTTGACACAAACGCAAATTCCCTGTATGAATACACCAACTTAATTCAACTTAATTAGTTCAGATTTACCCACTGAAAGAATATATACATATATAGATTTATTGGACTTCATCATGAAAACCCTAATTATATGACATCTAGTTGAATTTAATTAACTCCCCACAGTAAAATATGTTAACAAAAAAATATGTTTTAGCTACCTGATTTCTTCTCGTCTTCAGAACCCTCTCCTTTTCCTTCTGAAATGTTTTCATTCGTTTTGCCCCTAGCTAGATATGAACACAAGGGTTTTTTTTTTTATTATTATTAGTTGCGACTTAATACCCCAAATCACCGCCTCCTGCTTCATCCTTAAGTAAATTATAAGATATATATTAACCTTACACACATAAACATGCCTTATTAGAAAGCAACGTGTAATCCTATGCACCATATAAGCTAATTCACTCAATGGCCTATTGTAAATAGTTATCATGCAATAAATATATATTATACTTCCTAAATTGAGAAAAAAACTCTTTATACATGCACGCATACATTAATAGACTTCCACCCATCATAATCTCACCCCTAAACATACAAAAGTATACTAATTTAATACTTAAGATAAAATAAAATACTCTATAGCCACCATTAGCAAGTAAATAATAAAAGAATGCACTCAAATATCACTAAACCTAATAAACTATATTAGGGTTACTCACGTATATATAAATAGCAAATAATTCAATTTTTAAAATAATTAAACGCAAGATAAATAATGCAAAATAAAAAATATCACATAAATAATATTAGCACGTAAATAATTTTGTCCCCAAAATTTCACTTACCTGAAGAGTTCTGGATACTTAGACTTCATTTCATCCTCTCGTTCCCAAGTGGCTTCTTCTACTGACTGATTCCTCCATAAGACTTTGACTAGAGGGATTTCCTTATTCTGAGCCGCTTTACCTCTCGTAGTAGAATTTCCACTGGTACTTCTTCATAACTCAAATCTTCTTTCAGTTTTACAGGCTCGGTACTCAAAACATGTGGCGGGCTCGCGATGTATTTCCTCAGTGCAGACACATGAAACACATTATGTATTTGAGACAGTGATGCGGGTAGATCCAATCTATAAGCAACATCACCAATTCGTTCAATAATAGGAAATGGACCAACGTATCTGGGGCTGTGCTTTCCTTTCTTCCCAAATCGCATTATACCCTTCATTGGAGAGACTTTCAGAAATACCTGATCACCCACTTCAAACTCTAACTTTCTTCTTCTTTTGTCTGCATAACTCTTCTGTCGGCTTTGAGCACTTCATTCTTCGTCGGATCAGTTCTACTGCTTCACTCATTTCTCGAATCATGTCTGGACCCAGAATTTTTCGTTCCCCGACTTCGTCCCAATGTACTGGAGATCGATATTTTCTACAATAGAGTGCTTCACACGGGGCCATTCCGATAGTAGACTGGTAACTATTATTATAAGAGAACTCTATCAACGGCAAATATTTGCTCCACTGGCCCTGAAAATCTACACACAAGCTCTGAGCATATCCTCTAAAATTTGTATTGTCCGCTCTGATTGCCCATCAGTCTGTAGATGATATGCAGTACTGAATGACAACTGGGTCCCCAACGCCTTGTGCAAGCTCTTCCAGAAGCTGGACAAAAATCTTGAATCTCTATCTGAAACAATAGTGAGCGGTACGCCGTGGAGTCGGACAATCTCTTGTATATATAGCTGGGCATAACAGTCCATAGAATAAGTGGTACATATCGGAAGGAAGTGAGCTGATTTAGTCAATCGGTCCACAATAACCCAAATCGCATCATGACTTTTAACTGTTTTGGGTAATCCTGTCACGAAGTCCAGAGTTATATTCTCCCACTTCCACTTTGGAATAAACAAAGGCTATAAAGTTCCTGCTGGTCTCTGATGTTCAGCCTTGATTTGCTGACATGTTAGGCATTGTTCCACATATTGAGCAACGTCTTTCTTCATACCTGGCCACCAGTAATGCAATTTCAAGTCTCTATACATTTTAGTAGCTCCCGGATACACTGAATATGGCGTTGAATGTGCCTCTTTCATCACATCTTCTTGAATGTTTTCAACATTAGGTACATACAACCGGTCTCTATATCGAAGTACGTCATTCTTTGATAGCGGAAGATCAGGTGATTCTCCTGAAATACCATCCTTCTTTACTTTGGAAAAATATTCATCAACTTGTTGCCCTTGGTGAATTCTATCTAGTAAAGTTGGTTTAAGTGTTAATGCTGCAAGTTTTGCGGTTACCAGTCCATGTTCGACGAGTTCTACGTTCATTCTCTGCAGGTCGAGTAGCTCTAGTTTCTGAATTAAAGTCATCGCTGCCACCTTCTCCATTGACTTCCGACTCAACGCATCTGCTACCACATTAGCTTTACCTGGATGGTAGTTGATAACACAATCATAGTCTTTCACAAGCTCTAGCCATCTTCGCTGCCTCATGTTCAATTCTTTTTTAGTGAAGAAGTACTTCAGACTTTTATGATCAGTGTAAATTTCACAACGTTCCCCGTACAGGTAATGTCTCCAAATTTTTAATGCAAACACCACTGCTGCAAGCTCTAAATCATGTGTAGGGTAGTTTTTCTCGTATTCTTTCAGTTGTCGGGATGCATACGCTATCACTTTATCATTCTGCATTATACACAATCGAGACCATTCTTCGAAGCATCACTGTACACTTTGAAACCTCTAGTCCCTGTTGGAATTGTTAAGATAGGCGCTGATGTAAGTCGTTTCTTCAGCTCTTGAAAGCTCTGTTCACATGCTCCAGTCCATTTATAAGTCACATTCTTTCTAGTCAACTGTGTCAATGGAGAAGCAATTTTGGAGAATCCCTCCACAAATCTACGATAATACCCTGCTAAACCCAGAAAACTGCGTACTTCTGAAGGAGTTGTGGGTCGTGGCCAATTGATAATCGCTTCGACTTTGCTAGGGTCAACTGAAATCCCTGCTCCTGATATCACATGTCCTAAGAAAACAACTCGATCTAACCAGAACTCACATTTCTTGAATTTGGCGTACAACTGTTTTTCTTTCAAAACCTCTAACACTTTCCTCAAATGCACTGCATGGTCTTCTTTCGTCTTTGAGTAAATCAGGATATCATCAATGAACACAATAACAAATCTGTCCAGGAAGTCTTTAAATACCCGGTTCATCAGGTCCATGAACACTGCTGGGGCATTTGTCAGTCCAAATGGCATCATTAGAAATTCATAATGTTCGTATCTCGTACTAAATGCAGTTTTGGGGATATCTTCTTCTTTTATTTTCAACTGATGGTAGCCTGATCGCAAATCAATCTTCGAAAAGATAGAAGCACCTTGGAGTTGATCAAACAAATCATCAATTCGAGGCAAAGGATATTTGTTCTTGATTGTGATTTTGTTCAGCTCCCGATAATCTATACACATCCTCAATGTCCCATCTTTCTTTCGGACAAACAAAACTGGCGCTCCCCATGGTGAAAAACTAGGTCGGATAAAGCCTTTCTCTAATAGTTCTTGCAGCTGGACTTTTAGTTCTTTTATCTTAGCTAGTGCCATCCTATAGGGTGATTTTGAAATCGGTGAAACCCCTCGTTGCAACTCAATCACTAATTCAATCTCACGATCTGGTGGTAACCCCGGAAGATCATCTGGAAATACCTCTGGGTATTCTTGCACAATTGGTACATCCTTAATAGTTAAACAATGTTGCCCCTCGACACTCATTACGCTTACCAAATAACCGTCACATCCACTTTCCAGTAGTCTCTGTGCTTTAACCGCTGATATCACTGGAACTCGAAAGCTCTTCTTTATGCCAACAAAAGTAAAAGTCTCATCTCCCTTTGGTTGAAACGTAATACTCTTCTTCTGTTAGTTAATTGTTGCACCATATTTTGATAACCAGTCCATACCCAGTATCACGTTGTAATCATTCATGTCTAACACAATCAGATCGACATACAGTTCTCTGCCTTCTATTGGAATCATACATCCTCGTAGAACCTGATTGGTTTATCTCGAGTCACCAGAAGGAATCATCACGTCGAATTGAGCTTATGTTAGGTTAGATGGTCTGCCTAGATTTCTCACATACTTAGTAGATGCAAAGGAATGTGTAGCTCCAGAATCAAATAACACAAAAGTAGAAATGCCAGAGATAGAAAGTTTACCAGTGACAACCAGGTTGTCTTCTGCATCTTCCTTGGTCATCGTGAAAACTCGTACTGGGATTCTCTCTTGCTCCTTTTTGTTGCCACTGTTTGGGCACGTGCTGGCTATGTGTCCTTTTTCTCCACACGAAAAACAAGTTCTTGGAGTAAGTTGACAGACTCCACCATGAGGCCTACAACAATTAAGACATAGGGGCGGTGCCGGTGGTGGTGGTACTCTACCCTGATAAGTCTTGAAATGTTTTTCTGGACCTCCTTGTTCCGGTCTTTGTCCTTGTCTTTGTTGGAAATTAGGTCTTGGCTTTTGGAACGGTAAAGGTCTCTTTCTGCTATCTCCACTCCACTGTTGTGCTTGTTTTTACTGAAACTGACGCCAGATATTTTGGGCTTGTCTTATACGCAATTCTGCTTGCTCTGCTACCTGTGCCCTCTCTGCAACCTGAGAATATGTTACCCCTTGAAGTCCTGCAATGCTTACATCCCGATAAAGTTGTGGCCTTAAGCCTTCGAGAAACCTCTCAACCTTCAATTCTTCAGTACGCACCATGTGTTCGGCAAACCTGGACAACTGCTCAAATTTACGGAGATAGTCTGCAACGGTCATAGTCCCCTGTTTTAGTTGTATGAATTCATTCATCTTCATTATTCTAACAGGAGCTGTGAAGTACTTGTTTCTGAAAATATCTTTGAATCTCTCCCAAGTCATTGTAGTAACGTTTTCAATGCTCTTGACAGTGTCCCACCAGTGCCCAGCACTACCACGCAACATAAACGAGGCACACAAAACCTTCTCCACTTCAGGTATCTTGCTATACTGAAACATGTTATCCAGAGTTCTCAGCCAATCTTCTGCAATAATGGGATCAGTAGCATCTTCAAATACCTGGGATTCAGTTTTCGAAATCGCTCACAGACCATTTCAGCAGGCTCAACTCGAGGTTGTTGTTGGTTAACTTCATCACATTGTTGTATATCGGCGTCCCATTGTTGAATGAGGTTATTAATTTGTTGCGAATGACACTCAACTAGGTCTGTTAATCGAGCAATGATAGCATCTTTACCATTGCCATTACCTTCACCTTCATTTCCTGCCATACCTGCTTAACAACACCTCCAGTCCTACACCACATGGCCAATATAATTCATGATGCACATAATGTAAACTAAATTTAAATAAACACTTACTGGAGTAGCCGTGCTTCCTGAGTTTTGAGCTTGTGTACATAGACAGTCTGCAGGATACAAACCGCGCTCTGATACCACCCTGACATGACCACCCTTATTTAACCTAATATTATATGAATATAAATATAATTCAACCTGTAATACTGCTATAAAAAAAAATTAGGACAATATGACATCCATTCAATTCACACCTAAAATAACCTGCTCACATTCATATAAGATACCAATAAACCAGCAATCCAACAATCAAATCCTAGGTCAACACATTAGTAGTGCACACCCAAACTCCAAACCAACTTATTAACAATTCACAAACAACTTCAAGCACACACCAATCCATACAAGCCTTTATAACATAATGTAACATATCACATATCCTAAAAGCGACAAAATATAACAACGGAAGCAAAATGAGCCGCGGTATGCCCAACATGTCATCATCTATGTACACAGCTACTCAAAACCTGTAGAAGCTCAACAACTCGTCCAGTAAGGTCGTCATGTCACAACATATCAGGATTACCTACAATGCATAAACAACGTGAGATAACTCTCGGTAAGCAGAAATTATGCATGATAATATACTTCTTTTATAATCCTTTCCAAACTCTCTCTCTCCCTCACTCTGATAATTTATAATCACTCGTTGGGGGCCCCAGATTCCCGGATACACGCCGGTAAAGTTTCTAGATACACGCTAGAATAACACTTCCGGATACACGGGGAATAAAATATCTGGATACACGATAGAATAACACTGCCGGATACACACCGGAAAAACTCAATGTACTGACTACCACGTGGCCAAAATACCTCACCTCGCCTCTTTATAATCACCCATTACTCAGTATACTCGTATGTTCATGTATGATATGTTTGATGCAATGCCACACAAGATCTCTTCCCAAATTCACACATAATCGAACCAACAAGCTAAGTTCACAATAATCATATACCCACAATCAAGTCTCATAATTTGAATAATATCCATGTATTGCCAACTAGTCACCAATAAATCACAAGATAATAAGTTTATGCATTGTAGTTGCAGATGAATTTCTACTTACCTCGAGCTTGAAAAGGGGTAGATAACACGAACTCTTGATTCACTTATCACCTTTCACAATCGAATAAAATAAAATAAACCATAAATATCAATCCAAATTATCAATTATTTAAACAAAGGAATAAGTTTACCCCCTTTATTCATAACGATTAGGGGAATGCTTATGAGATTATAAATATATGTTTCTCATTTTCACAAATATAATTATCAACACCTAAATCTTATATACTAAACATAACTACTAAATCATCAAACCACTTATTATACTAACAGACTTTACATGTGTGTATAAACAAGTTAGACATGTATATATACCGTATGTGAATAGCTCACCTTACGCAACCAATATAAATGAACCTATTCTCAAACATATTAATGATAATTATTAGTTGGATCACTTAAAACTCCCTACTACCAATTTGACTCCAACGCAAATTCCCTGTATGAATACATCAACTTAATTCAACTTAATTAGTTCAGATTTACCCGCTGAAAGAATATATACATATATAGATTTATTGGACTTCATCATGAAAACCCTAATTATATGACATCTAGTTGAATTTAATTAACTCCCCACAGTAAAATATGTTAACAAAAAAATATGTTTTAGCTACCTGATTTCTTCTGTCTTCAAAACCCTCTCCTTTTCCTTCTGAAATGTTTTCTTTCGTTTTGCCCCTAGCTAGATATGAATACAAGGGTTTTTTTTTTTATTATTATTAGTTGCGACTTAATACCCCAAATCACCGCCTCCTGCTTCATCCTTAAGTAAATTATAAGATATATATTAACACATGCCTTAATAGAAAGCAACGTGTAACCCTATGCACCATATAAGCTAATTCACTCAATGGCCTATTGTTAATAGTTATCATGCAATAAATATATATTATATTTCCTAAATTTAGAAAAAAACTTTCTTATACATGCACGCATAAATTAATAGACTTCCACCCATCATAATCTCACCCCTAAACATACAAAAGTATACTAATTTAATACTTAAGATAAAATAAAATACTCTATAGCCACCATTAGCAAGTAAATAATAAAAGAATGCACTCAAATATCACTAAACCTAATAAACTATATTAGGGTTTTCTCACCGCTACTCACGTGTATATATATATAGAGCAAATAATTCAATCTTTAAAATAATTAAACGCAAGATAAATAATGCAGAATAAAAAATATCACATAAATAATATTAGCACGTAAATAATATAAAATGCATGCAAAGCATGAAATATATTGGCCAATGAGTAGTGAGAAGCTCGGGTATCACAGACGGCACCTATATAAATGTTAGTCCGTGTAAATCATGTTTGGGTAGACGGCGCCCAATAATTTGCTCTAATGTAATGTAGATTAACATGTTGGATCTCGATTAAGCAATTAATACCCCGCCTTTAAAACGTTCCTCACTAAAATATGGTTTTTCATTAAATTGAAATGATGTCTTCCATCGAAATTAAAAGTAAACCGGAGATTTCGTTCCAATGGGTATTTAAGACAAAAGTCTTTAATTTGCTCGGATCTACATTCAACGGGACTTTTATAGGGACACGTAGTGTGATACCCCAAACCATTTCATACATATTTATATTTTCAAATATTCATTTGAAAGTTCTATTTGTTTATTTTTGCTGACCAACCTTTTAGTTTTCAAAGAAGCATATTTTTCAGGGAACTGGAACGAGCAATTTGAATCCTGAAAGCACTCCTAGCACGTAATAAAAATATAAATGAAAGTATAAGGTTTAATTATTATTTATAATATTATTAAAATTTAAAATAGAAGAAGTCTAATAATTTAACAACTTATTTTAATTGAACTTGTGATAAGCAACTCAACACTTTACAAAACTTTAAAAAACATAATATATTTTAATAAAATAACTTGATCTTGTTATTATAATTTTAATATAAAACATAGAAATCCAATTTATTTTACCTATCAAATTTACTCTTGCAATTTGATATTCTCACTTTCTAAGTTTTAAATACTAGAATTAGTTCAATGTGATATATGTCATATGTCCTATTTAATTATATATTATGTGTTACATTTACATACTCCTTTAAAATATCCCAAAAACCAATTTGGTACATTTACATATTACTTTAAAATATATACCACATAATAACAAATTACATGCCTTATGACTTGATTCAAAGATCAATTATTAAACCAAGCTTCAATAAGATTGAATTGGGCCACGCAGTGGCAGCCCAACCTATCACCAAAAACGATTGATTAAGCCTTCCAATAGAAGGAAAATGTTATGTGCTTACATGTGCATCTTACAATTAAAATAAAATTAATATCCTAATCTAATATATAGTTAGAAGAGACGTGGAAATTTAACAGCCAAGTAAACTTGGCCTTTCTTTCTATAAAACCCACCAAACTTCCATCTTATTTCACCATTATCTTGAATTACCATCACCACCATTCAATAACCTTCTTCCTCAACCACCATCACCAAAAAATAGTGATAACCACTGTGTAGCTACTTCCCCTACATAAACCAACCCAAACTACATCAATCAATACACTAAAATAAAGCTCACCATCAGAAATACAAAGCCCTCAACCAATTCGGTCTCCCAACGCCACCGCCCAACCCGCCGGAAAACGGCCGCCGGCGACTTTGGCCGCGCTATCCTATTGGAATTTAGAGGCACGTAAACACGTAATACATGCACAACGGAAATAAACAGTTCACCAACAACGAACAATTTATTACATAATTAAATACGAGCAAACGAGCAAACGTAAACATAATTCTTACAATAATTCGTACACGGATTTCTCAACTATGGTATCCACTTAATAGTCGTTTACTAACTTGCACAGATCTGCCAGCGTTGAATTCTCGAAATGAATTTGCTAGGAAAATTCTAACTTAGGGATTTTATGGAGAAAATATGAACTCATGTGATATGAATTCCCAAGAGCTCATATATATAGGAGAAGCTTAGCTTAAATCTTAAGCTAACCTTTATTAGGAAAAATTCTAATAAAATAAATCTCTTAGATTTATTTCCCACATATAAATCTCTACGGATTTAATTCCATATATATCAAATCTCTACAAATTTGATTCCATGTATATCAAATCCTATAATAATAATATTCCATATATTATTATTGAGAATTCTATTTAATTAAATCTAATTTAATTAAATAGTAATAATAATTAATTCCAAATTAATCCATTATTAACTAATTCTCCATAAATTAAATATTAAATCCAATTTAACATTTAATCAACCAACTATAATTAGTAAACAACTATTACTTGTTGTGTGGCCCATAGGCCCTCATATATCGAGCGATTAGTCAAACTAACGGTCTTAATTGAACCCTAGACAATAAATAAGACATTCTCAATATATGAGGTACGTTGCGAGAAACGTGCAACTACCTGTAACTAAAACAAGGGCTATTATGATTTCCTCCTTTCATTCGCGAATACTCTTGAACATGATGAGGTGTCTATTCAAATAACTTAATCATATTATCTCTAATCACTAATTGATCATGTATGTCACACTTAGCCACGAAGTCTAAGTTGACGTGCATCGGCCGATGACTTTGATCAAATTATGATGAGAAGATGAGTATTCTCTCTAAATCCACATTGAGGAATGAATCCTATTCTTGACTCAACTACCACGCACATGCACTTCGTGATGAACCCAATCCAAGCCATATCAACCCATAGACGGAAGCAAGCGTCGGTCATGGTCAAAGTTCATCACTCCACACATTGTCGTGCGTATTGACCTCAAGTTAAAGGAGTATCGCATTGCTCCCACTAACCGAGACACCCGTAGACACATATTGTGGACTTACATCAAACGGTTTCTCGAATGGGTATACCAATACCCTCTAAGGTATTTGTGCATCCATCATGAGATACCTAGTATCTCGTAGTAAGTGAGATCTTACTACACTCTCTAAGAGTATGATGCAGATCGCACACCAATCTCCATTGCATCATCAATATCCCATTCTTGATGATCCTTGATTGAAATTTATTTGAGAATCATGCTTAAGTCATCTGAGTTCTCACAACCTCAATGACAACAATGACTCATGGGAACACTTGCATGAATAAATGCAAACAATCAAACATAATACTCAAACAAGTTTGTTGCCATACATTAATATTAAATGAACTATAATATTAAATCAAACTGAATATCATCGAGTATTATGTCCTTACAGTAGATTGTCTCTAGGACACTAACACTAACAATCTCCCACTTGGACTAGAGTCAATCACCTACATGTCTAAACCCATAGACCATCAAATATATAGTGTGTACATGAACACTCAGTGTCTTGGTGAAATGATCTTCCAAATTAAATATGTGGGAATACATTTTAATTCCATTTCTGTTATCCTTATTATCTCTGGGATCAAATGATAAGCCTAGGTACATGGTTATTTCTGTTTGCTGATCTCGGTTCCTTTGCTTGCGCATTCGCACCAACGTTGTCTTAATATATCTTTATTAGACAATTGACACTCGGAACTACCCCTAGTTCTCTTAAGAACTATAAAATCCAGACAACCTCCTTGAGGCTTCTAATACAGCAATGTACTCAACTTCGGTTGTTGAATCTGCAGTTGTTTTGCTTGGAAATATTCCAACTGACCGCTCATCATTGAGAGTGAAATGTAACCGGACTGTGATATGTAATCATCACAGTTGGATTGAAAACTTGTGTCAGCTTAACCAGTCACTACCAGTTCTGAATGTCCACCATAGACAAGAAAAACATTCTTTAGTTCGTCTGAGATGCTTCATAATAGTCTTGACAGCAATCCAGTGAGACTCAGCCGGATTCTGATGGTATCTACCAGTGATGTTGATAGCGTAGGCTGTTAGTGTTAGTGTCCTAGAGACAATCCATTGTAAGGACATAATACTCAGATAATATTCAGTATTTGTTTAATGTTAATGTTTGTTTAATATTAAATGTATGGTGTTACACTTATTAGAATATTATGTTTGATTGTTTGCATTTATTCTTATATGTGTTCCCATGAATCACTGCTGTCATTGAGTGTGTGAGAACTCAGATGACTTAAGCTTGATTCTCAAATAGCCCCAATCGAGGATCATCAAGATTGGGATATTGATGATGCAATGGAGATTGGTGTGCGATCTGCATCATACTCTTAGAGAGTTTAGTAAGATCTCACTTACTACGAGAGACTCGGTATCTCATGATGGATGCACAAATACCTTAGAGGGTGTAGTTCCACTATATGTGTCTATGGGTGTCTCGGTTAGTGGGATCTATGTGATACTCCTTTGACTTGAGGTCAATACGCACGACATGTGTGGAGTGCGATGAACTTTGACCATGACCGACGCTTGAACCCGTCTATGGGTAGATATGGCTTGGATTGGGTTCATCATAAAGTGCATGTGCGTGGTAGTTGAGCCAAGAAAAATATTCATTCCTCAAAGTGGATTTAGAGAGAATACTCATCTTCTCATCATAATTGGATCTAAGTCATTGGCCAATGCACGTCAACTTAGATTTTGTGACTAAGTGTGACACTAATGATCAATTAGTGATTAGAGATAAATTTATTTAGTTATTTGAATAGACACTTCATCATGTTCAAGACTAAATCGAGTATTCGTGAATGAAAGGAGGAAATCGCAATTGCCCACATTTCTATTACAGGTAGTTTCACTTTTCTCGCAACGTACCTCATATATTGAGAATGTCTGATTTATTGTCTAGGGTTCAATTAAGACTGTTAGTTTGACTAATCGCTCGATATACGAGGGCCTATGGGTCACACAACAAGTAGTCCCCTTTACAGATTAAAGTTGGTTGATTAAATGTTAAATTGGATTTAATATTTAATTTATGGAGAATTAATTAATAATAGATTAATTTGAAATTAATTATTTAAATAGGAATTCCCAACAATAATATATGGAATATTATTGTAGGATTTAATTATATGAGGAAATAAATCGTAGAGATTTTCCACATATGAAAATTAAATTCGTAGAGATTTATATGGAGAAATAAATCCTAGGGATTTATACAAATAAGGATTAGAGATATTATTTCCTAATTAGGCTAGCTTAAGATTTAAGTTGAGTCTCTCCTATAAATATGAGCTCTTGGGATTCATAATTATAAGTTGTTCAAATTTCTCCATAAAATCTAGAGTTAGAATTTTCCTAGCAAATTCATATCGGGATTCAACGCTGGCGAATCTACGCGAATTTGTAAACGGGGATTACGTGGATATCGTAGTTGAGAAATCTGCTCTTGAGTTGCTGTAAAATTTCTTGTTACTGTTTTTCGTGTTCATACTTGCAATTATATGTTCGTTGTTGGTTAACTGTTTAATTCTGCTGCGCATGTTTTACGTGTTTACGTGCCTCTAAATTCCAACATAGGCCACGTTTGGCCTAGTGCAAGTCATGGCGTACATGATTGACCCAATTGCATATGCATATAGGATATCTTTCATGTGCTTGATATCAGCTTCAACAGAAGAACAATCCTTCTTTGATTGCTTTATCCCATGATTTGCCGATAGAGATCATCTCTTAGAGTTCTCCATCGCAAAACAGTTCAACACCTTGTCTACGTAGGTGGACTGTGACAACCCCAACATCCTCTTGAATCTATCCCTTTGGATCTTAATCCCTAGGATTTAGCAGGCTTCACCAAGACCCTTCATCACAAAGGTCTTTAACAATAAATCTTTAACGGATTGTATTAACGGGATATTGTTTTCTAAAATCAATATGTCATCGACATACACGATTATGAAAACAAAATTATTCCCTCTGCGTTTAAGATAAACGCAAGGATCCTCCGAGTTTCTGATGAAGTCAAAAGATTTGATAGCTTCATCAAATCGGATATTCCAACTCCTAGAAGCTTGCTTCAATCCATAAATGGATATCTTTAGCTTGCATACTAGATTAGAATATGACTTAGATGTAAAACCTTCTGGTTAAGTCATAAACACTTCCTTATCAATGTTTCCATTGAGGAAAGCTGTTTTGACATTCATCTGCCAAATCTCATAATCATAGTGTTCTGCTATCGCATGTAAAATTCGAATGGACTTGATCTTTGCAACTGGTGAGAAGGTCTCACCATAGTCAATGCCTTTGCGTTGACTATAGCCCTTCGCCACCATTCCTTGCTTTGTAGGTTTGTACTTTGTCATTTGCATCAGTCTTACGCTTGAAAACCCAATCGCAACATATGGGTCTAACCCCTTTAGGCAAGGCAACTCAACCAAGTCCCAGACTTGATTGGTGTACATCGAGTCCATCTCGGATTTCATGGCTTCATTCCACTTCCCTGAATAAATATCTGATATTGCTTCAGAATAAGTATTAGGATCGTCCTTATTCGGTATGTCCATATTATCGAGTTCCTCCAAGAGGTAACCGTATCTAATGGACGGATTATGATTTCTAAGACTTACGAAGCTGTGGTTGTGCAGGCTGTACATTCTGATTGTGAAAATTTTGTGGTGCATCGATTTCATCAATGTCCGGAGAGTCCTCAAGAGTTACACTTTCATATGCCTCTTAGGCGGGAGTTTGAACTATGTTGTTCTTATTTAGTCCACTTCGAGGTTCTTGCACTGGCAAGCATGCTCCAATTATGCTCCCACTGGCTGAAAGACGATCACCTAGTGAAAGACTCCCACCGTGAAAGTTGTTGAATGCTCCCACTGATTCCTTGTCAAATTGCTTTGACAAGATATCAGTCTCTTTATTAATTTGTGGTTCTTGAATTTCTTCAAGTTCTATCAGCTTACGACCTTGTTCCTTAAAGACATAGTCTTCTTCGAGGAACTTGATCTTCCTAGAAACAATCACTGATTGTTTCTTAGGTGGATAGAAGTAATATCCTTTAGTTTCCTTAGGATATCCCACAAAGTAACCATTTTCACCTTTGGATTCCAACTTGTCGGTAAGCATTATTTTCACAATCACGAGGCAACCCCATGTTTGATATGTGTAAAAGTTGACTTCTTGCCACACCATAGTCATATGGAGTATGCTCAACCGATTTAGATGGAATCCTATTCAGAATGTAGATTGAGGTTTGTAACGCGTATCCCCATAAGATTGTCAGAAGAGAGGAAAAACTCATCATGGACCTCACCGTGTCTAATAGGGTTCGGTTTCTCCTCTCAAACACACCGTTCATCTGAGGTGTTCCGGGAGGAGTCCATTGTAAATGGATTCCATTTAACTTCAAGTAATCAATGAATTCATGACTAAGGTATTAACCTCCTCGATCTGATTGAAGAGTCTTGATACTCTTACCAAGTTGCTTCTCTACTTCAGCCTTAAACTCTTTGAATTTCTCAAAAGATTCGAATTTGTGTTTCATAAGATACAGGTATCCATATCTTGAGAAATCATTAGCAAGAGTGATGAAGTATTCGAAGTGACCCCTAACTAGAGTGGGCAATGGTCCACAAATATCGTTGTAGATCAACTCTAGAACTTCTTCGGCATGCACCCCTTTCCCAGAAAAGGGTCTGTTGATCATCTTGCCCATGAGATAAGATTCACAATCTCCATAAGACTCACAGTCAAATGGGGTTAAGTAGTCAAACCTTCTTAACCTTGCAATTCTTTTCTCGTTTACATGATCAAGTTCTACAATGCCATAAGTAAGTCGGGTTTTCATGATTACTAAGTTTGAGTCTTTTATTTTGTATGTTAAGAACATCATATCCATAATGCAACAAATACATGTTGCGAGTAATAGAAAGAACTAGATGACAATCATTAAGTTCTAATCTAAAACCAAAGGGTAAGTCTAACACATAAGTTCCCACACGTTTAATCAGCAACTCTTGCTTCATTTCCACGTGTAAGACGACTTCACCCGCCCTAACTGTCCTATGACATACGATCCTTTCACATTAGTGCAAATGTGAGAAATAAATTCGGTATCCAATACCAAGCAGTTAGCGCTATTAAAGGACATGTTCATCTTAATAACAAACATACATGTTCTAGTGCTAGAAGCACCTAGTATCTTCTTTTCAGCAACCAAAACCTTACAGTCCTTCTTCCAATGCCCTCTTCTACTTATAATAGAGGCACACATCCTTATCTACCCGCTCCTTCTTTTGAACACCATCTTAGTGATAGTGAACTCAAAAGTCTTGAGCACATTGTGAAGTTCAGGCATGGTCGCATCCGTCTTATTCATGTTGTAGTTCATAATGAACCTAGAATATGAATCCGGAAGCGAGTGGACGATAGCATAAATGAAAACATTGGTCTTTTAGCTCAATGCCTAAATTACCAAGTTTATCAATTAGGCCTATCATCATTAGCACATGAGGTGAAATCTTCTCTTCTTTAGCTAACCGGCATCTGAACAGATCTCTCATCTCTTTATAAAACTCAAAACGAGATTCTCATGTTGCCTGTGTATATCGAGAGTCATGCCGAGCAACATCACCTGAGCTTTGGGAAGCATCCTCTTGATGATTCTCCATCGAAATTAAAAGTAAACCGGAGATTTCGTCAAACGTATTTGCCTTAATTTATCGACTTTAAGGGTGGCGGGATATCGTGTGTCAACAAACCATTTCGATTTTTCTTGCCTTAGCACCAAACACATGTTTGATTGCCGATCCAAAAAAAATTTTGGACTAACCAATTTAGTTTGTTTTCAAAACACATCTCAATAACAGTTATACCTTTCAACTAACCAAGAGAAATAAAATAAAACAGGAATTAAACACATAATTCATATGATCAATATTCAGCAATCAAAATAAACATGGCCTTTCTTTTGTGTTTATTTTGTCTCCATTATTTTCACATACTCAATGACCTCATCGGAAGAGTACGAATATATATCAAATATAAATTGTAATGGTCTAGGATCCACATTCCTACTATCATGATCCCTCTTTAAAATATTTGAATATCACAATAGCATAACTGGTAGGTCTCCAAACCAATTGCAAAATTTTCAATTCCTAGTTGATTAAACCTAGTTTAATCGGATGTCCCTTAACATTTGTTTCCCTGCTTTGGCTGGTGAAACAAAGTTAAGTTGGTTTACAACCATCAAGCGACGACACCACTTGTCCCTATAAAAGTCCCGTTAAATATAGATCCGAGCAAAAGACTTTGGTCTTAAATACCCATTGAAACGAAATCCCCAGTTTACTTTTAATTTCGATGGAAGACATCATTTCAGTTTAATGAAAAACCATATTTTAGTGAGGAACGTTTTAAAGGCGAGGTATTAATTGCTTAATCGAGATCCAAAATGTTAATCTACATCACATTTGAGCAATTATTTGGCGCCACCTACCCAAACATGATTTCATACGGACTAACACTTATATGGGTGCCGTCTAGCCAAACAATAATACGGTCCAAATTTTTTTTTGGCACCCCCTACCCAAACAGTTATAATGCGGACGTAAATTATACGTTAACCAATTATTCAGTTAAACTAAGTGGGATTTTAATAACCATCAAAATTATTAAATAAAATTCAAAATTTATTTTATTTAACCAATTTTAATTAATTATTAAAATAATATAATTAATCCAATTAATTAATTTTAATATTGGTCCAACCAATAAACTTGTTTTAAGAATTAAGTTTATTAATATCAAAAAATAATTTTACCAAATTTTATTATTAAATTCATTAAGGGCTCAAGTGTTAATTTCTAAAATTGCACGAAAGGACCTGTTTGAAATCAAATTTGCAACACGGTCCTTCCCTCATCACTGCCCAATACCCAAAACCGCCTTTCCACTCGGGACTTCGAAACCAACAATTCAACATTACAGCTTGTCAGATTCAATCTAATTAATCATACAAACTATCGATAATCGAGTTTTTAGTTCCCATCAGAAAAATCCCAAAACCGAATTGCCCAATTAACACGAACTGATCAAATATCCAAAACCGAAACATTAATTTGTAGCAGAGAAATTAAACATTAATCCGCAGCAGAGAAATTGGATACAGGACGAATGAGCGGAGCGTGCAGGCAAGTTGCCACCGCCGCTAGGCGTGTGCCGGCGAATCGCTGTGCAGCCATTCTAGGAGTGACATCCACGCACCCACAACGACCGAATTGTCCTGCATCGAAAACGAAAGTTGTAAATCAAGACGTGACAATGGCGAGGCAAGCGAAGCAGATGCTATTCAAGGCGATTTCAACCATGTGAGATTCGAATCGACTCGAAGAATCGCACCGCCGTGAATCCACGGTGGCTCGACAACTCAAAGCATATCAACTCAGGGACTTATTCGCCGAATCGAATCACGAAACGGGAACGACGCCTCTTGGATCGATGAAGGTAGGGGTTGCCGTTGCAGTGACATATCGGGTCAAACCCCCGCGGATCCAATCCGTTGAGCCACCATCGATCGCGGCTTCACGAGATGCTCGCGAGTCACGGCGTTCTGTATGTTTGGACGATTCCATTTTTAGTTCCGTAACTTTTTACTTTTTCAATTTTAGTCCTGAATGTATCAATTTTAGTCCTTTTTGGTCGGAAATTTTATAATATCGCCGGAATCTCACCGGAATAAGCATGTGCGCTTCACATGACACTTCAAAATTGAGATTTTTTTTTAATTTTTCGGTGACCTACATAAGGAGTGTCATATAACAAAAAAAATATCAATTTTGAAGTGTCAAATGAGGAGCACATGCTTATTCCGTTGATATTCCAGCGAGATTTTAATATTTCCGACCAAAAAGGATTAAAATTGACACATTCGGGACTAAAATTGAAAAAGTAAAAAGTTACAAGACTAAAAATGGAATCGACCGAAGTTACAGGACTAAAAATGATATTATCTCCTAATAACTACAATTTATCTTTTTTGCCCCCACTTACCAATTGAAAAGGTTGCAGGAAGAGAAGACATCATTTCACACCTTTCTCCCTATTTCTCTCTATTAATTCATTCTTATTATTTTTAGCCTCAATTAATTACTTCTTTTTATTTTCAGGTTCAATGAAAACACTTTTTTATTATTTTCTATTTTTGAGCCAAAAAAATATTGAACGTGAGGCTCAATTAATTACTTCTTTTTATTTTCAGGTCTAACGAAGAAACTTTTTTTGTTATTTTCTATTTTCGAGCCAAAAAAACACTGAACGTGAGGCTCAATTGATTACTTCTTTTTATTTTCAGGTCCAATGAAGACACTTTTTTTGTTATTTTCTATTTTCGAGCCAAAAAAATACTGAACATGTGCAGAAAACAAACTGAACGACACTTCTCAAATACTGAACATGTTAAAAAAATTTATTACATTGTGCAGTATTTTTCTGCACAAAGGTGCGAAAAACATATCAAAGCTTATCAGTTTACAAATTTGTTCAGAAAAAAATGTTCGAAAAAACTGAACAACCCTATTAAAATGCTGAACTTGTGTAGAAAAAAACTGAACAACCGAACATGTTATACAGATCTGGAAGCAACTGAACAACTAAACACTAAAAAACTGAACAACTGTACATATTCAACAAATTTATCTCAAATCCACAACATCGGTGTCTTCAACAAATTTACAGATCTCAAACTCCACTAGTTAACAAATTTACAAATCTCAAACAATTTAAACCAAAACAAAACAAATCGATTACAGATCTAGAAGCACCCCAAAAATCCAAAACCAAAAACCCTGAACCAAAACCAAAAATCAAAACATAATCAAGAAATTGAAATCTTACAACACAAAGACACCACAACAAACATCGTGAGAATCACGCTCAACCAAAAAATTCAATAAAAAAACCTCTGGAACTATAAACATTAGAAGAAAAAAATAACAGAGCCTCAACCAAACCTTACAAGATCTACTCAACCATTTAACCTTGTAGAACTATTGAACCTAGATAGATCAGATATGCTCAATAATCGAACCATCAAACCTTGTAAAACAATGTTAGATAGATCGGATCTATTCAACTCATCTGATTATCGTTCTTCTACTTTGCACCCCGAGTGATGGCGTGCTGCAGTCGGTAACATAGCACGGCAAACAAGACGATTCTACAACAAACTACTATGATGGTGGTGGTAGTGGTGGTGGTGGTGGTGGTGGTGGTGGTGGTGGTGTAGTGGCGGCGTAAGGCAAAAAGTGGAGGTTTTGCGGTGGTGGTGTTAGAGAGAGAAATGGGTGGGGAGGAGGGTGTGGTTAGATAGAGAGTGGTGAAATTGAAATGAAAGTGGAAGATGATAGTTATCATTTTTATGATTTGACTTGTATAAAATTTCTCATTTATAATTGCTTTCAGTCGTGTAGTTAATATAAGGGCATTGCTGTCAAAAAATTTATTTTTTTCATTTTTAGTAATGTCCACTTTTTGTTTTTAGTTTTTAGAGATATTACTATATATTGTATATGTAGTAGTCGAAATATAGGGACCAAAACTGTTTTGAACTCAATCTCTTGGGACCAAATCTGCAATTTATCCACATTTTATTGATATTTTTTCAGCTTTATTAATATTTTTTCTCCAGCATTGAAGAGATACATCATAGAATATATATATATATATATATATATATGCATATATATTTCGAATTTTATTCCAAATTAATGAAAAATATAATAGATTCAAATGTATACATGTTAAATAATTATCTTGTACTTGTTGATTTATAAGAGCACCAATGATGGTTTAGAAATTGATGGAAGTAAAAACATAAAATAGAAAATAACAACGGACACTATTCAGTATACTGTATACAAACGAATGCGATTAGTATGATAACTAATACTTTCCAGTATCTTCCTCTTTGAGCAGCTTCCAGAATCAACAATTTTAATTTTCTAGTGATCACGAACACAACAATGGAACAAGGAGACGAACAACAACGAATAAAAAATTAAAGCCTTATCAAAGTCGAGTCAAGGTTGAGCCTTTGCCCGCAAAACAAGTACATTCCGACTGGTGCTCACGGTTTGGCATAGTGTTTCCAAAGGTAAAATAATTTTCGTCTTAACACGTGCAACACCGCAACGTATAAAGCTCCAGCGAACTGAAACAACGCAAGAACTGGAATGTATTTCTATATGCAGATGTATAAAAATATGAATGCAGATGATAAAAGTTTACGGCAAATTTTCTGGGTTTTTGTGTTTCTCAACAAAATGACATGCCTATTTATAAGCTTATGCCACCAGGTGGGGAGCCGGGCATTAAATGACATTCTGGGGCTGACCAGGAGTTACATAAATAATGGTATTCAAGTGACCAATATGTAACCTTTAGGAGTTACTTTCAATTTTGAAACGTCCATGAACCTGGACATCCGGACGTCCATGTTTATACAATTAGAATCCATATACATGTGTTGAATTTCTTGTAGGATCAACCCAATTTCTGAATTGGGCTCTACAAACATGGATCAAATTAATTCCTACTTGGACCAAATACCAAAACCAAAAAAGTGGGCGCCAAGAGCCAGACCCAAAGTCCATCCAAAGTCCGATTGTCAAGAACCAAGGCCATAGGACCGGGCCCAGTCACTATACGGCTCGACACGGCCAGGCGGCACGCATGACTCATGTGATTACCCATTAACCACCATAGTTTTGAATTAATCTAACTTACTCCTATTATTAAGGAGTAATTAAACCCACTAATATTCCAATGTGGAATAATTAACATTGAATTAAATTTCCACATTTCCCAACACCACTTTAATTCATAAAATGTCTTTTGACATCTCAACTTTTTGATTTAATTTCTTACTTGCTAAAAATCAATTTTGAGATTATAAATGTGCTACGATCATCTGCTCTGAGAGTAGATTGTTTCTATGTCCTTTAATTTTCTCAAAATTAGACTTTATACCCTGATTTAATCGATCAAAGACGAGTATATGATACACTCTCACTAAATACCAATTAAATTCCAATCAATTTAATTAACTGGTTAAATCAATTTTCCCAAGTACTATACACTTTGCTAACTTATTTTTATTGCGGGTGATTTCAATGGTCATGTTGGTTTGGATGGTTGACCGAGGAGAAAAAAAGTGTTTTTGGTCTCATAATTTATCTACTATCCATTTTTCGTCCCAAAAAATTTAAATGTTCAATTTTGGATCCATAACTAAATTGATTGTCCAATTTTCATCCCAATTTTTGCAAATAAATCACGAACAACGTCGTTTCGGCCACGTGCTAATTATGTGCTGGTAAAATTTGGAGAAAAAATGTTTTTTGGTCCCACAACTTATGCACTGTCCATTTTTCGTCCCAAAAAAATTTAATGTCCAATTTTAGTCCCATAACTAAGTGGATTGTCCAATTTTGGTCCCATTTTCACAGAAAAATTAGAAAAAATATCATTTTCGATCTTATGCAAGTCAAGTACTGGTAAAATTTAGTTGTTCTTACATTTATAGATTTGAAATTTTAGTTTTAATTAGACTTATTGGATTATTTACACATGAGTAGTTTAATTGATTGAAAAACGTAAAAAAGTTAAAAAAAATAAATAGTCAGCGTTCACATCATCGAGATTATAGAGAACCCCCAAAATTTATCGACACGTGACTTACACGTCATCAAAACGGCGTTATTCGCATTTTTTCGGCAAAAATGGGACAAAAATTGGACAATCAATTTAGTTATGGGACTAATATTGGACAATTAAATTTTTTGGGACGAAAAATGGACAGTAGATAAGTTATGGGATCAAAAAACTTTTTTTCTCTAAAATTTGGGGGGTTTTTGATACCGTCGCAAACAATTAAAAAATGACTAATTTTAACCAGCATGAGACTTCCATGTGACAGAAGACGACGTATTTTGAAAATTTTAAAATTGGATAATAATTTAGTTATGGGATCAAAATTGGACATTTAAATTTTTTTGAATGAAAAAAATTGACAGTAGACTAGTGCATGTCCACTGAGACCTTGGTTGTGGTGAAAGACAGAGCGATATGGTTTTATTTTGGAGTTTGCAGTCTCTTACGATTTTATTGAACTAATGCAATTTTTTAATGCACTTAATTAAAGATGACACAACCACCGAACGAACCAAATTTGCAACTATTCAGCAGCATGCTAAACCGAAAATTGAAAGCATATCTTGAATAAACAAAGAGTGAAATAGATAATGTATTTCATATTTCATTTTATTTTCATATATTCTAATTATCCAAATAACTAAAGGCCAACAATTAATATATGCACAATTGAGTTAAATTTGTTGAAGAAACGTTCCAATAAATAGTTAAAAAGGAACACAAAAACTCATATGAGACGGTCTCATGCATGAGACGGTGTTGTTGAGGAACTCGGCTTCGAATCCCACGTGGCGGGGGAGAGTGGTGTCGTCGTGGGGCTCAACGACGTCGTTAATCCACTTGTCGACGCGTCGAGGTGGTTTGTGACGGTGGCCTGGATGGTTTTGCCCAAGATTGTAACGTCGTGGACATGTTCGATCGTGACGCTTGGTGTGCCGCTTGTTGACACTATTGTTAATCTGCTGCAGTTTAAACCTTTTTCGTGCGTGAGTTGGTTATAAGAGAGAATGACTACGGTTTCTACAAATTATGGAGAGTAAAGGATGAATTTGAGGGGAATGACTACGGTTTCTACAAATTATGGAGAGTAAAGGATGAATTTGAGGGGATTGACTACGGTTTTCTAGAAAATATGGAAATTCAGCCCTTATAAGTTATATATATGAGGGAGAGAGAATGCGGTTACTAAGGATGAAATTGAGTAGTCCTCCGAGTCCTATTTTTCTACTATTTTCACTTTTCTTCTTCTTATATTCCTAGGTCCCGTCTGGTTCACGGATTGATCGAGATATGTTAGAATTATGATTTTAATCTCAACCAATCTATCGTTTTGTTTGTGGGATGAGGGCCATGATATAGTTCAAGCCCAAGTATAAATTAAATATATTAAATCCCTCTATGGAAGGATATGTCAATCTCATGTGAATGCTGAGATATAACATATCACAAATGCAATATTATAAATTGTGCTTCTATTGTTTGAATGATTTCACAAGAATAAAGTGTAGTTGTTTCAATTCAATTTAAGGATATTTATGACATTTCAATAGGTATCTCATATAATCCCTCAATCAAATCCTACAATCGAAACACATATCTTGATTCAAACAAATCAAGTCCAATCAATTCAGTCTTACTCAATCTCACTCAATCCTATCACACATAATCAATCTAGTCCCCTAAACCAAATGATCCCTATAAGTTATTTAAAAACAATAAAAAAAAAAAAAAAAAATTCATTTTCTTTTTCATGTTATTATTAGTTTTGGTACATTGTTGAACAAAAAGGACCTCAAATAAATTTAAAGGCAAAATATATGATCACATGTAAATTGACGAAAGTACCCCTATTTTGCCGAAATCATTTTTTGTAATAATTTGAAAGTCAAAAGTCAAAAGTTAAATATTTAAAATGCAATTAGTAATAAAGATAAGTCATGTTTTTACAATTTGTCCTTATAACAGTGACACTGCTTTTGGAAATTAAATCCAAAATGGTCCTATAACTTATCACCTTTTTTGAAATGGTCCCAAGAAAGTTTGACTAACAAAATTAGTCCCAATTTTTTTCGAATTGTACAATTTTAGTCCCAAAATTCGCCGGAGACTCGGAACGACACAAAACAGCGTTGTTTCGTGTCATGCGCAACTCACGTGCTTCTGACATGGATTTATAAGCCAATTAAAAAAAACCCGTCGGACACATAAGCCAGGGATTCTTAATACCAAATAAACACAAAAAATTAAAAACATCTTCAGCTCAATAAATGTTATTCAAAAACTGAAACCCTCAAAAATCAAACTTCACAAACAAAAAATCACACTACCCGAATTCTAAACGACACACACACGATGAGCTTTCACTATATTGGGACATTTCAATCGCGAGATTTTTGAAAGAGATTTGGGGAAAAAGACAACTGAGATTGGTGAATGGGAAACACAATTTTTAGAGTGTTAATTTGGGGAAGATGATTTTTGGGTGTTAGTTTGCCTTAATATATTGATTTAGTTTTTTAGGGGAATTAATGACGTGGAAAAAAATGAATTTGTTATTAAAAATAAATATAAATTATTATTATTAACACAGTCAGCATGCCCAATCATCAGTTGTCGGAAATTCCCAATTTGAAGGCGCACATGAATTTCGCATGACAAGAAATGACGTCGTTTCGAGTCTCCGACGAATTTTGGGACTAAAATTTTATAATTCAAAAAAAATTGGGACTAAATTTGTTAGTCAAACTTTCTTGGAACCATTTCAAAAAAGGTGATAAATTATGGGACCATTTTAAATTTAGTCCCCTACTTCTGCATGGTAAGTGTGAGAATGATTAGAATATCACCGTTGAATTGGTGATAGGAGAAATCTAAAATTAATAGAACAAACAATCAGGATACAACAACTTTTCACAATTTACATGGAAAGAATATACAATACATGGATAAAGAATAATTAATCTTTATCTCTAAACCCCCTGAAATTTTAACCAAAGATGAAGCAAAAATCAAACTTAAATTTTTTCAAATGTGAAGGAACAAAATAATCACATGCAATTTTGGCACGCTTATGGGAATTCTCTTAACACGACACGAACCGACTCAGGAGAAGATTAGTGACCTAAACCAATTGCACAATTGAGTTAAATGAAGAAAAGTTAAAAAAGGAAGTACAAAATCGTAAGTATTGGGACATTTCAATAAGTGTGCGAGGCGTGAGCATTTTTTGAGGAAGAGATTTGGGGAAAAAAGAACAACATTGGTGAGATTGGTGAATGGGAAACACAATTTTAGAGTGTTAATTTGGGAAGATGATTGCGACTGCGGGGAATTTTTTTGAAGCATGGGCTGTTGAATGCCATTTATCTTTCATAAATCACAAATATTAAAAACCAATGATTTAGATTTTTAGGGAATTAATGACTTAAATTTCGTTCAAACAAATCAATCAGGAAAAAAAATTAATTTGTTATTAAAAAAATATAAATTATTAATCATTTTTTGATTTGAAAAAAAGTCAAAGGATTAAATAAATAAAGATAAGTCATGTTTTTTACAATTTGATGCCCGAGAAATAGAAATCCCATAAGATCAAAGGTCAGCCATATTAACAAAATTCAATTTTTTTTGATTGTACAATTTTAGTCCCAAAAGGAAATTCCCAATGAGTTTGATGCGGAGACCATGTTGATTTATGGCCAATTAAAAAAGAATTTTATAAGCCGGAGATGACAAATAAACACAAAAATAAAACATCTTCAGCTCAATAAATGTTTTTGACCCTCAAAAATAAAATTTTTAAAAAATTCTAAAGGGACACGATGAGGGATATATTGGGAGAAAAATTTTTGAAAGAAATTTATAGGACGAAAAAAAAAAAAAAAATTTGGGGAAGATGACAAGTCAAACCGTTTGAATAAGGAAGGGAATTAATGAGGAAAAAAAATGAATTTATTTAGGTTTTCTGGATCGGTATTGATACCAAGAAATGATTAGACCGTTGAATTGGTGATAGGAGAAATCTATTATTAATAATTTTGGGATAAAAACAAATTTCCCAAATCGGGAGATTTACATGGAAAGAATATACAATACATGGATAAAGAATAATTCTAATCTTTATCTCTAATAGTAAGACCAAGTTTGTAGCATAAAAATAGTTTAGAACTAGTAACAGTATTGAAACCAACTCAGAAAGGGACATGTCCCATGTGATCAAAAGTTAAAACTCGGACAACGACTATTTTTCCATTTCCAATATATAAAAACACATATTCTCCGCATTTGAAATAAAATATAGAGTTGTGTATATATAGAGTGAACAAGTTTCACATAACAAATCCGTGTGTAATGTTTCGGGCTTATTTGAGTTGAGCCCATATAATATTGGGCCAACAACTCTCTTCCATTCTTCCAATTTCACACGTTTAAAATTTCCCTTGCTAGCCTCCCAAATCATCTCCCTAATTTGTTTATTGACCTGTCAATTTGTTCACCCAAAATCTTGGAATTTCTGGTGGGATTGACTAATTGATTGATCCTCACCAATAAATAGAACAAAATTGCCAGTCATTCAACCACACCAAAATAGAAATAATGTGAGAGAGAAATACAGAAACTTTGAGAGAAAAAGGAGTGCTACCGTGGTTTGTGACAGTGAGGAGAATATTTGTGTAAACTCCATATACACCGTGTGAAAACCCCAAATGAGAACATAAGGCAAATGAACTACTCGACTAAAAATAAAAAGAAAAAAACCTAAAACCATAAGACCACAAGTCAGTCCAGAGGTCGGGGCCCCACTAAAAACCTCCCTAAAGTAAAACCCTCCTTAGGGCAAAACCTTCAGGTAAGGGAAAAAGGGAAACCCCTCTAAAATAAAGGCGTTACCCCGCAACACGGAAATAACCCTCGTGAGAAAAACTAACGAACAATATGAAAGTACTCCTTGTTCATATCAGAGAACTAAACATCTAAGAGAAAATCAGGACAAGGCCCAGTCCAATGTTGCTCCAAATGCATCTTAGCCAGGCGATCCGCACCCTGATTCCCCTCATGGTATATGTGGGAAACCCGGATATTCAGCACATATCGATAGTCTCTCACTTGGCTCCAAACAGCCTGCACATGCCACGGAACCGACGGAGGGCCCTTCATGAGAGCCTGAACAGCAAGATGTGAATCAGATTCAATCCAAAGGTTGAACCAACCTTTCTCAGCCGCATATTTGATAGCGTAAAAACAGGCCAATAACTCCGCCTCAAATGGGGTACATGGGCCTGTAGCACTGCAAATGCCCGCAACAAAAAAACCATGAGAGTTGCGAAATAACAGCCCTGCATACCCAATATCCTGTGAGGAGGAAACACTAGCATCAACGTTCACCTTGTACCATCCCGGGACTGGAGGAACCCAACGGAAGCCAAGGCAACAAGACGGAGGCTGCGCACACCCCTTGACAACTAGTCAGTGCAAGATGCTTAGGTCCTGGATTGAGTTGTGCATAAACCCAAGGGGCAACGAATCAGCCTCACGAATCAACGAGAGCAATATTATTATGCAACCATGAAAAGTCGGCGCAATATCCTCATATATCCGTCTGTTACGTAGTCCAAACCACCCAGATGAGTGTAACAAAGGTTAAACGACACAGATTGAACACCTGTTTGCTGAATTGCAATCTAGTGGCCTGCAAGAAAATATCGAGAAACCCATTACCATAATGCAAAGTACAATAAAAAATGCGGGTCACCTCGTCATACAAACGCCGGATGAAAGAGCAATTGTCGAGGACATGATCCAGAGTATCAGGACCGGCAAAACATAAGAAGCAAACAGTAGGGCAGGAGATCCCAATGCAGCCAAGCTCAGAAGAAGTCGGAAGTTTATGCCATATCGCCCGCCAAATAAGAGTGTTGCGGCATAGAGGGATGAAGCTGCCCCATATCCACCCGGACCAACTCGGGTTAATGGTAGGTCCACAAAGAAGAGAGTAAGCCTCCTGTGAGGTAAGAGTTCCCTACAACTGGATGGCCAAACCCTCCGGTCCCCATCCAAAGATATAGGCAGCCGAAGAATATCAATGACGATGTTGGTGAACTGAACAAAGAACACCTCATCAAAATGCCAAACCCCATCGTATGAAGAGTATGAAGGATCCCTTGAGGAATGCCAATACGGTCTGTAATGATATAACCAAGCCAATTATCTCTCCAGAAATCAACTCTAGAAAGCTCCCCCACAATCCATTGGGAACCGGCTTGAAGTCGCGGAATGTGGCGCCGAATACCGGTCTAAATTGAGGAAGAACGAATGAAATGATGAGGAGTTCCAGCAGGCGTGAAATAACGCGTAACCAATAGGCGGTGCTTTTCGTCAGGACAGCTTAAGAGATCCCAAGCGAACTTGCACAAAAAGGCATCGTTAGCTAGACGAATGGAACGAATACCAAGTCCCCCAGCCTGAACGGGGGCACAGCAGCGATCCCAAGCAACCAGAACAAATCCCTGCCGTGTGACATCTCCAGTCCAGAAGAAGTTACGGATAACAGTCTCAAGCTTACTGATAAAAGAGCGAGGCCAACGATAGATCATCATAGAGTGTACTAAGCTCGCGGCGATAACACTATTAATCAAACAACGACGGCCGTCCCGGGAAAGCGACGAACCCGTCCAACGATCGTACCGAGCAATCACCGCATCGGCAAGGTGAGCTAGGTGGCAAGCACGGGGGGCACCCTTAAAGTTTGGCACACCAAGATAACGGAAAGGAAGAGTGCCCGCCGAAATGATAGTCCTATGACGAACTGCAGCTCGAACTCTAGGAGTGACTTTCAAACTGTAATATACACTAGACTTCCCAGGATTAAAGATTTGTCCCGAGAGTTGCCCGTACTCTTGCAAGATCTGGCTGAAGGCATTAACATTGGCCGTAGTCCCCTTAAGAAAGATCATCACATCATCCACGTAGAGGAGAATGCGTGGTAGGCGGCTATGAAAGTGTAGATGTCCCGTGGTTGCACGCCAGTCAAACCAACGAGCCAAGGCATCCTCGGCAAAGCAAAAGAGGAGAGGGGAAATAGGATCCCCTTGACGGACCCCTCTAGAGCAACCAAAATATCCACGGGGGACCCATTCACCAAAATAGAAAGTCGGGCGGAATGCAGAATGAAGGTAATCAAAGTGCGAAATCCGTGTGAGAAACCCAGCTTGCCGAGAACCGAATCAAGAAACGACCAAGAAATCGTGTCAAAGGCCTTGGAGATATCAATCTTGAAAGTCATATTGCCTTCCCGACCCATATCGATGCAGTTAATCGCGTCCGATGCCAGGGCGATGCACGTGTGAATGTGGCGGCCAGGAACGAAGCCGAACTGACCCGGATGAAGACAGGAAGAAGCAATGCTTCCTAAACGAGTAGCAAGAATTTTGGTGAAGGCCTTGAAAATGAAGTTTCCCATCACAATAGGACGAAAATCCTCAATACGGGTCGCATTGGGAACCTTAGGAATGAGCATAACTAAGCTGGAATTCAGACCGGGAGGGAGTACCTGTGTATGGAAGAAGTGGCGAATAGCAACACAAACATCCCGCTGAATAATAGACCAGCAATTGTGGTAAAAGACCCCACCAAAGCCGTCAGGGCCAGGCGAGCTATGAGCATCCATGCCAAAGATCGCCGTTTTGATCTCCTCATCATCAGGAACCGAAAGGAGATTGGCATTGTCCATCGCAGAAATCACCGGGACCAGAAACCCATCCAAGCTGGAAAAATCCGCATGAAGAGGAGTGGTAGAGGTGAAAAGATCCGAGTAATATTGCACAATATGCTCCTCAATAGTCGCAGGGTCCGAAGTCAGAACCCCGCCAATATTATTTAACGCCAGAATGGTACTACGAGTCTTACGAATACTGTGTATGCGGTGAAAAAATGTGGAATTTCGATCTCTGTCGCGCAACCATTGAAGTCGATTCTGTTGAGTAATGAGCAGGTTTCGACTATGTAAGAGGGTGTTCAAAGTATGTGTCGCCTCCATCTCCTCAATAAAATTCGCGTCACTGTCCCCATGAATGGCTATATGTTCCTGAATACTCCCATGACGGTCGGTAGCAGTATCAATAGCATCATAGATGTTCCCAAAGGTATGTATATTCCATGCTTTCAGGTGACGTTTAAGCCGACGAAGTTTGAAAGTGACCAGAGAAATCGGATCCAATGTCGGAGTCGACTTCCGCCATGACGTAGAAACCTCAGACATGAACACCAGGCCGAAAGAAAGCGAAAAGGTCTTGGTGCATATGGACGGGAAGTGAGCAGCTCGAGCTTGAGCGGATGATGATCAGAAGCAACCCTGGGAAGATTCAATAACTGAGCTGAGCTCCAAAGACCGAGAAAGCCATGGTTTGCGATGGCACGATCAAGACGAGCCATAATAAGACGTGGACGTCTCGTCACCCAAGTAAACTGAGTGCCAGATGCCTCAATGTCCATCATGTCAGCCTACGAAAGAAACTCTTGAAAATCCGCGGTCGAACGATTATTATAAGGAGAATAAGGTTGGCGTTCATGCGCCCCCAGAACAGCGTTGAAGTCGCAAATAATACAAGAGTTCCCCACACAGAGGGGTATCAAATCCGTCCAAAGAAGACGACGGGTAACGGGAGAGGAATGAGCATGCACAAAACATAACACATATGAGATATCAGATGACTCGTAACGGACGGTTACAACCTGGGGGGAGCTAAAAATAACCGTAGTGGAGGCAGAGTGCTCAGAATGGCAAAAAACCCAAATATTAGGGCGTAAAGGAGCACGGACATTCTCAGTAAGGAGGACGAGACCCGTGCTGGTAAGAAAACACCGAGGTAGCGAAGAAGATAAAATCTTAGGCTCGAAAACGCCCAACCAATCAGGAGAGTGACGTCTACAAAGATGCCTGAGAGCGTTTCGGGTATGATCATTACCCAAACCGCATAGATTCCAAGATAGCACAATCATCGTGTCACAGGTGAGATACCGTGCGTCGGCGGTAAGTTATCACATTCAGCAGCCCAAGACCCAATACGGTGTAGTTCCGAACCCGAGTCCGGTGAGCTGACCAGATAGTTCCTCTGAACCGGGGGAGTTACAGTTGATACCTGAAGGGTGGCATCCTGTGTTGTTTTGCCACGAAGGACAGAATCGCACTTCACCGAGTCGGTGGTCTTGTTTGTCCTCCTCTTATCATGACGACGAATCGTAATGGTGCGTTCAATATCGCTCTGTGTATGTTGTAAACCGTCATCATCTGAAGACGTGTGTCCATCCTCCGGAAATTGCAAATCAGGGTCAAGAGAGGCGAAAGCGTTGGTTGCTAACTCAGGGTGCAAGTCTTTATCCTTTGTAAAAGAATGAGTGGAGACATCATAGGCATGCTCGACATAGGTGTCCATTAGCGCAGCTGATGGAGAGCCCCCATGCGAAGCCTGAGGTTGATCATTTGGAGGCAGGACCTGCTGATTCTCTACAGAAGAAGGCCTAGTGGTGAGGTCGGTTTTGCGTTTCTGAGCACGGCGAGCACGTCTACCACTCACTTGGACCCATTCCGGATTAGCAGTTGCGGCCGATGGAACCGGTTTGGGAGGAACCACGGGAGCAGGGGGTTCAACATGACGACAATTATCCAGGTCATGGCCTAATGTACCACAACCAGTGCAAAAAGCCGGGTGCTTCTCATAACCGACAGATGCAGTGGAACAATGCCCAGACCGCTCAAACATCACAAAGAATTCCTTTTCCTTTCTAAGATCCAAATCAACCAAGACCCGAGCATAGTGACACATGGACCTAGTGCGCGTGCGTTCATCAATATTAATAACTGGATCAATCGCCGAAGCAATAGACTCAATGATAGGCTCATAGAAATACTCAATGGGGAGCTCATGTTCTGAGCCCGTTGTTCCTTTTATATATTTTGTTTCTGATTTTTTGCAGGTTTAATATGTGTCGAGAAGAAGGAGGAAGACGACGGATCCACCTAACACCGAGAATAAAATATAAAATGAACAAATTTCACATAAAAGATATGTGAACAAAGTATAGAAAAAAGGGTTTCAAACAAGGGAACCATGAACCTGATCAAGAGGTATTATTTATATTATTAAAGTGTACTAGTCATGATAATTTTAAGGTATGACTTATTGCTACAAAAAGAGTATTACTCGTGATATTAAAGGGTATGACTTATATTACAATAAGAGTATTAATAAAGACAACGGAAGGGTATGAAATAAATTACAAGAAAGTACTAATCGTGATAAATGAAAAGTCAAGTCTATAAATATGAAACTAATTTTATGGGCAAGTCTATAAATTAAAAATAATTTAACGATAAACAAGTTTAACATATGCATACTCAATCAAAATGCTTATTAATAACGAGTGTCATATCTCATCGACTTTTTTAATTGTATAGAAATTGGGTCAGATGCCCTTACAAAATAATTTAGATATTTGTTTACTGTCTAAAAGAGATTATTTTTTAATTATATTTTGCATATATATAAATACATTTTATATGCGTATAAAAAATCAAAACAAAAAAATAGGTGACAATTTCTATTCAGGACAGATGAAGAGATGCAGATAAAAAAAGAGAGAAGCGGATATGAAAATAGAGAGAGAAGCGTTTTTTGGTATAGTAACAAACTTTTCTCTTCACAGTAACATATTTTTTTCTTTACAATAATATATTTTGAGTATATAATAACATATTTTTCAATTACTTACAGACATATATGAGTACTTCGCAGCAACACATTTTGAGCATATAATAACACAATTTTCAATAACTTATAGACATATATGTATAATTTTTAATATTTTACAGACATATATGAGTATACGTTATTTGTCACTGTAGTAAGACACACATGTACTTACAGTAATACATATTTTTCCTAGTAATAATACAAATCTCTGTTGGGATATTTTAGTTTTGATGAATTATGTCAAAACATTATCAACTTGTGTTATTTAAGTTAATCTACAAATAACAAGTTGAGGGAGAACAAGAAGAAAAGCGGTCTTGATTTGTCCGATCTGGCGGTGATCGATCTTAATGCACCGGTGATCACGATCTTTGAATCTGTGGTGACGAATCTGGTGACCTAATCTTCTTGACGGATCTGGTGACTAGATCTGGTGACCGGATCTTCTTGACGGATGTTCTTGACCACATCTGGTGACCGGATCTTCTTGACCGATGTTGTGCTAATCGATCTATTTGTCTTGACGGATCGAGATTAAATCTGCGGACCAATCTGCGGACGAAATCTGTGGAGACCGGACCGGAAATCTCCGCAGACCAGAGTCTGCGGACAGATTTGCAAACCCGAAATCAAAGAAATTTGATCAGATCTATTAGACACACAAAAATCTGTCCAATGAGAAGATGACAACACATATATTGATGTGACATAAAGGCGCAAACAAAAAGTGCAAAAGGACAAAAAGAAAATTTGGAAGACTATTAGTATGGATTTGATTATTACTTTCCAACGGTAATATTTAAATCTACACTATAAATACATTGCATTATCTTCAAAAGAAGATAATGGAGGATGCTGCAAAGTGAAGATTAAAGCCAAATATTCAAACATCTCCATTCAAGAACACAGAGCTTTTAATATCCAAATTTACCCAAGAGTATTCTTCATTATTTCTAAGCATAAATGTAATATCCTAAGCATAGAGAGATTTTCCCAACCTTAGCTTAAAGGCTAAAACAATGTAAGGGAAAATCTCACCTAGTTGGAAATAACACCAAACCCATATCCTTCCTTGAGAGAGAAAATTAGTGGTTAAGTGAGGTAGTTAAGAAGCAATCCCGTAAGGGAGGGTAGGAAATCCCGTAAGGGAGGGTAGGCAAGTCCCGTAAATAATCCCGTGAGGGAGATAAATCCTGAGAGAGTGAGAACTCATTAAACATCTATAGACGATCCCGTGAGGGAGATAAATCCCGTTGAGTGAGAGCTCCATAAATATCTGTTGGTTAAGTTGGTGCCCCATGAAGGGAAGAGTGGATGTAGGACAAGTTCCTCCGAACCACTATAAAAATATGTGTGTTCTTATTTGCTTTCAAATTAACTGCCATACATACTTTAGCAAATCTGCATAACACACATTTGAAATTTTTTAAAGTCACCTCTCATTGAGATTTTACGAGTTTTAAATCGGGTTTTTTGGGACCAACAAGTGGTATCAGAGCAGGGGTTCAAATGTTCACTAGATTTTAATGTGAACACCTGAACTGATTTTTTTTGTTAAAACCCATTTAGTTTAAAATGCATATTATTTATAAAATTCATGTAGGTAGACAATCATCTTCTCATCATTTTTTTTAATGCATCAAATGTTCTTCATTATTTCACTTGTTTAACTAACACTGTTTTTCTCGTATGTTTTTTTGGTTGTTAGTTAGTTTTGGCGTCATTATCAAAAAGGGGAAAATTTTTGGGATATTTTAGTTTTGATGAATTATGCCAAAACATTATCAAGTTGTGTTATTTAAGTTAATCTACAAATAACAATTTGAGGAAAGAACAAAGCGATCTTGATGTAGTCATCGGTGACACGATCTTGACCGGCGAATCTTCTGTGACTTGATCTGGTGACGATCACGAGTGACCGGATGTTCTTGACCGGATCTTCTTGACGGATCTGGTATCCGAAAAATCACTTGACGGATCTTCTTGACGATGTTGTGCTAATCGATCTCTTTGTCGGATCGATAGGAGACGAAAACAATCCGAGACGAATCTGCAAGACCGAAATATTCTGGACGAAATATCTTGACCAAAATTCTGCAGACGAATTATCACGGACCCAGATTTTTACAAACCCGAAATCAAATTGATGATCGGATCCGATTAGGCACACAAAAAGTTGTCCAATGAGAAGATGACAACATATATATTGATGTGACATAAAAGTTCGCAAACAAAAGTGCAAAAGGACAAAAGAAAAATTTGGAAGACTATTAGAATGGATTTGAATATTACTTTCCAACGGTAATATTTAAACTACACTATAAATACATTGCATTATCTTCAAAAGAAGATATTAAAGCCAAATATTCAAACATCTCCATTCAAGAACACAGAGCATTTAATATCCAAATTTACCCAAGAGTATTCTTCATTATTTCTAAGCATAAATGTAATATCCTAAGCTTAGAGAGATTTTCCCAACCTTAGCTTAAAGACTAAAACAGTGTAAGGGAAAATCTCACCTAGTTGGAAATAACACCAAACCCAAACCCTTTCTTGAGAGAGAAAATTAGTGGTTAAGTGAGGTAGTTAAGAAGCAATCCCTTAAGGGAGGGTAGGCAATCTCGTGAGGGAGATAAGTCCCGTAGGCAATCCCGTGAGGGAGATAAGTCCCGAGAGAGTGAGAACTCATTAAACATCTATAGGCGATCCCGTGAGGGAGATAAGTCCCGTTGAGTGAGAGCTCCATAAATATTTGTTGGTTAAGTTGGTGCCCCATGAAGGGAAGAGTGGATGTAGGACAAGTTCGTCCGAACCACTATAAAAATATGTGTGCTCTTATTTGCTTTCATATTAACTGTCATACATACTTTAGCAAATCTGCATAACACCCATTCAAAAAAATTTAAAGTCACCTCTCATTTAGATTTTACGAGTTTTAAATCGGGTTTTTCGGGACCAACAAGTGGTATCAGAGCAGGGGTTCAAAAATTCACTACATTTTAATGTGAACACTTGAACTGATTTTTTTTGTTAAAACCCATTTAGTTTAAAATGCATATTATTTATAAAATTCATGGAGGTTGACAATCATCTTCTCATCATTTTTTTTAATGCATCAAATGTTCTTCATTATTTCACTTGTTTAACTAACACTGTTTTTCTCGTATGTTTTTTTTGTTGTTAGTTAGTTTTGGCGTCATTATAAAAAAGGGTGAAATTGTTGGGATAATTTAATTTTGATGAATTATGACAAAACATTATCAACTTGTGTTATTTAAGTTAATCTACAAACAAGAACAAGTTGGGGATTTGTCTTGATCTGTGGTGACGGATCTGGTGAGCAGATACATCTAACAATCTGGTGACGAATCTGGTGACGATCTGGTGACCGGATCTGGTGACGGATATTGCTGACAAGATCTGGTGAACGATCTGGTGACGAATCTTCTTGACGATCTTTGTGCTAATCTGATCTGTTGTGTTGATCATAATCTTGATCGATCTCTTGATCTGATCGGTCGGTTAAGAGACAAAAATCTGCGGACGAAATATCGGGACAGTTCGACTGAGGACCCGAAATCTGTAGACCAGAAATCTGCAGACCATAATTATGCAGACCAGATTTTTACAAACAAGAAATCGCGATTTGATCGGATCCAGATTAGGCACACAAAAAGTTGTCCAATGAGAAGATGACAACACATATATTGATGTGACATAAAGCTGCAAACAAAAGTGCAAAAGGACAAAGAAAAGCTGGAAGACTATTAGTATGGATTTGAATATTACTTTCCAACGGTAATATTTAAATCTACACTATAAATACATTGCATTATCTTCAAAAGAAGATAATGGAGGATGCTGCAAATTGAAGATTAAAGCCAAATATTCAAACATCTCCATTCAAGAACACAGAACATTTAATAGCCAAATTTACCCAAGAGTGTTCTTCATTATTTCTAAGCATAAATGTAATATCCTAAGCTTAGAGAGATTTTCCCAACCTTAGCTTAAAGGCTAAAACAATGTAAGGGAAAATCTCACCTAGTTGGAAATAACACCAAACCCATACCCTTTCTTGAGAGAGAAAATTAGTGGTTAAGTGAGGTAGTTAAGAAGCAATCCCGTAAGGGAGGATAGGCAATCCCGTGAGGGAGATAAGTCTCGTAGGCGATCCCGTGAAGGAGATAAGTCCCGAGAGAGTGAGAACTCATTAAACATCTATAGGCGATCCCGTGAGGGAGATAAGTCCCGTTGAGTGAGAGCTCCATAAATATCTGTTGGTTAAGTTTGTGCCCCATGAAGGGAAGAGTGGATGTAGGACAAGTTCGTCCGAACCACTATAAAAATATATGTGTTCTTATTTGCTTTCATATTAACTGTCATACATACTATAGCAAATCTGTATAACACACATTCGAAAAATTTTAAAGTCACCTCTCATTGAGATTTTACGAGTTTTAAATCGGGTTATTTGGGAGAAAAACATTTCATTACAAAGTCACCAAAAAACTTACAACCAGATACAAAGTGAAGAAAATTTCTGCATTTTAGTTCAAATTTGAACTAAAGTGCCACGTACTTTAATTCAAATTTCTGCACTTTGTATCTGGTTGTAATGGTTTACCCAATCTTGTATCTAGTTGTAATTTTTTCTTATTTAAATTCGAATCCTTCAAGGAAACATAAGATCAACGAATAATGCGTAACCAATTATATGAATATATATACACATCAAACATATATCAACAAATGATCAAATCCATATTCGAAAATCGAAACAGAAAAGTGGAAGATTCAAAGATAGATTACCAAAAAAGAAAAGCTAATTAACTGTTTACTGTGTGAAGCCTCCTGGCAAGTTCAAAAGACGCAAAAGCTTCAACACACGCATACTCCACTTGCGCATCTGACAGCTTACCACGACGACCCCAATCTGATTCCACAACCGTTGGCTTATCGATCCCAATATTGAACGCAGTCACAACCAATTCGCTCTGCGTCGCGTTTCTCAGCTCCGGCCGTCTATAGAACTGCGCCGCAACATCACGCAAGTCTCTATACGCCACTGGGCCCTCAACGAAACTCAGACACTGATCGGTCAACATGTCGAGCTTTGACTCCACGTCCACGCCGAAGAAAGTGCGGGTCGGGTCGGAGAGGAACGAGTCGAGGCAGGGCGGGTAATCCGACATACGGAGGATTTGTATTACGAGGCAGCGGTCCCCCACGCAGAACTGAACGGTGGCGATGATGTCGGGGACGCCATCTGGACCGTTGATCAGCTCCATTTCGAAACCGATGTGGCGGTGGATAAAGCCGTCGGAGTTGACGCCGTTGATCCATTCCGTCACGGCTTGGGGGTGCTTTGTGACGGTGGTCAGGACGGTTTTGCCGAAGATGGTAACGTCGTAGAGATGCTCCACTGCTCCCTTTATGTCGTAGTGCGCTCTAATGCTGCTTGCTGACGCCATGGTTTAGATTTCGTATTTCAATTTTCATAGGTTGAAAAAGTACATATTATATAAGATTTTGTATTTCATATATTTTTTGGGGTGTTAATAAATTAAAATTATGTGTATATCTTTTATACAATAAGTATCTTGGTAATTATCAAAGTATATATCAATATTTATCTTTAAGATTTGAAACAGATATTTTCCCAATTCGACAATATATTTGGTGGAAAATTTCTATATTCAAATAGTTTTAATTTTTAATTAGGTCTTGTATGCCTCTACCGTACACTCCGTAGTATATTAAAGTTTGTAATTTATAGTACTAAGATTTGCTAGTTGTTACATTGAAACGTTAAAATAGGCTGCACATTTTACTGTTATATGTTGCAAGTTTTAGTATAATAAATTGCAGGTTTTTAAAATACACTATGAAGTGCACGATGCATCTGGTGCACACGAGACACACTCTTCAATTTTAGACCGATTAAAAGTTACTATATGGATATATAGATGTTATTGTATCGAAGAGTTTAAGTTATTACTCTCTCCCGTCCCATTTTGTCGGTTATTTTAGGGTGTTTCACTTTCACACTATTAAGAAAATCAAAAATAACAAAATACATATGTAATGTATCATTTTTACCTTTTTAATGCGTATTATCACAAACAAATTCATGTAAATTGACAATTATGTTAAACTCCTATCTAGAAAGATAACAAAATGGGACAGAAAGAATAAAAATAACTTTTCCACTTTGTCTTGGATAAATAAGTCACGAACATCGACGACGGGTATATAAATCTATGATAAAAAAGTTATGAGCATCGAACAATTGGTGTATAAAACTTAGTTTTCCTTTCATCGTACAAATAGTGTACATAGTCACAAACATCGATGGATAAACCAACTGTTCACAATTAAAACTTTTAATGGAAACAATGAATATTGTTTAGTAAAACTGACCAACTAAAACATATTAGTTGAATTGCTAATGTACAAATATATAAAAGTAGAAATCGCTCTAAATTTTTAATGTTAAATTGAGTAAAAAAAAATTAAAATAAATATTAATAAATTATAATCAGTTGGTAAATTTTTTTGAAATAAATATGTATGGAATAAATATTAACAAATTATAATAGATTGATAAAAATCTTCGAAAAAAATATGTAGAATATTTTAACAAACACTAATTAATGTTAAATTGGTAACAAATCTTTGGTATATGGAAAAGTTTTTGTGAATAGATATGTATGGAATAAATATTAAAAAATTATACTGGATTAGAATTTTATTGTTTGAAAAATATATATAGAAAATTTCATTTAAAATTTAATCTCAACCCTACATTTAAATTCATTTTATGTTATATTCTAGACAAAAACTTGTATGCAATATTGCATACAAGTGATATGTGCAATTGAGTCTTTTTTTTTCTCGCGGTCAGAGGAATTTGGTTTTATGGCAGATTGTTGGTGGGCCAATGGGCTTCTTCATCTTCTTCTCCTCGCCTTGAAATTTCCATGATCGATTTCCTCTTCTTCCTTTTCTCTTCTGGCGAATCTCATAGGCTTTCTTCTTCGTCGTTCGTGCCCTAATTTTCTTTTTTTGCTCCGATTATTGGATGAAACCAGGACATTCAATTTGAATTTCGATGTGGATTCTACGAGAAGAATAGAGAATATGTGTGTGATGTTTGGATTACCCCTCAACACAAAATGTGTGATGAAATTCAGATCCTTCTAAACTTTTTTTTTTTCACGCTGTTATGTAAATCTGTAATTTTGGACTCAACATTTTTTTCGCGTTTGTACTGGTTTTTGTTCATGTAGTAACATTATTTTTCTTATATGGTAACACTCTTTTTGTTCATGTAGTAACGCATCAAATTGTTCTTTAAATTTGTAATTTTGGAGTGTAATTTTTTTTCGCGCTTGTACTGGTTTTGTTCATGTGGTAACACATTTTTCTTCATATGGTAACACTTTTTGTTCATGTAGTAACACATGTTTTTTTAGTAATATGTAACACTGTTCATATATCGTCGTAATACTATGTGAATACTCATGTGTTACCATATGAACAATAATGTGTTACCTTGTGGGCTATAATATAGTAACACTTATACATAGATGTAGTAACGCACAAAAATTTGACAAAAAAAATAAAAATTCAATATAACAATGTAGTAACACTTATACATAGATGTAGTAACACACAAAACTTTGACAAAAAAATAAATAAAATTCAATATAATAATGTAGTAACACTTATACATAGATGTAGTAACACACAAAAATTTGAGAAAAATAAATTTTTTTTGGGTATAGTAGGAATCGAACCCGCGACCAAATTCATTAGCAACAAACTGAACCTTTGCTTGGCATATACCGCTTGCCCAAGCCCGACCCGCCGGGATGGAACCATGAATTTTAAGCAATTTTTACCTTATTTATGTTATATTGCACATAACACTAGTGTGCAATATTTCACACAAGACTTTCTCTTAAGCATTATTTGTGTGAAAGAAAAATTTATCTCTAATATCAACAATGATATAAAAAGTTCAAATTCAAAAAAGATACATTGATCAAAATCAAGACTGAGAAAGACTAGTTGAATGCAAATTATTTCTCTTATCTCTTTTCCCTACAAGCCTAAATTTTTATTTGAATTTTCCAACAACAACAAATATTTTCATTTTTGTTATACACCAAAAATTACGGAAGGATGTTTGTGATGTGGCTATGTGATTTGGTGATACAAACAAGTATTAATGAGAGTGAAGTGTATTCAATGAGGAACAAAGTGAATGTTCTTCATTGAATGGCAATGATCAAGATTCAGAAGAATAAATGCAAGTAAGTAAATGCGAGAGGATTTGGGCCGAAGGCCTATTTTGTTGGCTGATAAAGCCGTTGTATTGAATGTGAAATTTGGTGACCCTTTAATGAGTCTTAACTTCTCCTATTTATAGTACAAAGTGACCATCTAGTTGGCCTTGCTACAACTCTTGATGGAATTTGTCCGAGCATTAATTGTAACCAGCTACTTTGGACTCTACAGTATACTCTAAATCTTAGTTTCGTATTACTAAACACGCCACCCGCAACTCTGAATTGGCGGTTTGCAGGTAGCGTGGAGATTTGCGCCTAGGTTTTCCCTTTTGAGTCCGCGGCGGTAGAACCAGCAATATCCTCAGAGTCTTCTCGGCCATTTTGGGTAAGATTCTCTGATGTTGGTTGTTTACGTGTTAGGTTAAACAAAATCATTCCTTGGTAAGCGGGAAACCTTTGACTTAAATCTTCTCTATCCCATAAAATTGGCTTAAGTATAATTTGCCTCTTTATGTATGCAAATGACTTGGGAGTCACTGGCTAGAACGGGACGATTCGCGAATGAGTTGCCCGGGCGTGGAGCGAAATCACCCGCTTTAAGGAGACTAGCGGTGCATGGTCGACCAGCGGGCAGGGCGAGTACCTGGCATGGGCGAGCACCGGGCGACCATTAGACGCGGGCGAGCACCCGGCACGGGCGGGGGCCGGGCGAGCGAGCAAAAGTGGGGAGTGGGCGAGCTCCGTGAGACAGGCGCGGGCGAGCGCGCGCACGAGTGGAGTGCGGAGCGGGCGGGCGTGTGCGGGCTGGGCGCGGGCAGGCCGAGCGAGCAAGTGCGGGCAGGCCGGGCGAGGCAGGCGAAGGCCGAGCATGTGTGCTCGTCGGGTGTGGGCGAAACCTTGTGTGGTGGCGGGTGGTTATGGTTGTCGCGCTTTGTCTTGGGCGAGTAGCGATGGTCGCCCGGGCGGGTGAGTAGTGGGCGTCGCCTAGGCGGGCGAGCAACAAGGGTCGCCCGGGCGGGCGAGTAGTAATGGTGCGAGTAACTCGTCCATCCTTGAATTCGGCCGGGCAAGTTCGTCCTTGGCTCATGAGAATTTGCCCCATGTCTCGATTTTAATAGAGGTGATTGCGACTTAAGGATATAAGAAACCCAAATAATTTCCCGAGATTATTTGGTATACAACAATTTTATATTAACTTTAAATTTTTTGAGAGATTAATACATTATAACAGTGCATCGCACGGGTTCAAATACTAGCTAGTATCATTTAAATTGCACTTAAGTTGCATGATGCACTTAATGCAATCAAAATTTTGTCTCAAATGATATGATCATAATCACTAGTTTGGACTCATTAGTCTTTCTAATTCGATTGTGATCTGTATATGTTGAACATGTCTCCCTCCACGAACTTCAAAATTTTGAGTCCCTTCTGGCCATGGTTCCTAAATGGAAGTTTTTCATATGTAACATAATTAAAATTCATTTACAAATTAAAAAACCTCAAGTTGTAGCGTCTTCCAAATCATTTCCTCCTTTTAATGAGAGAGTACGGGGAGTAGGACATGCCTTACTAGCTAAGCAATTGGTGGGTTATGTAAATTAATATAAAGATACAAATATATGATGATTAAAGATACAAATATATGATGATTAAAGAGCTAAGCAATAAGCAATAAATTGTGTTCAATGTCCAAATTACACCCCGTCTCATCATAAGACGGGAATTAAGGGGTCACAACTACCATACTAACAGAATTTGCATTTAGCTGCAAACTGCAAATAGAAAGCATATTATCATGAATAAAGGTAATTAAGGGGCCGGTTTTGATTTTGATTTTGATTTTGCTTTTTAATAATGATAAAAGAGTGGCATAGATATATTTAATTACCTAGGTCAATTAAGAAAACATCAATTAAGAAAGAATTAAAGATTCTAATTAGCAACCAAATTAACCATTGGTACAACAAAACGTAACAAGAACCATAGTGCAGGATAGAAATTGATTAATGGATCCATTCATATGCATCAACACAAGATTTGGTCACCCTAACTAGCTACCCATGAAAAAACAAAAAAAACAAGAAAGAACAGTAAATTAAGCTAGTGAAATCAAAGGGTGGAGATCCACCTTGCGATCTTGAGATTTAAAAAAGCATGAATACAAGCATAGTGCACCTGCGGAATCGAGAGGTCCGTAAGACGAGCCCAGTCGTGTTCGACCCCCACAATGCCAATGGAGCTCAATAGGTTGCTCTGCGTCGACACTCCAATCATATTCCAGTCGTCTCTCCACTTGCAGGGCTTATCACGCAAATCCACCACCTGCACACTGCACGCTCCAATCGGAAGCAGTTTGTTCAACAGGTCCAACTTGAACGGTATGCTAGTACCCACCAGAATGTTGTTACCCTCCTTCAGGAATTGGTCCACCACATCAGCCCATGCATCCACAGGCTGGAACACCAGGCATCGGCTCCCAACGCAAAACTGCACCGTCCCGATGCGCGACGCCGTGAAGTCGAACTCGATTTCGAAACCCACGTGGCGGCGCTCACTGTTTCCGTCGGCCTTGACGCCGTTGATCCACTCTGCCACGGCACTGTGGTGCTTTGTGACTGTGGTCTGAATGCTTTGCCCGAAGACGGCGACGGTGAAGACACGCTCCGTCGCGTTCGTGTACAGCTCTGTGATGCTGCTGGCCGCCATTGTGTGACTGAGTGAAGAGAGAATTAGGCGACGTGGAATTATTCAAGATTCAAGATTTTGAAAGGATTCAAAATTTCTTTGCTTATTGCATAATTTGAAACACTCAACGTGATTGTTGAGAGTTGGTTACGGCGAAGAATAACTGTTACGAGAGAGAAGAAAATTAAACTAAGAAATAATTTATACATAATCTAAAAAATTAAAATATATATACAGTATCTGTATATAATTTTAAAAATAAAATAATTTTTTAAACTAAATTTAAGTTTATTTTTTAAAAAATAGTCTTATATAGATTAACATACAAAAATAAATATTTTCTAACCAAGTACTTATAATAATTGTTGGTCCCGAACGGGTTTCAGTGAGGGTTGAAGTCTAGAGGGGAGGGGTGAATAGACTTCAAAAATTTTTAGTGAATCAGGTGTGATTTGCAAGTATGCCTGATCAGAGTGCGATGTGAATCAGTTTGGACTGATATCCGACTTACTGATTTGTCAAACAAATCAGTTCGGCGTCTATCAGTTTAACTGATGGTGTGGAAGATAAGTTAACCCGTGTGAAAACTTGTTTTTAACAAATAAGAATTATGACCAGTAAACTTCAGATCAGATGACAAGGACGTCAAACTGATCAGATCAGTAGCTTGATGCTAATCTGATCCAGGTATAGAATATGCATGCAGATAACATGAGTAGTGTGCAAGTAAGTGTAAAGCAAATTAAAGGCACACAGATTTATAGTGGTTCGGACAACTTGTCCTACGTCCACTCTTCCCTATCAGCAGGGGCACCAACTTAACCAACTGAACTTAGTTTAATGTGTTAGTCCAACACAGTACAACCAACAGATGTTTCACGAGTTCTCACTCAACCAATCCCAGAAATCTGATCTAGAAACCCTAGACAGAAATCTTGATATAACAAACTTAACCTAACTTTTGTTTGGGTATAAGATTTGTGTTGTTCCAACTGGAATACTATCCTAACTTTTAAGTAGCCTAATGCTAGAGGATAGGTATTCTAAGCTAAGAACTATGGGATGAACACTTAAGAATAAATCTTCGATTTTGTGTTCTTCGTGCGGAAATTGCTTGTGCTTGAGCTTGATGATAATTTCCGTAACCTTACTATGAAGATTTGATCCCATATATATAGGCACGAAATCGAACTAGCCGTTGGAGAGCAATTCGAATTTTGATCTATTTAAGGTAGGTTTGCAGGTCCGATTTGATGTTCGCGGAGGCGACATGGCCGAAAGCATGCAAGCTTGTCCTTTCTAGCCGTTCAACTCTGAAGCAACTCGTCCTGCAATGTCAGTGTCGTACATACGTGTCTTGCTCTCATTGGTTATCAAGTACACTTATTCAGTGTTTGATTTACCAACTTAGGTTGACATTCTTCGTATCTGATGTTTCCGTATGACTTGATGTCCTTTTTGTGAACACCAGATTAGAGCTGGTCTGATCAGTCCAAGCTGATTAGTCTACCTTATTGAGTCTTCTGATGCAGGTTGTCTTAGCTCAACTTGTAGACTTGATTTCTCCATTTCTGATGTAGGTCTTTTGATCTTCTGATCTTCTGATCTATACATATTGAGTTCCCCCTCAATATGTGACCTATCTTGGTACATCAGCTATCTATACATCTTAGCTGATCGTCCTAGTCTGATATCTAGATCATCAGTCAGCCAACAGGTCTGACTGGTCCTATTACATTATCTGTTTTGGAACTTCCATCGAAACTATAAATTTCCCAACAATTTCCCCCTTTTGGATGGAACCAAAACAGATAAATCAGAAAAATGGATAAACAGAAAGAAAAAAAAGACAAGAACATAAGAAATCAGAAGACATTGAGATGATGTATCTTACAAGTACAGAAATGATTGTATCAGATAAATATCATTGAATGTTACATATATTTACTGCATAACTGTTCAATAAATAGTACGTGTTACATCGTAGTTAATTTAGTGATACCAGATCACAGAAGATTAAATTAACAGTCCCTTGTAACCAAAAGTACACCATTCACGACCTAGATGGAAATGAACAATCCATCATGAAAGGTTGAAGTGTAAGGCTCAGATTAGCTTGTCTTGACCAAGAGATTACACTAGTGCATGTTTAGTGCACTGAATAGGACCTACATGAGGACAAATTCTTCAGAACTGAACTAGGAAGAATTAGACCTCAGTGGTTCGTTATTTCTTAATCTTCGTCCCTTAAATAGGATCGCGTGTGGTTAGTAATTATTGCTTTGACTTATTACGGGTAGAGAATCAACGAGATTCAATACTTTATATCTTGGGCAATATTATTGGTCACATGCGATTGCTAAGATTTAATACGGAGAATTGTGTGCAAGTACGCTTGTTCGATTTGCCCCCTTGTGAGGTTCATAAGTTTTATCATACCAAATCTTACAAGTGGAACTAGTCTCGGGTATGGATAATAATGTTGAACCGTTCCTTTACCAAGGATAAAAGATATTAATTAATGGAAAGCTATTTCAGTGGCTTGAATTAATTAATGGGCTAGATAATCTTAAACACGGGAAATAATAACCGGGAGCCATATTGACTGTAATATGGATTAAGATGGATAGTGCAATATTAATTATGTAGTGGGATTAATTAATATTTATGGGCTTGAATAATATTGTGGCTCAATATTGATAATTCAAGATCCATTGGAAGGTTCAATCTTAATTCTCCTAAAGGCCCCTCAAGTACCCCAACATAAAGTCCAATAACTGAAAAAGGTGTTTAAAAATAAAATAAATTTTGTTGCTATTTTTCCTCATTAATTTCGAAAAATATAAATAAAAAGGGGAGAAATATTTTCTTTGAATTTTGTTATGGAATGAAGATATGTATTCTTGAAATACAAGATTATCTCATTAAATTCAAGAAATCTCCCACTTGGTTATTTATATGTTATTTTCGAAAATTTTGAAAGAATAAGGGAAAGAAAGATTTTCTTGATTTTCTTAAAAAGATATTTATGGAAGATATGTATTCTTGCAATACAGGTATATCTCATAAATTCAAGAAGATCCAAATCTTCAAATCTTTATCCTTATTTTTTTGAAAATAACCATAACAAGAGAAGGTGGGATTTTATGGAATTTTTTAATTATGGAGAAAAGAATATAGGAGATATATTCAAGATTTCTTGGAGATCAAGAAAAGATTTTTTCCTCCCTATTCCATGACAAAAAATCGGCCACCACCTATCTATAAATAGGAGATGATTTCTTCATCCCCAAGTACAATTCTAAGTGCTGGAAAAATTAGTAAATCCACAAAGGTGGTGCAACAAATTTTTATTTTCCCTTTTGTTAATTGTTCGCGAGTTCCTTCCACCGGATTGACGAGCAAGGACTAGGGAATACTTGAGAAGGCTTTTTGGTGTGTTTTTATCGACGAGACCATTGCCACTCCAAGAGGTTAGTTCACGTAAACCCGTAGCAATTCCGCATGCGTAGGATTTATGTGAACTGTTTATATGCATGATTTGTTGTTGAATTATTATTTGAATTAATATAGGATTAATTCATTCTAGTAATAATTGTTAGAATTAAATTTGTATTTAAATATTCATCTCGAATAGATCCGTGCAATTAATTTCCCAACAACTGGTATCAGAGCCACGGTTTCGGGCTCTGAATTTTAAATTGTAATTTAGTTCGTTTTCTTTAAATTTGAAATTGGATAGTAGAATTGCTAGATCTTTTTTCCAGGTATCCAATTGTTATGGAATTTAATGTGTTTATTTATGCATGCATATAAATTGTGGTTTTTTTTTTTAATTCGATTCGTTCGAGTTCGTTTTGCCTCGTGAGAAAATCCATGAGTAGATTAGAATTTATTTGATTTGATCAATGTAATAGACTAGTCTAGATCTAGGTTTATTTATTTTTGTAAATAAATTGTAACCGGATCGGAAACGGAGGCGGAGACAAAGAATTAAAAGATGGGATCCGGGCAAGGCGTAGGCGTCGTCGTCGCGTATAAAAGCGATTAAAGGAAGCACTTTTGGACATGGACGCCGGGCGGGCGACACGGGCGGGGCGAGGGCGGTCGGGCAGTTCGGGCCGGATAAAGTGATAGGTGGCCTTGGGCGACATAGTCTGGCCGAGGCGATTCGGCGGGGCGATAAGCCGAGGTCTTGTGGTGGGGCGATGCCGACTCAAGCGACGCTTGAGTGACGCAGGTGAGGCAAAGGGTCTGTGCCAGACAGATCCTGTGACCACCGACACCGCCGAAGTTTCGCTGAAAGGGCCGCAGGTGGCGTGTGCGGGCGCTTAAGCGAACGCCGCGACGGAACCGATTGACACGGCCGGAGTGCAAGGCGTGCACTCCGGCCCGCGAAGCTGGTCGATGACGTCACCAGACGTGGCGAACCTTTCGAGACGAACGATGAAGGCGAAAGAAGCGATTTCTCGAGATCAAAGACATGACAAAAAATAACCGTGACAATTGGATATGTGTGCCCAATATGTTTAATTTTTTTGTCTTGATGTTTATGCATTATTTTATGCTTATTTAAATTGTGTTTAAAATTTGCGATGCATGAGAAAAAGCGTTTTGAAAAATCTCACTTTAAAAAATTACTAAGTATGCTTAAACAATTAATTGACAATTTTATGGATAATAAAATTGAATTAATTTTTGACCTCCATGATTTATTTATTTGTGAATTTTTTTGAAGAAATTCCCCCGCGGACGGACGGTCAAAAGATAGCTTTCACATGAATAAATTCCAAATGGGTGATTGTGGATTATTACTAGCATGACGATGACCCCCACGAGGCTCGTTCAAAGCGAAATAATAATTACGTATTTAATCATGGTTATTACTAAGGTATAAAATTGATATGCATATACTTCCCCAAAGTCCCTGCCAATTTTATATTGGTCAAGTGGGAGCCAACTATTAATCTAGTTATTAAAGGTTTGTAATTGTTCTTGTTTGTAACTGCTTGAATGTGTTTAAATAATGACCCACCCCACGTGGCTTATTTAAAACTGTTTTTTGAGATGTTGGTGATGCATGTTCATATTTTTGAAATTTTAATATGAAACATGTGATCGAATTTTGTGATATATTTGTGCTTATGCATATTATTATTTATTTCAGTTCATCATGTCGCAACCTTTTAATCCACTGTTCAATATACTTAAAGACAATTTACTTACTGGTGAAAACTTATTTGATTGGAGTCGTAAACTTACTATTGTCCTCACTACACAAAGCCATAACTGGGTTCTCACTACACCTAAACCAGAAAAGCCAAATGATGAGTCAACTAAATCGGTTAAGAAAAAGAGTATCTCGTTGGGGGAGCGTTCCAATGAAATGGCAAAGTGTACCATCTTGGCTTCAATGTCGAAGTGTTGCAACACCAACACGAGCGTTGAGACCGCTGCGAGACATCATGACTAGTCTTAAAGCGATGTTTCAACATCGTCGAGTGTGTGGTCGTCGAGATCACCATGAGGGACTTGCTCTCTATGAAAATGGTGGAGGGAACGCCCGTAAGGGAGCACGTTCTCCAGATGATGGCTCACCTTAACAAACTTGAGGTACTTGGCGCTGAATACGACATCGAGACCCAAATCGATTTCGTGCTCCACTCTCTGCCGAAAGGTTTTGAACAGTTCAGGCTGAACTACCAGATGAACAATCAGAAGTTCTCGATGCCTGATCTATTGCAAGCTTTGGTCTCGGCAGAGGCGATATTGGGGCAAAAGAGCCAAGCCTTGGTGGCAAATGGACCTTCTTCTTCTTCTAGACCAAGGGGTGGTAAGAACAAGAAAAAGGACAAAAGCCACAAGCAAGTGAACTCAAGTGTTGCCAAAGACAAATAAAAGGTGAAGGGAGGTGGAGGAGTGAGCAAGCCAGCTAAGGGGAGGTGCTTCAAATGCGGTGAAAAAGGACATTGGAGGTCAGCCTGTTCCAAACCCAAAAGGAATGGAAAGAAAGATAATTCTCACGCACTAGTTGTTGAAACTTGCTTAGCGGCGTATGCCTCCCATTTATGAGTGGTGGATACGGGATCCACTGATCATGTTTGTTTCACTTTACAGGGGTTCAAGCGGACCCAATAACTTAGTGAGAGTGAGATCCTCATCACACTGGGCGATGCTACGAGAGTGGCAGCTGAAGCAGTGGGAGAAGTTCACCTGTCTTTTGAAGACAGAGTTTTAATTTTAAGAGATGTTCTTTACGTTCCGAATTTTAGAAAGAATTTAATTTCGGTTTCTAAACTTTACCTTGATGGATATTCGGTTACTTTTGATAAAGTTGTTACCATTTCTCTTTATGATAAATTTATATGTCATGGAACGTTGTCGAATAGTCTCTATACAATTAATCATGCACACCACTCACTTAAATGCATCCTATAACACATCAATCTGTTTCCGATAAATAAAAACGTTCATCAGACGTGAACGAGACACTTCTATGGCATCTAAGATTGGAACATATTAATCCAAAGAGGATCCAAAGGTTGGTGAAAGATGGTTCCTTTCGGAGTTTCTCCAAGTTGAACCAATTCCAACCTGCGAATCATGTTTGGAGGTAAAAAAAATGACCAAGAGGGCATTGAAGCCAAGGGAATAGAGCCAAAGAAGTGTTAGAAATCGTTCACATAGGCGTATGTGGTCAATTTCAACCAAAGCAAGAGGAGGTTATGAGTATTTCGGTCACTTTTATTGATGACTACTCAAGGAATGCGGTTATATTTTCCTTATGAAGCATAAATCGAGACCTTTGAGAAATTCAAAGAATTTAAGGCTCAAGCAGAGAATCATAGGAAAAATGTATCAAGTCTCTATGATCCGATCATGGAGCAATGAAGAGTTTTTGAACTACTTGTCGGATGAAGGATTGTATCAAATTTAATCGCACCGGAACCCCTCAACTAAACGGGGTTGCAGAGCGAAGAAACATAACTCTTTTGGAAATGGTTAGATCAATGATGAGTTATGCGGATCTTAAAAGTCGTTACGGGTCATGCCTTGGAAACAATGGCTTACATTACGAACTTGGTGCCATCCAAATCGGTTCCCAAAACTCCCAAAGAATTGTGGACGAGGGCGTAAGCCTGGTTTTGAGACACATGAGAATTTGGGGGGTGTCCGCCCACGTGTTGGACAAGGAAGCCGAAAAAATTGGATCCTCGATCGAGAATTAAGGTTGTTTATAGGATACCCCGAGGAACAAAAGGGTGTATGTTCTATGGTCCCAAGATCAAAATGTGATAATAAGCACCCACTTTAGATTTTTGGAAGAAGACTATATGAGCGAAAAAAAAGACCAGTGAGATTACCTTAAATGAGCTAAGGGGCTAACCTCATCGCTAAATTGTACATAAGATGACATATCAAACGACACACTTTCACAACCGGAACCTCGTCGTAGTGGGAGGGTTGTGAGACAGCCCGAGAGATTCATGGGGATAGGAGAGTCCTCGGACTTGATTCCAGGATAAGACGAATCAGACCCATGGACATATGATGAGGCAATCCAAGACAAGGATGCGGTTTCTTGGCAAAAAGCAATGAAAGCCGAAATGGGTTCAATGGATCATAACAGAGTGTGGGAGCTAGTCAAACCACTTAATGGGGTCAAACCCATTGGTTACAAGTGGGTATTCAAGAGAAAAAGAGGACCGAACGGGAAGGTGGAAACCTTCAAGGCAAGGCTTGTGGCGAAAGGTTATACTCAGAAAGAAGGGATCGACTATGAGGAAACTTTTTCACCTGTAGCAATGCTCAAGTCCATCCGAATTCTCTTATTGATTGCTGCGCATCTCGATTTTGAAATCTGGCAAATGGATGTCAAGACAGCTTTCCTTAACGGAAGTTTTGATGAAGAAATCTATATGCAACAACCCCAAGGCTTCATTGAAAAGGGCCAAGAACACCTAGTTTGTAAGCTCATGAAGTCCATTTACGGACTCAAACAAGCATCCAGAGCTTGGAACCAATGTTTTGATCATGTTATAAAGTCTTATGGGTTTGATCAAAACGAGTTCGAAAGTTGTGTGTACAAATGCGTGTCGGAACTGCATTGGTATTCTTAGTACTATACGTAGACGATATTTTGCTCATCGGGAACGATGTAAAGGTGTTATCAGACGTAAGGGTATGGCTTTCAAAACAGTTTGATATGAAGGACTTAGGGGAAGCCGGGCACATCCTTGGGATCAAGATCACTCGAGATCGCAAGAAAAGGATGATAGTTTATCGCATAAAGCTTCATACATAGACCTTTGTCTTGAAACGATTCAAAGATGCAGATTCCAAGAAAGGCTTCGTACCTTTCGGGCATGGAATCCATCTATCCAAGGAAATGTGCCCTAAGACACAAAAGGAGATAGATGACATGAAAGGCATTCCTTATGCTTCGGCTGTCGGAAGCCTTACGATGCAATGTTGTGCACGAGACCGGATATCTGATTTGTCGTTGGCATGGTGGCAAGGTATCAAAGTAACCCGGGGAAAGAACATTGAATGGCGATTAAAAACATTCAAGTATTTAAAAAGAACTCGAGATAGAATGTTGGTTTTATCGATAGATAGTCTAATCCCCATCACCACACGGACTCGGATTTCCAATCGGACTTAAATTCGTAAAAATCTACCTTCGGTAGTGTGTTTTGCATGGGGAGGAGCCATGACATGGAGAAGCGTTAAGCGAGAAATGCATCGCAGATTCTACCATGGAAGCGAATATGTAGGCTTAGGCGAGGCGTGAAAAGAGGTTTGACTCAAGAACTTCCTAGTGGACTTGGATGTAGTTCGAATTTGCGACCACAACAATCATTTTATTGTGACAATGCTTGGGAGCGATTTGCAAATTCAAGGGAACCAAGAGCCCACAAGGCAAACAAACACATTGAAAGGAAATACCATCTTATCGAGAAATCGTTTAGAGAAGATATAAAAGGTGGCAAAGATCGTGCCGAGGAAGATAACCCAGAGATCCATTCACAAAGGTTACGCCTCGAATACATTCGAGAGACATGTGGAAGGAATGGGTGTCAAGACCGTTGCTAATCTGCTTTGAGTATAAGTGGGAGACATTATTAGGTTCGTGTAGGTGACATTATATGTCACGATTAGAACTACACGAGACATGTTGTAGTATACTTAAAAGCGGACTTTGAGTATATAAGGGAGGAGATTGTTGGGATTATAATGGAGTATATGCTTTTACATTTGTATAATCAAACTGAATTCGATCTTATTCTTGAAATAAATTGTTTATCATCGATGCTTTAAATATCATCGAATGTTACATATATTTACTTCATAATTGTTCAATAAATAAGACGTATTACATTGTAGTTAATTTAGTGATACCGGATCACGAAGATTAAATTAATGATCCCTTGTAACCAAAAAAGTACACCATTCACGACCTAGATGGAAATGAACAATCCATCATGAAAGGTTGAAGTGTAAGGCTCGATTGTCTTGTCTTGACCAAGAGATTACACTAGTGCATGTTTAGTGCCTTTGAATAGGACCTCTGATGGGACAAATTCTTGTAACTGAACTAGGAAGAATTAGACCTCGATGGGTTCGTTATTTCTTAATCTTAAATCCCTTAAATAGGATCGCGTGTGGTTAGTAATTATTGCTTTGACTTATTACGGGTAGAGAATCAACGAGATTCAATACTTTATATCTTGGGCAATATTATTGGTCACATCGCGATTGCTAAGATTTAATACGGAGAATCGTAATGCAAGCACGTTTGTTCGATTTTTCCCCCTTGGGAGGTTCATAAGTTTTATCATACCAAATCTTGCAAGTGGAACTAGTTTCGGTATGGATAATAATGTTGAACCGTTCCTTTACCAATAATAAAAGATATTAATTAATGGAAAGCTATTTGGTGGCTTGAATTAATTAATGTGCTAGATAATCTTAAAACGGGAAATAATAAGCGGGAGCCATATTGATCGTAATATGGGTTAAGATGGATAGTGCAATATTAATTATGTAGTGGGATTAATTAATATTTATGGGCTTGATTAATATTGTGGCTCAATATTGATAATTCAAGATCCATTGGAAGGTTCAATCTTAATTCTCCCTAAAGGCCCTCAAGTAGCCCAACATAAAGTCCAATAACCGAAAAAAAGTGTTTAAAAATAAAATAAATTTTTGTGCTATTTTTCCTCATTAATTTGAAAAATATAAATAAAGGGGAGAAAGATTTTCTTTGAATTTTGTTATGGAATGAAGATATGTATTCTTGAAATACAAGATTATCTCATTAAATTCAAGAAATCTCCCACTTGGTTATTTATATGTTATTTTCAAAAATTTTGAAAGAATAAGGGAAAGAAAGATTTTCTTGATTTTCTTGAAAAGATATTATGGAAGATATGTATTCTTGCAATACATGTATATCTCATAAATTCAAGAAGATCCAAATCTTGGAATCTTTATCCTTATTTTTTCGAAAATAACCATAACAAGAGAAGGTGGGATTTTATGGAATTTTTTAATTATGGAGAAAAGAATATAGGAGATATATTCAAGATTTCTTGGAGATCAAGAAAAGATTTTTTCCTCCCTATTCCATGACAAAAATCGGCCACCACCTATCTATAAATAGGGGATGATTTCTTCATCCCCAAGTACAATTCCATGTGCTGGAAAAATTAGTAAATCCACAAAGGTGGTGCAACAAATTTTTATTTTCCCATTTGTTAATTGTTCGCGAGCTTCCTTCCCTCAGATTGACGAGCAAGGACTAGGGAATACTTGGGAAGGCTTTTTGGTGTGTTTTAATCGACGAGACCATTGCCACTCCAAGAGGTTAGTTCACGTAAACCCGTAGCAATTTCGCATGCGTAGGATTTATGTGAACTGTTTATATGCATGATTTGTTGTTGAATTATTATTTGAATTAATATAGGATTAATTCATGCTAGTAATAATTGTTAGAATTAAATTTGTATTTAAATATTCATCCCGAATAGATCCGTGCAATTAATTTCCCAACAGCTGCATCATAAAGACATCACATAACCAATCTGTCTTTATGACCCTCAATGGTTCGTGAAGATCTTCTCTGCAAATAAGCACATCATCCATGCTGGCAGGAAGGGCTCGTTCAATTCACTTCTCATCAGATTCAGCACCGGTCACAACAGCCTTCTTCTTCTGTTTTCTTTTGAAGGCTCTGTCCAGACCTCCCGCTTCATGCAATTTCTTCCTTCTGATAGCCTCTTCTATGACCTTTCTTCTCTTGATCTGATCTTGTTGTTCTTTGATCTGCTCAGATGAGAGTAGTAGTTCAGATCTGGTCACTACCGTCTTTTTCTTGGGTTCCTTTACTTGCTTCTCTTTCTGCGTCTTTTTTCTTTTAGCAATTGCTTCTGCTGACTCAGAAGCAAATTCATCTTCTAACTTCCTGGCTAACTCCATATTTTTAGCTTCTTCTTCTATTTGTAGCCGTTTCTGAACATTTAAAGAAAAATCTTCAATTCTGTCAACTCTTGAAGTCAGATCCATCATGGCAGCTTTCTGTTCAGAAATGGCTTTGTCTTGAAGATAGTGTGCTCTTCAATTGTTGAAAACAACTCAGCTAGCTCAGTGTCTGCAAATTCCGTAGCCCGAGTTGGTGCAGCAGCAATTACAATAGTTAGCTGATCCTGACCTTCTTGGAGTTTTTCTGATGTTCCAGCTTTGTCCTTTCCTTCCCCCTTTTTGGTTGCATCAAAAAGGAGTCGGACGTTCTCCTCCAAGGTCTGGAAGAGGGATTGCATTTCCTTCTGTAGGTCCTCTGCCTCCATAGACTGAATACGTACAGTTGAAGAAGATGAAGGTGCAGGTCCAAGCATTTTTGAGACTGCTTCTTCCAAAGTTTTCTTGGCTACTGAGACAGAGACCTCAAATTTTCTGACGGATGCTTCAAAACTGGAATCCGCCTGCATTAGAGATTTGTATGCTTCCTCCAGTAGGACTCTGACCGTTGAGAGCATTGAGACTTCCAGGTCTAGCTTCTGCAGCATCAATTCTAATCTGTTCATTTCAGAAAATGCAATGGTAAAGTGCATTTCGATCAGCTTCTTCGCAGTCTGATTCCTCTCAGCTTCAACCAGTTGCTTGGTCCTCTCATCCATCTGAATTAGCAGTTTTTCAGCAAGGGTGTTGAAGTGAGTTTCAACCGATGTCTTCACCCCATCCAGAAGAGCCGTGGATACTTGATCTAGGGTTTCAGGCGGAATCATGAAAATGGGAGCAGATGTTTGTGCCTCACCAGTCAGGGTCTCATCTGTTGAACCCTCGACCGATTCATCGGCAGCATGCTCAATGTCCCACTCTGATTGTCCTCCTACTTCCTCAAAATCAAACTCCGGATATTCCATCAGTTTGTTGACCAACCTGGCAACATCAACGTCAGTTGCTAACTCAGTAGCACTTCCCACGCCTGTTAGATTCTTCATTCTCAGCTCCAGATCAACAAACTCATCTCGCCCATACGCATCCAGGAGCAACAGGAAGTCCTCAATGTGCTGAAGATGAACATCCCTCCAGAATAGGGCATCTGAAACAATTTGTTGCACACCCGGATGATCCATCAGAAAAGAATAGTGCTTGGTCAGAAAATTTGAATAGTGCTTGGTCAGAAAATTTTCAACCCTTCTCCTCAGAAATTTGACAATAGGTTTCTCTGGTTCAGGAGATTCAAACACAGTTTTTGTGTTGAATGGGTTGTGGGTGATGGACACAAACATGGCCTTCTGTTGAGCTGTCTGAATATCTGGAGTGGCTTCCCTGAATGGCTCAGGCTTAGCAGTAATCTGTGTATGGGCAGGAGGAGGAATAGGGGTGGGTTCAAGTTGCGGTTCAGTAGGCTCAGGTTGAGGTATGTCGGGTTGAGCGAGAACTAGATGTTGAACCTCAACGAATGGAATCTGCTATGATGTAGAAGGTTCAGGTTGAGCAGGTTCAATTGGGGAGGATGGTTGTCTGGGAGGTGAGGGTAAAGGTTCATCATGGTGAGGTTAAGGAGGAGTAGGTGATCTAGGATAGTGTGTGGGTTCATGTCCCTTGAAAAGAGAACTCAGATGGGCTGAGTCAGAAGGTTCAGACTCATCTTAAGCTTCTTCAGGTTGTACCTCTTCTTGCTCTCCGGTCTCCATCTGACCAGGTTCTTCTACAATCGTCAGTTCATGCTCCGTACTGACCGTTCGCTTATAACTAACAACGGTCCCTTCACCAGCCTGCTCAACCATCATCTCACCACCAGATTCCAGGATTTCAACATCACTGTCTTCATCCCGAAGACCTCCAGATGGCATCCCAACCTTCTTCGGCAGCATAGCAATGAGCTTTTTCTACCGTTTCTCACTCATATCTTCAGTTGTTTTAGTTGGTTTGCTGGCCAACTGCTTTCTCTTGAGTATCCTTATCTTCGGTTGGCTTTGAGCTGCAGATTGCACTGACGTAGATGGACCCTTGTCCTTCTTGGTTTTAGGAATGTAAGGAGTTGGGTCATCATCCCTTTGACCAGATAGCTCTTCGTCCTTGTGCAGTAGAGCCTTGAATTTTTCTTGATATGGCTTTCTTCCGGCCTCAGACCAAGGGTAGTTTGGCAACTTATCAGCAAGAATCATTGAATGTTGCAGATGTTCTTGGACAACATCACCTGATTCTTCTCATTTACCACGAATTTAGAGGTTTCCTACAATAGACGATTCTTGAATAATCCCATCCAGTTCATGCAGGAGCTTTCTCAATAATAGCAATCATGACGTGCTGCTTCTGTTGAGTTAGAGCATCTGGGCTGAAAGCAATTCCCAGAATTACTCTTGACACGATCTCAAAGAGCAATCTGTACTTCCTCTTAAGATAGGGAACCTTGACATTGGTGATGTTTGTAATGTTCCCTGGTCTGATCAGCACCTTCTGTAAATACTCCTTGTCTGACATCCCCGCGGTGAACTCATCTGGATAATTCCGTCCAATGGGTAAGCCAAATATCCATCCAAGATCGTCATTTGTGACATTAATTCTATTTCCTCTGACAAACGAGTATAATTCCTTGTTTTCAGTCTCTCTCAACTGTCTCAAAAACTCCAGAGACTTTATGATGTACACACTGCTCAAGTGCTGGAAATAAAATTGCTCGAGGCTACATGCTCTAAGACAATCCAAAATTTCCTTTGATTCTGGATCGTTGGTAGTGTTGAATATGACATACTTTTCGTCAATTACGTGTTTAATCATAGAAGTATAGTCACAAATCTTAGTGGATGTCTTAGAAGATGTCATGTCTGTAAATACACAAATACTCAAAGTTAGGGCTATGATAGTTCACATACATATAAGCAAATCCAAGCGTGAAATACCAAAATTCAAAACAAACATATGAGTAATGATTCCAGATAAGCATATTGATCAAATTATGCATAGAGAAATATCAATAGACAAATTTAGTGTAATTTTATCCGGATACGAACAATACATATCAAACGTATAACCCTAGCATATGAATATTAGAGAATCTTAGAAAGAATTACCAAATCAAGCAAACTGAAGTATGAGATATATCAATTGAATCGCTTCGACTCGAGAGTTAACTTGGTAAAATTTTTGTAGGCTGAGATTTTAGAAAAGACGATGAAAAGCTCTTCTCAGACTAGTGTTAGAGTTTAAATAGATAGGAGGGAAAACATTTTGCACGAATATTTTTGTAAACTTGAGTATCCGTGTTTTTAAAACAGATGGTCAAGATTAGTCGGTTTAAAAGTTATTTGATAGTGTGGTTGAGGATTAAGAGGCTGCAGACTTTTGGACTTAAAAACCCACAATAAAGGCATTTAATACATAAATCCCATGTCCGCATTTAATGCTTGCAGGCATGACGTCATAAAGTAATGTGCACAGCAATGATCACACAGATATAGATAAGCTCAGATGACTAGCTAAATCAGATAACATATATCAGGTGATAGAAAGCAGGTAAACATGGTCAGAAAGCGTATCTGACTGACTGATATTGTAATCAATCAGTTACCACATTTGTCGAGTCTGATGCTTGTTGATCTTACTGTGTTGCTTATGCCTTAGTAAATTTTCCCAACCATGTTTTTATCCCTCAGATCAGATTCCTTCTGACCCAAATCCCTTAGTCAGTTGAAGTTCCCCCTTCACTTGACATTTCTCTCTAATCAGTTCCTTACTGATCTTTTCTAATCAGATAAAGTTCTTTCTTCATCTGACCGTTTTATCTTGTCAGTCCCTTAACCACCTGGTGTTGGAGAGTAACCCACCAAAGTAATCTGGTGCTTCATCTCCTAAGTCCAGTAGACCTAGCTCATTACATAGCTCTCTAAATCTAACTTTAGCTAGAGCTTTGGTTAAGATATCAGCTCTTTGCTTATCAGTATGGAATTTTTCCATTCTGATGTTTTTCTTTTCTGCATGGTCTCGGATAAAGTGATGTCTGATGTCCACATACTTGCATCTTGTGTGCAAAACTAGGTTCTGAGTGATAGCAATTGCATTATTACTGTCACAGAAAATAGGCACATTCGCAGCTAAAATGTTATAATCCCTCAGCTGCTGACATAACCAGAGCAGTTAGGAGCAACAGCTTCCTGCAGCCATATATTCTGCTTCAGTAGTAGATGTGGCAACATATGGTTGCTTCTTAGAGAACCAAAAGACCAGCTTGCTTCCCAAAAACTGACAAGTACCTGAGGTTAATTTTCTGTCTATCCTACAACCTCCATAATCAGAATCAGAGTACCCACTAAGCTTTAGATTATCATCTGCTGGATACCATAAACCTAAGTTTACAGTACCCTTCAGATACTTCAGAATCCGCTTAGCTGCTTCCAGGTGGCTTTGCTTGGGATTAGCCTGAAATATGGCACATACACCTACTGCAAAAGTTATATCTGGTCTGCTTGCAGTCTGGTATAATAATGATCCAATCAAAGCCCTATACTCTTTCTGATTAGTTTTGTTACCACCTTCATCTGGATCCATCTTAAATGCAGTTAACATTGGAATTCAGGCTTCTTTGCAATTCTGAACTCCATACTTAGCCAACAAATTCCATGTATATTTTGCCTGGCAGATGAATATCCCAGTGTGAGCCTGCTTTAATTGAAGACCTAGAAAGTAGCTCATCAGACCCATCATGGACATCTCAAATTTCCCTTGCATCAGCTTACTAAATTTCTCACATAGCTTCTGATTGGGAGAACCAAATATAATATTGTCCACGTAGATCTGAACCATAAGAATGTCTTCTCCATCTTATATTCTGAACAAGGTCCTATCAATCAAGCCCTTGGTGAAACCATTCTCTATCAAGAACTGGGATAGTGTATCATACCATGCTCTAGGAGCCTGTTTCAATCCATAAAGAGCTTTTCTTAAATGGTACACTTGGTTGCTCATTTCAAAGCCAGGAGGTTGTTCTACATAAACTTCCTCAGCTAGTACCCCGTTTAAGAATGCACTCTTTACATCCATCTGATACACAGTAAGTCTCCTATGAGCTGCATAAGCCAGAAACAGCCGAATGGCTTCCAGGCGAGCAACTGGTGCAAAAGTTTCATCATAATCAATTCCTTCTGATTGTGAATAGCCCTTAGCAACAAGTCTTGCCTTATTTCTGGTTATTACATTATGCTCATCCTTCTTGTTCTTGAATACCCACTTAGTGCCAATCACATCTTGATGAGTTGGTCTGTCTACGAGTTCCCAAACTTGATTTCTCTCAAACTGTTTCAGTTCTTCTTGCATGGCTAGAATCCAGCTTGCATCTTGAAGAGATTCTTCAACTGTGAGTGGTTCCTTCAAAGACAGATAACAACAATATATTGCACTTTCACCATTCTGATGTCTAGTTTTGACTCTATCAGATGGGTCTCCGATGATCAGGTATGTTGGATGACTGGTTATCCAGGTCCTTCTTTCCTGATTATCATCAGTTTGGAGAACATCATCCTCTTCTGATAAAGATTCATCACTAGAGATTGGGAGAGGTACTTGAGTAGGATCCACTTGGCATGGACATATCTCAGCTGATGTTGGACTCATCATGTGCTGAAGTCTGTCCGCCGGAACATCAGGTTTCCCCCCTGAAGCAGATGGTTCAGTTGTTACTGTCTCAGCTGTACCAGCTTCTTCACTGACAGTTGTACGTACCTTGGGGTCTGATCGACCTGGTGAATCATCAAGGTCAAAGTTAAGAACATACACAGTGACGTATGTTGGATCCTTTCCTTTGAGCCTTAACTGATCCATTTTCAGTGAATCTGGTTTGTCTGCACATCTTGTTCTACGGCAGATTTCTCTTGATCAGATGTTGACTCATCAAAGACCACATGAGGTGTTTCTTCCACAACTAGGGTTCGTTTGTTGAAAACCCTAAATGCTTTGCTGGTTGAGGAATATCCTAGGAATATACCCTCATCTGACTTGGCATCGAAGGTTCTCAACTGACTCTTCCCATTGTTGTGTATGAAACACTTGCACCCGAACACATGAAAGTAAGAAACATGAGGTTTTCTGCCCTTCCATGGTTCATAGGGTGTTTTAAAGTGAATCTTAGTTAGAGAACATCTGTTTTGTGTGTGACAAGCAGTGTTGATAGCTTCTGCCCAGAAACGACTTTGTGTTGCATGCTCAGCTAACATGGTGCGTGCAGCTTCTTTAAGTGTTCTGTTTCTTCTTTCTGGTACGCCATTTTGTTGTGGTGTTCTTGCAGCTAATGTCTCATGTTGTATACCAAACTCAGAGCAAAAATCAGATATAAATTGGTTCAAGAATTTTGTACCTTTCTCTGATCTGATTTTCACTATGCTGAGACCCTTCTCATTCTGAATCTTCTAGAGAAGTTCAGGTAGCTTTGTTGTAGTTTCACTCTTCTTATACAAGAATACAACTCAGGTGAACTTAGAATAATCATCTACGACCACCAGAGTGTATTTGCGTCCTCTGGAACTAAGAGGCATAATTGGTCCAAATAGATCCATATGGAGCAGTTGCAATACTCTGCTGGATGGAGGAGAAGGTATCCCTTTGAATGAAGCTTTTACTTGTTTTCCCTTCTGACATGCGGCACATGTCTGATCCTTAGAGAATACTTCATTCGGAAGACCTTCAACCAAGGACATCCTTGCTATCTTGTTAAGAGTTTTAAAGTTCAGATGGCTCATTCTCTTGTGCCAGAGCCAACTGTAGCTCTTTGAACTCTTAACAATCAAGCATGTATTTCTTGGACAACTGTCCCAATCTGCTGTATAAATCGTCCCCTTTCTGGAGCCAGTTAGCAAAATCTGTTGAGTCACTCGATTTCTGATTGTGCATTGATCTGATGAGAACTCAACACTAAATCTGTTGTCGCAAAATTGTGATACAGATAACAGGTTGTGCCTTAAGCCATCAACGTATGAAACACCTGTAACTTGTACACCATCGTTCACTAAGGTTCCAACTCCTCTGGTAAAACCAAATTTGTCATCCCCAAAGAGAACTCGTGGGCCTGGTTTCTCAATATAATTGCTGAGGAGATGTTGATTTCCAGTCATGTGTCTTGAACATCCACTATCTATGTACCAGATAGTTGCTTGTACACCTCCTTTATTAGTCAGTCCCACTCGAGCCTGCGAGCAAATTAGATTTTAGGTACCTCAGTAGAATCGGGTCCTAGGGGTTAGAAGTATCTTATGGGATCCAAACAAATCTGGCACCTTTGTTTAACACGGAAGGTTTAATTTGTCTCCCATAAACATCGACATACTCATACGTCTCTTCATATACAATCTAATTCGTATGAGTATTAGTGTGACTTGAGATTTTTCATTGAAACTTGTCTTCTTTTGATCCAGTGGGGCTCAGGTGCAGCAGCCCTAGGTTTCTGATTGTAAAGGTAGGTACGACTGCTACCATTAAAAGATTCATATCTTTTTGACATAGATGGTCTTAGCAGTTTACCCTTAGCTTGCTTGTTAGGCAGCTTGGATTGAGTTTACTTCAGCTGGTGCTGTCCCTTGTGAGATTGTCCAGACTGAGTCCTACTCTGCTGATTTGGCTGAGGTCTCTTCAAAAGAACAAGATTCTTCTGTTGATTCCTCGGCTCGTGCCTGATCAGTTGGGGTCCATTTATGTTCCCTTTCTGATCTGGCACTTGCCTTGCCTGGTCAGCTGATCCTTTTCCCTTATCTGATACAGATTTAGCTTTTCGTGTATCTTGATTAGAAACTCGTTTGGTTACACTTTTCTCATGTGAACCATGCAGGGCTTTTGAGGATCCAGAAGGGTTCTCATATCCAATTCCCTTCTTATCAATTGGCGTATGAAAATAGTTGTTCAGATCTTGAACAGTCTTAGAAGATTTCGTGAAAACCTCTATTTTCTTACGCAAATTGTCCTCAGAAAATTTTCAGATTCTCATGCAGTCGGAAGAGTTCATCAAACTTAGCCTGAAGGACTTTGAGTTCTCCAGCTTGTCGTTCATTAAGAGCCAACTGTTCCTTAATCAGCTTTCCCTGATTAGTAGTACTGACTTTCAGAACCTCCAGTTCTTTAGTCATCTTCTGAATAGTTTCAGCTGATTTTAGTTCAGCTGCTTTACTTGCCTCAATATCCTTAACAAGCCGAATATTCTCAGCCCTTAGGTTATCGTTCTCAACTTCCACTCATGTATAAGTATTTATTGCATTGGAGAGATCATCAAGCAATTGGTCATTATAGACCTGCAGGTTAATCTCTCCAGCAGATGTGCTGAGCACAACAGGTGTAGAATAAGAAACCACAGAAGGTTTAGAGATTACCTTAGACTGGTCAGTTTCTCTGGCCATCCGACAGATGCCATCATCAGATGAGAAGTTCATATCGTCGACATCGTCAGTAGTGGTAATCAGACAGAAATCTTCAACAGATGAGTAACCTGAATCATCTGAAGGTAGATAGGAATCATCAATGCCAGATGTGTCGGCCACCATTACTTTTTTGTCTTTGAACCTTTGTTCTCTTCTATTTCGTTTTTCTTCTCTCTCTTTGGGAGTCAGGTCGGGTCAATCAGCACTATAGTGATATGGTTTCTGACAGTTGTAGCAAACCCTTGAGTCTCCAGAATTTTCTCTATTTGGTGAATCATTTCTTCGGTACGATCTGTCAGGAGACTTTCCACTCTATCTGTAATTAGAACATCTCTTAACTGATCTTTCATCACGTCTGTTCTCTCTGCGATCCTCTCTTCAATCATCTTTCCTTTCATCTCTGTGATCATCTTTTGGTCATCTCTTCTGTTGTCCCTATAATCTGAAGAACGATACCTCTCTTGAGATCTGTCAGAAGATCTTCGATCTCTTCCTCTGCTTCGTCGATAGTCATCATAGAACTTTCTGTACTTGCCCATCTTAATATTTGTTCGTTCAAGTTTTCTTGTTAGAAGTGCAATCTGTTCGGCCTGGCTGATGATGTTTCCAACTGGTTCAACGATTCATGTGCTACTACTGGTTGCCTGGAATGCAACAAATTTAGCTGAGTTTGCAGCAGCTTCAGCAGGGACATCATCTGATCCTTGTCCTCTCTCAATCAGGTCAAACTCATGGGCTTTCAAAATGAAGATTAGATCATTTGGTTTCATGGTAGCAATATCTTGACAGTCCTTAATCACGGTCACCTTGGTATCCCATTTCTTAGGTAATGATCTGAGAATCTTGTAGTTGATATCCTTGTTTGATATTAGTCATCCTAGATCACGAAGTCGGTTGACTCCTCGTGTGATCCTTCCATAAAATTGATCAACTGTTTCATTCGGTATCATCTTAAGTTTCTCAAATACAACTAGCTCAGCTTGCAGTCTGCTGTCCTTGATCTGTTCATTTCCTCTGCAGATTTCAGCAAGCGTATCCCAAACATCCTTAGCTGTCTTCAGGTACATCACTTTCTCTCGTGTAGTAGCATCCATAGTTTTCATGATGAGATATCTTGCAATAGTATCCAGATTAGACAATTTCCTCTCATCTGCATCCATCAGAGAGGGACTCTTTCTGATTCTTGCTCCAACTGGTTGAGTAGGATCTCATCCTACTTCAGCTGGGTTAAAGTGATAGATGATAATCGGTCCTATCTCAAGAATCTCATCCATTCTATTGCTAATCACTCCCAGATGATCTCTCATGTCGATGGACCAATCTGCATACTCATCAACAGAAAACATGGGTAGATTATGATGCATACCTGAAGTGTTATCCATGCTTGTGGTGATTTTGAAAAATATGAGTTTTAGAAAAAATGGTTTTCAATGTTCAGTTCAATTGACCACAAAGGTTCTTCCTCAAGAACCGATGATATTCAAAGCCATTGGTTGAAAGAACCACTGCTCTGATACCACTTATTGGTCCCGAACGGGTTTCAGTGAGGGTTGAAGTCAAGAGGAGAGGGGTGAATAGACTTCAAAAACTTTTAGTGAATTAGGTGTGATTTGCAAGTATGCCTGATCAGAGTGCGATGTGAATCAGTTTGGACTGATATCCAACTTACTGATTTGTCAAGCAAATTAGTTCGGCGTCTATCAGTTTAACTGATAGTGCGGAAGATAAGTTAACCCGTGTGAAAATTAGTTTTTAACAAATAAGAATTCTGACCAGTAAACTTCAGATCAGATGACAAGGACGTCAAACTGATCAGATCAGTAGCTTGATGCTAATCTGATCCAGGTACAGAATATGCATGCAGATAACAGGAGTAGTGTGCAAGTAAGTGTAAAGCATATTAAAGGCACACATATTTATAGTAGTTCGGACAACTTTTCATACTTCCACTCTTCCCTATCAGCAGGGGCACCAACTTAACCAACCTTACATAGTTTAATGTGTTAGTCCAACACAGTACAACCAACAGATGTTTCACGAGTTCTCACTCAACCAATCCCTAAAATCTGATCTAGAAACCCATAGACAGAAATCTTGCTATAACAAACTTAACCTAACTTTTGTTTGGGTATAAGATTTGTGTTGTTCCAACTGGAATACTATCCTAACTTTTAAGTAGCCTAAAGCTAGAGGATAGGTATTCTAAGCTAAGAACTATGGGATGAACACTTAAGAATAAATCTTCGATTTTGTGTTCTACGTGCAGAAATTGCTTGTGCTTGAGCTTGATGATAATTTCCGTAACCTGTTGGGATATTTTTAGTTTTGATGAATTATGCCAAAACATTATTAACTTATGTTATTCAAGCTATTTTACAGATAACAAGTTAAGGGGGAACGAGAGAACAAATTGAGGGGGAACTCACGAAATCAGAAGAAGATGATCGAGATCAGACGAGGCTGTAGACAAGACTGATCGAGATCAGATGAGTAAGATGAGTTCCAAAGTTTACTGATGAGTTGTGCAAAATCAGATGTGAAGAAAAGCTAAAGCCAGCAAATCAGAAGAGAAGGTTGCAGATCAGAAGATGAGCAAAAGAGACTGATCAAGATCAGACGTGATCGAGATCAGATATGAAGATGAGCAGATGAGACTGATCGAGATCAGATATGATAACCTGATATGCTAACCTGATAGAGATGACCTGATGTTATCCTGAGATGATCCTGAAGATATGTTGATCTGATCAGTCGAGCTAATCAGATCAGGCAAGAAGACTCAGATATGCCTGAAGACTCAGTTAAACTTGAAGACTCAGATAACCTGAAGGCTCAGATAGCTCAGATAACCTCAAGGCTCAGAAAACCTGAAGGCTCATATAACCTGAAGGCTCAAATAACCTGAAGGCTCAGATAACCTGAAGTCTCAGATAACCTGAAGTCTCAGATAACTCAGATAACCTGAAGGCTCAGAAAACCTGAAGGCTCAGATAACCTGAAGGCTTAGATAACCTGAAGGCTCAGATAGAACTAAAGATCCGTTAGAATCAGCTGACGTGGACCAATGAGAGGAAGACGACAAGCCTGAAAAAGCTGCAAAAAGCTACAGAATAGTATGGATTTGAATGTGATTCTCTCCAACGGTAATATTCAAATCCACATAATAAATACAAGTTATTCCTTCATTATTCGGTGTGGAAAAATGCGTGAAACGCCCATCAAGCCAAATCATCTAGCATTTCCACCATAGAACACAGAGCAAGAAATACACGCATATACTCAAGAGTGTTCTACCCTAGATCTATGCACAAATGTAATATCCTAAGCTTAGAGAGATTTTCCCATCCTTAGCATTGAGGCTAAACAAATGTAAGGGAAAATCTCAACCTAGTTGGAAACCAAACAAATCTTTACCCAAACTCAAAGTTAGGTTAAGTTTGTTACCGCGAGATTTCAGACTAGGGATTCTAGTTTCTGATTTCTGGGATCGTTTGAGTGTGAACTCGGTAAACATTTATATGCAATCCCGTGAGGGAGATAAGTCCCTTTTGAGTGTTAACTCGGTAAACATCTATAGGCAATCCCTGTGAGGGAGATAAGTCCCGTTTGAGTGTGAACTCGGTAAACATCTATAGGCAATCCCGTGAGGGAGATAAGTCCCATTTGAGTGTGAACTCGGTAAACATCTAGCAATCCGTGAGGGAGATAAGTCCCGTTGGTTAAGTCGGTTAAGTAGGTGCCCCTGTATTAAGGGAAGAGTGGATGTAGGACGGGTTTCGTCTGAACCACTATAAAATCTTATGTTCTTTACTGCTTTATGTTTATACTTGTCATATGCATTTGATTATAAGCAAAACAACACACATGTTCTTAAAAGCAAAAAATTAGGATTCACTCCTTCCTCACCCCTGTTTTATATGCATTACACAAGTCTTCCGCACGAACAAATGGGTTTTCTCCACTTAAAATCGGGACCAACAAGTGGTATCAGAGCGGGAGTTCAACATATCACTATTTTCAAAGTGATCGCCTGAGCTGATCCATTTTTAAAATCCGTCTCTGAACTGATACCATCATTTGGTATCGAGAGGGGAGTTCAACAGATCACTATTTTCAAAGTGATCGCCTGAGCTGATCCATTTTTAAAACCCATCTGTGAACTGATACCATCATTTGGTATCAGAGCGGGAGTTCAAAAAGTTCACGATTTTCAATGTGACCACCTGAACTGATCTTTCAAAACAAAAGCCCGATCTCTGTATAAATGCATATTTTTTAAATGTTTTGGCGACATTATCAAAAAGGGGGAAATTGTTGGGATATTTTAGTTTTGATGAATTATGCCAAAACATTATTAACTTGTATTATTAAAGCTATTTTACAGATAACAAGTTAAGGGGGAACGAGAGAACAAGTTGAGGGGGAACTCACGAAATTAGAAGAAGATGATCGAGATCAGACGAGGCTACAGATGAGTAAGATGAGTTCCGGAGTTTACTGATGAGCTGTGCAAAATCAGATGTGAAGAAAAGCTAAAACCAGCAAATCAGAAGAGAAGGTTGCAGATCGGAAGATGAGCAAAAGAGACTGATCAAGATCAGACGTGATCGAGATCAGATATGAAGATGAGCAGATGAGACTGATCGAGATCAGATATGATAACCTGATATGCAAACCTGATGGAGATGACCTGATGTTATCCTAAGATGATCCTGAAGGTATGTTAATTTGATCAGTCGAGCTGATCAGATCATGCAAGAAGACTCAGATATACTTGAGAACTCAGTTAAACCTGAAGACTCAGATAACCTGAAGGCTCAGATAGCTCAAATAACCTGAAGGCTCAGAAAACCTGAAGGCTCAGATAACCTGAAGGCTCAGATAACCTGAAGGCTCAGATAGCTCAGATAACCTGAAGGCTCACATAACCTGAAGGCTCAGATAGAACTAAAGATCCTGAGACTCAGAAGATCCTGAAGAATATAACCATTAGAATCAGCTGACGTGGACCAATGAGAGGAAGACGACAAGCCTAAAAAAGCTGCAAAAAGCTACAAAATAGTATGGATTTGAATGTGATTCCCTCCAACGGTAACATTCAAATCCACACTATAAATACAAGTTCTTCCTTCATTATTCGGTGTGGAAAAATGCGTGAAACGCCCATCAAGCCAAATCATCTAGCATTTCCACCATAGAACACAGAGCAAGAAATACATGCTTATACTCAAGAGTGTTCTACCCTAGATCTAAGCACAAATGTAATATCCTAAGCATAGAGAGATTTTCCCATCCTTAGCATTGAGGCTAAACAAATGTAAGGAAAAATCTCAACCTAGTTGGAAACCAAACAAATCTTTACCCAAACTCAAAGTTAGGTTAAGTTTGTTACCGCAAGATTTTAGACTAGGGATTCTAGTTTCTGATTTCTGGGATCATTTGAGTGTGAACTCGGTAAACATCTATAGGTAATCCTGTGAGGGAGATAAGTCCCGTTTTAGTGTGAACTTGGTAAACATCTATAGGCAATCCCGTGAGGGAGATAAGTCCCGTTTGAGTGTGAACTCGGTAAACATCTAGCAATCCCGAAAGGGAGGGTAGGCAATCCCGTGAGGGAGATAAGTCCTATTGGTTAAGTCGGTTAAGTAGGTGCCCCTGTATTAAGGGAAGAATGGATGTAGGACGGGTTTCGTCCTAACCACTATAAAATCGTGTGTTCTTTACTGCTTTATGTTTATACTTGTCATATGCATTTGATTATAAGCAAAACAACACACATGTTCTTAAAAGCAAAAAAATAGGAATCACTCCTTCCTCACCCCTGTTTTATATGGCATTAAACAAGTCTTCCGCACGCGCAAATGGGTTTTCTCCACTTAAAATCGGGACCAACATAACCTTACTATGAAGGTTTGATCCCATATATATAGGCACGAAATTGAACTAGCCGTTGGAGAGCAATTCAAATTTTGGTCTATTTAAGGTAGGTTTGCAGGTCCGATTTGATGTGCGCAGAGGCGGCATGGCCGAAAGCATGCAAGCTTGTCCTTTCTAGCCATTCAACTCTGAAGCACCTCATGCTGCAATGTCAGCATCGTACATACGTGTCTTGCTCTCATTGGTTATCAAGTACACTTATTCAGTGTTTGATTTACCAACTTAGGTTCACATTCTTTGTATTTGATGTTTGTGTATGACTTGATGTCCTTTTTGTGAACACTAAATTAGAGTTGGTATGACCAGTCCAAGCTGATCAGTCTACCTTTTGAGTTTTCTAATGCAGGTTGTCTTAGCTCAACTTCCAGACTTGATTTCTCCATTTCTGATGTAGGTCTTCTGATCTTCTGATCTTCTGACCTTCTGATCTATACATATTGTGTTGGGAAATTTATAGTTTTGATAAAAGTTCCAGAAACACATGTAATAGGACCCGGTCGGACACATTGGTATGAATCGATGTTTATATTCTGTTCATAGAATACCGGTTGATAATTCCGTATAGAACAACCGATGTAATAGATAGGTCACATATTGAGGGGAACCTCAATATGTATAAGTCAAATCGAAGATCCAAAGAACAAACCGATATCAACGAGCCCGAATGCTAGAGAAGAACAGAAGATCGGATCGATCGATCTAGTCGATATCTCAAATTTGAAGTCATAAAGCTCAAACTCGAATACTTGAAGATCGGATGACTTCGAAGATCGGACCCGGAAGACCTACATCGGCCGAGTCGCTAGTTGAAGCTAAGTCAACTTTGCACCGAAGACTCCATCGGTGTAGATCGATCGATTCGATCGATTAGGTCACTCACCGGTGAAAACTGATGTTTCACCTAATCATACGTCGATGATCTGAACAAGAAGAATGTCAACCTTAGTTGGAAGAACAACACTGAAAAAAAGTGCTCTGTTAACCAATAAGAACAAGACACGTATGATCGGAGCCGACAATTAAAGGATTTGATGCTGCTCTCTCTAACGGCTATAAAATACAAGTTCACGCTTTCGGCCATGCCATTCCTGAAGCACGTCACATCAATCCTGCAAACCTACCTAATATAGCCTGAAATTCAAATTGCTCTCCAACGGCTCTTTGATTTCAAGGTTTATAAATATGGGATCACACTTCAGAGTGAAGACACGGAAACACTGAACAATCAAGAAGCTCAAGCAATTATCAGATTTCCGCACGAAGAACACAATCAAGAAGATTATTTTATTAAGTGTTCATCCCATAAGTTCTTAGCATAGAAATCTTTTCATCTAGCTGATAGGCTACCTTAAACACTAGAAAAGATTTCATAGTTGGAACCAAAACAATCTTATCCAAACCCAAGTTAGGTTAAGTTATTTAGCAAGATTTCAGACTAGGGTTTCTAGTTCTGATTTCTGGGATCGGTTGAGTGAGAACTCCTTAAATATCTGACGGTGTACTGTGTTGAACTAACACATAAAACTAAGATCAGTTGGTTAAGTTGGTGCCCCTTGTGATAGGGAAGAGTGGACGTAGGACTGGTTTGTCCGAACCACTATAAATCTTGTGTGCCTTTACCGCTTTGATTAACTATCTACACAATTGCACACAACCTTTAAAGCGCATACATATTCTAAGTTGAGATCAGCTAGCACCAAGCTTCTGATCTGATCAAGTTTGACACTTCAGTCAACTGGTTAAAACACTAACTTTGGAATCTGATTTATAAAAACTGGTTTTTCACGGGTAAAACTTAAGCTTCCGCAGACACATCGCTTAAACCGATAGTTACCGAATCGACCGCCTTTAGCGATTAGTAAGTTGGTTATCAACCCAAATGATTCACTCGCAGACTCGATCATGCTAAGCGCCCTCACTTTGATCTGACAAAAAGTTTTTAAGTCTATTCACCCTCCTCTCTAGACTTCGCCCTCACAAAACCCTTCGGGACCTACAAGTGGTATCGAGCGGTTGGTTCTCTGAGACCAATCGACTTTGTGTATCATCGATTCTTGAGGAAGAATCTTTGTGGTCGACTGAGCTGATCTTGAAAAACCTTCTTAAAACTCATTCATTTTCCAAAAACACTCAGCATGGATAACACCTCGGTATGTATCATGATCTGGCCGAAGTTCTCAATCGATGAGTATGCAGATTGGGCCATATATATGTCCAACCATCTAGGTTCGTCAATGGCCAGAATGATGGAAGTCATCGAAAGAGGACCCATCATCATATATTACGATAACCCTGCAGTTGGAGGAGATCCAGACTTTGCCCCGGGAAGTCTTGTACGAAAAAGCCCAGCCTTGATGGATGCAGAGGAAAGGAAACTGCATACTCTAGATACTATCGCAAGGCATATTATCATGAAAACAATGGATAAGGTCACCAAGGAAAAGATTAAGTATCTCAAATCTGCGAAAGCAATGTGGGATACTCTAATTTGAAAATATGCAAGGGAAATGACCGGATAAAAGACAAATTGGTAGTCTGCAGGCGAAGCGGTAAAGTTCGAAAAATTGAAGATGTTTTTAAATGAAACCATCAACAAACTCGATGGAAGGATTACTATGTCAATAAACAAGCTTCGAGAACTTGGTAGAGAGATGTCTGATAAAGATATCAACTACAAAATTTTAAGGTCTCTCACCAAAAAATGGGACATGAAGGTCATGGTAATCAAGGATTGCCAAGACATTTCAAAAATGAAGCCAAGTAGCCTGTTCTTGAGCCTTAAAGCTCACGAGTTCGATTTAATTGAGAGAGGACAAGCAGATGAAGATGAGGTGCCCGCTGAAGCCTCAACTTCCAAATTAGTTGCTTTTAAGGCAACCAGCAGCAGATTGAAGACCAATGAGCCCATTGGAAACATCATAAGTCGCGTAACAGATCGCTTTCGCTTAAAGAAACTAGAGAAATCAAATACTAACCGGGTAAGTATCGAAGATTCTATAAAGATTATCAACATAGCCGAGGAAGAGATAGGAGATCGATAAACAGATCTCGAGAAAAGAACCAGATCCGATTATCGGAGAGATCACGAGAGATGAAAGGAAAAGAGATAATCTAAATGATGAGAGAAGAGATAACCAATCAGACAGAAGAAGCTCAGACTACTATCAGAAAGGAAAATCACCTGATAGATCATACAGACGGAGTGATTCACCTGGAAGAAAAGGTTCCGTGGATCAAGGAGCGTGCTTCAATTGTGAGAAGCCAGGTCACTCTACAGCGCAGACTGCCCAGAACTGACGCCAAGAGAAAGGGAAGAAAAGAGGAACAGAAGAGAGCAACGGTAAGACAGGACAAAAAACCATGGTTGGCGACCGTCGAGAATTGACGACCAGATTCGCCCCTCGAGGACTCTGGATACTCCTCTGTAGAAGATTTCTGTCTGATCAGCAGTGCTGTTGACTTCTATGGAAATGAAGATCTGATATTCTCTTCAGATGATGATGAGATCTGCCTGATGGCCAAGGAGGACCAATCTGAGGTAACCTCCAAACCTCGCTTTTTTGTTTTACTACACGCTATCATTAGCACACTTGCCGGGAGATTGACTGCAAACTCTACTTGACAATTGCTTGAGGATCTCTCCAATGCGAAGAGACACTTATGCTATAGTGGAGTTTGAAAATGACAAGCTAAGGACCGTAAATAATCGACTTGCTAAAGAGAATGATCTCAAGAAAGCCTCACGAACTTAAATCTATTTAAACCTTTCAGAGCAACTGAGGAATTTAAAATTATGAAAGTTAAAGCTTCTGATCAGGAGAAGCAGATCAAAGATCAGCTGGCAATTAACAAACAGCAAGCTGATGACTTCAAAATCCTGCAAGCAAAATTCGATGAGTTATTCCAAAAGCATGAAAGTCTAAAATCATCTGAGGATAATCTGCGTAAGAAAATAGAGGTTTTTACAAAATCATCTAAAACCGTTCAAGACATGAACACCTATTTTTGAACAACGATTAACAAGAAGGGACTTGGGTATGAGAACCCTTCCACATCCTCAAAAGCCCCGGCTGATTCATCTCAAAAAGGTGTAATCAGACGAGTCTCTAAAAAAGATACACCAAAAGTCAAACATGTATCTAATAAGGGAAAAGGACCGATTGAGCGGTAAAGGCGGTGCCTAACCGTAGGGGAATGTAAATGGACCCCAACTGGTAAAGCATCAGCCGAGGAATCAACAGAAGAACCCAGTTCTTCTGAAGAGACCTCAACCTGATCAACAGATCAGGAATCAGAAAAGACAACCTGTAAAAGAGAAGTCCAATCTGAGACCCAATCAAGGTCAGCTGCCTAATAAGCATGCTTCAGGTAAACTGCAAAAACCACCTATTCCGAAAAGATATGAATCTTTTGATGGTAGAATCGTACCTACCCCTATAATTAGAAATCTAGGGGCTGCGCACCAGAACCACACTGGATGAAAAGAAGACAAACGAAAAAAGATAAATCCCAAGTCTTCTAAGTCATCCAAGGTTCACACTAATAATCATACTAATCAGAAAGCATATAAAGAGACGTATGATTATGTTGATAGGTATGGGAGACAAATCAGGCCTTCTGATCTAACTGATCACAATAGAAGTGCTCTGTTTGTATGGATCCCCAAAACTAATCCTAACCCCTCAGGACCCAATCCAAAAGGGGTACCTAAAGCCCTGATTTGTCTGCAGGATCGCGTGGTCCGGCAACAAAGGAGGTGTGCAAGCAACTATCCGGTACATCGATAGTGGATGCTCAAGGCACATGACCGAAGCAAACATCTCCTTAGCTCTTACATAGAATGTAAAGGCCCGCGTGTACTCTTTGGTGATGATAACTTTGGTTATACCAAAGGATTTAACCTTAGAAAATGATGATGTACAAAATCGGAGTCTCGTATGTCAAAGGTCCAAGCACAACCTATTATCGGTTTCACAATTCTGCGACAACGGATTCGGTGTTGAGTTCTCGCCCGACCAATGCACTATCAAGAATCGAGCCACTCAATGATTTTGCTTCTTGGTTCAAGGAAAGGGACGATCCGGTGATTGGAACAGTTGCCCAAGAAATGTATGCCCGATTGTCAAGAGTTCCAAAAGTAGCGATTCACACAAAAAGAATGAGCCATCCGAACTTTAAAACTCTAAATAAGATAGCAAGGATGTCTCTAGTGGAAGGAAAGAATGAAGTATTTTCAAAAGATCGGACACATATCTCGTGATGTCGAAGGAAAACAGTCAAAGCATCATTCAAGGAATTCGGACCGGCATCCAGAACAGAGAACTGCAATGCTTCATATGGATCTATTTGGACATTACACCAATCGGGTCTCAACGGACGCAAATATACTCTCGTAATCGTGGATGACTATTCCAAGTTTACGGGTTATATTCTTACATAAAAAGAATGAGACGACAACAAAGATACCCGAATCGCTAAAAAAGATTACAAAATGAAAACTGTAGTAAAAATCGAAGATAGCAAACTCTTTTATTATCGATTTTTTGCTCTAAGTTTGGAATCAAAGATGAAACATCATTTGCAAGGACGCCACAACAAAATGGAGTATCGAAGCGGAGAACTATGACGATGTTTGAACATGCAATAGGAATAATCAACCTTGCATGTCATACTGTAACGATGTCTTCGACTAAGGTTCACTACAAAACACCCTATGAACTGTGGAAGGACGAAAACCTCGTGTCTCTTACTTCCATGTTTTTGGGGTGTAAGTGTTTCATACACAACAATGGGAAGAGTCGGTTGAAGACTTTTGAGGCCAAGCCAGATGAGGGTATATTCTTAGGATATTTCTCATCTAGCAAGGCTTTCGGGGTTTACAATGATTTAACCATACTTGTGGAAGAAACACCCCATGTAGTCTTTGATGAAGCATCTTCGAACAAGAGAAATCTCGAGAACAAGATGTACGATCAACTAGTCGATGCTCGGAAAATGGATCCTAATGATCAAGGAAAAGGAATCGAAACCGTAATAAAGATACATTGATCTAGCTGATTCACCGATCAAGATCCTAAGAAAAAACTGTCGATGAAGAAGTTCGACATACCGAGATAAAGATCAATCGAACCATCCGGTTCGGGGAACACTGAAGTTCCCATTTAGCGGACATCGACACATGATGAGTCCAACATCAGCTGAGACATGTTCTTATCAAGTGGATCATAATTTTGCACCACTCCCAGTCGCTAGTAATGAACCTTTATCAGAAATGGATGATGTTCTCCAAACCGACGCAAATCAGAACAGAAGGACCTGGATAACCAGTCATCCAACTGATCTGATCATCGGAGACCCATCTGATAAAGTTAAAACTAGACATCGATTGGTGAAAGTGCCATGTATTCTTTGTTATTTGTCTATGAAGGAACCAACAACAATAGAGGAAGCTCTACAAGACGCAAAAGTGGATTCTAGCCATGCAGAAAGAATTTGGAACAGTTCGACAGAAATCAAGTTTGGGAACTGGTAGACAGACCAAATCATCAAGACGTAATTGGCACGAAGTGGGTTTTCAAGAACAAGAGAGATGAGAAAAATGTCATCACCAGAAATAAGGCAAGACTTGTTGCTAAGGGGTATTCACAATCAGAAGGAATTGATTATGACGAGACCTTTGCACCAGTCGCTCACCTAGAAGCCATTCGGCTGTTTCTGGCATATGCTTCCCACAGAGGGTTCACTGTGTATCAGATGGACGTAAAGAGTGCATTTTTAAACGGGGTACTAGCAGAGGAAGTTTATGTCGAACAACCTCCAGGCTTCGAAAAGAACAACCAAGTGTACCGTTTAAGAAAAGCTCTTTATGGCCTGAAACAAGCTCCTCGAGCTTGGTATGATACTCTCTCGGTTCTTGATCGACGGTGGGTTTACTAAAGGGCAAATGGGATGTAACCTTATTCAAGAATAGAAGATGGAGAAGATATTCCGATGGTTCGGATCACGTGGGCGACATCATCTTTGGATCTCCTAACAAGAGTCTATGTGAAAGATTCAAAGAAACCGATGCAAGGGAAGTTCGAGATGTCCATGATGGGACGGATGAATTACTACGGGTCTCGGTGAAGCAAAGTGCAAAAGGGATATTCATCTCGCCAAGCAAAAGTACACTAGGAATTTATTGGCTAAGTTTGAGTTCAAAATTGCAAGGAAGCCAAAATTCCTATGATGATTTGGATTCAAGATGGATCCGAGATGAGGATGGTCGAAAAACAAATCGTCGAAAAGAATATAGGGCTCTCATTGGATCTCTACTATACTGACCGCAAGCAAAACCGGATATCACCTTTGCAATTAGGTGTATGTGCTAGATTTCGTGCAAATCAATGCAAAGCCACCTAGAAAGCGACTAAGTGGATTCTTAAGTATCTGAAGGGGACGATAAACCTTGGTTTATTTTACCCATCGATGATAATCTAGAGCTTAGTGGGTATTTCGATTTCGATTATGGAGGTTGCAAGATTGACAGAAGTCAACCTCGAGGAACATGTCGATTTTAGAAAGTAAAACCGATCTCGTTGTTTTCAAAAAAGCGAGACATCGATTCGCGACATCTACTCTTGAAGCGAGAATATATGGGTGCGAGGAAGTCATTGCTCCCAAGCCGCTCTGGCTTAGTCGGCGGTGAGGATTATAACATCGTAGCTAAGAATGTACCTATATTGTGCGGACAAGAACAGTGCAATTGCAATCACTCAGAATCCTGTTCTACATACAAGATGCAAGCATGTGGATGTCAAACACCATTTTATAAGAGATCATGTTGAAAAGAAGAATATCAGAATGGAAAAGATTCACACTGATTTCTAAAAGTCGATATTCTAACCAAGCCACTAGCCGAGATCGATTCGAGAATTGTGTAATGAGCTAGGCTTCGGATCTTGGAGAAAAAGCACCTAAAATGCTTGATGGATTGTTCTCGAGTAACCGGTGGTTAAGAGACTAACCAGTTGAAAGGAATCGATTGAGTATGGTATCTCAACTGATCAGAAGACCAATCAAGGAACTGATGTGAGAAATCGATCAGACTTACGAGTTATCAGATTAAAGGAACTGATCAGATTTAAGGTTTATCAGATTAAAGGAAACGCTCAATTTAAAAGGAATATCTGATTAAATCAGTTGGGTTATTTTACATCTTTGTAAGTCGATTTAGTTGATATTCAACAAGCAAGATTCACAGATTAAAGCCTACAATCGCATAAGAAAGCAGAGAATTTACACAACAATGGAATAATAGAACTTTTCATTGATAAGGACCCGAAGGTCAGATTACATTACAAGTTACAAGTACAAAGGACCCGGAGGTCAGTACATAAGTCATAACCGAAAACCCTAAACCTATAACCCTAAACCCTCATCCTAACCCAAGAAGAGCAGGGGAGAGAGAGATTTTAAATCTGATGCTCTCATTTTCCCCCACTTAACAAGGGTGAGAGAGGCTTTAAAGAAATCCTAAAGCCGCTAGCTGAAGCTAAAACCAGTGGAGCGAGAGTGGCGTTGATAGGATTTCTAAGCCAGGAGCCCTTAGACCTGAAGTCAATGGACTCTCCAGCTGTTAAATGGAGCACATGTGCCAAGAAATTGGTTCAAAGACCTTATGGGAACATGTGTTGCATGAAAAAATTGAGTTGATATCACGAAGATCACCGTTGTCCGATCAAGACCAGATATCAAACTCATGTTTTACATCGACCGAGTCCTGTTGATCTTTGGTTACTTCATAACGATAGACACACAAAGGTGCATACGGTTAGGAGAAGTGTCTCTTCCGATTCCATGACAATGAGACCCGCCATGGTGGTGGTAGAAGCTTAGCAACAATTGTATGTGAAATCTTTGATGACGATGAAAAACGGTGATAAAGGGACACACGGGGTTGATTTGAGAAGTGAAATCATTGAAAAAAGGGGTAAAGGTGTTTCTTAGGTTTTTTCTGGGAAATAAGGGTTCACCAGAATGCATGTTTTTACAAAGAAGATAAGTATGGTGAATGGGTTATGTTGTGTAAAACATTGGTCCAATTTATAGAGGCCAAGCAAGGGTGCAAATGCAAATTTGATTTCAAAAAGCCTTTTAGAGAAATTTGCATCACAAGGGAATGATGTAGAAATCACTTGACCGATAATTGGATAAATTTACGGCGGATTGACATATCAAGATATACAGACGATAATTACGCATGTCAAATCGTGCCAACTTAGGGAATAGAGACTACTATTCTAGACTAAGTTTTGGCGGTAACACTTATCCCAAGAATTGGCTTGATCTGAGAAGAATAAGATTAGGTCAACCAAAATCTGATTACATACGAAACTGATCAGATAAGGAAGATCAGTTGAACTTGAAACCTCAAATCAGATATATCAGTCTATGAGAAAACAGAAATATCAGTTGAAGGGGGAACTTCAACTGATCGAGGAGGATCAGAAGGAAAATCAGACACAAAATGAAACAGATCAGTTGAAAAGAACAGTTGGGAAATTATAAGGTTTAGGCAGAAAACTAAGATCAACAAGTGGAATCAACTTCAAGTGGTATTGACTGATTACTATATCAGTCAACCAGATACGCCTTTCTTTTCCCTTGTTATTTGCTTATTTATCGGATCTTATCTGTTTTTATTTGCCTTACTGTAAACATTACCTGTGTGACGTATCCCCTGCAAATCATTTAATGCGGACGTGGGGTACATGTATTAATTGCTACAAAATGAGCTTTTAAATCCAAAAGGTTTTCGTACGTACCTTTTCCAACCATTCGATCAAAACCGCTTAATCTGGATCGTCTAATCTTTTCAAACGGTTGATCTTCCAAATCTTGTCTTTTTCCATCCTCATCTTTATAAGGTTCATCAAAAACCCTACCAGAGTTTTCCAAATCATAAACTTGCGTTTTATTTTCTGAAAACTCTCCAGATTACTTCTCTGCGATTCAAAGTGTTTTTCTTAAGTCTCAAACAAAAAAACAGAATCTGGTAATTTCGATTATTTGATGAATCATTCTTTTAAAACCATTGATCTTAAAGATTCTCATCAATCGCTAATATCTCGTATTATGTTTTATTGTTTCTTGGTTTCGCGATATGTGATATTCTTAGTATTTATGCACAATTTTAACCGAATCTATCTTATCCGTAGATGATCACTCACGGTATGGGTAAAATAATGTGCAACTATGCGGAACTGACATTAAGGATTGTCGAGGACAAGTTCGTACAATTTGGGGTTACAAAGGATCCGGAATCAATGGAAGTAGAGGAAATTCTGAAGAAAGCAGGACTTGAGAAATATTGTCTTTGCTCATTTGCAATCCGGTGATGCAAAGATGAACCCCTCGAATTGTAAGGAATTTAAGGGTGGATACTGATGCTCCGGGAGAAGAACTACTTTTCGAAAGTCCGGAGAAGAGATCGACCCGGCGAATGAGGATATAACTCGTTTGTTCAAGCCTACCAAAAGGACGAATCTACACGCTCACTACTGAGGAGAATCAAGATGAGCCGATAAAAAACGAGCTCATCGAGAGGCCGACAAACATCATCGTCGGGCTTTATCGGGCCCAATGTTCAAGAGGAAATACCGATTGTTGTTTGATATTTTGTCAAAAACAATTATGGGTATTTCATTCAAAATTTCGAATGCTCTTACATCGGTCAAAAGACAAAGATGGGCTGCAATAATTGATGAAGCCAAGAACATCAATTGGCATGGGTTCCTAAAGGCCATTCTACTCCAAGAACATGATAAATTTGGAGTTGATGAGTGGAGGCGTGTCTATCTCGAAGAAGAGGATCAAACAATCTCAACAAGGTTGCGGTTATCCTACAAGACAAAATGCCAAATGCGGATGGGGAACAGAATGGATGAAGAAGCTACAAGGCATTCCTCTCCACCACTTTAGCCATATTTGGGCCCACCAGACGATGATATGCGGCCAACTCCCCCAAAGGCGAAGAAGGAAATAGCAAGGAAGCAACCGTCTACACCGAAGCCCCCGAAGAAGAAAAAAAAAACGGGTGAAGGTCCGGGAAAAGAGGCGAAGAAGGCGAAGCAAGCCTCCATGACTCGATGCTAGAAGATGAGTCGATGAAGAAAGAGCGCCAGATCGATCTGTTGCACCACAAAAATCGGTGAAAAATCGGTGGCGGGGCTTCTCAAAAGAGAGCTTCGCCGATTCATTACGAGGAAGAAGCACGAGATTTAACGATCTCCTTCTCCTCCGGCTCGAGGTGATTCACCACTCGGACTAATGGTCAGCTGAGCATGTCTCTCCTACTTCTTCCACCGCATGAACTGAAATCGCAACAGTTCGCGAACCAAAATCCCATTCGTTGTGGAACAGCCAAGCACTGCCTCCACGTGAGAACCTCTGCAGTCGAGCCAATCGGATAACTTCCGCTACTCAAGCACCACGGAACCCTCCACATCTCATCAAGGAATCTGGATGGACAATTCTCGAGTCTAGATCATCAAAGACCATCACAGGGGAAAATAGTCGAGAATGCAAATCGAGCGAGAAATTGATGAGATGTATCCGTAATCGTCGCCCATCCCCGCTATTAGAGAACAAGTTATGGAGATCCTCACCTGGAGAGATCTCAGATTAAAAAGCTTCTCAGATTTTATAATGATTATTGAACAAATGGGCGGTGCTGATGAGTTTGCAGATTTTGATTTCGATATGAGGAAATCTGCTAAAGTAGGATCACCAGCTGAGCTGATAACTACTGAATCTATCAAAGCTCGATCCACGGAAGTTGGGGGTTGGTGAACAAGGCTTAACCGAGATCGCTCAAGAAGCTCCCAAGCGGATGCTACAATGAAGGATCTGAGAGAGAGGCGATGATAGTGGAGTCGTGCTGCAGTTCATGACCAACCACTGGAGGCACAAACAACTGAGACTGATCAAGTGACGCAAAACATTCCAACATCTCATATCACCGCTGATCAATTTCAGGAAATCAGATCTTGTCTCAAAGATCTCCTGAAAGAAGAAGTTGAGGGAGTGATAGCTGATCAGAGGCAGATTGGCCTCAAAGAAATAACAGATCAAAGGGAATTGGCTATTTCCCAGATTGCAGCTATCAAAGATCAGTTCTCCCAAACTGTGACCACCGTGTCCGCCGAACTTATAAAATCCGTTGATGAGTTGATTCAGTGGATCAACAACAAGTTTTTTTTCGATGCTCACCGAAAAGCTCAAATCGATTGTAAGAGAAACTTGACAAACTGATTTTTACACTCTCATCGCCATGGAATCTGTCAAGACTTAGCCGATCTCGAAGGTTGAACATCTAACCGCTCAAGTTCGTGTTTTATCATTATAGATCTCAACAGGGCAATATCGGTCGATTTTGGATCCCTAACTTCCACCTCACGACTCTTTTGATCAAACCAAAAAGAGGGAAGGATGGAGTGAGAAACCAACCCGACATGATCGAGAACAACGAAGACCTAATTCGAGACGGTTGAAGCCTATGGACAAAGACTAGACCATCCGGATCTCTTTGCTATGAAGTCTCTGAAAAGATGGAAAAGTCAAAGGCAAGAAAGGTAGGCTAGCTACTTGGTCTTTGGGACATCACAAAAGGTAGGCTCTTTGTGGGTCTTTGGGACATCACAACTACCGACCACCACTCGGACACAACTTGTACAAAACCACTCGGACTAAAATAGTCACAAGAAGATAGCTAGCAGATCTGAGCCGATAAGGAACCGGCCGAGAAATCGGCCCAAAGAGCAAAGTTGTCAAGAGGCCCAAAAAGTAAGAAGAAAGAAGAGGCCCGCGAAAAATTGAAAGAAAAAAGAGGCGAAAAATCGAAGAAAAAAATTCGGATCGAGAGCGAAGAAAGGAAAGGGTGGAAAATTGTACGGAACCTCACCGCCAAAGAAGAGTTGATGAGATCATTCCAAAAATTGCTTTTGCACATGCTAAGAGGTTTGAGGAATGGAACAAGATCGAAGTGAATGGCTTCGGATGCTTTTTGTCCTTAATCTTGTTCCACGAGAAGAATCTCCGGATGATGAATTTCTCAATTGGTTAGAAAATAAATATCCAGTTTTTTCAAGTATCCGGAAAATGAGGCCAAACTTATCAATGTAAAAATATCTCGCCAAGAGTATGATCTGTTGGATTACTCGAAGAAGGCGGATGGCTCATTTGAATGATGGCATTTCAGAGATTCTACTTTGACATCCCGAGCAAAAACGCGATATAATCGATCCTCAAAGCAGACCAATGATGTCAAATGGAAACTATATCAGATTTTCAACGCACCTCAAGATCAAAGAGAAATGCGGAAGGATACAAGCCTAAAGAGTGAAGAATCGAAGACTTCTCGGGGATCAATTTGTTTTTAAATTCAAACTTTTCTGTTGTAACATGTAATCGACATATCTAATAAGAAAAGTTTATTTTCGATCCTAAGACAAAATCTCATTGTCTTTCGATTATGTGCTCTTTCTTGTTCTATATTTATGTTTGTGTTTGGTTTCTCGGTGTTTTGGTTTTTTATCAAAAGGGGAAATTGTTGGGAAATTTATAGTTTTGATAAAAGTTCGTAAACACATGTAATAGGATCGATCGGATTCAAGTAGTTGATCGATGTTTATATACCGTTCATAGAATACCGGTTGATAATTCTTTGTATAGAACAACCGATGTAATAGATAGGTCACATATTGAGGGGAACCTCAATATGTATAAGTCGAATCCAAGATCCAAAGAACGGTGATATCAAGATGGGGGCGAATGCTAGAGAAGAGCGAGAAGATCGGATCGATATGATCTAGTCGGATATCTCATTTGAAGTCATAAAGCTCAAACTCGAGAATACTTGAAGATCGGATGACTTCGGAAGATCGGACGGAAGACCTACATCGGTCGAGTCCGCTAGTTGAAGCTAAGTCAACCGGCACGAAGACTCCATCGTAGACCGATCGATTCGACCCGTCGGTCAAACTCACCACAGAAAACCGATGTTTCACCTAATCATACGTCGATGATCCGAACAAGAAGAATGTCAACCTTAGTTGGAAGAACAACTTGAAAAGTCGTCTCATTAACTAATAAGAACAAGACACGTATGATCGAGCCCGACAATTAAAGGATTTGATGTTGCTCTCTCTAACGGCTATAAAATACAAGTTCACGCTTTTCGGCCATGCCGTTCTCGAAAGACGTCACATCAATCTCGCAAACCTACCTAATATAGCACGAAATTCAAATTGCTCTCCAACGGCTCTTTGATTTCAAGGTCTATAAATATGGGATCACACTTCAGAGTGAAGACACGGAAACACTGAACAATCAAGAAGCTCAAGCAATTATCAGATTTCCGCACGAAGAACACGATCAAGAAGATTATTTTATTAAGTGTTCATCCCATAAGTTCTTAGCATATAAATCTTTTCATCTAGCTGATAGGCTACCTTAAACACTAGAAAAGATTTCATAGTTGGAACCAAAACAATCTTATCCAAACCCAAGTTAGGTTAAGTTGTTTAGTAAGATTTCAGACTAGGGTTTCTAGTTCTGATTTCTGGGATCGGTTGAGTGAGAACTCCTTAAATATCTGACGGTGTACTGTGTTGAACTAACACATAAAACTAAGTTCAGTTGGTTAAGTTGGTGCCCCTTGTGATAGGGAAGAGTGGGCGTGGGGATTGGTTTGTCGAACCACTATAAATCTTGTGTGCCTTTACCGCTTTGATTAACTGTCTACACAATTGCACACAACCTTTAAAGCGCATACATATTCTAAGTTGAGATCAGCTAGCACCAAGCTTCTGATCTGATCAAGCTTGACATTTCAGTTAACTGGTTAAAACACTAACTTTGGAATCTGATTTATAAAAACTGGTTTTTCACGGGTAAAACTTAAGCTTCGCGACACATCAGTTAAACCGATAGTTCCGAATCGACCGCCTTCAAAGCGATTAGTAAGTTGGTTATCAGCCCAAACCGATTCACTTCAAGACTGATCGGGCTAATCGCCCACACCTGATTTGCACAAAAAGTTTTCAGAAGTCTATTCACCCCTCCCCTCTAGACTTCTGCCCTCACAAAACCCGTTCGGGACCTACATATTGAGTTCCCCCTCAATATGTGACCTATCTTGTTACATCAGTTGTCTATACATCTCAGCTGATCATCCTAGTCTGATATCTAGATCATCAGTCAGCTAACAGGTCTGACTGGTCCTATTACATTATCTATTTTGGAACTTCCATCGAAACTACAAATTTCCCAACAATAATTTATGTATAATTTAAAAAAATTTAAAAAAATATTCCCTCCATTTTTATTTAGATGTCGTTTTAGCCTTTTGAAATATTCACATAATAGATGTCGTTCTGGTATTTTCTCCCCATTTATCTCATATTTACCTTTAACATGGCAATTTTAAATTTCAAATTTCCTACAAATGTGTTGTGCGTATAATTTTTCAGCAAATAATAATTATTTTTAATAATATTTAAATAATATTAATTAAGATTAATTTTGGAACAAAAGTATTTTTTTAATTTGTCTTAAAAATCCCAGAATGACATCTATTAAAAATTGGAGGGAGTGTATATATGTAATTTGTTATGTCAAACCGACTTTAAAAATGTTAATTATGAAATTATGCTATATAATTTTTGAATTATAAATTAATTATATAAAATTATTTGGATATTTTAAATATACTAAAAATTAATAAATTTTTAGCTAGATCTTATTTACAATAAAACGTTGCAACTTGATTTACAAACACTTTTGCATGTTTCAGTTTAGACAAGTTTTATGTTTTAACCCCAAATGTTGTATGTTATAAAAATTCACTATGGAGAGCACGGTGCATCTGATGCACAAGAGACTCACTCGAAATTTATTCAAACCATATAATAATATAAAAAAATTATTATAACAGACTTTTTTTTAAAGAAATTAACAAAAATTATCTAAATATTATTTTTATAAAATCAAACCATAAACTAATGATAACATGAATAAATTTATGAAAAATATCAAAGTTACACTAAATAAATTAGAGACTCTCTTGTGAAATATTGGACATTATGGATATGTGCAATACATCATAAATTAGGCAATTTAATCAAAACACTTGTGTGTTAGTCACGGGTCAGTCGGATCGGGCGGGGGCTGGGCAGGGATTGTTGGTAATGGGCTTTAGGTTGAACGGTTTTCTAGGATGGTTCTGTGTTTATAAAAGGACATCTTTATCAAATTTGTGTTGTAGCTTAATGGTTTGCGGTCTATGGTTAATCTATTTGGTCGTAGGTTCAATTTTTATTGAGCACATAATTTTTAATTTTTTTTTCAAGTCTATGTATTACTACATAAAAAAGGTGTGTACTTATATAATCAAAATGTTTAACTACGTGAAATAAAAATTATATTTTTTTAAAATATATACATTATCATTCTCCATGTGTTACTGAATGGATAAATAAATGTTACTACATTGTTATACTGAAACTCTTCACATCTTACAAACACGTATTAAAACACACCGTAACACATGAATGTTCATAAGGTAACACATGGGTCATAGGTAATACATTGTTGTTCATATGGTAACACATGGGTATTCAAATAATATTACGAAAGATATATATATATATATATATATATATATATATATATATATATATATGTATGTATAGTGTCATATTACTAAAAAAACATGTGTTACTACATGAACAAAAAGGTATTAAGTTATGAAGAAAAACATATAACCATAAGAACAAAAACCAGTACGAGTACGAATCTCAGTCTAAAATTACAGATTTAAAGAACAACGTGAGATGAATGCAAAAGGAAAATGAAAGAATTGAAGAAAATTGAAGAACAAAATGAAAGATGAGAGAAAAAAGAATGGAAGGACTTGTAAATTTACAAGGATGAGAAAATTGAAGAAAGTGAAAAGAATATGAAAGAATCTGAATTAGGAAGAGAAAAAAAGAAAATGAAGAACAAGAGGAGAAACCCTAGAGCACGCCGCTGTGAAAATCAACGAGATCTAAATTTGGGTCAAATTGCACATAAATCATACTCCCTTTGTCCTAATTTTGATTGTCCACTTTTCGTAAATAGTCATCCTAATTTTGTTTGGCCATTTCCTAAAAAGGAAATAAAACAACTTTCAATACTATTTAATACTATTATTTCTCTCCACCAAACCCTCCTTACACCATTTAATACTATTATTTCCCTTCACCAAACTTACTTTACCTACTTTACATCATTTAATACTATTATCTCCTACTTTTTCTTAATCTTCGTGTCTACAGTAACCAGACAATAAAAAAAATAGGACGGAGGGAGTAGTATGCAATATTGCATACACGTTTTGTCTATAAATTAATAAATAAACTTTTAATTAATATATTATAAATTAATTTATGTAAAATCATAAAATTACACTAAATTGACAAAAACTTGTGTGAACTCGGCGAAAAAATAATTTGACATTCTGTAGGTCCCGGACGGGTTTCAGTGAGGGTTGACGTCTAGAGGGGAGGGGTGAATAGACTTCAAAAACTTTTTCGTGGATCAGATGTGTTTGCACGTATGTCTGATCGGAGTGCGATGTGAATTAGTTTGGACTGATATTCGACTTACTGATCTGGTAGAAAGATCAGTTCGGCATCTATCAACTTAACTGATGGTGCGGAAGATAAGTTAACCCGTGTAGAAAACTAGTTTTACTCAAATGAGATTCTGACCAACAGTTCGGATCAGGTGACTAAAATGTCAAACTGATCAGATCAGAAGCTTGATGCTACTCTGATCTAGGTACATAATATGTGTTGGTCCCGTTTTCAAAACCCGTTAGTGTGTTGAGTACCAATTGTAATGCATATAAAACAGGGGTGAGGGAATGGTGGTTCCAATTTTTCTTTTAAACCATGTGTTTTGCTTATAGTCAAATGCATATGGCAAGTAAGAACATAAAGCAATAAAGAACACACGATTTTTATAGTGGTTCGGAGTCCAACTCCTACATCCACTCTTCCCTTCATGGGGCACCAACTTAACCGACTGGACTTAGATTATCGTGTTAGTCCAACACCCAACAGATATTTAACGAGTTCACACTCAAACAGGACTTATCTCCCTCACGGGATTGCCTACCCTCCCTTTTGGGATAACTAGATGTTTACCGAGTTCACACTCAAACGGGACTTATCTCCCTCACGGGATCGCCTACCCTTCCTTTCGAGATTGCTAGATGTTTACCGAGTTCACACTCACCTACAAACTTAACCTATCAAACTGATTTAGGTAAAGGTTTGTTTGGTTTCCAACTAGGTTGAGATTTTCCCTTACATTTGTTTAGCCACAATGCTAAGGATGGGAAAATCTCTATAAGCTTAGGATATTACATTTGTGCTTAGATCTAGGATAGAACACTCTTAAATATATGCGTGTATTTCTTGTTCTGTGTTCTATGGTGGGAATGCTTGAGTATATGTCTCTTGGCTCTGTAGCATCTTTTTCCACTCTCTCCACACGAATAATGAAGGAAGAACTTGTATTTATAGTGTGGATTTGAATGTTACCGTTGGATGGAGTCACATTCAAATCCATACTATTCTACCTTTCCGACCTTTTCGGGCTTGTTGTCTTCCTCTCGTTCGTTGAATCTGCGGCTATAATCTTGGGATCATTTAAGTCTTGGGTTTCTCGAGTCTTGAGTTCTTGATTGATAGACTTCTCTTGGCGGACCTTATACGTCGGGCATCTTTGATTTCGGGCTAGCGAGTTAAACCTTGACCGGACATCGACCCTCAGAGTTCTTTTCGAACTAACGGATCATCGATGGCGTTACGATTCTCGGTGAACATGACTTGATTACTTGTCTTGCGATTTAAGATTTGATTTCGGTTTCGATATCGATTTCTTCTCAGATCGTCGGCTGATAATGTTTATCAGTCGACATATCGGTTTTTCAGTTAAATCGGTTAATATCGAGGTTATGTTATGATCTCGATCACGTCGATCTCGTCGGTCCCATCCTTCCTCTTTTGATCTCGCAACCTCTCTTCCGATCGGTCATCCGATCGGTCATCGAGATCATGTCATCGGGTAACCGATTCTTCCGATCGGTGACTTAGCTTTTCTTTTCTTCTGATTTTGCACAGCTCATCAGTTAACTCCGAAACTCATCTTATTAATCTGATCTCGATCAGTCTCGTCTGCAGCCTCATCTGATCTCGATCATCTTCATCTGATTATGTGAGTTCCCCCTCAACTTGTTCTCTCGTTCACCCTCAACTTGTTATCTGTAGATTAGCTTGAATAACACAAGTTGATAATGTTTTGGCATAATTCATCAAAACTAAAATATCCCAAAAATTTGCATGCAAATAACAAGTTGTGTGCAAATGTGTAAAGCAAGATCGATACACAAAGATTTATAGTGGTTCGGATAACTTGTCCTACGTTCACTCTTCCCTATCAGTAGGGGCACCAACTTAACCAACTTGGACTTAGTTTATTGTGTTAGTCCAACACAGTACAACCAACAGATATTTAACGAGTTCACACTCAACCAATCCCAGAAATCTAATCTAGAAACCCTAGATAGAAATCTTGTTATAACAAACTTAACCTAACACAGTTTTGGTATAAGATTTGTTTTGTTCCAACTAGAATACTATCATATCTTCTGATTAGCCTAAAGCTAGAGGATAAGTATTCTTCTAAGAACTAAGTGATGAACACTTAAGAAAAACTCTTGTGATTGTGTTCTTCGTGTGGAAATCTTGAGAGCTTTTGCTTGTAGATAATTTATGTAGCCTTACTCTGAAGGCTTGATCCCATATTTATAGGAACGAAATTGAACTAGCCGTTGGAGAGCAATTCGAATTTCGGTCTATTTAAGGTAGGTTTGCAGATGGATTTGACGTGCTTCAGGAGTGGTATGGCCAAAAGCATGCAAGCTTGTCCTTTCTAGCCGTTTAACTCTGAAGCGCCTTGTCCTGCAATGTCAGCTCCGTACATACGTGTCTTTCTCTCATTGGTTATCAAGTACACTTATTCCGTGTTTAATTTACCAACTTAGTTTGATATTCTTCGTGTCTGATGACTTGTCTCGTACTGGGTAACATTGAAGTAGTCACCTGATGGAGCTGACACAGATCAGTTCGAACACTGATCTGTCTTCCTGATTTAGGTTATCTGTTCGTAAGTTGTCTTCGCAGAACTTACTGTCCTTTTCTTGTTGTTATCTGATGTAGGTCTTCTGGTCTTGATGTCTTGACTCTTCTGCTCATCTGATTTTTAGCTTATCTGCTTAGATCTTCATCATCTGATCTTCAAGTTAGCTGATCTTCTGATCTTACAAGACTTAACGTATACATATTGAGTTTCCCCCCAATATGCGACCTATCTGTTACTTCAGCTGTCTACACACTTCAGCTGGTCATCTTATCTGCTATCTAAATCATCAGTCAGCTAACAGGTCTGACTGGTCCTATTACATTATCTGTTTTGGAACTTCCATCGAAACTACAAATTTCTCAACAATTTCCCCCTTTTTGATGGAACTAAAACAGTTAATCAGAAAAATAGATAATTAAAAGTAATCAGCAAATAACAACATGCAGTTCAAAAGACAATGAGAGGTTGTCTTAGAATTAGAGAAATATAAGGTATTTTATTAACATTGATGCATGATTACACAGTACAGCAAAATACCTATCGGCTGATTCTAATTGTCTTCTGATCGTCTTAAGAGCGATAATAGAATTTCTGAAGCTCTGGAGGAATGTTGAAGACCTTGTACATTCTGTCCATCAAAGCAGCCAGCCTGTCCTTCTCAATGATCCCACCCATCTTGGCAAATTCATAATACATCTGTTTGAAGCGCATTGGATCAAGAGACCTGTTTGATCGGAGAGGTGGAAGGATAGTCTCAAAAGGAGGTGCTTCTGGAATCAGACACATCTCTTCACCTTCAAACATCACCAAATTGTAGAACTGCGGGTGCTTTATCTCGAGCCAGCTTCTAAATTCTTCATTGAATTCGCCTTGATCATTTGTTGTCGGGATCTTCTCCAGAATGTATACATCAATCAGCCATTCACCTCTTATCTTGTCCCATTCTGGCAGCCATTTCTTCTTAGAAACCAGAATGTCCTTTACAGGAGCAGGTAAGGCTTTCTCTTCCCATGATACATCCTTTGCTGAGGCGGCTTTCTTCCTCTTCCTTCTTACGTATCTGGTTGCCAGCCCTTTACTGTCAGCTAATTTCTTCTTCCTTTCTGCAGCCTCAATCACTGCCCTTCTCGCTTTCCTCTCCTCCTCCTCTGCTGCAGATAGCTAAGTCCTTGACCTGGTCTGTCTTGGTATTTCAACAACTTGTTTTCCTCTCTTCCTCTCCTTCAGTTTGGTCTCTGCCTCAGCAGCTTCTTCCTCAGCTAGCTCAGCAGCTTCTTCCTCAGCTAACTTCTTTACCAATTCCAGACTCTTGGATTGATCTTCTGCTTCTTGTCTTTTCTGGACCGAGGAAGAAAAATCTTCAATCTTATCAACTCCCTGAATCACCTCAGATAGAACAGACTTCTGTTCAGAGAGTTCTTTTCCCTGAGCTGCTATGGCTTTCCCATGCTGTTCAACTGTTTGAAATAATTCTACCAGTTCGGTGTCCAGAATATTCACAGCTGGTATAGAAGGTTCTGGCATGGCAGATGGTTCAGCAGCCTGTTCAGGATGAGCAGATGAGGTTTCAACAAGTATCAACTGCATCTGTTTTTCTGGCTCTTGTCCTTCCCCCTTTTTGGTTTCATCAAAAAGTGGTGACAACTTATTCGTCAGATTTCTCAATTGAGCTCAAATCTCCTCCTTGAGACTGGCAATATCCTTAGGCGTGGCAAACGAAGGTTCCAGGCTCAGAAGCCTGTTCAGAGCATATTCAATTGCCTTCTTCGATTGATTGACTGAACCCTCAAAACATTTCCACCCTAGATCCAAGCAGGTTTCTGTATGCTCCAGAGATCCCCAGACACTTTCTAGTAAAATCTGCGTGTCACCCAGCATGGAGGTCTGGAGACCTAGCTTCTCCATGAACGGATCAATCCTTTTCATCAAAGATTCAAGAATCTGATCATGCATGAGTGTGATCTTGTCCGCAGTTAGCTTCCTTTCTGTCTCAATTAAACCGCTTTGTTCCTCCTCAAATCGCTTCATCAGAGCTGCTGTTAGAGATGTGAAATGGGCATCAATTGAAGCCTTTACCCCATCCTGAATCTTCAAAGTTATGAGATCTAGGGTATCGGCACTCATCGTAGCAGTCTGATCAGATGTTGATGCCTCGCCAAGGTGGGTCTCATCTGCATCACCCAGTCTTGGTTCATCGGCAACTTGCTCAACGTACTGATATTCTTGGTCAACCCATTATTCCATCCATGGAATCTTGAACCTCTCATGAATTAACCATCTGATATCATCATCAGAGGCCAATTCGACCACGCTTTCAATACCAGCACTTGCCAAGCATTTCGCCTCCAGATCGACGAAGTAGTCCTCTGGGAGGGACTTCATTAGAATTAAGAACTCCTCCACCGTCTTCAGCCTTATGTCCCTCCAGAATATAATCTCCTCAAGCTTTTCCTGAGGACCCAGATGGTTTATGAGGTCAGGACAAATTTCAAGCAGATATGCTCTTACCTGCTGCATCAAGATGTAAACCACGGGATCTTCCTCCTCAGGAGTTCCCAGTTGAATCTTTGTATTGAAAGGATTGTGGGAAACTGAGACGTATCTGTCATCTGCGGGCTCGATTCCCTGTCGGGTTATTTCCTCGGCCATTTTAACCTACCTTGATTCGGCTCTTGATGAGTGGGAACAACCTGGTTACGATCGGTCGGTGCTTCCAAAGGTGAATTTGTTCGGTGTGGAGAGGAGGAGGCGAGATCGAAGAAGACTTGAAATTTGGGGTGGTGGTGAGGGCGACTTGGATGTCGGAGTCAGAGATCTCTCCTTCCGGAATACAGAGCTAAGAGGCATGGAATCAGAAGGTGACTCTTCCTCAGATGGTGCAGTCTCTGCTTCCCTCACAGCTGAACTTTCAACAACTCCCTCCTGCATGTGTTCCTCTTGAACAACTTCCTTTTCCATCTTGGCCAGTTCGTCTGGACTCTCAGCAGCTTCCACATCTGATTCCAGATATATCCTCCCAGTTTCTTGTCCAATCTGTTCAGGCTCTCCTGTCTCTGGAATTGGCTCAGATGGGTCCGCCACTGTCTTTTGCAGAATTGAAGTAATCTTTCTCTGCCTCTACTCTTCTCCTTCTGGCTTTTTAGCCATGGTCTTTCTCTTCAATTTCTTAGGAGCAGTCTGAGTCTCAGATGACTCTGCAGCTCTGGAACCCTTGCCTTCTCCTCTTGGTCGGGGCACATATTGTGTGGGGTCATCATCTGACTGCCCAGGTAAGGGTTCATTCTTTCTTTCCAAGTAGACTTTCTTTCCTTCCTCGTTCCACTCGAAGTTATCTGGTAGCTTGTCATCCAGCAGAATCGACACCTTGTGGATGTATGAGCATTTCAGAGTTAGATAAACTTCGTTCCTCTTGTTCAGCTTAAACTTGGTTGTTTCCTTCAGCAACCTTGACTTGAACAGTCCAACCCAGTTCAGATTATCGGCCTTGCTGATTATGACTTTCATCACATTCTGCTTCATAGCAGTAAGAGCATCTAGGCTGTGTGTAATACACAGAATCACCTTGGACACTATCTCGAACAGAAGGCGATATTCTCTTAATGTGGACATCCATTGAAAATAGTTTTATGTTGGCTCCTTGTTGTGAATGAGGTTTTAGATCAATCGGTTTCGGAATGAGGCTAGATCAAGATTCCCAAGATTCGGACAAGATCATCATCAGTAATGAGGATGTCAAAACCGCCCAAGGAAGATGTCAACCGTCCTTCACCATCCATCTCTAGATTGTACAGAAACTCAAGTGCTTCATACGTATGTATAATATCTAGATGTCTATAGCAGAACTGTTCAAGCCCAACGGCACAGAGACAATCCAATATTTCCTTTGATTCAACATCCGTCGTCGTGTTGAATATAACGTATTTTTCATCGACAATGTCCTTCTTCATCGATAAGAAATTACACATCTTTTTACCCTGTCCTGGATTTGTTGTTAATTGTGCCATTTCTACATCAAAAATAATATTTGTGAGTAAATGTTTTTATATATATATCAATACCAGCAAGAACAATTACCCAAAATATTCAATCATAGGACATGAATTTTCCACATGAATTTCATGATAGATATATACGCATATTATCAAATATGTATTCAATAATTAATCGTACATAAAGCTTTAATTCACAGGATATGAAATAACACAGTGTATACAACATATATTATAAGTGATGTTCAACAAACAAATGCACATACTATCAAATAACAATTACCAGAAATCGATTCGAATGAAGAAGAGGTTTGAAATAATTGATTTAAGTTCTCTTAAGTGAAATGAGGTTTGCTTCGGAGAATTTGGGTAAAAGTTTCGAAAGTAAGAAGTTGAAAGACTTTTTAGGGTTTTAAGGTGCGAGGAAAAATCATTTTACACGACTTCCCATAAATACTTGAGTATTCCTGTTTAAAAAGAGCGGCTTAGATTAAGCGGCCATAAAGTAGAATAATCGTGCGGTTGAGAAAAAGTACAGAATGTATTTGGACGTGAAAAATACGCATTAAATGCTATTAAATACACAATCCCCACGTCCGCATTTAATGAGTGCAGTGCTTGCGTCATAAAGTAAGGTAAACAGTAATCATTACAGAAAAGTAAATAAGTTCAGATAATGTAAACAGAAAACGTATCCGACTGGTTGATGTTGTAATCAACTAGTTACCAGTTGTATCTGATCCAACTCTTCTGACTTGTTGATCTTACCGTGTAGCCTATACCTTAGCAAATTTTCCCAACAATGTCCAACTTAGCTGATCAGATTTCTGTTGAACCAATCTGTTGATCAGATTTCTGTTGAGCCATTCTGATCTTATCCGTGTCTTGGAGTGCGCTCCCGGCAAAACCTAATTCTCGGAGAGTCGAACGGTCGCCTCGATTTCCTGAATCGGCGTGATGTGATATACCCTCAATGATGGTCTGTCACTTTATGATGTCAATTTCTTTGGGAGGGGTCTCAAATTTTTAAAAATTGCATTTCCACCCCCGCTTATCCTCTATAAATAGAACTGAGTTTAGACAAACATTCATCAATTTTCGTTCTCAAGTTTGCACATGAGAAATTCTGGTGAGTCCTTGATTCCGGCAAGTCCTCCATCAATAGGCTTCTTCTATTCTACTCAAATGACCTCCAGTTCTCAGTCCATCCCTATGCTTCCCTTATTTATGCTCTCGTCTTCATCGGAAGATGACCAAACGGCCATTACTAAGCTTTACTGCCACCCTGATTGCGGATTTGTCGCCTTTATCATGGAGGTTGGAGTCTATGCATTGTGTTCCAATATCGAGACGACGTGGTTAACAACGATGAGCAATTTCTGACATGTAATATAAATTTAATATTGTATATGCGAACTTGATCAAGCCAAGTCGCCCTTTTTCAATCCCTTATATGTTTTGCACCACATGTATGACACTTGTGTTCATTTATAGTGAGAAGGCTCATCGGTTTTAGGGTTTAGGGTTTAAGATTTTTCTTTCGACCTCCGGGTCTATTGTGATGAACAGTTTCGACCTCTTGGTCTTTATCAATGAAATTCTCTCTTAATTCCATTGTTGTGTTGATTTGATTTCATTATGCGATATTTGCTTAGTTCCCCCTTAATCTAATATCCTTTATCTGATCAGTGCCTAACTGATTTTTCGGATCAGTTGAGGTTCCTTACTCAACTGATTCTATCTGGTCAGTCTCTTAACCAACTGGTGTTTGAGATCAGACCACCAAAATACTCTGGGGCTGCATCTCCTAAATCCAGTAGACCTAGCTCGTTGCATAATTCTCTAAATCTGACTTCAGCTAGAGGCTTGATTAAGATGTCAGCTCTTTGCTTATCAGTATGGATCTTTTCCATTCTGATGTTCCATTTTTCTGCATGGTCTCTTATGAAGTGATGTCTGATGTCCACGTGCTTGCATCTTGTATGCAGAATGGGGTTCTGCGTGATAGCAATTGCACTATTACTGTCACAGAAGATAGGTACATTGGTAGCAGTTATGTTGTAATCCCTCAGCTGCTGACAAAGCCAGAGCAGTTGGGAGCAACAGCTACCTGCAGCCATATATTCTGCTTCAGTAGTAGATGTGGCAACAGACGTTTGCTTCTTAGAGAACCACGAGATCAGTTTGTTTCCCAGAAACTGACATGTACCTGATGTGGATTTCCTATCTATCCTACATCCACCATAATCAGAATCAGAGTACCCACTAAGCTCTAGATTATCATCTGCTGGATACCATAAACCTAAGTTTACAGTACCCTTCAGATACTTAAGAATCCGCTTAGCTGCTTCAAGGTGGCTTTGTTTGGGATTTGACTGAAATCTTGCACATACACCTACTGCAAATGTTATATCTGGTCTGCTTGCAGTCAGATATAGTAAGGATCCAATCAAAGCCCTATACTCTTTCTGATTAGTCTTCTTACCACCTTTATCTGGATCCATCTTGAATGCAGTTAACATTGGAATTTTGACTTCCTTACAATTCTGAACTCCATACTTAGTCAACAAATTTCTTGTGTACTTTGCCTGATAGATGAAGATCCCAGTGTGATCTTGCTTAACCTGTAGACACAGAAAATAGCTCATCTGACCCATCATGGACATCTCAAATTTCCCTTGCATCAGTTTGCTGAATTTCTCACAGAGCTTCTGATTGGGAGAACCAAATATAATGTCGTCCACATAGATCTGAACCAAGAGAATGTCTTCTCCATCTTCTATTCTGAACAAGGTCTGATCAATTAAGCCCTTGGTAAATCCATTCTCTATCAAGAACTGGGACAATGTATCATACCAAGCTCTAGGAGCCTGTTTCAGTCCATAAAGAGCTTTTCTTAAACGGTACACTTGGTTGCTTATTTCAAAGCCAGGAGGTTGTTCAACATAAACTTCCTTAGCTAGCACCCCGTTTAAGAATGCACTCTTTACATCCATCTGATACACAGTAAATCCCCTATGAGCTGCATAAGCTAGAAACAACCGAATGGCTTCCAGGCGGGCGACTGGTGCAAAGGTTTCATCATAATCAATCCCTTCTGATTGTGAATATCCCTTAGCAACAAGTCTTGCCTTATTTCTGGTTATTTCATTGTGCTCATCCTTCTTGTTCTTGAATACCCACTTAGTACAAATCACATCTTGATGAGTTGGTCTGTCTACAAGTTCCCAAACTTTATTTCTTTCAAACTGTTCTAGTTCTTCTTGCATGGCTAGAATCCGGCTTGCATCTTGAAAAACTTCTTCAACTGTGAGTGTTTCCTTCAAAGACAGATAACAACAATTCATTGCACTTTCACCAATCTGATGTCTAGTTCTAACTCTATCAGATGGGTCTCCGATGATTAGATCAGTTGGATGACTGGTTATCCAGGTCCTTCTGTCCTGATTGTCATCTGTTTGGAGAACATCATCCTCTTCTGATATAGATTCATCACTAGAGACTGGGAGAGGTACTTGAGTAGGTTCCACTTGGCATGGACATGTCTCAGCTGATGTTGGACTCATCATGTGCTGAAGTCTGTCTGTCGTAACATCAGGTGTTCCCCCTGAACCAGATGGTTCAGTTGTTACTGTCTCAACTGTACCAGCTTCTTCACTGACAGTTGTACGTACCTTGGGGTCTTTCTGACCTGGTGAATCATTAAGGTCAAAATTAGGAACATATACTGTGACATATTTTGGTTCCTTTCCTTTGAGCCTTAGCTGATTCATTTTTAGTGAATCTGGTTTATCTGGTACATCTTGTTCTGCGGCAGATTTCTCTTGATCAGATGATGACTCATCCAAGACCACATGAGGTGTTTCTTCCACAACTAGGGTTCGTCTGTTGAAGACCTTAAATGCTTTGCTGGTTGAGGAATTTCCTAAGAATATACCCTCATCTAACTTTACATCGAAGGTTCTCAACTGACTCTTCCCATTGTTGTGTATGAAACACTTGCACCCAAAAACATGGAAGTAGGAAACACGAGGTTTTCTGCCCTTCCACAGTTCATAGGTTTTTAAAGTGAATCTTAGTCAGAGAACATCTGTTCTGCGTGTGACAAGTTGTATTGATAGCTTCTGCCCAGAAATGACTTTGAGTTGCATGCTCAGCTAACATGGTGCGTGCAGCTTCTTTAAGTGTTCTGTTTCTTCTTTCTGCTACGCCATTTTGTTGTGGTGTTCTAGTAGCTGATGTCTCATGCTGTATACCAAACTCAGAGTAAAAATCAGATATAAATTGGTTAAGGAATTCAGTACCTTTGTCTGATCTGATTTTCACTATGCTTAGACCCTTCTCATTCTGAATTTTCTTGAGCAGCTCGGGTAGTTTTGTTGTAGTTTCACTTTTCTTGTACAAGAATATAACCCAGGTGAACTTGGAATAATCATCCACAACCACCAGAGTGTATTTGCGTCCAGTAAAACTGAGAGGTGTAACTGGTCCAAACATATCTATATGAAGCAGTTGCAATACTCTGCTGGATGGAGGAGAAGGTATTCCTTTGAATGAAGCTTTTACTTGTTTTCCCTTCTGACATGCGACACATGTCTGATCCTTAGAGAATACTTCATTCGGGAGACCTTCTACCAAGGACATCCTTGCTATCTTGTTAAGAGTCTTAAAGTTCAGATAACTCATTCTCTTGTGCCAGCGCCAGCTGGAGCTCTTCGAACTCTTAACAATCACGCATGCATTTCGTGGAAAACTATTCCAATCTACTGTGTATATCGTTCCTTTTCTTGAACCAATCAGCAAGATCTGTTGAGTAGCTCAATTTCTGACTGTGCATTTTTCTGTCGAGAACTCAACACTAAAACCATTATCGCAGAACTGTGAAACAGATAACAGGTTGTGCTTTAATCCATCAACATAGGAAACTCTGTGATTTGTACGTCATCGTTCACTAAGTTTTCGACTCCTCTGGTATGACCAAAGTTATCATCACCAAAGAGAACTCTTGGGCCTGGTCTTTCAACATAGTTGCTAAGGAGAAACTGGCTTCCAGTCATGTGTCTTGAGCATCCACTATCTATGTACCAGATAGCTGCCTATTCTCCACCCTTATTTACCAGTCCCAAGCGATTCTGCAAACAATTCAAACTTTAGGTACCCCAGTAGAATCGGGTCCTGGGGGGTTAGAAGTACCTTTCGGGATCCAAACATATCTAGCACCTCTGTTGAAAACAGAAGGCTTGATCTGTCTCCCACAAACATCTACATACTCATACGTTTCATCATATGCGATCTGATCAGTATGATTATTAGTGTGAGTCTTGGACGAATCAGAAGACTTGGGATTTTTCATTGAAACTTGTCTTCTTTTAATCCAGTGTGGCTCAGGTGAAGCAACCCTAGGTTTCTGATTGTAAGGGTAGGTACGACTGCTACCATTAAAAGATTCATATCTTTCAGGCGCAATTGGTCTTAGCAGTTTACCCTTAGCTTGCTCGTTAGGCAGCTTGGACTGAGTCTGCATCAGCTAGGACTGTCCCTTTCGAGATGGTCCAGCCTGATACCTACTCTGCTAATTGGGTTGTGGTCTCCTCAGAAGAACTGGGTTCATCTGATGATACCTAGGCTGATGTCTGATCAATTGGGGTTCATTTATGTTCCCTTTCTGATCTGACACTTGCCTTGCCTGATCAGCTGGCCCTTTTCCCTTACCAGATACAGATTTGGTATTTCGACTATCTTGGTTAGAAACTCGTTTGGTTACACTTTTCTGATGTGAACCAGATGGGACTTTTGAGGATCCAGAAGGGATTTCATACCCAATTCCCTTCTTGTCAGTCGACGTACAAAAATAGTTGTTCAAGTCTTGAACAGTTTTAGAAGATTTCGTTAAAACCTCTATTTTCTTACGTATACCGTCCTCAAGAACTTTTAGATTCTCATGCATCCGAAAGATTCCATCAAACTTAGCATGAAGAGATTTGAGTTCACTGGCTTGTTGTAGGTTGAGAGCCAACTGTTCCTTAACCAGTTTTCCCTGATCAGAAGAACTGACCTTCAGAAACTCCAGTTCTGTGATCATCTTCTGAACATTTTCAGCTGATATTAGTTCAGCTGCACTACTTGCCTCAATTTATTTAACAAGCCTGATGTTCTCAGCTCTCAGGTTATCGTTCTCAACTTTCACTCGTGTATAAGTATCTATTGCATTGGAAAGATCATCAAGCAATTGGTTATTGTAGACCTGCAAGTTGACCTCTCCTGCAGATGTGCTCGACACATGTGGTGTGGAACAAAGAGGCACATAAGAGTTAGAGAGTACCTCTATTTGATCTGATTCTCTGGCCATGAGACAGATGTCATCATCAGATAAGAAGTTCAGATCATCGACATCATCAGTTGTTGTTATCAAACAGAAGTCTTTGACAGATGAGTAACCAGAATCATCTGAGGGCAGGTAGGAATCATCAATGCAGACGTATCTGCAACCATAGCTTTCCTGTCCCTGTATCTCTGTTCTCTTCTGTTTCTTTTCTCCTCTCTTTCTTTGGGGGTCAGTTCAGGACAGTCAGCACTGTAATGGCCTGGTTTCTGACAGTTATAGCACACTCTTGAATCCCCTGAGCTTCCTCTGCCTGGAGAATCGTGTCTTCTGTAATGCCTGTCAGGAGACTTCCCATTCTGTCGATAGTAGGAACCTTTCCTATTTGATTGATCATCACGTCTACTTTCTTTCCGGTCATCTCTTCGATCATCCTTCCTTTCGTCAGAATGATCATCCTGTCTTTCTTCTCTTCTGTTATCTCGATTGTCAGATGAACGATACCTCTCTTGCGATCTGTCAGATGAACGATGATCTCTTCCTCTATTCCTTCGATAGTCATCATAAAACTTCCTGTATTTGCCCATTTGAACATTTGTTCTTTCCAGCTTTCTTGTCAGTAAGACAATTTGTTCAGCTTTACTGATGATGTTTCCAACTGGTTCCATAATTCGTGAACTACTACTTGCTACCTGAAATGCAACATTTGGGATTGGGAGTAGTTTCAGCTTGACATCATCAGATCCTTGTCCTCTCTCGATCAGTTCAAACTCATGAGCTTTCAAACTGAAGATTAGATCATTTGGTTTCATTGTAGCAATATCTTGACAGTCCTTAATCACAGTCACCTTCGTATCCCATTTCTTAGTCAGCGATCTGAGAATCTTGTAATTGATATCCTTGTTTGACATAACTCGTCCGAGATCACGAAGTCGGTTGACTCCTCGTGTGATCCTTCCATCAAATTGATCAACTGTTTCATTTGGCAACATCTTGAGTTTCTCAAATACAACTAGCTCAACTTGCAGTCTGTTGTCCTTGATCTGTTCATTTCCTCTGCAGATTTCAACAAGCGTATCCCAGACTTCCTTAGCTGTCTTCAGGTACTTCACTTTCTCTCTTGTAGTAGCATCCATGGTTTTCATGATGAGATGTCTGGCAACAGTATCCAGGTTAGACAGTTTTCTCTCATCTGCATCCATCAGAGAGGGACTCTTTCTGATTTTTGCTCCAACTGGTTGTGTGGGATCTCGTCCTGCTTCAGCTGGGTTGTAGTGATAGATGATAATTGGTCCTATCTCAAGAATCTCATCCATTATGTTGCTAATCACTCCCAGATGGTCTCTCATGTCTATGGACCAATCTGCATACTCATCAACAGAAAACATGGGTAGATTATGATGCATACCTGAAGTATTATCCATGTTTGTGGTGATTTTGAAAGAATGAGTTTTGAAAACGGTTTTTAAAGATCAGTTCAAGTGACCACAAAGGTTCTTCCTTAAGAACCAATGATATTCAAAGCCAGTGGTCGAAAGAACCACTGCTCTGATACCACTTGTAGGTCCCGAACGGGTTTCAGTGAGGGTTGAAGTCTAGAGGGAAGGGGTGAATAGACTTCAAAAACTTTTTCGTGGATCAGATGTGTTTGCACGTATGTCTGATCGGAGTGCGATGTGAATCAGTTTGGACTGATATTCTACTTACTGATCTGCTAGATAGTTCAGTTTGTCGTCTATCAACTTAACTGATGGTGCGGAAGATAAGTTAACCCGTGTAGAAAACCAGTTTTACTCAAATGAGATTCTGACCAACACTTCGGATCAAGTGACTAAAATGTCAAACTGATCAGATCAGTAGCTTGATGCTAATCTGATCTAGGTACAAAATATGCATGCAAATAACAAGTTGTGTGCGGATGTGTAAAGCAAGATAGATACACACAGATTTATAGTGGTTCGGACAACTTGTCCTACGTCCACTCTTCCCTGTCAGTAGGGGCACCAACTTAACCAACTTGGACTTAGTTTATTGTGTTAGTCCAACACAGTACAACCAACAAATATTTAACGATTTCACACTCAACCAATCCCAGAAATCTAATATAGAAACCCTAGATAGAAATCTTGCTATAACAAACTTAACCTAACACAGTTTTGGTATAAGATTTGTTTTGTTCCAACTGGAATACTATCCTATCTTCTGATTAGCCTAAAGCTAGAGGATAAGTATTCTGCTAAGAACTAAGGGATGAACACTTAACAATAACTCTTGTGATTGTGTTCTTCGTGCGGAAATCTTGAGAGCTTTTGCTTGTAGATAATTTCCATAGCCTTACTCTGAAGGCTTGATCCCATATTTATAGGCACGAAATCGAACTAGCCGTTGGAGAGCAATTCGAATTTCGGTCTATTTAAGGTAGGTTTGCAGACGGATTTGACGTTCTTCAGGAGCGGTATGGCCGAAAGCATGCAAGCTTGTCCTTTCTAGCCGTTTAACTCTGAAGCGCCTTGTCCTGCAATGTCAGCTCCGTACATACGTGTCTTTCTCTCATTGGTTATCAAGTACACTTATTCAGTGTTTGATTTACCAACTTAGTTTGATATTCTTCGTGTCTGATGACTTGTCTCGTACTGGGTAACATTGAAGTAGTCACCTGATGGAGCTGACACAGATCAGTTCGAACACTGATCTGTCTTCCTGATTTAGGTTATCTGTTCGTAAGTTGTCTTAGCACAACTTACTGACCTTTTCTTGTTCTTATCTGATGTAGGTCTTCTGGTCTTGATGTCTTGACTCTTATGCTCATCTGATTTTTAGCTTATCTGCTTAGATCTTCATCATCTAATCTTCAAGTTAGCTGATCTTCTGATCTTACAAGACTTAACCTATACATATTAAGTTCCCCCTCAATATGTGACCTATCTGTTACTTACGTTGTCTACACTCTTCAGCTGGTCATCTTATCTGCTATCTAAATCATCAGTCAGCTAACAGGTCTGACTGGTCCTATTACATTATCTGTTTTGGAACTTCCATCGAAACTACAAATTTCCCAACTCATTCCATCTTCTGAAATCAAGACCTTTAATGTTATTTGACGTACAATAATTTCTATATGCCTATTATGAATCTGCACCCCCTGGGATCGATAAACCTTTTGGATCTTATTAACCAAAGAGATATGACTTTGCACTATAGTTTGCTCAGCACCAATCAAGAATGCCCACGGCATTCCAAGAATTCTTGTTATACGTTCGTTCCAACCCTCAATCCACTTTTCTAGATTCATCGATATTGAATCAATTGAACGCACTTCTAACACCTGTTCTAATTTTGGAAGCCCTTGGGTTATATCACCGGATCTTGATTTTTCTTATATAAATGTAATTAAAGTATCTCCTTCCTACAGGATTTCCCCATAATGGCCATGAACAGTTGCTCCCGGAGTGGCCAAATAAGTCTTAGCTGATCGTATTACTACAGAGTCAACTTGGACAAGTATAACTTGACCCGATTTTAGGTGTGGCGCGTTTTTTTCTATACATATATTTTCAAAAATAAACTGCCCAAGACTCATTATTGTAGATGTTTCTTGACAATAATTGGGATGGAGAAAATACTAATTCAATTTGAAAATAATGTTACTCCACGAATCGGGGTTACTCCTTTTCATCGATTAAATAGTATTTCAATTTAATTACTTGAAAGGTCTGTTTTAAATTGTCAAGTTGCAAATAGTTATTTACCAAGATCTGATTATGATTATGAGTTATTAAATGGTAAAATGAATAAACATTCGCAATTAGAATTAGAGGGACTGTTCCTAAAGGTCCCAACGAATTCTTAATTGGAATTACATGATCTTTTGTAATTTTAATTGATTCTTTAATCCCATTGTGTATCAAATTGTGATTGTGATATTTTATATCGTTAAATGGACCCATTCGAAAACAATTGGATGATGATAAAATTGTCAACGATTGGAATCCCGTATTTCTATTCAACAACGTATGAATAGTTGTTTTATTTTGATTAAGGGGTTGTTGAATTATTACCTTTGAAGAAATCGAAGAAAATGGATTTATTTTGGTGCAATCTGATCCATTATCCGAGAACAATCCCGAACCCGAGGGATCATTCCTTCTTCCCATATATGAAAATTTTGATTTCAGCAAGTCGATTCTTAGTAAATGTCGAATCAAACCATTTACCCTTATTTCAACAAAGGAAGCACGGGCTTCTTGACTAGAAGAACTTTTTTTGCGTTGGTCCTAATTCAATACTAAACAATTCCGAACTAATTGAATATATGTATAAGAAATGCCTTGAATTGGTTTCCCATTTCCATAAAGGATATAATTGACAGCTCAAAGTTTTACATTATCCCTTTCCTGCAACAGATCTGGGGGGAAAGTGTTCCTAAAGTTATATTGTCTCTTATTTCATATGTGATGACATGACGAACCAAAACAAATTACTTTTTCTTACTAGGTGTGATCTGTTGGACATAGATCCAGTTTTCGCATTTTTTTATTTCTTAGAATTTCATTTTCATGTTCTTAGTGGTATAAAAACGCCGCTATGTCGGGATATCTTATCTGTCTCGCCGGAAAAGTGGATATCTCCAGAAAATATTTTAAGTTCAATTATTTTTTTTTCTCTCCACTCGGACCAACCCGGCTACGCTGCTTCTTATATTTAAAGTAATTTGTGTATCTACCCCAATGATACTATTGTTCAGTACCATTATGGAAGAAGATCCGGGTAATATATGCACTTCCTCGGGAATGAAAAAAAACCGATCTACTTTCATTTGGTATTTTGGACTCAATTCCTTGCCTTCTCTTTTTTTATGATTGAATGCATTTCTAGAGTCCCATATTTAGTATTGCCCGAACTCTTTCTTCTGTATCTAGGATCGTCCAAATAAGCAAGAATATTATTTTTACGGAAAATTTTGTTGATGGGGATTTCAATCAAGATTTACGAAGGGCGTTAGTCCGTTCTCGCGTTCTTGAATCGATTGAAGTGGGATGATGAATCTATTTTTTGCCTCTTTGAGAATAAATCAGAATTATGGTAGAGAAGGGCCGGATCTATGAGATTACAACGACCATTACATATAATTAGACTAAGGTCTGAATAATCAGGAATCCTATCTTCTTTTTTACCCGAAAAATCTGAAGTAAATATTTTTTCTCTTAACTGATCATCTGTTCCTGAAAGGTGAAAACTCTTGACAGAATGAGAATTTACACTCATTTGATCTTGATCCTTGTGGATCGATAGTGAAACTAGACTATATCCACTTGGCTCTCCTAATAATATCCATAAATGAATTGATTTTGGTAATAGATGAACATTGTCGTATGTAAATTCGGGTGCATGATATACATCGATGCTCCAGTGCATTTCTCCATCTGAATCAGAATAAATATGTTTTCGAATCTTCTCTTTAAAATTCAAAGTGGATGTTCCCGCGTGAATCTCGGCAATCACTTGTTCTGATTCTACATATTGATCGTTTTGAACTAAAAGAAAACTTTGGGGTGGAATATTTACATTATGTCGAATATCTTCACTCTCAATAGTTACATACAAGTTTATAGAACATAGAAGGGCGGGATGTCCCGGGGCGTAATGCGGGTCGGATGTAATAAATCCTCATTGAATTTGATTTTTCCATTAGAAGGGCTCACACGTGTTCTCGGTACCCTTCGTGAATACTCCACCGGTATGTAAAGTTCTTAATGTTAATTGAGTACCGATTCTCCAATTGATTGCCTGCAATAATACCTATCGCTTCTCCCAATTCAACCAGTTCCCATGAGTAGGACTCGCCATAACATAATCGACGGATCCAAGATGCACTCATACAAGTAAAGGGATTTGAATAACTATTGGTTGTGCTCGAAAGGTTATGAATCGATTTATAAGTCCAATCCCAATATCTTGATTTCTAGTGGCAATACAAATGTGTGCCCATAAATATATCATCGGCTAATACCCACCAATTAATGTTTGGATAAAAATCCTTTCTCGAATCATACCATTTTGAGGACTCACATAAATGCCACGGGCGGTGCCAATAATCTATTCGACGACAACAATGTGTTGAACTACTTCAATAAGTCTCAAAGCATGAGATATCCAAAGCATCGATGTTTTTACAACAAGATCTACAACCCCTTTACGGGCTCCATAGCAAGAAATTATATATTCTCATTAAAGAAAGCCCTTCGTAGAATTGCTTTGAATGGGTAAATCAATCATTTGTCCTTGAGGGTCCGACATTAATCCCCCTCATACCTAGTAATTGATGTACCGAGATGCATTTCCTCTAGCTCCTAAAAAGACATTATATGAACTAGATTTGGGGGTCGGTCATCCTAAAACTAGGATTCATTTCTTGCCGCAAATATTCACTTGTGGCATACCATATTTCAATGGATTGGCGTAATTTTCCTACCGCGTGTACATTCCCATAATGGTGGTGTTTTTCCAAAATAAAACTTTGTTGTTCAGCATCTTGAACTAGCCATCTCTTCGAGGGTATTGTTAAAAGATAATTAATTCCTAATGAAATGGATGTAGCAGTAGCTTGTTGAAAACCCAAAGTCTTTACTTGATCCAGGATATGTGATGTATATGTCATTCAGAAGTGATCTATTAATCTACTAATAAGTCATTTCATGGTAGTTTCATCTATCACTTTATTGTGAAATACCGTGATTGGTCTGCTCGCCATAAGGACCTCCATATTCTGCTGAGTAAAATTTGACAATGGGTTTGAGTCAGTGGTTGGAAAACTTCCCATTCTCGATCTTGATTCGCGTAGAAATTCCGGTACTACGGGCCTAGTTGAACTGAAGAAATCTGAATTCCTATTGGTATCGTAGAATTCCTTAGCTTAGTTAAGTACCATATGAACAAGCCCGGGAAAACCCTTGTATGGCTTCTTCGATTTCTCGATAAAGAGAAATATGACCAACAGTGGTTCGAATGTAGAGAAAACAAATTTCTTTTTTTATACTTCTTACTATTAGATAGTGTCCATAAATCTCATAATAATTACCCAAAGAATCATAGTGAACTTCGATGGGAGTTTCTCTTGAAGCAATAACCCATTGGTCTAGTCGCCACCAAAGCCACAAAGGCCTATCTAAGTTGATTCGTTTCTGCCGATAAGCCCCAATTGCATCATAGAAATTAGAAAAAAAAGGTTCTTTTGTATACTTATATTTATTATTGTCACTTCTTTTATTTTGATAGTTTTTGCCATTCCATGGATTATACCTATTTATACAAATACCTCAACGATTCCCGCTCGTTAATACATATAGTCCAATAAGCATATCTTGAGTTGGTATGGAAATGGGATCTCCAATAGCAGGAGACAAAAGATTCATATGGTAAAACATAAGTAAACGAGCCTATGCTTGAGGCTCCAAAGATAAGGGTACATGAACAACCATTTGATACCCATCAAAATCTGCATTGAATCCCTTACAAACTAATGGATGTAAACAAATAGCGCGCCCCTCCACTAAAATGGGCTGGAATGCCTGTATGCCCAGTTTATGCAGAGTGGGTGCTCTATTTAGCAATACAGGATGCCCCTGCATAACTTTCTGCAGTATTTCCCATACAATTGGTTCTTTTTCCCGAATTTTACTCTTAGCAACTCCTATGTTTGAAGCAAGATGTTGTCTAATTAGACCACGAATTACAAATGTCTGGAAAAGCTCTATTATTATTTCGCGCGGCAATCCACATCGATGTAATGAAAGTGAAGGACCTACGACAATGGCAGAACGCCCTGAATAATCAACCCGTTTCCCAAGGAGAGTCTCAGGAAATCTTCCCTCTTTGCCCTCAATTACATCTGAAAATGACTTGTAAGCTTTATTATGACCGTCCCTCGTTGGTTGTCCCCGGATTCCATTATCAAGAAGTGTATCCCGCAGCTTCTTATACTAATTTCTCCTGACACATTACTAATTCTCCCAGCGTGGATCGACTTGTTGTTAATAGATCGGTAAGACTATTGTTCTGATAGATAACTCTTCTATAGAGTTCATTAATATTCGAGCTCATTAATTTACCCCCATCTATCTGAATGATGGGTCTTAACTCAGGAGGAAGAACTGGTAATAGACACAAAACCATCTATTCTGGTTCTATATTTGTTCGAAGAAAATGCTTAGCCAATTCCATGCGTCTAACCAAAAAATCCTTTCTTCTTCCAACCTTTTGATCTTCCCATTCATTTCCTGTGGGCCCTTCTGTTGGGGAATAAGTTGCACAGATCTATTCGGGGAGAATATTTAAATACAAATTTAATTTTTTAATTATTACTAGCATGAATTAATCCTATATTAATTCAAATAATAATCCAACAACATATCATGCATATAATAATTCACGTAAAACCTACGCATGTGGAATTCTACGAGTTTACGTGAACGTACCTCTTGGGATGGCAACGGTGTGGCTCAATAGACTAACCGTAAGGACTTCCCAAGTATTCCCTTAGCCTAGTGAGAGATTTCTTGAATTTAATGAGATAATCTTGTATTCCAAGAATACATATCTTCATTCCATAACAAAATTCAAAGAAAATCTTTCTCCCAACATATCTATAATTTTCGAAATTTTCATGAAAAAAAAATAAGCAACAATATTTATTTTATTTTAATCACCTTTTCAGTTAATGGACTATATGTTGGGCTACTTAGGGGGCCTTTAGGAGAATTAAGATTGGACCTTCTAATGGACCTTGAATATCTAATATTGAACCACAATATAATTCAAGCCCATAAATATTAATTAATCCCACTACATAATTAATATTGCACTATCCATCTTAACCCATATTACAGTCAATATGGCTCCCGGTCATTATTTCCCGTGTTTAAGATTATTTAGCCCATTAATTAATTCAAGCCACTAAAATAGCTTTCCATTAATTAATATCTTTTATCCTTGGTCAAGGAACGGTTCAACATTATTATCCATACTGGAAACTAATTCCACTTGCAAGATTTGGTATGATAAAGCTTATGAACCTCCTAAGGGGGCAAATCGAAAAAGCGTGTATTTTGCACACGATTCTTTGTATTAAATCTTAGCAATCACATGTGACTAATAATATTGCCCAAGATAAAAAGTATTGAATCTCATTGATTCGCTACCCATGATAAGTCAAAGCAATAGTTACCAATCCCACGTGATCCTATTTAAGGGACGAAGATTAAGAAATAACGAACCATCGATGTCTAATTCTTCCTTGTTAGGTTTCAAGAATTTATCCTCCCTGTAGGTCCTATTCGATTGCATCGGTTATGCACTAATGTAATCTCTTGGTCAAGACAAGTCAATCCGAGCCTTACACTTCAACCTTTCACGATGGGTTGTTCATTTCCATCTAGGTCGTGAATAGCGTACTTTTTTTAGTTACAATTCTATTAATTTAATCTTCGTGATGATCCGGTATCACTAAATTAACTATAGTGTAGGTAACACGACTTATTGAACGATTATCAAATAAATATATGTAACATTCAATAATATTTAAAGCATCATTGATAAACAATTTATTTCAATAAATAAGTCCGAAAATTAGGTTTCGATTATACAAAGTAAAAAGCATACTTTCAAAGATAATCCCAACAATCTCCCACTTATACTCAAAGTCCGCTTTTAAGTATACTACAACATGTCTCGTGTAGTCCGTGACATCTAATGTCACCTATCTGAACCTAATAATTTCTCCCACTTATACTCAAAACAGTTGGCAACGGTCTTGACACCCATTCCTTCCACATTTTCTCGAATGTAAGAGGCGACTCTTTGTGAATGGATCGCTAGGTTGTCCTCGACGCCATATCTTTGCCACATCTATATCTCTCTCTTAACAATTTCTCGTATAAGATGTCTTTCCTTTAGTGTGCTTGTTTTCGTGGACTCTTGGTTCCCTTGAAAGAAAAGCAAATATTGCTAGACAAAATTTTGAACTCCATCCAAGTCCACTAAGAAGGTCCAGAGCCAAAACGGTTCTTTTTTTTCACATGCTATGTTTACTTACCCGACTTCCATGGTTGATGATGCATTTCGCTTCACACGCCCATTTGATGGCTACACTTCCCAAATGGAAACACACTAATCGAGGCAGATAGTTTCGAATCTAAGTCCGATTGGAAACCGAGTCCGTGTGGGATGGGGATTGGACTATCTCGACCGATAAATCAACATTCTATCATCGAAGTCAATGCTTTTTCCCTGGGTTACTTTGATATCTTGCTACCATGCCTCACGACAAACGAGATATTCGATCTCGTACATAGCATTGCATACATAAGGTTTCCGACAGCCGAAGCACAAGGAATACCTTTCATGTCATCTATCTCCTTTTGTGTCTTAGGGGACATTTTCTTGGATAGATGGATTCCAAGTCTGAAAGGTTACGAATCCTTTCTTGGGAATCGTTTCAAGACAAGTGTCTATGTATGAAACTTTGCGATAACCCGATCATCCTTTTCTTGCGATCTCGAGTGACCTTGATCCCAAGGATGTGCCCGCTTCCCCTAAGTCTTTCATATCAAAACTGTTTTTTCCCTTACGCCCGATAACACCTTCACATCGTTCCCGACGATCGTAATGTCATCTACGATAGTACTAAGAATACCAATGCATTCCGACACGCTTTTTATACACACAACTTTCAAACTCATTTTGATCAAACCCATAAGACCTTATTGTTGGGATTTTACATGATCAAAACATTGGTTCCAAGCTCTGGATGCCTGTTTGAGTCCGTAAATGGACCTCTTGAGCTTACAAACTAGGTGTTCTTGGTGCATTTCAATGAAATGGGTTTATCAGATATAGATCTCTTCATCGAGACTTCCGTTAAGGAAAGTCGTCTTGACATCCATTTGCCGATTTCAAAGTCAAAATGCGCAAGAATCGATAAGAGAATACGGATGGACTTAAGATGGCTCTTTAAAAAGTTTCCTCATAATCGATCCCTTCTTTCCGAGTATAACCTTTCGCCACTAGTCTTGCTTTTAAAGGTTTTCAACCTTCCCGTCCGGTCCTCTTTTCCTCTTATATACCCACTTGCATCCAATGGGTTTGACCCCATTAAGTGGTTCGACTAGCTCCACACTCTATTATGAAACATAGAACCCAATTGTTTGCCAAGAATCTGCATCCTTATCTTGGGCCTCATCATATGTCCATGGGTCTCGATTCGCCTTTGTTCGAATCAAGTCAAGAGAACTCTCCTATTCCCATGAATCTGGGAGTTTGTCTAACAACCCTCCCACTACAACGAGGCTCCGCCAGAAAGCGTATCATTTGGTATATCATCTAGTACGGTTGGTGCGAGGTTTGCCCTCTAAGCTCATCTAATGTAATCTCACTTCTAGGTTTTCTTTGGTTCATATAGTCTTCTTCCAAAAATCTAAAGTGGGTGCTAATGACCACCTTTTGATCTTCGGGACCATAGAACATATCCCGGGGTATCCTACAAACAAATTTTAATTTCGATCGAGGATCTAATTTACGGGCTTCCTTGTCCAACACGAGGGGCGGACACCCCCAAATTCTCATGTGTCTCATACTAGGCTTGGGTCCACAATTCTTTGGGAGTTTTGGGAACCGATTTGGATGGCACCAAGTTCGAGAATGTAAGCCGTTGTTTTCAAGGCATGACCCTTTAACTACTTGGGAAGATCCGCGATAACTCATCATTGATCTAACTATTTCCAAAAGAGTTATGTTTCTTCGCTTCGCAACCCCGCTTTTGTTGAGGGGTTAAAATGCTGATGAGCTAGGATACAATCCCTTTATCAGATAAGTAGTTCAAAAACTCATTGCTGAGGTATTCGCCTCCATGATCAGATCGTAGAGACTTGATACGTTTTTCCCTACGATTCTCTGTTTGAGCCTTAAATTCTTTGAATTTCTCAAAGGTCTCAGATTTATGCTTCATAAGGAAAATATAACCGTACCTTGAGTAATCATCAATAAAATTACTCATAACCTCCTCTTGCTTTGGTTGACATTGGACCACATACATCTTTGTGAACGATCTCTAACACTTCTTTGGCCCTATTCCCCTTGGCTCCAAATGCCCTCTTGGTCATTTTATCCTCCAAACATGATTCACAGGTTGGAATTGGTTCAACTTGGAGAAGCTCCAGTGAACCGTCCCTCACCAACCTTTGGATCCTCTTTGGATTTATATGACCCAATCTTAGATGCCAAAGAAGTGTCTCGTTCACGTCGATGAACATTTTCTTTTCGGAAATGCTTGATGTGTTATAGGATACATTTCGTGAGTGGTGTGCACAGTTAATTGTATAGAGATTATTCGACAACATTCCATGACAGATAAATTTATCAAAAAGAAAAATGGTAACAACTTTATTAAAAGTAACTGAATATCCATCATAAAAAAGTTTAGAAACTGAATTCAAATTCTTTCTAAAAAATCCGGAACGTAAAGAACAACTCTTAAAATTAAAACTCGTCTTCAAAAAAGGTGCACTTCTCCCATCGCTTAATTTTGCCCACTCAGAAGATCGCCAAGTGTGATGAGGAAAACTAAGTTGTCGGGTCCGCTTGAACCCCCGTAATGTGAAACAAACATGATTAATGGATCCTCAGATCCACCACCCATAAATGGGAGGCATACGCCGCTAAACAAGTTTCAACAACTAGTCGTGAGAATTACCTTTCTTTCCATCCTTTGGGGTCCGGAACAGTGACCTCCAATGTCCTTTCTCACCATAGGTTGAAGCACTTCCCCTTAATCTTGTTCACTCTACCACCCCTTCTTCACCTTATCTTTGCCATTGGCAACACTTGAGTTCACTTACTTGTGGCCTTTGTCCCTTTTCTTGTTCTTACCACCCCTTGGTCTAGAAAGAAGAAGGTCCGCTTTGCCACCAAGGCTTGGCTCTTTTGCCCCAATATCGCCTCGCCGAGACTAAAGCTTGCAATCAGGGCATCGAGAACTTCTCGATTATTCATCCGTAGTTCAACTCGAATCTGCTCAAAACTTTTCGCGAGAGTGGAGCTCTAAATCAATTTGGGTCTCAATATCGTAAGCCAATACCTCAAGTTTATTTAGGTGAGCCATCATCCGGAGAACGTGCTCCCTTTTCCTCCACCATTTTCATAGAGAGCAAGTCCTCATGGTGATCCGACGAGCCTTTACGGGGCTCGATGTTGAAACATCGCTTTAAGACTAGTCATGATTTCCGCAATGTCTCAACGTTCGTGTTGGTGTTGCAAACACATCGACATATAGAAGCCAAGATGGTACACTTTGCCATTTTGTTAGACCGCTCCGATCAAGATACTCTTTCTTAACCGTTTTTAGTGGACTCATCGATGGTTTATCCGGTTTAGTGTGTGGAGAACCCAGTTATGACTTTTGTGCAAAGGAGGACAATAGTGAGTTTTCGATTCCAATCAACAAAATTTTTTCCAAATGAGCAAATTATCTTTAAGTATATTGAATAGTGGATTAAAAGGTTGCGACATGATGAACCTGAAATAAATAATTACATGCATAAGCACAAATATATCACAAGGTTCGATCACATGCATCATATTAAAATCTCAAAAAAAAATATGAACATGCATCGCCCAACATCTCAAAAAAGTTTTTTAAATAAGCCACGGGGTGGGTCATTATTTATACACATTCAAGCGGAGTTACAAACAAGAACGATTATAAACCTTTAATATCCAGATTAATAGTTGGCTCACTTGACCAATATAAAATCGACAGGACTTGGGGAAGTATATGCATATCAATTTTATACCTAAGTAATAACCATGATTAAATCTGAGATTATTATTTCGCTTTGAACGAGCCTCGTGGGGAGGGTCATCATCGCCACTAGTAATAACCCACAATCATCCGTTTGGAATTCATTCTTGTGAAAGCTATCTTTTGACCGTCCGGGGGGGGAATTTCTCCAAAAGAATTCACAAATAAATAAATCATGGAGGTCAAAATTAATTCAATTTTATTATCCAAATAAAATTGTCAATTAATTATTTAAACATACTTAGTAATTTTGAAGGTGAGATTTTTCATTTGGGCAATACTCATGCAAACACATTTAAACAAATTAAATAAAAGCTTAAGAAAGACAAAATAAATCAAGCAAAACAATAAAAAAATAAACATATTGGGCACAAATTATACAATTGTCATGGTTTGATCTTGGTTTTGATTTTCTTAATTCCAAAATAATTTGGGGCTTTTGTCGAAAAAGACCGATAATAAGATTTCGACGATATTTGTCTAGTTGTTTTTAATAAATTAATATTTAATGAAAAGAAAATCTTGTTTTTTTTTATCCGGTTACAATTTAACAAAAAATAAATAAAAATCTAGACTAGTGGATTGATCAAATCAAACAAATTCTAATCTACTCATGGATTTTCTCACGAGGCAAAACGAATCCCAACGAATAGAATTAAAAACCACAGTTTATATGCATGCATAAACAAACACATTAAATTCCATGACAATTGGATACCTGCAAAATAGATCTAGAAATTCTACTATCCAATTTCAAATTTAATGCCAACGAATCAAATTACAATTTAAAAAATTCACAGCCCGAAAACGTGGCTCTGATACCAGTTGTTGGGGAATAAGTTGCACAGATCTATTCGGGGTGAATATTTAAATACAAATTTAATTCTTTAATTATTACTAGCATGAATTAATCCTATATTAATTCAAATAATAATCCAACAACATATCATGCATATAATAATTCACGTAAAACCTACGCATGATGAATTCTACGAGTTTACGTGAACGTACCTCTTGGGATGGCAACAGTGTGGCTCAATAGACTAACCGTAAGGACTTCCCAAGTATTCCCTTAGCCCTCGTTCGACTATCCGGTGGAAGGATTCTTGTGACCGATTTAACAAAAGAAAAATAAATTATGTTGCACCACCTTTGTGGATTTACTAATTTTTCCAGCACATGGAATTATACTTGGGAATGAAAGAATCATCCCCTATTTATAGAGGCCAAGGTGGTCGAAATTTAGGTCTAAAATAATGTGGAAAAATCTTTTCTTGATCTTCAAGAAATCTTGAATATATCTCCTATATTCTTTTTCCCATAATTATAATATTCCACAAATTCCCACCTTCTCTATTTGCTATGGAATTTTCGAAAATAATGAGGTCCAAGATTCCAAGAATTGGATCTTCTTGAATTTATGAGATATTCTTGTATTTCAAGAAATACATAACTTCCATAATATATTTTCAAGAAAATGAAGAAAATCTTTCTTGCCCTATATTTTCTAATTTTCGAAAATCATCTCATAGATAACCTAGTGGGAGATTTCTTGAATTTAATGAGATGATCTTGTATTCAAAGAATACATATCTTCATTCCATAACAAAATTCAAAGAAAATCTTTCTCCCAACATATCTATAATTTTTGAAATTTTCATGGAAAAAAATAAGCAACAATATTTATTTTATTTTAATCACCTTTTCAGTTAATGGACTATATGTTGGGCTACTTAGGGGGCCTTTAGGAGAATTAAGATTGGACCTTCTAATGGACCTTGAATATCTAATATTGAGCCACAATATAATTCAAGCCCATAAATATTAATTAATCCCACTACATAATTAATATTGCACTATCCATCTTAACCCATATTACAGTCAATATGGCTCCCGGTCATTATTTCCCGTGTTTAAAATTATCTAGCCCATTAATTAATTCAAGCCACTGAAATAGCTTTCCATTAATTAATATCTTTTATCCTTTGGTCAAGGAACGGTTCAACATTATTATCCTTACCGGAAACTAATTCCACTTGCAAGATTTGGTATGATAAAGCTTATGAACCTCCCAAAGGGCAAATCGAACGAAAGCGCATTACACGCATTCTTCAGATAAATCTTAGCAATCACATGTGACTAATAATATTGCCCAAGATAAAAAGTATTGAATCTCATTGATTCGCTACCCATGATAAGTCAAAGCAATAGTTACCAATCCCACATGATCCTATTTAAGGGATCTAAGATTAAGAAATAACGAACCACCGAGGTCTAATTCTTCCTTTTTTCGCTCAAGAATTTATCCTCCTGTAGGGTCCTATTCAAAGGCATCGGTCATGCACTAGTGTAATCTCTTGGTCAAGACAAGCCAATCTGAGCCTTACACTTCAACCTTTCACGATGGGTTGTTCATTTCCATCTAGGTCGTGAATAGCGTACTTTTAGTTACAAGGGACTGTTAATTTAATCTTCTGTGATCTGGTATCACTAAATTAACTACAATGTAACACGTACGACTTATTGAACAGTTATGCAGTAAATATATATAACATTCAATAATATTTAAAGCATCAGTGATAAACAATTTATTTCAGTAAATAAGTCTGAAAATTCAGTTTCGATTATACAAAGTAAAAAGCATACTTGTCAAGATAATCCCAACACCTTCTTCCCCTAATTCTTTCCATTATACCAAAGAATTATATAGAATAGTGCTTAAATCTAGGTCGGCTAATTGTTCTCAAATAGCACTTGCACCGGTAGAGATTTCTCGATTGCGAAATGTATCGTAGCCATGGGTAGTAAAAAAAAGTGGGATGCTGTATTTCCAAGATTGGATTTCATATTCGAATAAACCTCGTAATCACAAGAAAGTGGGTTTTTTCATTATGGGCCTAGCAAAAGAAAAATTGGGATATGATCATGTAGGATCCCCCCCCCCTTCAAAATCGGACGTCAAAGTTTCCTTTCATCCGGCTCAAGTAGGTACACCAATTAAAGAAAGGAGTTCTCGCTTTCAAATTATAGAAAACCAAAAAATAAAAAGATCTACTCTTTACTCAAGTTACCAGTGAAGACTAAGCAAGATTTCATTGATTCTGCCTTCTTTATTTTTATATATTCATATTATTTTTATTTTATTAATTCGTGTTATTCAATTATGACATAAATGAAATGTGAAATTCTTGAGTAGTCTACTTCCCTTCGAATGATGAATCCCTTAATTCTTAAAAAGTAAAATAAAAAAATAAAGGAGTACCCTGTAATTCATAAGGGATTTACTTGTCTATGTATTGTTCCATTCGATCTGTTAGGTCCCTACTTCACCTCGAAGGTTATGCCACGATGCCCTTATTAAAGCCTATACGTGATGGATAGACTCCTGTAACCACGACATATTTTCTTGCTTGAACATAACATTTCTTTCCAAAAGAAAACAAATGATTAATCTCACAAAACAAAACAAAAAAATTTACGAGGATAAATCAAATTTTTTGATTTGTTCCAAAATCAACCATGGATAAATTCCCCTTTTGATTTGGGAGTATTGACTACACCCCTAAGTCTGAGCTTCATGGTACTCTTACTAAGCCACATGTTAGATCCAGGGCATCCCTATTGGATTGATTGGGATGACAATTTCTCATTCTGAATCTGTAAAATAAGAATTTTGACCAAATCACACATCGTAATATACTAGGCCTTCTAATTCTTTAAAAGGTTTATCTAAAAGATTCCCAATATAACTGGGAAGACGTTTTAAATACCACACGTGGGTTACCGGGCATGCGAGTTTGATGTAGCCTATTTGATATCTTCGTATCTAAGAATCAACAAATTCGACTCCGCATTGTTCACAAAATTTCGGGTCTTCTTTTTCATCTCCGATACTAGATAATTTCCACAAGCACAAATTCCACTTTTGATAGGTCAAAAAATTCTTTCACAAAATAATCCACCTTTTTCCGGTTTATTGGTTTTGTAATGAAAAGTTTAGGGTCTTGTCACCTCTCCGACTATCTCTCCATTGGGCAGGATTTTAGTAGCCCAAATGCTTATTTGTTGAGGAGAAACTAATCCAATTCGGAGTTGTTGGTGTTTATACCGATCGATCATAGAATAAAAATTCGGATTTATTCTGATTAATTCCTTCCTATTAATTTGGAAGTTTTTCTCGATAAAAGGAAATGATTTAGTTCCAGAGCTAAAGATCGTAGTTCTCGAACGAGCAATCGAAAGGGAGTTCATCGTGAACTCGGTTTTTTAGTATTACTGTTATGCATAAAATCTCTTCATGTTTAAAAAATGTTTTATATTTTTAAACAGTGAAAGTTGTTGTGCATAACAATGATAGTTTTAATACATAATAGCGATAGACACTAAAAAAAGGGAGGTGTTTTACGATGGATTTAGCGACGGTTATAACCATCGCAACAAGGATTTGTGACGGTTTTAGAGAACGTTTATCATCCATCTAGAAAACGAGGGTCGCTAACATTTAGCGACAGTTTTCCGAATCTATCGCTAGGTAGCGACATCTTATTTCCGTCGCACAAAATATCGATGGCTATATTCCATTGCAACATAGCGACGGGTTTGTCGACAGTTATGTAGGCCCGAGCACGGGTCCAAAAATCTGTCGCTAAACCGTCGATGGTTATGACGTCATAATACCGTCGTTAATATTTGCGACGGTTATCATCGTCGGTATCAGCGATGGTGAAAGTCGTGGCTAATGCAGTCGCTAAATTGTGAATTTTTTTTAAAAAAAATGGCTCACTGTGGTTCGATCCCGGACCCAGAGGGCACCCGGGTGGGCACCGAACCAATCGAGCCAAGAACCATCTCGAACCCAACCACCAAAAAATCTCATATATAAGCCACCAAACCAAGCCTCCCAATTAAATTGGGCATTTGTTCGCTCCCATGGGGGACCGAACACGGGACCTTGGGCGCCCAAGTGAGGATCAATTCCACTCGGGCACTTTGTTGGTCCCGGGAAAATGAGTTCCACACGTGTATGGGGGGAGGGGGAATACACGTGTATAATGATTTTTAACTTTTCAGAAAATACTGTAATCAGAGAGTCAGGTTGTCCTGAGTTTTAGTCCTGAGAAGCACAAAATGCCCTGAGTCAAAGTCTACTGAGACAATAACACTGAGCGACTTTCAGAGACTTTAGATTAGCTCAACTGATTCTGAGTTTCTACGACAGAGTCCAAATAAGCTTGGAGTTGATCAGTTTGACAACTATCTATACTAGCTTATCTAGAGTGTGAAATGTGTAGGCCCTAAGTTTATACTCGTTTTACTTTGCTGTAAATATTTTCTTAATGAAACAGTGGTTATGGCTGTGATCAAGTTAGTGCAGCTTCAGTGGATTGTTTCCAACTGACTGTCAGAAAACTTTAGGATGCTTTTAGTGAAAATATGCAACAGGATAGAATGCAAAACAGAAAGCAAACAACACAGCAATTATAGTGGTTCAGAGGCTCAAGCTCCTACGTCCACTCTCTTATACTCAGAGAAATTCCTTAACACACTACTTCTACTACCTTAAGCTGTCATACTGAAGTCAGCAGCTTACTAACATTCTACCAAGAGTTTTCAGGCTGAACTACTACAGCTTACTAACTCACCACACACAAGCTTTCAGACTAAACACAAGCAGCTTACTAACTTCTTCTCTAGAGCTTTTCAGACTGAACACAACAGCTTACTTCATTCTTTACAACTCTCACTTCTACAACAACTACACACTCAAACTACCTAATCAAAGGGTTTGGGTTTTGGTTGGTTTCCAACTAAGGCGAGATATCCTTTTACAATTAGACACAAGTAAAAGGCTAGAATATATCTAACTAAGCTTTGGATATATCTTAGATCTAGGCTTAGTAAATGAGCTCTCTTCAAAGATGAAACACTTGGGAAATTCTTAGGGTTTCGAGTGCTTCACAAGAATACTTGAATACGAATGAGCTCTGGAGTTTCTTTGATTTCCCGTAACCTTGAAATGTCCAAGGCCTCTGGTATTTATAGGAAACTCTCCAGAAGTCTACCTTTGAAAAACTATCCGTTGGAGAGATAGTATCTAGGGTTTCTTCTTTGGGTAACTGATGAACGACTATATTAGGGTTTAAACGCACCCTTGCATGGTTTAGGAAATATCCAGACAAGCAGCCAATCACCAATTTCTGTGAACAAGGCAAATATCAGTGCTGACATTCTTCAGGGTCATCTTGTTTTCAGTGTCAGTAAAGTACGCAGTTGTCGCCTCCTCATTGGTTGAAATCTTCCTTTGAACATAGACAAACAAACGGCTCTTTTAGTCAACCACACTGATCTGATATTTTTCCTTAGTGTTCACGAACGTATACCATTCTCTTTGTTTGTACTAAGAATGAACAAACACTATTGTACTGGTAATGACTTTGTTCAGGGTCTTTTGGTTCAGTACAAAATAATCTTCAGGATCTTCTGTTCTTCAGGATCTTTTGGTCTTCAGGATCTTTAGTCTTCAGGTTCTTCTGATCTTCAATATTTTTTGGTCTTCAAGAATCTTCTGAGATCTTTAGACCAAATCTCTAACACCTATCCTTACCTAAACTATATCTGCTGACTACACATGATGCAGATACTTCCTGAATCCTAATAACAATTTGAAACCTGATCCTATACTACCAAGATTGTCCTGAAACATGTCATACTCAGGGGTTTTGGGATCTAATCAAAATCTTTATTAAATTCATCTCCCAACAATTTCCCCCTTTTTGATGATGCCAAAACCATCTTGTTACAAGCTTGCAAACAGAAACAAACATATCATCTATTCAGGTTTCAATTCATAAATCAAGTAAAAACTAGTAAAAGGCAACCATCAAATAATCAGTAAGATAATGAGAAATTATCTTTTGATCCATAGAAAATCAGTAGTGTTTTTCAGTAAAGCTCAAAAACCAAAAAGTACAAGTTACATTGGTTTTCTTTTAAAAAAAAAAAACTACAGAAACAAAATGAACAAGATAATCAATCTTCATCATATTAAATCTCATCTGCTGGTGGCTTCAGGTTGAACATGTCATAGTATCTTTCCGTCAACTCTTCTCTCTTCTGGATGGTCTGAGTGTCACTCCCTGTCGGCTCCAGATATTCAGCCTGATCCACAAAGTCTGCATGAATGAAATCATAGTTGATCATCCCATTCTTGTATCTCGGTGGAGGATACTTGATCTGACCAGGAGCCTTTAGCTGATAACCCAGAGTATCAAATATGTTGAACCATTTCAGGCATATATTAGTGAAATTCTGCAGTATGCAGGCAATGAATGCATCATCCCTATCAGTGTTGGGCTGGGACCAAGTCTGCAATATATCATTATTGAACACAAACTCCCTCTTGGTCGTTTCCCATATGTCATTCAGCACAATGGGCATCCACTTGTCTAAGTGAGGCCACATCCTCTTCCTCTGCTTGGTACCCCTCCTCCTGAGAACCATTCTCTGAAAGCCTCCCAACTTTCTCTTAACTTCCTCCCTCTCTTTTTTGGTCATCTCTAAACCTGACACAGAAGTAGCAGTTTTTCTCTTCTTTTCAGCGTCAATCGCCTTAACTGAGTTGTGCCAGTCTCAGTTAAGTCTTTTGGTGGAGACATCATACTCACCAAAGCCTTCCTTGAGAAGATCATCAAGTTCAGATTCTTCATCTTTCTCAGTGCTTTCTTTCTCAGTATCTTCTTCAAATTCCTGAATAAGCTTCCTCTTAGTAGACTTTCTGCTGACAGGTTTAGAAAGTTGCTTCTTCTTCAGAGGTTTTTCGATAAATGCGACAGGCTTCTTCTGAGGTATCAGGATTCCATGGGCTTCACCTTGTTTGCTGGACTCCTGTTTCCTCTGCCTCTTAGCTCTCTGCTCAATTACCTCCATTGCAGCTTCAGGGTGAATTAGCACTTCAGGTTCTTTCCTCTTTCCTCGAATTATTTCAGTCGTGAATTGTTCAACCTGTTTTTCCAAGGGCAGCAATGCAGCAAGCTTATCATAACTTTCCCCTTTTTTGGCATCATAGTTTGCAATTAGCTCTGAAAGGGTTCTGTCCATATGTAATTGCTCTCTGCCAATAGAACGAACTTCTGCTGCTACATGGAAATGTTCATCCTGAATCCTCTGCAGCACATTCAACCCAGAACTGGTGTCTTCAGCAAGACTACCATAGGTTGCTTTCATCTTTTCCATCAGTGGGGTGCTTACTTCCTCAACAACAGATTTGATCAGTTCTTCAGTCTTGGATTTCAACAAATCCTCAAGTAATTTGGATCTCAAATCAAACTGTCTCTCCATCTCTTCCTTCATCTCCTTAGCCACATCATCTATCTTTGCATCAAAGGCAGTAAATTTGTTATCAAGGTCAGTAGATAGTAAATTTACCTGAGCATTGGTCACCATAGATGTGCTAAGGGCTTTGATGGTTTCGCCCTGAGAAGTTTGTGCCTCAGCAAGTTTGGACACTTCACCAACCAGAGGTTCAAGCATTGCAATCTGTTCAATCATGGGCTCAAACTTAGTCAACTTCTCAATTAGAGGTGTGAGATCAACTGATGGTTGTGGAGGAACTGGGACTTCTTCTTTAGTTTGGTTTCAAGTCCAACCTCAACCAAATTCGATGCTTGATTCTTCGCAGCTCCTAAGAGGTTTCTCCAAAAGTAATCAATTGAAGTCTTTGGAGCTTCGAGCATGTTCCCCGACGAATTTAAGCCTACGCACCAAAGATCTTTTCGACTACCTTCAAAGATGGTCCTTGTCTGTTTTATCCTAAGATGGGTCTTGTTTGTCTTTGTCCTGACCCTCATCAGTACCCTCAGGTTGGGCAGCATCTTTCCTCTATGCAATCTTTCTCCTAACCAACTCTTCAAACTCAGCATGCTTGATTCTGAGCCTTCTCTTACCAAGGCCTAAAAAGGAATCTAGCTCAACCACTTTCTCAGCCCAGAACTCTTCTCCTCTGAAGTTGCCTATATTCAGCATCATGGCAAAGGATTGATTGACTATCAGCATGGTTGTTTTGAGTCTAAAAAATATATCCTGAAGATCAGGATAGTTGGTCAGTTCAGGGAACTTATCTAGCACAAAGTGCTCGGCTTTCATCTTCCACTCTCTTTCCTCTGCTTCACCTTTCTTGAGTTCAGGAACAGACGACTCTTCTTTAGAGCTAGATTGAGCCTCTGAAGGTACGGGAATTTTTGGCTCTGATGGGTTAGTGGGTGGGATAGGAATTTGGCTTTCTTTAGCAGGTTTTTGAGAACCTGTGAAGATATCTCTTGTGATTCGGTCACTTCCAATACTGGTAGTGAGAACCTCAGTAAATACATCTTCGTCCGCTCCAACTTCAGGGATATTTTTGGCTTCCCTCTCAGCAGCTTGTGAAATGGCCTTCACAAGTGTATCCAACAGGGATTTTTCGCCTAAGGACATCTCACTGACTTTCCTGAGTCGCTTCTTCTTTCTCTTTTGCTCATCCTGAGCCTTCTTTTTCTCACCAACCTCTCTCTTAACCTTCAAAAGGTCAAGAGCTTTTTTCCTCTTCTCAGGATCCTCAACTTCCTTCTCAACCACCTTCTTGCCTTTTCTTTTTGATACATCAGCAATGGTACGAGTGTCCTGATCAGATTCAAAGCTTTCAATTTCCACCTGCTCTGTTTGCTCCTCAGGCTCATCTTAAGCAGCCTATTCTTCAGGCTCATCCTGAGCAGTTGAACTCGGACTTTCAGATGTTGCAGGTCTCCTTTTCTGCGATTTAGGCTTCCTGAACATGATTCTGTTCCGGGAAAAAGCAGTTCCAGACATCAAAAACATGTTCTTTCTCGGCAATGTTTCAAGTAAATAGCTGATTTTCGTCCCAAACAGAACACTTCCATTCTTTGTAAATGCTCCCTTAGCATATTTCAACTTTTGACTCTGATTCAGTATACAATCCACCAAAAACTTTAACTAGTTAAAATCTCTTGATGGTGAGTCCTCAATTGCGGCCATAAGTCTCAACTTATTCCGACTTACCTGCTCTAGACTTCCATAGGTGCTCATCATGCACTTGGCCACAATATCAATCAGAACTCTATACTTAGGTTTTAAGCATTTCTTGTTGAAAGCCCCTTTCAACTCAACCTTAGAAATGTAAAATCTATCAAAAATTTCTTGCTCTTGCCCAGACATGTATACCACAGGAACATCCCCTCTATTACTTAATTCAAAAACATCATTAACGTTTTGAAGAGTTAGGCATACCTCTTTCGTACAAACTACTTAGGCTTTGGATTTTGCGTATGTGCTGAAACATAGTTGTGAGTCCAGGGAGCCAACTTCACCTTCTTGAATATTAACCACGAATGCAAGACTTCTTGGGGAAATTCTGATTCTGGCGTATTGCTAACCAGTTTATCCAATTGTATCAACCGAAGCATGTTCAAAGCTTCTTCTTCAATAATGGTTGTCTTGTTGTCAATCATCTCAACAACATGCTCGAAGTATGGTTTTTCCATTTCTGCGAGGTTCTTGATCATGGCATAACTGGGAAAATCCATTTTAGTAGATTTTTGGAGTTTGAAGATATGAAGGGTTTTTGATAATCCGGAGGTTTCTTTGAAAACAGAGTGTAAATGTGTTTGATCTCGAAATATTTTGGGGTATATATATATGATCTGGAGAAAACGATCAAGGGCTAAGATTAAATCTGAATAAACGGTTGTGATTTAATCTGTGATTGAAATAATCTCAATGTTTATTTGCTATTAATAGCAAATAATCAGATATACAGAATAAATGACAACAATTAGGGTGACAAAATGATGTTTCACTCTAATCGAGGCAACCCTTTGGTTTTCTGCCAAAATATTAACCAATAGAAATCCTTCAAACATCCCCGCTTAAAGTTCAGGCCTTTTGTCATTTATTTCAAATGATTACTGACTGAAATAAATTCTTGTGAGTAAATGCATGTGTCAAGTATGCTTCAGGATTAATTGAATACTTAATCCTTACTGAATAATGACCGTGACAAAAAAATTATCCTGAATCTCAGTTTCCATCCTGAGTGATTTTTGTCCTGAGTTATTCCTTCTTGAATAACTTCATGCAACTGAAGAACTTCTCCCTTCAGGGATTTTTACTCACCTGGATCCAATATCCCTAATTCCACTGATAGTTCCTGAAATCTTGACTCAGCCAATGGCTTAGTAAGAATATCATCTCTTTGTTTATCAGTATGAATTTTCTCCATCCTGATGTCTTTCTTCTCTACATGGTCTCTAATGAAATGGTGCTTGATATCCACATGTTTACATCTGATGTGCAATACCGGATTTTGTGAAATAGCAATAGCACTGTTATTGTCACAAAATATAGGTACTTCATTGGCTATAATCTTATAATCCCTCAATTGTTGCCTAAGCCAAAGAATCTCTGCACAGTAGCTTCCTGCAGCCATGTATTCTTCTTCAGTTGTACTAGTTGCAACTGAAGTTTGTTTCTTAGAGAACCAAGATATCAGTTTGCTTCCAAGAAATTGACAAGTTCTGAAGTGGACTTCCTGTCAATTCTGCAACCACCATAATCAGCATCTGAATAACCTGTTAACTCAAGGTTATCATCATCTGGATACCATAATCCTCTATTCACTATGCCTTTCAGATATCTCAGTATCTTTTTGGCAGTTTCCATGTGACTAGCCTTAGGATTAGCTTTGTATCTTGCACATATCCCAACAGCAAAAGTAATATCAGGCCTACTCGCTGTGAGATAGAGCAATGATCCAATGATCCCTCTATAATCAGTATGGTTAACTGACTTACCTTCAGGATTAGGATCCATCTTGTAGTTAGTATTCATAGGAATTCTAACTACATTGTAATTATGAATACCATACTTGGCAATCAGATCTCTGGTGTATTTTGCCTGATTGATGAAAAATCCTTCTTTTGACTATTTCACCTGAAGTCCTAGAAAGAAATTCATCTCCCCCATCATTGACATCTCAAACTTTCCTTTCATCAATGTAGATAATTTTCACACAACTGATGATTAGGGGATCCAAAAATAATTTCATCCACATAGATCTGAACTAGTAAAATATCTTTCCCATCTTCTATCCTGAACAAGGTTCTATCAACGGTTCCTTTGGTAAAACCATGGTCAGTAAAAAATTGAGATAGAGTATCATACCAAGCTCTTGGTGCTTGCTTCAGACCATACAAGGCTTTCCTTGGCCTGTAAACTTGGTCATTCTGACAGAAGCTAGGAGGTTGTTCCACATAAACCTCTTCTTTAAGCTCACCATTCAGAAATGCACTTTTCACATCCATTTGATATACTATGAACTTTATGTGAGCAGCATATGCAAGAAACAATCTAATGGTTTCTAGTCTTGCAACTGGTGCAAAGGTTTCATCATAAGCCAAGCTTTCTTCTTGGGAATAACCTGTGCAACTTGTCTTGCCTTGTTTCTTACAATGACATTATTCTCATCTCTTTTGTTCTTGAATACCCATTTAGTTCCAATCACACTGTGCCTTTTAGGTCTATCTACTAGCTCCTATACTTCATTCCTTGCAAACTGATTTAGCTCCTCTTGCATAGCAATAATCCAAAAGGAATCTTGAAGAGCCTCTTCAATCTCAGTAGGTTCTTTCTCAGATAGGAAGCAGCAGAACAAACCACTTTCTCCATGGAACCTGCTTGTTTTAACTCCTTCAGATGGATCTCCTACAATCTGAGTTGCAGGATGGCTATCTAACCATGTTCTTCTGGATGTTCCCCCCAGTAGTGTCCTCAATATCAGAAATGTTAGGTTCATGTAATTAATTGGATTCAGGGAACAACAAGAAAGGAAAAATGGAATCATCTTCCTCAGGGGAAATTTCATTCAGAGCATTGTCAGTGACATTTGTTCCCCCTGGGTTGATAGATTCAGAGTTTGCCTCAGTTGTGACCACATCTTCATCGGCATTACATACCTGAGTTTGAACTGGGGTTTGTTCAGATTGGTCAGCTTCAGTGTGTTGGCTTTCCTTCAGTGGAGAACTATCATCCTGAGTACCACCAACCTGAGTATTTTAATCCTGAGTTTCTTCTTTTTCTGAGTCAGTTTCACTCCATTCATAGTAAGTGATTGACTTTTTCTTTTCAGGCTCAGATGATGGTTTAACATTCTTCTTCAGGATAAGTCTGGTGATCCTCTTTGTCAAGTCTCCTGAATCATCTTCCTGTTTCTTATGAACACAAGTATATTCATAAAAAAAAAACATGAGGTGTTTCTTCCACAATAAGGGTCCTACAGTTGTAAACCCTGAATGCTTTACTAATTTCAGAATATTCCATGAATATTCCTTCATCAGCATTGCTATCAAATGTTTTCAACTGATCTTTACCATTATTGTGTATGAAACACTTACAACCAAACACACGAAAGAAGAAAACAAGAGGCTTCCTTTCATTCCACAGTTCATATGGAGTTTTTCCTCGATTCTTTTGTCAAGATGGATGCATTACGAGAGTAGCATGCGGTGTTGATCGCCTCAAACCCAAAATCTCTTAGGAATGTAAACCAAAGAATCATTGTTCTTGCAGAACTTCTTTCAGTGTCCTATTTCTTCTTTCAGCAACACCATTTTGTTGAGGGGTCCTTGCAGCTGATGTTTCATGAGTTATTCCATTCGCTGCACAACAATTAGATATAATATGGTTGATAAACTCAGTGCCTTTATCAGATCCAATTTTGACCACACTCAGATTCTTTTCAGTACTGAGTCTTTTCAGTAACTCTGGTAGTTTGGTCTGAGTTTCTTTCTTACTCAGTAAGAAAATGACCCATGTATATCTAGAGTAGTCATCAACTACTACAAGTGTATATTTTCTGCCATTAGTGCTCACAGGTGTTACTGGATCAAAAAGATCCATATGCAAAAGTTGAAGTATTCTATCAGTAGAAACTTCTACTTTGCTTTTGAATGATCCTATAATTTGTTTGCCTTTCTGACAAGCATCACAAACATGATCTTTACTGAACAGTTCATTAGGTAACCCCCTCACAAATGCTAACCTTGCAAGTTTATTTAGGGTTTTGAAGTTCAAGTGATTCAGTCTTTTGTGCCATAACCAACTGGTTTCAGTAGCCTTCTTGGCCATTAAACATGTATCCATAGGAGTAAGTCTCCAATCAGCAAGATACACATTTCCTTTTCTAGTACCAGTTAGTAATACTTGTTGTGAAACGTTATCTTTTACATAACACAAGTTCTTTGAGAATTCAACACTGAATCCTTTATCACAGAATTGACTGCAAGTTATGCTTTAAACCAGACACATATGATACACCATGGATATGAACAGTATCTATTTCAAGTGTTCCATATCCCTCTGTCTGTCCTTTGAAATTATCTCCAAAAGTTATCTGAGGGCCTTTCTGTTCAACATAGTCCAAGAGCAAATGCTTGTATCCTGCATGTGTCTTGAGCATCCACTGTCCAAGTATCATGCAACAGATGCAACTTCAGTTCCACTCATCAGAGCTATGTTGTCTTCATTCAGCTCAGTGCCCTTTTTCTTCACCTGAAAAATAAATTAGGCCGTAGGTACCCATTTGGTGTAGGGTCCTACAAGGTTAGTTGTACCTTTTGGAACCCAAATATGCCTGACAACTCTAATTACTTTAGAGTGGCTGATTTGTCTTCCATAAACATCTACATACACATTCACCACCCTAGGTGCCTTGGAAGTGTCCTGTGTATGAGTGTCAGCCTTAGCATGAACATGAGCCTTAGAGTTCTTCTTGGGTTCAGGCCTTTTGTTCCATTGGTTTGGCCTTGGTGCAGCAGGTCTATGTCTTTTCTGACTTGGGTTCAGGAAACCTTTACCCTTAGGCAAGTGAAATTTAGGTTGCCTGTACTAAAATTATGGTCTTTCAGTATCCTGAGAACTTGGTTTCTTCAGATGAGAATTTCTCGGCTGAGTGTTTCTCTTCTGAGGATTCCTCTAATGGTTCAGGGCAGATTTCTTCAGGTTGGTATTCTTAGCCTGAGGCTTCGAAGTACTGGCCTGAGTATTTCCTACTAATTGTTCAGGTTTTCTAGTCTTTTCCTGAGGTTTGGGCTTTCTTTCCTGAACTTTCAGGTTCTCTGAAACCATAGGTCCTTTACCCTTATCCAAAACACTTGGTTGTTCTTCAATAAGAAGATCAGTACGAACCGCCGGTTTAACAAAGACAGTCTTAGTGCCACTAATAGAAGTAACATTAAGTTGACTTTGTGAAGTTTCCCCTGGATTATATCCTAATCCAGTCTTTGTAGTTGGAGGTCTTTGATAGCTCTGAATTTCATCTATTGCTTTAGATGCAGAATTCAACAGAACTAGCTTTTCCCGCAAGCTATCTTCACTTTTCTTTATAGTCTCATGTTTCTCAAAGATGTCATTAAACTCAGTTTTGATCAACTGATTTTCCCCAGTGGATTTCTCTAATTTTCCTTTCAAGGCCTCTATCATTTTCTCTTTTTCTGAGAGTTGTACTTTCAGAACATCCAGTTCATCAGTAGCTCCCATTAATTGAGAAGTGATCTCAGCAGCTTTAGAGTTTTTCCACTTCAGATTCTCAGCTGTCAATTCCTCATTCAGCTCTTGAGATTCAATAAATAGTTCTTGTAACGCAGAATAGTCCTTCATCAGATTCTCAAAAGAACCCATCAGGTCAAAATTACTGGTTACAGATGAACTTGAAAACTCAGGTGCTTGTGTAGGAGCAGCATCAGAGATAGAAGAATTTACCTTCTCAATAGCAACAAGGCAGATATCATCACTATCACTATCTGAGAACATCTCTTCTGAAGAGCTAGATCCTTCCTCAGAATGTTCTTCTTCAGCAACCATTGCCTTCTTGCTGGAATACTTCTTGTCTCTCTTGGCTTGCCTATCCTTTCTTTCCTTGGGACTCAACTCAGGACAGTCATACTGGAAGTGACCTTTCTTCTTGCAGTTGTAGCATCTATTGGTGTCATCATCCTGATCATTGTCTTCTTTGGATTTGTTGTCCTTATTTCTGGATGATGATCCTTCAGCTTTGTAGTCCTTCTTCTTCTCAGTAGACTTGTCTTCAGCTTCTGAGTTGTTCATGTTCCTGTACCTGGTATCCTTATAGTACCTTTTGTATTTACCAAACTTGTGGTTCATTTTCTCAAACCTTCTTGCCATCAGGGCGATTGTCTCATCTTTTTCATCCTGAATTTTGTTAGATGAGATCTCAGGTTCCTTAGAGCTACAGATTTTTCCTTGTTCTTTGAAAGCCACATTTTTGTTAGATGAAGTATCATCTTTGCTATCAGATTTCTTAGTTTTCTTATCAATGACAAACTCATATGCTTTCAACTCAGAGAAAACCTATTGATATGGCATAGAAGCAATATCTTTGGTGTTCTCAATCACTACAACATGAATATCCCATTTTTTAGACAGTCCTCTAAGAATTTTCAGAGCAATTTCTCTTTTGGGATATCTTTTCCCAAGAGAACTTAGATCATTCATAATGCTAGTGAATCTGACTTCAAGTCTTTCAATAGATTCACCATCTTCCATTTCGAAACCATGAAATTTGGCAATAACCACAGATAGTTTGTTTTCTTTGATATGATCAGTGCCCTGACACATTATAGCAAGTGTGTCCCAAATTTCTTTGGCAGTTTCACAGTGAGAAATCATTCCCATAACACCATCATCAATAGTGTTATACAGTGTATCTTTAACAATATATTCCAAGTGACCAACTTCCTCTCTTCAGGAGTAAGGTGATCATCAGTTTTGGGAAATTCATCCCTTGGATCATCTTTTTCAGCATCAGTGGATCTAGGATTAACAAACTTATATTCAAAAGGTCCTTGAGACACAACTCTCCACATTCTCTCATGTTTAGAGTACGGGTGTGCCTGCATTCTCAATCTCCATAGATCATAGTTCTCAACTGAGAACATAGGTAGTTTCTTAGAAGGCATGATGAAAGAGCCTTATAAGATATCAGCAATAAGATCTATTCAGTAGACCACCAAAGTCTCTCAGTAAATAAGACTATGGCTATCAAAGCTAGCGGTCAGTTAGAACCACTACTCTGATACCACTTGTTGGTCCCGGAAAAATGAGTTCCACACGTGTATGGGGGGGAATACATCAGAGAATTCAGATTAGCTCAACTGATTCTAAGTTTCTACGACAGAGTCCAAATAAGCTTGGAGTAGATAATAATCTTACTGACTACTCAAGGGAGTTGATCAGTTTGACAACTATCTATACTAGCTTATCTAGAGTGCGGAATGTGTAGGCCCTAAGTTTATACTCATTTTATTTGCTGAAAATCTTTTCTTAATGAAACAGTGGTTAAGGCTGTGATCAAGTTAGTGCAGCTTCAATGGATTGTTTCCAACTGACTATCAGAAAACTTTAGGATACTTTCAATGAAAATATGCAACAGGATCGAATGCAAAACATAAAGTAAACAACACAACAATTATAGTGGTTCAGAGGCTCAAGCTCCTACGTCCACTCTCTCTGATCCTCAGAGAAATTCTTTAACACACTACTTCTACTACCTTAAGCTTTCAGACTTAACTCAGCAGCTTACTAACTTTCTACCACGAGTTTTCAAGCTGAACTACTGCAACTTACTAACTCACCACACACAATCTTTCAGACTGAACACAAGAAGCTTACTAACTTCTTCTCTAGAGCTTTTCAGACTGAACATAGTAGCTTACTTCACTCTTTACAACTCTCACTTCTCCAACAACTACACACTCAAACTACCTAATCAAAGGATTTGGGTTTTGGTTGGTTTCCAACTAAGGTGAGATATCCTTTTACAATTAGACATAAGTAAAAGGCTAGGATATCTCTAACTAAGCTTTGGATATATATTAGATATAGACTTAGTAAATGAGCTCTCTTCAAAGATGAAACACTTGGAAATTCTTAGGGTTTCGAGTGCTTCACAAGATTACTTGAATACGAATGAGCTCTGGAGTTGCTTTGATTTCCCGTAACCTTGAAATGTCCAAGGACTCTGGTATTTATAGGCAACTCTCTAGAAGTCTACCTTTGAAAAACTATCCGTTGGAGAGATAATATCTAGGGTTTCTTCTTCGGGTAATTGATGAACGACTATATTAAGGTTTGTACGCACCCTTGCATGTTTTAGGAAATATCCACACAAGCAGCCAATCACCAATTTCTGTGAACAAGATATATATCAGTGCTAAAATTCTTCAGGGTCATGTCATTTCAGTGTCAGTAAAGTACGTTGTTGTCACCTCCTCATTGGTTGAAATCTTCCTTTGAACAGAGACAAACAAACAGCTCTTTTAGTCAACCACACTGATCTGATATTTTTTCTTAGTGTTCACGAACGTATAACATTCTCTTTGTTTGTACTAAGAATGAACAAACACTATTGTACTGGTAGTGACTTTGTTCAGGGTCTTTTGGTTCTGTACAAAATAATCTTCAGGATCTTCTGTTCTTCAGGATCTTCTAGTCTTCAGGATCTTTAGTCTTCAGGTTCTTCTGATCTTCAGTATGTTTTTGTTGGAATTTAGAGGCACGTAAACACGTAATACATGCACAGCAGAAATAAACAGTTCACCAACAACGAACAATTAATTGCATAATTAAATACGAGTAAACGTAAACAGAATTCTTACAGTAATTCATATACAGTTTTCTCTACTATGGTATCCACGTAATTCCCAATCATGGACTTGCACGGATTTGCCAGCGTTGAATCCCGAGATGAATTTGCTAGGAAAATTCTAAATCTAGATCTTATGGGGAATAATGAATTAACATTGATTGTGAATTCCCAAGAGCTTGTATATATAGAGGAGGCTCAACTTAAATCTTAAGCTAACCTGATTAGGAAATAAAATCCCTAATCTTGTAAATTAAATCCCATTGATTTAATTCCCATATGTAAAAATCTCTACGGATTTAATTTCCATGTATATCAAATCTCCACGGATTTGATTCCATATATTAAATCTTACAGATTTAATTTCCATGTATATCAAATCTCTATGGATTTGATTCCATATATATATATATATTAAATCCTATAATAATATACCATATATTATTATTGGGAATTCCTATTTAATTAAATCCAATTTAATTAAACATTGGTAATAATTAATTCCAAATTAATCTATTATTATTTAATTCTCCATAAATTAAATATTAAATCCAATTTAACATTTAATCAAACCAACTATAATCCGTACAAGGGAACTACGTGTTGTGTGACCCATAGGCCCTCGTATATCGAGCGATTAGTCAAACTAACGGTCTTAATTGAACCCTAGACAATAAGTCAGACATTCTCAATATATGAGGTACGTTGCGAGAAAAGTGCAACTACCTGTAACTGAAACATGGGCTATTACGATTTCCTCCTTTCATTCGCGAATACTCGAATAAGTCCTGAACATGATGAAGTGTCTATTCAAATAACTTAATCAAGTTATCTCTAATCACTAATTGATCATGTATGTCGCACTTAGCCACAAAGTCTAAGTTGACGTGCATCGGCCGATGACTTTGATCCAATTATGATGAGAAGATGAGTATTCTCTCTAAATTCACATTGAGGAATGAATCCTATTCTTGGCTCAACTACCACGCACATTCACTTCGTGGTGAACCCAATCCAAGCCATATCTACCAATGGAATAGTGCAAACGTCGGGCATGGTCAAAGTTCATCATCCCACACATGTCGTGTGTATTGACGTCAAGTCAAAGGAGTATCGCATCGCTCCCACTAACCGAGACACCCGTAGACACATATAGTGGAACTACATCAAATGGTTTCTCGGATGGGTATACCAATACCCTCTAAGGTATTTGTGCATCCATCATGAGATACCTAGTATCTCGTAGTAAGTGAGATCTTACTACACTCTCTAAGAGTATGATGCAGATCGCACACCAATCTCCATTGCATCATCAGTATCCCATTCTTGATGATCCTTGATCGGGGCTATTTGAGAATCATGCTTAAGTCATCTGAGTTCTCACAACCTCAATGACTCATGGGAACACTTGCATGAATAAATGCAAACAATCAAACATAATATTCAAACAAGTGTATTGCCATACATTAATATTAAATGAATTATAATATTAAATCAAACTGAATATCATCGAGTATTATGTCCTTACAATAGATTGTCTCTAGGACACTAACACTAACAGTTTTGGTCTTCAGGAATCTTCTGAGATCTTTAGACCAAATCTCTAACACCTATCCTTACCTGAACTATATCTGCTGACTACACATGATGCAGATACTTCCTGAATCCTAATAACAATTTGAAACCTGATCCTATACTACCAAAATTGTCCTGAAACTTGTCATACTCAGGGGTTTTGGGATCTAATCAAAATCTTTATTAAATTCATCTCCCAACACACTTGCTCATTTGCGTTTACTTAATGAATTTAATTCTATATGCCCTAAAATTCGTTCTTTTTTCTATTTTTTTTTAAATTCTTTATTTCAATTATCTTATTTAATAATTCAATTACATTTTAGTATAATAATTTATATTTTTTATTTATAAGTTATAATTAAATTAAAATATATTAAAATTGTATTTTTTTAACTTATTAAAAATTAATTTACATGTCCTAAAATTTGTTTTTTTTTCTAATTTTTTTAAAATTCTTTATTTCAATTATCCTATTTAAGAATTCAATTACATTTTAATATAATAATTTATAATTTTTATATAAATTTTTAATTAAATTAAAGTATATTAAAATTGTATTTTTTAAACTTAACTTTAATAAAATTAATTCTATATAAATTTAGAATTCATATTTTTTCAGTTTTTTTTTTTTTAAAATTCTTTATTTTAATTATCTTATTAAAAGATTCGATTACATTTTAATATATTAATTTATATTTTTATTTATAAATTTAAAAGAAATATTATTTTTTTAATTATTTTGAATAAAATTAATTGTATATTTATTTAAAATGCATTTTTTTTTAATTTTTTTTTTCAATTATCTTATCTAATTATATTTTTTTTGTAGGTACCGAACGGGTTTCAGTGAGGGTTGAAGACTAGAGGGGAGGGGTGAATAGACTTCCAAAACTTTTAGTGGATCACATGTGATTTTCACGTATGTCTAATCAGAGTGTGATGAGGATCAGTTTGGACTGATATCCGACTTACTGATCTGGCAGGCAGATTAGTTCGGGGCCTATCAGTTTAAGTGATGGTGCGGAAGATTAGTTAACCCGTGTGAAAACCAGTTTTACTCAAATAAGGATTCTGACCAATCTGGTATTGATCAGATGACAAAGGTGTCAAACTGATCAGATCAGTAGCTTGATGTTAATCTTATCCTGGTACAGAATATGCATGCAGATAACAAGAGTAGTGTGCAAGTAAGTGTAAAGCAAAGTAAAGGCACACAGATTTATAGTGGTTCGGACAACTTGTCCTACGTCCACTCTTCCCTATCAGTAGGGGCACCAACTTAACCAACTGGACTTAGTTTAATATGTTAGTCCAACACAGTACAACCAACAGATGTTTCACGAGTTCTCACTCAACCAATCCCAGAAATCTAATCTAGAAACCCTAGATAGAAATCCTGCTATAACAAACTTAACCTAACAGTGTTTGGGTATAAGATTTGTTTTGTTCCAACTGGTATACTATCCTATATTCTAAGTAGCCTAAAGCTAGAGGATAAGTATTCTGGCTAAGAACTATGGGATGAACACTTAAGAATAAATCTTGAATTTGTGTTCTTCGTGCGGAAATCTTGAGAGCTTGAGCTTGTGTATAATTTCCGTTACCGTACTAAGAAGGTTTGATCTCATGTTTATAGGCAAAAAATCGAACTAGCCATTGGAGAGCAATTCGAATTTTGGTCTATTTTAGGTAGGTCTGCAGACAGATTTTACTTGCTTCAGGGGCGGCATGGCCGAAAGCATGCAAGTTTGTCCTTTCTAGCCGTTGACACTGAACCACCTTTCTGCAGACTGTCAGTACTCCGTAAGTGCGTTGTCATCTTCTCATTGGCTATTAAGTACGATTCACAGCACTTGAATAAGCAACAAGGTTGACATTCTTCTTGTCAGAAAACATTCCTCGTACTGGATAACATGGAAGTAGTTATCTGATGGAGCTGATACAGATCAGTTGACCACTAATCTGTCTACCTGATTTAGGTCTTCTGCCCGTAAGTTATCTTAGCACCACTTACTGACCTTTCCTTGTAGTCATCTGATGTAGGTCGTCTGATCTTGATGTCTTCAGTCTTGACTTGTGTGCTTCTTGTTGATCAGTTCTTCAACATCTCTGAACTTCATGACTTATCTAATTCTCAGCTTATCTGTTTCAATCACTAGATCTTCATCATCTGATCTTCTGATCTTCAAGACTTAACCTATACATATTGAGTTCCCCCTCAATATGTGACCTGTCTGTTACTTCAGCTGTCTATACACTTCAGCTGGTCATCTTATCTGCTATCTATATCATCAGTCAGCTAACATGTCTGACTGGTCCTATTACATTATCTGTTTTGGAACTTCCATCGAAACTATAAATTTCCCAACAATTTCCCCCTTTTTGATGGAACCAAAACAATCAATCAGAAAAACAAATAATAAAAAGTAAACACCAGATAACAACATGAATTTCAGAAGACAATGAGAGGTTGTCTTAGAATCAGAGAGAGGTAGGGTATTTTATTATCATTGATGCATGATTACATAGTACAACAAAATACTTATCGACTGATTCTAATTGTCTTCTGATCTCCTCAAGTGCGATAATGAAATTTCTGAAGTTCTAGAGGAATGTTGAAAACCTTGCACATTCTGTCCATCAAAGCAGTCAAGCGATCCTTTTCTATGATTCCACCCAACTTGGCGAAATCATAGCATGACTTCTTAAATCGCACAGGTTCAAGTGATTTGTCTGCACGGAGAGGTGGAGTGATGATCTCGAATGGAGGTGCCTCAGGGATCAGTCCCATCTTTTCTCCTTCATTCATAGCAATATCATACATCTGAGGATGCTTTAATTCAAACCAATTCCTGAACTCAGCATTGAGTTTCCCCTGATCAGATGAGATAGGAATTTTCTCCAGCACATATACATCAATCAACCACTCTCCTCTAATTTTGTCCCATTCCGGCAGCAAATCCTTCCTCAGGCAGAGAATGTCTTTAATTGGGGCATTCAAGGCTTTCTCCTCCCAGGTAACATCCTTCTCTGCCGCAGGCTTCTTCTTCTACCTTTGGATATATCTTGTGTGAGGTACTTTGTTGTAGGTCCTTAAGCAGGTTAGTGAGGAGTAAGTCTAGAGGGAGGGTGAATAGACTCGAAAAACTTTTTGTGCAGATCGGTGTGAGGGCGATTAGCTTTGATCAGAAAAGAAAGTGAATCATTTTGGGCTGATAACCAACTTACTAATCGCTCAAGGCGGATCGATTCGGTAATTATCGGTTTAAGCGACCAAAGCGGAAGCTTAAGTTTTACCCGTGTGAAAAACCGGTTTTGATAAATCGATTCCAAAGTTAATCTTTTTAATCAGTTGGTGAAGTGTCAAGTTTGATCGGATCGAGAAGCTTGGTGCTAATCGATCTCAATTTGGAATATGTATGCGCTTTTAAAGGTTGTGTGCGATTGTGTGTCGTTAATCAAAGCGATAAAGGCACACAAGATTTATAGTGGTTGGGACAAACCCGTCCTACGTCCACTCTTCCCTATCACAAGGGCACCTACTTAACCAACCGGACTTTGTTTTATGTGTAAGTCCAACACAAGACACCAACTAGATGTTTAAAGAGTTCACACTCAACCGATCCGAGAGATCGTAACTAGAAACCCTAGTCGAAATCTTGCTAAACAACTTAACCTAACTTGGGGGTTTGGGTAAGATTGTTTTGGTTCCAACTATGAAATCTTTTCTTGCGTATAAGCAGCCTAACAGCTAGATGAAAAGATTTCTATGCTAAGAACTTTATGGGATGAACACTTAATAAAATTAATCTTCTTGTTCGTGTTCTTGGAAATCGATATTAGCTTGAGCTTCTTGATTGTTACGTTTCCGTTCCATGTTTTTCACTCGAAGTGTGATCCCATATTTATAGACCTTGAAATCAAAGAGCCGTTGGAGAGCAATTTGAATTTGAGGCTATATTTGGTAGAACTTGCGGGCTTGATGTGACGAGCTTGAGAATGGCATGGCGAAAAGCGTGAAAAAGTGTTTTTTTATAGCGTTCTAGAGAAGCATCATCAAATCCCGCAATTCTTGGCTCCGATCATACGTGTCTTGTTCTTATTGGATAGCAGACTCACTTTTTAGTGTTTGTTCTTCCAACTAAGGTTGACATTCTTCTTGTTCAGATCATCGACGTATGATTAGGTGAAACATCGATTTCACGGTGGTGACTTTGATCGATCTGGCCCGAATCGATCTACCGATAGAGTCTTCGTGGTGCGGTTGACTTAGCTTCAACTAGCGATTTCGGTGATGTAGGTCTTCCGGTCCGATCTTCGGAAGTCATCGATCTTCAAGTATTTCGAGTTTGAGCTTTATGACTTCAGCTGAGATATCTGACTAGATCAGATCGATCTGATCTTCTTGTTCTTGTCTTGCATTCTGGCCTGTCGGATATCAGCTGTCTTTTGAGTCTTCAGATCTGACCTATACATATTGAGTTTCCCCCTCAATATGTGACCTATCTATTTCATCAGTTGTTCTATACAATCATTATCAACTGGTCTCCTATAGCAGGTAATATAAACATCAGTCAGCTAACAGGTCTGACTGGTCCTATTACATGTGTTTTTGGAACTTTCATCAAAACTATAAATTTCCCAACAATTTCCCCCTTTTTGATGAAACCAAAACACTTTGAGAAACCAAAATACAGTTGATAAAAAATAGAACAGTTAAGAGCATATAATCAGAAGACAATGAGACTTTGTCTTAGGATCAGAAAATAAACTTTTCTCATTAAAAATTTTGATTACATGTTACATCAGAAAAGTTTGTAAATAAGAATAGCTGATCCTGAGTAGTCTTCTGATTCTTTACTCTTTAGGCTTGTATCCTTCTGGCATCTCTCTTTGATCTTGAGGTACGTTGAAAATCTGATAAAGTTTCCATTTGACATCATTAGTCTACTGAAGATCAGTTATATGCGTTTTGCTCAGGATGTCAAAATAGAATCTTTGAAATGCCCATCATTAAATGAGCCATCGCCTTCTTCGAGTACTCCAGCAGATCATACTCTTGGCAAGATATTTTTACATTGATAAGCTTGGCCTCATTTTCCAGATACTTCAGAAAATCCGGGTATTTATTTTCTAACCAGTTGAGGAATTCTTCATCGGGAGATTCTTGTGGAACAAGATTAAGAACAAAGGCACCGAAGCCATTCACTCTGATCTTATTCCATTCCTCAAATCTCTTAGCATCTTGCAGCAGGTTTTTGGGATGATCTCATCAACTCTTTTCTTTGGCGACTTAGGTTCCGCACGGATTTTTCGGCTTCCTTTTTCGCTCTCAATCCGAATTTCTTCTTGATTTTCGCCCTTTTTTTTACGCCCTTCTTTCTTCTTGGCTTTTTCGGGCTTCTTCAGCTATCTGCTCTTTGGACATCTTTCCAGTAGTCCGAGTTTGTGATGTCCCTGCACCTGTTATGTCAGATGGTTTCTCAATCTGTCCTTCCCCCTTTTTGGTTTGATCAAAAAGAGTAGTGAGTGGGGAGGTCGAGAACCAAAGTTGATTTGTGATTGCCTTCTTTGAGATCTCGCAATAGATATGCCTTGTGTTTGAGCAGTTAGATTTTGAATCGTCGATCATTTCGATCTTGGACAGATTCCATGGCGAGAGAGAGTGTTTTAATCGGTTTATCAAGTTTCTCTTCATCAATTCTAGCTTGTCGATGAGCATCGAAAAAGAAACTTGTTGTTTATCCACCGAAAGTCGATTTGGCATCAACGGTCTTTATCGATTCGGTGACGCCTTGATGAACCTGATTTGGGAGAACTGATCTTTGATTGCTCCAATCTGGGAAATAGCCAATTCCCTTTGATCATTATTTCTTTGATGGCAATCTGCCTTTGATCGCCTATCGATCCCTCAACTTCTTCTTTTCGGAGATCTTTGAGACAAGATTTGATCTCCTAAAGTTGATCGATAGAATGACGTGTGATGTTGGAATATTGAGTGTCACTTGATCCGATTGATTTGTTTGTGCCTCCGGTGGTTGGTCATGAATCGCAAACACGGCTCCACTATCATCGGCAGCTCCGCATCCTTTATGATGGCATCGATTTGAGAGCTTTGTCGGCCGATCTCGATTCGTCGATTAAAGCAAACCTAACTTCTGTGGATCGAGCTTTGACGGATTTAGCGATTTATCGGCTTTCGGTGGTGATCCCCTTTAGCGATTTCCTCATGTCGAAATCGAAGTCTTGCAAACTCATCGCACCGCCCATCTGTTCAATAATTATTATAAAGTCCGAGAAGCTTTTTAGTGAAGATCTCTCGGTGAGGATCTCCATGACTTCTCTCTTTTATGGCGGGATGGGCGACCCGATTTGGATACAACTCATCAATTTCTCTTCGATTAGCATTACGATCAATTTCGATTATGATCTTTGTTGATGCGGACTCGAAATTATCTGTCGGATTAGTTTGATGAGATGTGGAAGGTTACGGTTGTGCTTAGTCGGCGGAAGATAGCTGTCGGTTCGACTGCAATATTACTGTAGCGTAGGCGATCTTACAGTTCGACATCGAGTAAGCTTTACGGTTATGGCCGATGCGATTTCGGAGTTCGGGCAGGTGGAAGAATAGGAGACATGCTTCGTGACCATTAGTCGAGTGGTGAATCGGTTTGTATTTGGAGAAGAGATCGTTCGTCCCGAGCTTCTTCGCCGAGAATGATCTGGCGAGCTCTCTCGACGAAGCTTTGCTGGTGATGCTTCACCTGATTTTTGTGGTGCACCTTGATTCAGGGCTCCTTCTTCATCGACTCATCTTCTAGCATCGAGTCATGGAGGCTTGCCGCCTTCTTGGCCTCTTCTCTGGGCCTTCGATTTTTCTTTTCTTACAGGGGGCATCTAGTGGGTATGCGGGGGCCTTCACCCGGCTCGATTTGATTCCCCAGCATCTGGTGTAGATGAAGTTCTTTCTTGCTTTTTCCTTTCTTTGACTTTAGGGGGTTGGTCGATATCATCGTGCGGTGGCCCAAAAATGGTAAGTGGCTATGAGAAAGCCCTTATAGGACTTGATCCATTCTGTTTTCCCATTTGGCCTTTGGCATTTTATCTGTGAGGATAAGCGCAACCTTGTTGAGATTCTTGACCTTTTTTCTTGAGATATACTGCCTCCACTCATCAACTCCAAATTTATCATGTTCTTGGAGTAGAATGGCCTTGAGAACCCATGCCAATTGATGTTCTTGGCTTCATCAATTATTGCGGCCATCTTTATGCAGATTTACTGGATGTAATAGCATCGTATTTGAATGCAATACCCATAATTGTTTTTGACAATATGTCAAACAACAATCGGTATTTCCTCTTGAGCATTTGGAAAAACCTTTTGGAAGACAAGATTTGGAAGATCAACCGTTTGAAAAGATTAAGCGTTCAGATTAAGCGGTTTTGTTTTGATCGTAGGTCGGGGAAAAAGCACGCATTTGAAAACCTTTTGGATTTAAAAGCACATTTAGTAGCGGTTAATACATGTTCCCCACGTCCGCAATAAATGATTTGCAGAAATACGCCACAAGGATAATGGGTACATAAAAGGCAAATAATATCGATAAGATCCGATAAATAAGCAAAGAACAAGAGAAAAGAAAGGCGTGATTCGGTTGATCGATATTGTAATCGGTCAATACCACTTGTCCATGTTGATTTCACTTGTTGATCTTAGTATTACGCCTAAGCCTTAAAATTTTTAACCGATCCTTTTAGTGAAATTCTTCACTTGCATCGATCATTGAAGTTCCAAGCTCAACCGATCTTCTTTGAATCGTCGATTTCCTTCGATCCTCCTTGATCGGTTGAAGTTCCCCTTCTTGATATTTCATTTTCCCATAGGTGATGTATCCGATTTGTTGGAGTTTCAAGCTCGGTGATCTTCCTCATCCGATCAACCGTATGTATTAGATTTTGGTTGACCTAATCGATTCTTCTCAAGTCAATCAATTCTTGGAATAAGTGTTACCGCCAAAACTTAGTCTAGAATAGTAGTCTCTATTCCTAAGTTGGCGCGATTTGACTTATCGTAATTATCGTCTCAATCTTTCGATATGTCAATCCGTAGTAAATTTATCCAATTATCGATCGCGTGATTCCTACACGCTATCCTTTTCAGTGCAGATTTCTCTAAAAGGTTTTGAGAACTCAATTTGCATTTGCACCCTTGCTTGGCCTCTATAAATTGGACCAATTGTTTTTACACAACATAACCCAATCACCATACTTATCTTCTTTGTAGAATCATGTATCTGGTGAACCCTTATTTAAATTGAAACTTCCCAAGAAACACCTTTACCCTTTTTCATTGATTTGACTTCTCAAATCAACCCTGTAAATCCCTTATTTGTTTTTTTGTCGTCATCAAAGATTTCACATACGATTGTTGCAAAGCTTCTCTACCATCATGGCGGCGGGCTTTCTTTATTTAACCGAGAAGACACTTCTCCTAACCGTATGCACCTTGTGTGTCTATCGTTATGACGTAACTACCATCAATGCAGACTTAGTCCAAAAATGAACGTGAGTTTGATATGCGATCTTGATCGGTCAACAATCGATCTTCGTATATTAACTCACCATTTGCTGTTGGAGAGCCCATCGACTCTTTCTTAGGGCTCTGGCTTAAAAATCCTATCAAGGTCATTGCCGCTTCCTTTGGTTTTTAGCTTCCACTAAGCGGCTTTAGGATTTTTTTTAAAGCCCTCTCACCCTTGTTAAGTGGGGAAATGAGAGCATCGATTTAAAATCTCTCTCCCCGCTTCTACTTGGGTTAGGATGAGGGTTTAGGGTTATAGGTTTAGGGTTTTTGGTTATGACTTATGTCTTTGACCTCCGGTCCTTTGTACTTGTATCTTGTAATGTAATTTGACCTTGGTCTTTATCAATGAAAACTTCTATTATTCCATTGTTGTGTAAAATTCTGTATCCTTATGCGATTTTAAGCTTTAATCTTGTGAATACCACTTGTGAATCTTGCTTGTTGAATATCAGCTTAATCGACTTACAAAAATGTAAAATAACCCAACCGATTTAATCGGATATTCCTTTTTAAATTGTGCGTTTCCTTTAATCGATAAACCTTAAATCTGATCGGTATCTTCTCATATCGGTTGATCGATGATCCGATCGATTGAGATACCAAACTCAATGATTCCTTTTCACCTGGTTAGTCTCTTAATTAACCGGTTCTCGAGAACAATCCATCAAACATTTTAGGTGCATTTTCTCCAAGATCCGAAGCCCTAGCTCATTGCATAATTCTTCGAATCGATCTCGGCTAGTGGCTTGGTTAGAATATTTTTTTTTACGTATATCGGTATGAATCTTTTCCATTCTCGATATTCTTCTTTTCAACATGATCTCTTATAAAATGGTGTCTGACATCCACATGCTTGCATCTTGTATGTAGAACAGGATTCTGAGTGATTGCAATAGCACCACTCATCACGAGAAAATAGGTACATTCTTAGCTTCAATGTTATAATCCCTCACCGCCGACTAAGCGAGAGCGATTGGGAACAACGACTTCTGCGGCCGTATATATACGCCCGATAGTAGATGTCGAATCGATGTCGCTTTTTGAAAACCACGAGATCGCTTTTATTTCCTAAGAATGACAAGTTCTTGAGGTGGATTTTACATCAATCTTGCAACCTCCATAATCGTAATCGAGAATACCCACTAAGCTCTAGATTATCATCGATGGGTAAAATAAACCAAGGTTCTTTGTCCCCTTCAGATACTTAAGAATCCGCTTAGTCGCTTCTAGGTGACTTATCATTGGATTTGCTTGAAATCGCACATACACCTCTCTGCGAAGGTTATATCACGGTCTATTTGGCGGTCGGTATAGTAGAGATCCAATGAGAGCCCTATATTCTTCCGATTTGTTTTTTCGACCATCCTCATACGGATCCATCTTGAATCCGGTCATCATAGGAATTTTGGCTTCCTTACAATTTTGAACTCCAAACTTAGCCAATAAATTCCTAGTGTGTTTTGCTTAGCGGAGATGAATATCCCTTAGATTTTTTTTTTTACTTGAAGACCCGAAAGTAATTCATCGACCCATCATGGACATCTCGAACTTCCCTTGCATCGACTTTTTGAATCTTTTCACATAGACTTTTGTTGGGAGATCCGAATATGATGTCGTCACGTAAATCTAAACCATCGAATATCTTTTTCCATCTTCTATTACGAATAAGGTTTACGTCCTTAATTCTTTTAGTGAACCCACTTTCGATCAAGAGGCGAGAGAGTGTATCATACCAAGCTCGAGGAGCCTGTTTGAGCCATAGAGAGCTTTTTTCTTAGACAGTACACTGGTTGCTCTTTTCAAAGCACGGAGGTTGTTAAACATAAACTTCCTCTGCTAGTACCCCGTTTAAGAAAGCACTCTTTACGTCTATCGATACGATAAACCCCTACGTGGGAAGTATATTTAAACTTGACCCGAATGGCTTCTAGACAAAGCGGGCGCCAAAGGTCTCATCATAATCAATTCCTTCCGATTGTGAATACCCCTTAAGCAACAAGTCTTGCCTTATTTACGGTGATGACGTTTTCTCATCTCTCTTGTTCTTGAATACCCACTTCGTGCCAATTCGTCTTGATGATTTGGTGCATCTGCGGTTCCCAAACTTGATTTCTGTCGAACTGTTCGGCTCTTCTGCATTGCTAGAATCCGACTTTGCGTCTTGTAGAGCTTCCTCTATAGTTGTTGGTTCCTTCATAGGCAGATAATTGAGAATACATGGCACTTTCACCAATCGATGTCTAGTTATAACTTTATCGAGATGGGTCTCCGATTATCGATCGGTTGGATGACCCGGTTATCCAGTCCTTACATTACGATTTTAAATTCGATTTGGAGAACATCATTCGTTTACGATAAAATTTCATTACTAGCGATTGGGAGTGGTGTAGAGTTATGATCCACTTGATAAGAACAAGTCTCGGTGATGTTGGACTCATCATGTGTCGATGTACGTTCGTGGGAACTTCAGTGTTCCCCGAACCGGATGGTTCGATTGATATCTTTATCACCAGACGTCTTCTTTTCAAAACGATTTTTTCGTACCTTAGGATCTGAATGATCCGGTGAATCGCTAGATCGGAATGTATACCGAATTACGGTTTTCGATTCTTTTTCCTTGATCATTAGCTAATCCATTTTTCCGGGCATCGGTACTTGTTGATCGTGTACATCTTGTTACGAAGGCGATTTCTCTTGATCGAGAAGATGCTTCATCAAAGACTACATGGGGTGTTTCTTCCACAAGTAGGGTTAAATGCATTGTAGACCCTGAAAGCCTTGCTAGATGAGGAATATCACGAGAATATACCCTCATCCGACTTGGCTTCAAAGGTTTTCAATGACTCTTCCCATTGTTGTGTATGAAACACTTACACCCAAAAAACATGGAAGTAAGAGACACGAGGTTTTCGTCCTTCCACAGTTCATAGGGTGTTTTGTAGTGAGCCTTAGTCGAAGACATCTGCATTACGAGTATGGCATGCAATGTTGATTATTCGCTTTAAATGGCTTGGTATTGCATGTTACTAACATCGTCTGCGAACGAAACTTTCTTTGAGAGTTCTGTTCCTCCGATTCACTACTCCATTTTGTTGTGGCGTCCTTGCGGTGATGTTTCATCTTTGTATGCCAAACTTAGAGCAAAAAATTAGTAATAAAAGAGTTCGAAATTATGTACCTCGATCGGTTTTTTACTAATCGACACCCTTCTCATTTTGTAATCTTTTTAGCATTTTCGGGTATCTTCGATTTTGTCGTCTCATTCTTCTTATGTAAGAATATAAACCTGTAAACTTGGAATAGTCATCCACGATTACGAGTATATTTCGTCGTTGAGATTTGGTGTAAGCGGGTCGAATAGATCCATATGAAGGCATTTGCAGATCTATTTGGATGCGGTCCGGAATTCTTGAATGAAGCTTTGACTGTTTTCCTTCCGACATGCAAGACATGTCCGATCCTTTGAAAATACTTCATTGGAAGTCCTTCCACTAGAGACATCTTCTTTATCTTATTAAGAGTTTTAAAGTTCGGGATGGCTCATTCTTTTGTGCGAGCCAACGCTACTTTTGGAACTCTTGATAATCAGCATGCATTTCTTGGGCAAATTTGTTCCAATTTGTGTAGATCGTCCCTTTCCTTGAACCAGTTAGCAAAATATGTTGAGTGGCTCGATTCTTGATAGTGCGTTGGTCAATCGAGAACTCAACACTTGAATGGTTGTCGCAGAATTCAGAAACCGATAATAGGTTGTGCTTCGGACCTTCGACATAAGAGACTCGATTACTTGTACATCATCATTCTCTAAGGTTACGAATCCTTTGGTATAACCAAAGTTATCATCACCGAAAGAAAGTACCGGGAGCTTTTCGTTTCTATGTAAGAGCCGAGGAGGTGCTTGCTACTTGTCATGTGCCTTGAACATCCACTATCGATGTACCGGATAGTTGCTTGCACACCTCCTTTGTTGGCCAAACCCACGCGATCCTGCTGACCAAATCGGGCTTTAGGTACCCCCTTTTGGATTGGGTCACGAGGGGTTAGGATTAGTTTTTGGGGATCCATACAAGCGAGCACTTCTATTGTGATCGGTTAGATCGAGAAGGCTGATTTGTCTCCCATACCTATCAACATAATCATCGTCTCTGTATATGCTTTACGATTTGTATGATTATTAGTGTGAACCTTGGATGACTTAGAAGACTTGGGATTTATCTTTTTCGTGCTTTTGTCTTCTTTTTATCCGATTGTGGTTCAAAAGTCTTGTGACCTAGATTTCGATTATAGGGGTAGGTACGATCGCTACCATCAAAAGATTCATATCTTTCCGGCATAGGTGGTTTTTGCGGTTTACGAAGCATGCTTATTAGGCAAACCGACCTTGATTGGGTCTCATATTGGACTTCCCTTTTGCAGGAGTTGTTTTTTCGATTTCGATTTGTTGATCGAGGTTGAGGTCTCTTTAAGAACGGGTTCTTCTGTTGATTCTCGATCGATGCTTTACCGATTGGGGTCCATTTCTGTTCCCCATACGGTTAGGCACCGCCTTTACCCGCTCAAATGGTCTTTTTTTTCCTTATTAGATACATGTTTGGCTTTTGGTGTATCTTTTTTTAAAAACTCGTCGATTACACCTTTTTGAGATGAATCGGTAGGGGCTTTTTGAGGATGTGGAAGGGTTCTCATAGCCAAGTCCTTCTTGTTAATTGTTGTTCGAAAATAGGCGTTCATGTCTTGAAGCGGTTTTAGATGATTTTGAAAAAAACCTCTATTTTCTTACGCAGATTATCCTCGATTATTTTAAACTTTCATGCTTTTTTTGGAGCGGCTCATCGAATTTTGCTTGCGAGGATTTTGAAGTCATCGACTTCTTTGTTTGTTAATTGCCGGTGATCTTTGATCTGCTTCTCCCCGATCGAAGCTTTAACTTTGAGAATTTTCAATTTCTCGGTTGCAACAGCGATTTCCTGATCTAAGTTGAGAGGCTTTTATTGAGATCATTTTCTTTAGCAAGCTAATTATTTACGGTCCTCGACTTATCATTTTTCGGCTTCCACTATAGCATAAGTGTCTCTTGCATTGGAGAGATCCTCAAGCAATTGCTCGAGTAGAAGTTGAAGGTCAATCTCCAAGGTGTGCTAATGATAGCGGTGTAAAGCGAAGCGAAGCGAGTTTGGAGGTTACCTCAGATTGGTCCTCCCGGCCATCAGGCGAGATCTCATCATCGTAAATGCGAAGAGAATATCGAGATCTTCATTTTCATAGAAGTCAACAACCTTTAGCGATCAAAAGAAGTCTTCTCTGAGGAGTATCCGAGTCCTCGGAGGGAGATATGAATCGTCAATTCACGACGTATCGGCAATCATAGCTCTTTGTCCCTATAACGTTGCTCTCTTACATTCCTCTTTTCTTCCCTTTCTCTTGGCGTCAGTGCAGGCATTCTGCGCTATAGTGACTGGCTTCTCCGCGGTTGAAGCACGCTCCTTGATCCACGAACCTTTCCTTCCGGGTGAATCCTCGTCTGTATGACCTGTCGGTGACTTCCTTTCGATAGTAGTGCGACTTCTTCTCATCATTGGTTATCTCTTCCTTCCTCGACCGATTATCTCTTTTCTTTTCATCTCTGTGATCCTCCGATCATCGGATCTGGTTCTTCTCGGAGATACATTTGGCTGATCTCCTATCTCTCCCTCGGCTATGTTGATAGTCCTTATAAAATCTTCGATACTTACCACGTTGGACGTTCGACTTCTCAAGCTTCTTGGTAAGCAAAGCGATCTGTTCTGCCTGACTTATTATATTTCCAACAGGTTCGTTGGCCTTCGTTTCTAACTCTTTGGTTGCCTTAAAAGCAAGCGATTTTTGAAGTTGAGGCTTGAGGGGGCACCTCATCGTCATCAACTTGTCTCTTTCAATCAAATCGAACTTCGTGAGCTTTAAGGCTCAAGAACAAGCTACTTGGCTTCATCTTTGAAATGTCTTGGCAATCCTTGATTACCGTGGACCTTCATGTCCCATTTCTTGGTGAGAGACCTTAGGATTTTGTAGTTGATATCTTTGTCGACATCTCTCTACCAAGTTCTCGAAGCTTGTTTATAGACATTGTAATCCTTCCATCGAGTTTCGTTGATGGTTTTCGTTGGGAAGCATCTTGATTTTTTGAACTTCACCGATTAAACTTGTAGGCAATTTGTCTTTTATCTGTTCATTTCCTCGCGATATCTCGGCCAGAGTATCCCACATTGCTTCGCAGATTTGAGATACTTAATCTTTTCTTGGTGACCTTATCCATGGTTTTCATGATAATATGCCTTTGCGATAGTATCTAGAGTGTGCGACTTTCTTTCCTCTGCATCCATCAAATTTTGGGCTTTTACGCACAAGACTTCGGTGCAAAATGCGGATCTCCTCCAAGCTGCGGGGTTGTCGTAGTATATGATGATGGGTCCTTTTTCGATGACTTCCATCATTACGCCAAACCGATCGAACCTAGATGGTTGGACATATATATGGCCTAATCTGCATACTCATCGATTGAGAACTTTGGCAGATCATGATACATACACGAGGTGTTATCCATGCCGATCGATTTTGGAAAATGAATGAGTTTTAAAAACGGTTTTTCAAGATCGATTCGATTGACCACAAAGATTCTTCCTCAAGAATCGATGATACACAAAGTCGATTGGTCTGTAGAACCAAGCGCTCTGATACCACTTGTAGGTCCCGAGCGGTTAGTGAGGCGAAGTCTAGAGGGGAGGGTGAATAGACTTACGAAAACTTTTTCTGCAGATCAGTGTGAGGCGATTAGCTTTGATCAGTCGAGTGAATCGATTTGGGCTGATAACCAACTTACTAATCGCTTTGAAAAGGCGATCGATTCGGTAACTATCGGTTTTAATCATGTGCGGAAGCTTAAGTTTTACCGTGTGAAAAACCGGTTTTTATAAATCGATTCCAAAAGTTAATCTTTTAATCGGTTGATCAAGTGTCAAGTTTGATCGGATCGAAGCTTGGTGCTAATCGATCTCAATTTGGAATATGTATGCGCTTTTAAACGTTGTGTGCGATTGTGTAATCGATTAATCAAAGCGATAAAGGCACACAAGATTTATAGTGGTTCGGACAAACCCCGTCCCTACGCCCACTCTTCCCTATCACAAGGGCACCTACTTAACCAACTGGACTTTTTTTTATGTGTAAGTCCAACACAAGACACCAACTAGATGTTTAAAGAGTTCACACTCAACCGATCCGAGATCGAACTAGAAACCCTAGTCGAAATCTTGCTAAACAACTTAACCTAACTTGGGGGTTTGGGTAAGATTGTTTTGGTTCCAACTATGAAATTTTTTTCTTTGCAGATAAGCGACCCTAACAAACTAGATAAAAAGATTTCTATGCTAAGAACTTTATGGGATGAACACTTAATAAAATTAATCTTCTTGTTCGTGTTCTTGGGAAATCGATATTAGCTTGAGCTTCTTGATTGTTCAAGCATTTCCGTTCCTTATTTTTCACTCAAGTGTGATCCCATATTTATAGACCTTGAAATCAAAGAGCCGTTGGAGAGCAATTTGAATTTCAGGCTATATTTGGTAGACTTGCAGGCTTGATGTGACGAGCCGGGGAATGGCATGGTTGGTTGAAAGCGTGAAAAGTGTTTTTTATAGCCGTTACAGAGAAGCATCATCAAATCCATAATTTCGGCTCCGATCATACGTGTCTTGTTCTTATTGGATAGCAAACTCACTTTTCAAGATGTTTGTTCTTCCAACTAAGGTTGACATTCTTCTTGTTCGGATCATCGACGTATGATTAGGTGAAACATCGATTTCACTGGTGGTGACTTTGATCGATCCGAATCGATCGGTCTACTGATAGAAGTCTTACGGTGCGGTTGAAACCAAAACACTTTGAGAAACCAAAATACGAGTTGATAAAAATAGAACGATTAAGAGCATATAATCGAAGACAATGAGACTTTGTCTTAGGATCGAAAAATAAACTTTTCTCATTAAAAATTTTGATTACATGTTACATCGAGAAAAGTTTGTAAATAAGAATAGCTGATCTGAGTAGTCTTCGATTCTTTACTCTTTTAGGCTTGTATCCTTTCGCATCTCTCTTTGATCTTGAGGTACGTTGAAAATCGATAAAGTTTCCATTTGACATCATTAGTCCTTTGTCAAGATCGGTTATATGAGTTTTGCTCCGGGATGTCAAAATAGAATCTTTGAAATGCGGTCTGTCCAAATGAGCCATCCGCCTTCTTGAGTACTCCGGTGAGATCATACTCTTGGCGAGATATTTTTACATTGATAAGCTTGGCCTCATTTTTTGGATACTTCAAAAAATCCGGTATTTATTTTCTAACGATTTGAGGAATTCTTCATCGAGGAGATTCTTCTTGTGGAACAAGATTAAGAACAAAGGCATCCGAAGCCATTCACTCTCGATCTTATTCCATTCGAAATCTCTTAGCATCTGCAGTTAGTTTTTGGGATGATCTCATCAACTTCTTTGGCGGCTTAGGTTACGCACGGATTTTCCAGCCCTTCCTTTCTTCGCTCTCAATCCGAATTTCTTCTTCAGATTTTCTGCCTCTGCCATTTTTTCTGCACTTCTTTCTTCTTGGCTTTTTCGGGCTTCTTAAAATATCTGCACTTTGGACATCTTTCCAGTAGTCCGAATTTGTGATGTCCCAAGACTGTTATGTCTCGATGGTTCTCAATCTGTCCTTCCCCCTTTTTGGTTTGATCAAAAAGAGTAGTGAGGTGGGAGGTCAGAGAACCAAAGTTGACTGCGATTGCCTTGCTGAGATCTGCAACAGATATGCCTTGAGTTTGAGCAGTTAGATTTTGAATCGTCGATATCATTTCGATCTTGGCAGATTCCATGGCGAGAGAGAGTGTTTTAATCGGTTTATCAAGTTTCTCTTTGTCAATTCTAGCTTGTCGGTGAGCATCGAAAAAAAAAACTTGTTGTTTATCCACGAAGTCGATTTGGCATCAACGGTCTTTATCGATTCGGTGACGCCTTGATGACCTGATTTGGGGAGAGCCCGATCTTTGATTGCTCAATCTGGGAAATAGCCAATTCCTTTGATTTGTTATTTCTTTGATGGCACCGCCTTTGATCGCCTATCGATCCCTCAACTTCTTCTTTTCGGAGATCTTTGAGACAAGATTTGATCTCTGAAGTTGATCGATAGTGGCGTGTGATGTTGGAATATTGAGTGTCACTTGATGCGATTGATTGTTTGTGCCTCGATTGGTTGGTCATGAAGCTGCGGCACCAGGCTCCACTATCATTGGCAGCTCTGCATCCTTTATGATGGCATCGTTTAGAGAGCGATCTCGATTCATCTGTTCCGGCAACCCTAGCTTCACGTGGATCGAGCTTTGTGGTTTTGCGATTATCGGCTCATTTGGTGATCCCACTTTTAGCAGATTTCCTCATGTCGAAATCGAAGTGCGCAAACTCATCCACTTACCCCGCCCATCTGTTCAATAATTATTATAAAGTCGAGAAGCTTTTTTTAGTGAAGATCTCTCCGGTGAGGATCTCCATGACTTCCTCTCTTATGGCGAGGATGGGCGACCCGATTCGATCAACTCATCAATTTCTCTTTTTCGATTAGCATTACGATCAATTTCCCGGTTATGATCTTTGTTGATCTGGACTCATGAATTGTCTGTCCAGATTGAGTTTGATGAGATGTGGAAGGTTAGTTGTTGCGGAGTCGGCCGGAAGATGGTATCGGTTCGACTGCGAGATATTCTGCTTTGTGGGCAGTCTTACGGTTTCCACATCGAAAAGCTTTTGGTCGCGAATCGATGCGATTTCGGGTTCAGGCGGTGGAAGAATAGAGAGACATGCTCGTGACCATTAGTTTGAGTGGTGAATCGGTTGTAAGGATGGAGAAGAGATCGTTAGTCTCGAAACCTTCGCCGAGAATGATCCGCGACTCTCGACTTGAGAAGCTTTGCTGGTGATGCTTCACTTTGATTTTTATGGTGCAACAATTTGTTGCAGGGGCTTCTTCTTCATCGACTCATCTTCTAGCATCGAGTCATGAGGCTTGCTTCGCCTTCTTGACCTCTTCTCCCAGGCCTTCACAGTTTTTTTTTTCTTCTGTCAAAGCATCTGGTGGGCCTTATGGGGGGTCTTCACCAGCTCGAGCTGATTCGCCCGCATCTGGTGTAGATGAAGTTGATTTCTTGCTTTTTCCTTTCTTTGACTTTGGGGGGGTTGGCCGCATATCATCGTCTGGTGGCCCAAAAATGAGTGAAGTGGCTGTGAGAAAGCCCTTATAGGACTTCAGTCCATTCTGTTCCCATTTGGCCTTTGGCATTTTATCTGTGGGATAACCGCAACCTTGTTGAGATTGCTGATCTTTTTCTTCGGATATATACTGCCTCCACTCATAAACTCCAAATTTATCATGTTCTTGGAGTAGAATGGCCTTCAGAAACCCATGCCAATTGATGTTCTTGGCTTCATCAATTATTCTTGACCATCCGCATGCAGTTTGAGCCGGATGTAATAGCATCGAAGTTTGAATGCAATACCCATAATTGTTTTTGACAATATGTCAAACAACAATCGGTATTTCCTCTTGAGCATTGGCCTGACAAAACCTGACGTATGATGTTTGTCAGCTTCTCTGAAGAGCTCTTTTCTGATCAGCTCATCTTCGTTCTCCTCAGAAATAAGCGGTAGATTCGTCCTTTGGGTAGAATTTAACAGGGCGTGTTATATCCTCATTCGACGGTCGATTTCTTCTCCGTTGATCGTCGAAAAGTAGTTCTTTCTCTGGATTATCCAGATCCACTCTTAAATTCCTTAGGAATTCTAGTGCTTCATCTTTGCATCTTTGGATTGCGTTGGAGAGGTATAAAATTTCTCAAGGCCTTTTTGCAGAATTTGCTCGACCTCCATGGATTCAGATCCTGAGTGATATTGAACTGTACGAACTTATCATCCACAATCTTTGTTGCCAGTTCCGCATAGTTGCACATTATTTTACCCATACCGTGAGTGATCATCTACAGATAAGATAGATTTGGTTAAAAAATTGTGCATTAATACAAAGAATATCACACAAGCGGAAACTAAGAAACAATAAAGCATAACACAGGATAGAAACATTTAAGATCAATGGATTTAAAAAAAAATACATCAAATAAACATAAATTACAGTTACATTTTTTTCGGAAAGATGATTTTGAAACTTAGGAAAACACTTTGAATCGAGAGAAGTAATTTGGAGTTTTAGGAGAATAAATCGCAAGTTTGTAAAATGGAAAACTCGGTATGGTTTTTGATGATCTTTATAAAACGAGGAGGGAAAAAAGACAAGATTTGGAAGATCAACCGTTTGAAAAGATTAAACGTTCAGATTAAGCGGTTTTGATCGTAGGTCGAGGAAAAACGCGTCTGAAAAACCTTTTGGATTTAAAAGCACATTTAGTAGCGGTTAATACATGTTCCCCACGTCCACATTAAATGATTTGAAGGAAATACGTCACAAGGATAATGGGTACAGTAAGGCAAATATTATCAGATAAGATCCGATAAATAAGCAAATAACAAGAGAAAAGAAAGGCGTATCACGGTTGGTGATATTGTAATCGATCAATACCACTTGTCCATGTTGATTTCACTTGTTGATCTTAGTATTCTGCCTAAGCCTTAAAATTTCCCAACCGATCCTTTTAGGTGATCTTCTTCACTTGCATCGATCTGTTGAAGTTCAAGCTCAACTGATCTTCCTTGAATACGTCGATTTTTCCGATCCTCCTTGATGGGTTGAAGTTCCCCCTTCAACCGATATTTCGCTTTTCCCATAGGTGATGTATCGATTTGTTGGAGTTTCAAGCTCGGTGATCTTCCTCATCGATCGACCGTATGTATCGATTTTGGTTGACCTAATCGATTCTTCTCAAGTCAATCAATTTTGGAATAAGTGTTACCGCCAAACCTTAGTCTAGAATAGTAGTCTCTATTCCTAAGTTGGTAGCGATTTGACATGCGTAATTATAAATGCAGATCTCTTCGATATGTCAATCCGTAGTAAATTTATCCAATTATCGGTCGCGTGATTCCTACATTTGTCCTTTTGGTCTGATTTCTCTAAAGGTTTTGAGAACTCGAATTTGCATTTGCACCCTTGCTTGGCCTCTATAAATTGGACCAATTGTTTTACACAACATAACCCAATCACCATACTTATCTTCTTTGTAGAATCATGTATCTGGTGAACCCTTATTTAAATTGAAACTTAAGGCAAACACCTTTACCCCTTTTTTCAATGATTTGACTTCTCAAATCAACCATGTCGTCCCTTATCTTTTTTTTTTGTCGTCATCAAAGATTTCACATACGATTGTTGCAAAAGCTTCTCTACCATCATGGCGGGCTCACAAGGTAACCGAGAAGACACTTCTCCCTAACCGTATGCACCTTGTGTGTCTATCGTTATGACGTAACTACCATCAACAGACTTAGTCGAAAATGAGCGTGAGTTTGATATGCGATCTTGATCGGTCAACAACCCGATCTTCGTATATTAACTCACCATTTAACAGCTGGAGAGCCCACTGACTCTTTCTTAGGGCTCCTGGCTTAAAAATCCTATCAAGGCCGCTGTCGCTCCACTGGTTTTAGCTTCAGCTAGCGACTTTAGGATTTCTTTAAAGCCTCTCTCACCCTTGTTAAGTGGGGGAAAATGAGAGCATCAGATTTAAAATCTCTCTCTCCCCTGCTCTACTTGGGTTAGGATGAGGGTTTAGGGTTATAGGTTTAGGGTTTTTGGTTATGACTTATGTACTGACCTCCGGGTCCTTTGTACTTGTATCTTGTAATGTAATTTGACCTTCGGGTCTTTATCAATGAAAACTTCTATTATTCCATTGTTGTGTAAAATTCCTGTATCCTTATGCGATTTTAAGCTTTAATCTTGTGAATACCACTTGTGAATCTTGCTTGTTGAATATCAGCTTAATCGACTTACAAAAATGTAAAATAACCCAACTGATTTAATCAGATATTCCTTTTAAATTGTGCGTTTCCTTTAATCTGATAAACCTTAAATCTGATCGGTATCTTCTCATATCAGTTCCTTGACTGATCTTCTGATCAGTTGAGATACCAAACTCAACTGATTCCTTTCAGCCTGGTTAGTCTCTTAACTAGCTGGTTCTGGAGAACAATCCATCAAACATTTTAGGTGCATTTTCTCCAAGATCCAGAAGCCCTAGCTCATTGCATAATTCTCACGAATCGATCTCGGACTAGTGGCTTGGTTAGAATATAAACTTTACGTATATCAAGTATGAATCTTTTCCATTCTGATATTCTTCTTTTCAACATGATCTCTTATAAAATGGTGTCTGACATCCACATGCTTGCATCTTGTATGTAGAACAGGATTCTGAGTGATTGCAATAGCACTATTACTGTCACAGAAAATAGGTACATTCTTAGCTTCAATGTTATAATCCCTCAGCTGCTGACTAAGCGAAGCGATTGGGAACAATGAACTTCCTGCGACCATATATTCTGCTTCAGTAGTAGATGTCGCAACTGATGTCTGCTTCTTTGAAAACCACGAGATCAGTTTATTTCCTAAGAACTGACAAGTTCCTGAGGTGGATTTTCTGTCAATCTTGCAACCTCCATAATCAGAATCAGAATACCCACTAAGCTCTAGATTATCATCTGATGGGTAAAATAAACCAAGGTTTACTGTCCCCTTCAGATACTTAAGAATCCGCTTAGCTGCTTCTAGGTGACTTATCATTGGATTTGCCTGAAATCTGGCACATACACCCATCTGGAAGGTTATATCCGGTTCTGGCGGATCGGTATAGTAGAGATCCAATGAGAGCCCTATATTCCTTCTGATTTGTTTTCTGACCATCCTCATCTGGATCCATCTTGAATCCAGTCATCATAGGAATTTTGGCTTCCTTACAATTTTGAACTCCAAACTTAGCCAATAAATTCCTAGTGTACTTTTTGGCGAGATGAATATCCTTCGTATTTTGCTTTACTTGAAGACCGTAGTAAAGTAATTCATCTGACCCATCATGGACATCTCGAACTTCCCTTGCATCAGCTTGCTGAATCTTTCACATAGACTTTTGTTGGGAGATCCGAATATGATGTCGTCCACGTAAATCTAAACCATCAGAATATCTTTTCCATCTTCTATTGCGAATAAGGTTCATCACTTCCATGTTCCTTTAGTGAACCCACTTTTCGATCAAGAATCGAGAGAGTGTATCATACCAAGCTCGAGGAGCTGTTTGAGCCATAGAGAGCTTTTCTTAGACGGTACACCTGGTTGCTCTTTTCAAAGCACGGAGGTTGTTAGACATAAACTTCCTCTCGCTAGTACCCGTTTAAGAAAGCACTCTTTACGTCTATCTGATACACAGTAAACCCTCTGTGGGAAGTATATGCCAGAAACAGCCGAATGGCTTCTAGACGAGCGACTGGCGCAAAGGTCTCATCATAATCAATTCCTTCTGATTGTGAATACCCCTTAGCAACAAGTCTTGCCTTATTTACGGTGATGACGTTTTCTCATCTCTCTTGTTCTTGAATACCCACCCGTGCCAATTTCGTCTTGATGATTTGGAGTGCATCTGCGGTTCCCAAACTTGATTTACGTCGAATCGTTCGGCTCTTCTGCATTGCTAGAATCCGACTTTGCGTCTTGTAGAGCTTCCTCTATAGTTGTTGGTTCCTTCATAGAGCGGATACTTGACAATACATGGCACTTTCACCAATCGATGTCTAGTTTTAACTTTATCGAGATGGGTCTCCGATTATCGGTCGAGTTAGATAGTGGTTATCCGAGGTCATACATTACGATTTGCGTCGGTTTGGAGAACATCATTCGTTTCGATAAAATTTCATTACTAGCGATTGGGAGTGGTGCGAGTTATGATCCACTTGATAAGAACAAGTCTCGGTGATGTTGGACTCATCATGTGGCGATGTGCGTTTCGTGGGAACTTCAGTGTTCCCGAACCGGATGGGTTCGATTGATCTTTATCTCAATTTGATCGCCTTCTTCACCAAACGTTTTTTAGTACCTTAGGATCCGAATGATCGGTGAATCACCTAGATCTGGAATGTATATACCGATTACGGTTTACGATTCTTTTTCCTTGATCATTAGTCGATCCATTTTTCTCGAGCATCGGTACTTGTTGATCAGTACATCTTGTTTCGAGGTGATTTCTCTTGATCGGAAGATGCTTCATCAAAGACTACATGGGGTGTTTCTTCCACAAGTAGGGTTCGTTGTAGACCTGAAAGCCTTTGCTAGATGAGGAATATCCCGAGAATATACCCTCATCCGACTTGGCTTCAAAGGTTTTCAATGACTCTTCCCATTGTTGTGTATGAAACACTTACACCCAAAAACATGGAAGTAAAGAGACACGAGGTTTTTCTGGTCCTTCCCAGTTCATAGGGTGTTTTGTAGTGAGCCTTAGTCGGGAAGACATCCGTTACGAGTATGGCATGCAAAGGTTGATTGCTTACGCTTTAAACGGCTTGGTATTGCATGTTAACTAACATCGCGGCGAAAGCAAACTTCTTTGAGAGTTCTGTTCCTCCGTTCAAATTTACTCCATTTTGTTGTGGCGTCCTTGCGGTGATATGTTTCATGTCAGATACCAAACTTAGAGCAAAAATTAGTAATAAAAAAGAGTTCGTAAATTGCATACCTTTATCCGATCTCGATTTTTACTACTAATCGACACCCTTCTCATTTTGTAATCTTTTTAAGAAATTTCGGGTATCTTCGATTTGTCGTCTCATTCTTCTTATGTAAGAATATAACTTAGGTAAACTTGGAATAGTCATCCACGATTACGAGTATATATTCGTCCGTTGAGATCGATGGTGTAATCGGGTCGAATAGATCCATATATGAATTTCGCGATACTCTCTTTGGATGCGGTCAGGAATTCCCTTGAATGAAGCTTTGACTGTTTTCCTTCCGACACGCGTTACATATCCGATCCTTTGAAAATACTTCATTCGGAAGTCCTTCCACTAGAGACATCCTTGCTATCTTATTAAGAGTTTTAAAGTTCGGATGGCTCATTCTTTTGTGCGAGCCAATTGCTACTTTTGGAACTCTTGACAATCGAGCATGCATTGCTTGGGCAACTGTTCAATCGGTGTGTAGATTGTCCCTTTCCTTGAACCGATTAGCAAAAATATGTTGAGTGGCTCGATTCTTGATAGTGCATTGGTCGGTCGAGAACTCAACTTGAATCCGTTATCGCGAAATTGTGAAACCGATAATAGGTTGTGCTTCGGACCTTCGACATACGAGACTCCAGTTACTTGTACATCATCATTCTCTATAGTGACCTGGCTTCTCACAGTTGAAGCACGCTCCTTGATCCACCGAACCTTTCCTTCCAGGTGAATCACTCCGTTCGTATGACCTATCGGGTGACTTCCCTTTCGATAGTAGTCCGAGCTTCTTAATTCATTTGGTTATCTCTTCCTTCCTCGATCGATTATCTCTTTTCTTTTCATCTCTGTGATCCCTCCGATCATCGGATCGGTTCTTCTGGAGATCATTGGCTGATCTCCTATCTCTCCCATTTATGTTGATAGTCCTTATAAAATCTTCGATACTTACCACGTTGGACGTTCGACTTCTCAAGCTTCTTGGTAAGCAGAGCGATCTGTTCTGCCTGACTTATTATATTCCCAACAGGTTCGTTGGCCTTGCCGTTCTCTTCTTTGGTTGCCTTAAAAGCAAGCGATTTTGAAGTTGAGGCTTCAATGGGCACCTCATCGTCATCAACTTGTCTCTTTCAATCAAATCGAACTTCGTGAGCTTTAAGGCTTAAGAACAAGCTACTTGGCTTCATCTTTGAAATGTCTTGGCAATCCTTGATTACCGTGACCTTCATGTCCCATTTCTTGGTGAGAGACCTTAGGATTTTGTAGTTGATATCTTTGTCGGACATCTCTACCAAGTTCTCGAAGCTTGTTTATAGACATTGTAATCCTTCCATCGAGTTCGTTGATGGTTTCGTTTGGGAAGCATCTTGATTTTTCGAACTTCACCGATTTAAACTTGTAGGCGGTTTGTCTTTTATCATTCATTTCCTCGCGATATCTCGGCCGGAGTATCCCACATTGCTTTCGCATGATTTGAGATACTTAATATTTTCCTTGGTGACCTTATCCATGGTTTTCATGATAATATGCCTTGCGATAGTATCAGAGTGTCATTTTTTTTTTTCTCTGCATCCATCAAATTTGGGCTTTTTACGCACAAGACTTCCGGTGCAAAAAAATCCGGATCTCCTCCAAGCTGCGGGGGTTGTCGTAGTATATGATGATGGGTCCTTTTTGATGACTTCCATAATTCGCCACCGATCGAACCTAGATGGTTGGACATATATATGGCCCAATCTGCATACTCATCGATTGAGAACTTTGGCGAGATCATGATACATACCGAGGTGTTATCCATACGAAAGTGATTTTGGAAAATGAATGAGTTTTAAAACGGTTTTTCAAGATCAGTTCGAGTTGACCACAAAGATTCTTCCTCAAGAATCGATGATACACAAAAGTCGATTGGTCTCAGAGAACCAACCGCTCTCGATACCACTTGTAGGTCCGAGCGGGTTAGTGAGGGCGAAGTCTAGAGGGGAGGGTGAATAGACTTACGAAAACTTTTTTGTCTTGGTCAGTGTGAGGCGATTAAGCGATCAGTCTTGAGTGAATCAGTTTGGGCTGATAACCAACTTACTGATCGCCTGAAGGCAGATCAGTTCGGTAACTATCAGTTTAACTGATGTGTGCGGAAGCTTAAGTTTTACCCGTGTGAAAAACCAGTTTTGATAAATCAGATTCCAAAGTTAATCTTTTAATCAGTTGACTGAAGTGTCAAGTTTGATCAGATCAGAAGCTTGGTGCTAACTGATCTCAATTTGGAATATGTATGCGCTTTTAAAGGTTGTGTGCGATTGTGTAATCAGTTAATCAAAGCGATAAAGGCACACAAGATTTATAGTGGTTCGGACAAACCGTCCCTCGTCCACTCTTCCCTATCACAAGGGGCACCTACTTAACTTAAGAATGGACTTTGTTTTATGTGTAAGTCCAACACAGTACACCAACTAGATGTTTAAAGAGTTCACACTCAACCGATCCCAGAGATCAGAACTAGAAACCCTAGTCTGAAATCTTGCTAAACAACTTAACCTAACTTGGGGGTTTGGGTAAGATTGTTTTGGTTCCAACTATGAAATTTTTTCTTGCGTATAAGCGACTAACTTGACTAGATGAAAAGATTTCTATGCTAAGAACTTTATGGGATGAACACTTAATAAAATTAATCTTCTTGTTCGTGTTCTTGGGCGGAAATCTGATATTAGCTTGAGCTTCTTGATTGTTCAGCGTTTCTGTTCCTTGTTTTTCACTCTGAAGTGTGATCCCATATTTATAGACCTTGAAATCAAAGAGCCGTTGGAGAGCAATTTGAATTTCAGGCTATATTTGGTAGACTTGCAGGCTTGATGTGACGAGCTTCGGGGAATGGCATGGCGAAAAAGCGTGAAAAGTGTTTTTATAGTCATTCTGAGAAGCATCATCAAATCCGCAATTGCAGCTCTCGATCATCGTGTCTTGTTCTTATTGGATAGCAGACTCACTTTTCAGTGTTTGTTCTTCCAACTAAGGTTGACATTCTTCTTGTTCAGATCATCGACGTATGATTAGGTGAAACATCAGATTTCACTGGTGGTGACTTTGATCGATCTGAATCGATCGGATCTACGATAAGTCTTACGGTGCGGTTGACTTAGCTTCAACTAGCGGATCTTCGGTGATGTAGGTCTTCTCGTGCGATCTCCGAAGTCATCGATCTTCAAGTATTTCGAGTTTGAGCTTTATGACTTGGTGAGATATCGACTAGATTAGATCGTCGATCTTCTGTTCTTGTCTTGCATTCGGCGCATCGGGATATCAATTTGTCTTTTGAGTCTTGGATCGACCTATACATATTGAGTTTCCCCCTCAATATGTGACCTATCTATTTCATCGGTTGTTCTATACAATCATTATCAATCGGTCTCCTATAGCGAGTAATATAAACATCGGATCATTAACAGTCTGATTTGGTCCTATTACATGTGTTTTTGGAACTTTCATTAAAACTATAAATTTCCCAACATTTGCTGTCCTCCAACTTCTTCTTCCTTTCAGTTGCTTCAATCACAGCTCTTCTTGCCTTCCTCTCTTCCTCCTCATTTGTAGGGCAATTTGGGTCCTTGTCGAGTGCGCCTCGGAGGTTGAGATACTCCAACAGTTTGTTTACCTCTCCTCCTCGCCTTCAGCTGAGCCTCTGCCTCAGCAGCTTCTTCCTCAGCTAGCTTCTTCACCAATTCAAGACTCTTGGATTGATCTTCTGCCTCAAGTCTTGTCTGAAGAGAATAAGAGAAGTCTTCTATTTTGTCTACTCTCTGGACCACATCAGATAAATCAGCTTTCTGTTCAGAGAGATTCTTGGCTTGAGCTGAGAGGGCTTCTCCATGCTGTTCAACTGTCTGATAGAGTTCCACCAGTTCGGTGTCAGGTATGCTCTCAGTTGGTATCACTTTTTCTGGCATAGCAATCGGAGCTGGTGCAAAAGGAGCAGGTCCAGATGATGGCATAGAAGGTATCATCTGCATTGGCATCTGTTTTTCCTTCTCCTCTTCCCCCTTTTTGGTTACATCAAAGAGGGTAGATAGGCGTCCATTCAAAGTAAGGAACTGCTGTCTCAGTTCATCTTTCACCTCCTCGACCGCCAACGAAGTGATCTGCACCATGGAAGAGGTGGGTTCAGGCCCAAGTACTCTATTCAGCACTTCCTTAACCATTTTCCCAGCACTCTTAATGGAAGCATCGAACCTTTTCCAGCCCAAGTCGATGGAAGAATTTGTTATTGCCAAAGAAGTGCAAACACTTTCAACGAGTGTTATCAAGTCAGATAACATGGACGCCTATAAATTTATCTTCTCAGCAACTGGATCAGTACGTCTCATTACTGATTCGCTGATAGAGTCATGGAGATGTAAAATCTTGTTCACCGTCAGCTGTCTTTCTGCTTCCACCAGAGCCTGCTGCTCTTCTCTGAACTTGGTCATTAGATCAGTTGTTAGGTTTGCAAATTTTACCTCAATTGATGACATTACCTTATCTTGAATCTTAGATGAAAACTGCTCAATGGTTTTGTCATCAATGACAACTCTCTAGCCAGATGTTGAAGCCTCCCCGGGTTGGGTCACATCTGCAACACCCACGCCTGGTTCATCGACAGCTCCCTCAGCTTCTTCCTCTGGCTGACCAATTCCTTCATCCTCTTGTACAACCTATCTTCATCACGAGCAACCCCAAAATGTTCAAAGATAAGCCATCTGATATCGTCATCAGATGCCAACTCAACAGCACTTTCAATACCCGCCATTTCAAGACATCTTCTTTCCAAGTCAACAAAATAGTCAGATCCCAGTGGTTCCACGAGAATTAGAAATTCTTCTATGCTTTTCAGTCTAATATCTCTCCAGAAGACAATTTCTTCCACCTTTTGCTGAATCCCCTGGTGGTTAACCAGATCCGGATAAATGTGTAATTGATAAGTCTTTATGTATTGCTTTATGATATAGATAACCGGTTCTTCTTCTTTAGGGGATCCCAGCTGGATCTTCTTGTTGAATGGATTGTGAGAGATGGAGACAAACTGTTCAGCTATGTTTACAGGTTCCTCCTCAGCTGGTTCTGTGGTCTGAACATCGGACGTTTACTATTTTGACTCGGGTTCGGGACGCGGTGAGGTTGAGACTGGCTCACGAACTGGTGAAGGTACAGGCTAATCGGGAGAGGGAGACAAGGATTGTGGTGAAGGTGATTTTTAAGTGGGAGTGGGTGATCTCTCTTTCCTGAAAATTATGCTGAGGGGCACAGAATCAGATGGTGATTCTTCCCTTGATGGTTCAGCAGCAGCTTCCTTCTCTGCTCCACCCTCGTTTGTTCCTTCAACCATCAGCTCTTCCTGGACTACCTCTCTACTTGCACTGGTAGTCTTCTCAGAACTGGCACCAACCCCCACATCTGATTCTACTTGAATCAGCTTACTCTCCTTCCCTGCTGGCTCAAGCACAGCTTCTTCTAAGATCGGCATAGATGGCTCCACAGGTGCCTTAGGTAAAATGGAAGTTATCTTCTTCTGCCTCTTCTCTGATATCTCTGGTTTCTTGGCCAGAGCCTTTCGTTTCACTGGCTTGGAAGCAGCCTGAGTCTCAGACTGAACCAAAGAAGTGGCAACCTTCGCCGTCCTGGCTTCTCCTCTTGGTTTGGGGGCATAAGGAGTAGGATCCTCGTCTGATTATCCTGGGAGTGCTTCATCTTTCAGAAGGATGGCCTTCTGCCTAACCAGATAGATCTTCGTTCCTTCTTCTTTCCATTCAAAGTTCGAGGGAAGCTTGTCCGCAATCAGAATTGAGATCTTGTGAATATACGAACACTTGGAGGTTATAATGACATTGTTTATATCATCCAAACCAAACTTCTTAGCCTCCTTGATGATCCGTCACTTGATCAATCCTAACCAGTCCAGATTATCAGCCTTGCTGATAATAGCAGCCATCACGTTCATCTTCGCAGTGGTTAATGCATCTAAGCTATGAGTAATGCAGAGAACCACTTTGGACACGATTTTGAACAATAACCTGTACTTCCTTCTAGATAAGGTGCTTTTACATTGAATAACTGATCATTGTTTGCCGGTCTCAAGAGTACATCTTTCAAATAAGTCTTCTCTTCTATCCCCGTTGAGAAAGAGGTTGGATCTATGCTCACAGATCTAAGACCGAAGATTCTTGAGAAATCCTCATCAGTAATCGTGATATTAAAACCTCCGATGGAACTCCAGGGCTTCATAAGTGTGAACTATCTCCAGAAGTCGATAGCGCAACAGTTCAAGACCAATAGCCCAGAGACATTCCAATATCTCCTTGGATTCGACATCATTTGTTGTAGTGAAGATGACATATTTCTCGTCAATGATATCTTTCTTCATTGATAAGAAATTGCACATCTTCTTTCCCTGTCCAGATTTTGCTAATAATTGTGCAATTTTCTGCATATTATGAATATGAAGATGAGTTTGGATATTTACTATGAATATTATACAATCAGTCGATCCAAGAACTCAATCATTTGAACTATTGCACAAATTATCACATAAACCACTTTATTTTGTTTATGAGCATTTAATTCCAGAAACTAACATGAAAGAGTTCCCAAGAAACATGTATCTTCAAAAGAAATCATATTTTGTAACACAATGCATATGAACATATTCGGCATAATCTTAGAATAGTGAAAACAAATATAAGTAAAAATAACAAACACTTTGAAATTTACCAGTAATCGATTTGTAAAGTTTGAAAATCTTTCGTGAATCGATTCGTAAGTTTTAAACGGATTGAAGTGAATTTGCTCTGTGAATGTGAGAGTGTTTCGAAAAAAAAATGAAAGGTTTTTTAGACTAGTGTTAGGGTTTAAATAGTAGGAGGGAAAAATATTTTGCACACGTTTCCACAAACACTTGAGTATACGGTTTTCAAAAGTAGCGGCTTAGATTAAGCGGTCGTAAAGTGAAAAGAATCGTGCGGTTGGAAATAAATACGGAATGTATTTGGACGTGAAAAATACGCATTAAAAGCCATTAAATACTGTTGGGAAATCTGTAATTTAGTTTTGATGGAAGTTCTAAAACAGGTTGTAATAGGACCAGTCAGACCTGTTAGCTGACTGATGACTTAGAATCAGATTAAGATGACCAGCTGAAATGTATAGATAGCTTATGTAAAACATAGGTCACATATTGAGGAGGAACTCAATATGTATAGGTCAGGTCGAAGTATCAGATGACCTAGATAAGATCAGATGATCAGAAGACTAAGCACAAATCAGAAGACAAGAAGTCAGAAGATCAGGTGAAGACAAGAAGACACTGAAGACTCAGATGAACCTGAAGACTCAGATGAACACCGAAGACTCGGATGAACTCAAGACTCGGATAAACACGAAGACTCGGATAAATAAAGACTCGATAACAAACACGAAGACTCAAGATATATTTGAATCTGCCGAGGCTCGAGAGACACTGAAGATCAAAAGGCCTGAAGACCTATATCAGCAGAGTCTGCATATTGAGCTAAGACAATGTGCATCTGAAGATTCAACAAGGTTCACATTCTTCTTGTTAGAAAACATTCCTCGTACTGGATAACATGGAAGTAGTTATCGATGGGCGATCTGCATCAGTTGACCAGCGATCTGTCTCACCGATTTAGGTCTTACGCGTAAGTTGTCTTAGCACCACTTACTGACCTTTCCTTGTAGTCATCTGATGTAGGTCGTCTGATCTTGATGACTTCAGTCTTGACTTGTCTGCTTCTTGTTGATCAGTTCTTCAACATCTCTGAACTTCATGACTTATCTGATTCTCAGCTTATCTGTTTCAATCACTAGATCTTCATCATCTGATCTTCTGATCTTCAAGACTTACCCTATACATATTGAGTTCTCCCTCAATATGTGACCTGTCTGTTACTTCAGCTGTCTATACACTTCAGCTGGTCATCTTATCTGCTATCTATATCATCAGTCAGCTAACAGGTTTGACTGGTCCTATTACATTATCTGTTTTGGAACTTCCATCGAAACTATAAATTTCCCAACATTTTTATTGGATAATTAGCAAAAAATTAATTATGTTAAGCAATGTCAAATAAGTTATACTTTTCTATCTAAACAAGTAATACTTTTCTATGTAAACAAGTAATACTTTTCTATCTAAACAACTTATATGTACTTTTCTATCTAAACAAGTAATACTCTCTATATAAACAACTAATACTTTTCTATTTAAACAAGTTATATATACTTTTCTATCTAAACAAGTAATATATTTCTATGTAAACAAGTAATACTTTTCTATCTAAACAAGTTATATGTACTTTTCTATCTAAACCAGTAATACTATCTATATAAACAATACTTTTCTATTTAAACAAGTTATATATATTTTTCTATATAAACAAGTAATTCTTTTCTATGTAAACAAGTAATACTTTTCTATGTAAACAAGTTATATGTACTTTTCTATCTAAACAAGTAATACTCTCTATATAAACAAGTAATACTTATCTATCTAAACAAGTAATACTTTTCTATCTAAACAAGTAAAAAAAATAAAAAATATAATATACATAAATAAACATTATACATAAACGATAAATAAACGGTAAACATTATACATATATAAAAAAAATAGAGTTTCATAAATGAAAATTTAAACGAAAAAAAAAGTGTCGCCTCATGAATAAATAAACAAAAAAAACCGAGTTTCATAATAAACAGTTGGGATAAAAATCTTCCCCCTCATTCCCCAAATTAGCAGTATAAAGAAAATTACTATCAAAACCGATTTCATCATCGCCACCGGTGCCTCTGCCACTGCTGCCACCACCGTCGTTGCTACCACCGCCTCTGCCACCACCACGACCGCTGCCACCACCACCACCGCCGCTGCCACCACCAGCACCACCGCCACCACGACCAATGACCAGGCCACCATTGCCACCACCACCACGATCGCCACCGCCACCGCCACCGTCCTCGAAATTAATGGTGTCGAGGAAAAAATCCGGTGAGCAGCCCATTTGAACGGCCAGAGCGGATGCAAGCCGTTGCCATTTTTGTTGATTTTCTTCTCTGATCTCGGTCGTCACCTGCTCTCTAATCTATTCAACCGTCTGTTGTGGCTGTTGCGGCTGCTGCGGTGCTGAAGTAATAGAGGTCTGAGACGAGTAGGGTTGTGTCTCCGCAATAATGGCGGAAGATAACCTACCATACCCGAGAACCCGTTGTCTATGGATGTCGGCCTCCTCCACATAGATCTAATTTAAATTAATTGGAGGAACTGGTGGATTTGAACCTGACGGTTCACCCACTTGGGCCTAGCTGACAGCTTCGATCCTATCTCGCACCGCTCTCTATAAAAATTAAATATTATAATTAAGATCAGGAGTAATAATTATGAAATGTAATATTAATTACTTACGTGCACGTGGGTGCTGCGGCTGTAGGTGGAGGTCCTCGTCTCCTCTTCGTAGGGGTGAACAAGTGCAAGAGTCTCAAGAGCGTCTAGAGGACGTCCGAGCCGTAGTTCCTATAAGCAAATAAACCGGCCTTGTGCACAACGACGCCCCCATCCTCTCCTTGCTGGCTCAGATGATTTTGGCGATTCTTCCGGCTAATCTCCTGGTATGCGGGATCGCTCCAAACCGCCACAATCGACGCCCACACGCCCAGGTCCATGTCATCTGTCATATCCAACCCTTCATCCCTCCACCTGGCATGCCACCTGTAAAGCATGTCCTTGTACCGGGCAGTGTCAAGCTTACAGAATGGCCGGTAGAAATCGGTCGGTGACATACCATCCACCCACTTCGTCTGTTTCTGCATTTCATTAACACAAACTTTATTAAATTTATATATAACAATATATATTATATATTAAATTAAAATAAGTAATCAATTATTGTACGTACCCTAAACTCGTCGAAGTAGAGTTGGTGTTGTTCTTCCGACACGCCTCTCCAACTGTGGGCCCCCATTGCAATTCCAACTCGCAAGATGGAGTTGGTGGCTAAAGTGGAAGCCTCATGACCGGGTATGATGCTGAAACATATTAAAAAATTAATAAGTATAATTAACAATTAATTTTATAATTAGTAAATAAATTGATAAGTAATTAAAAATTATAACTTACTTTCCCCGAGTCAGATCAATCGCTAATCGAGCAGTGGGGGCAGAGCCACGATGAATAGACGCTGAGCCTGAGCTCGACCGCGTTGGAGATGATCCTGCCGGGGGCGGTTGCTGCGAGGTGGAGGCGCCTCTGTTCAGGTTCACCGTCGGTCTATGAACCCTCTTTTTCCTGGTGCTCAAAGGAATGGACCCGTCGCTCCGACCACCACCTCTGCCTCGACCATTTCCGCTGCCTCGTCTACCACTGCCTTGGCTAGTACTCATCTGCATTATATAAAATAAATTCATTATTTTTTTTAATAATTTAATTAAAATCGCGCCTAAATTTTGACAGAATTTCGACTGTATTATTACATATTCATCCTAGTCAACCATCAATCTAACAATTCTAACCAAATTAATATATATATATATATATATATATATATATCACATAATTATAAAACAATTCTAACCATTCTAGTCAACCATCAATCTAACAATTCTAACCATTCTATCCCATATATGTATATCACATATATAATCATAAAACAATTCTAACCATTCTACTCAATCATCAATCTAACAATTCTAACCATTCTAGTAAATCATCAATCTAACAATTCTAATAATTCTATCACATATATATAACACATATATAATCATAAAACAAATCTAATTAATTCTAGTCAACCATCAATCTAACAATTCTAACCATTAATATATCATATAATTACATATAAAATATCATAATCAACCAAATTACACTAACATGCATATACGTAATTGAAATAAATATACGTAATTGACTAACTAAACTAAAATACATATATATAATATCGAATATATATATATATATATATATAATTCGAAAATATAAAATATATATATATATAATTCAAAAAAAAAAAAAAAATATATATATATATAAACGTACGAAAGGAGAAAATAAACGGTTAAAAATTAGAAAAAATACCGTCAAAAGGAAGAATTTGACGATACGAATTGAACCACGTGCACCGAAAGCTCAGGACGACGACAACGAACGGCGTACGACAACGGCGGAGGACGATTTTTTTGCGAAAAGAATCGCGTCAGAATGCTAAAATCGCAGGTTATATAATCGAAATTTTGCGACGGATACTTAATTTCTAGCGACAGAAAAAATCGTCGCTTTGTTCAAAAAACCGTCGCTAAACTTGGCTGGGGCGCTGGTCCAAGTGCCGATATACTTCGTGCTCCGGGTCCGACTTTAGCGACGTTTATAACCGTCGCTAAATGCCCGGATTTGTCCCGATTCGAAAAATTCATCGCTAATTAGTCGATATTAGTGGCGGATACTAAACCGTCGCTAAATTTGTGGACTTTGACCGTTTGACTTTAACAGTCGCTAAAACCGTCGCTACTAGCGACTGTAGTTGGATCCGTCGCTAAAATCCGTCATTAAAACCCGTCTTTTTTGTAGTGAGAGTTCATGTATAGACGTGATTTACAGGGGTGTTACCCTCCAAAAAAAGAACAAATTAATTTTTTTAGAACCAAATCTGCAATTGACGGCTTGTGTAACTCACTTTCGTTAAAAATTAACGGAAAATTTTATGGTACCAAAATTTTAAAAAAATGATCAATTTGCAATTGATTCATTATCTTGGGACCAAAGTTACTAACTTACCCATGTAACAAGCAATCTCAATTGAAAGCATTCTTAGCACTCAAAAAAAAAAAATCAAATTTAAAGATTTGATTAATATAATATGATATCCAAATTAAAGTCGATTTGAAAATCTTAAACGAATCTAGAGTTTTTATCGAACAAACGATAATTTCGAAACAAACATGTTGTACCTCACCTGGGCCGCGCGGGAGGTGATTTTGTGGCGACCAATCTGGTGGTGCACCGTAGTGCCGTTGGGAGCTGCCCCGAGGTGATTTGCAGGGATATAATAGGTATACGTTCATTTGATGAGTACGTTTTGAATTGAAATCAAGTAGTCAAAATTTAAATAATAAATCATTGCAGGCAGCTCTAATCTCCTCATTGACAATGACGGAAATCTGTAGCTTGCAGGTTAATTTCGGGCTTACACGTTCCTTTTCCAATGACATTAATGATAATCTTAAAAATCGGGTTATTAATTACTTTGCGGTACAGGGGAATCCTACATATTTTGTTGAGCATGAAATTGCTTAATTTAAAATTCGTTGTAGAAGATCTGGCAATAAGTGTACCTCCAATTTATGCTCTTGATTTTGAAGACCTCTGTAAAGATATTTTGAATATCACTCTTGATGATGAGTGATTAAGGATTAGCTCTATAAATAAGGTTAATTACAAGCTATACAAGGAAGGTAGTAAATCTCAGTCAACTATACAATTAAACCGGTCCACTAATTATGCATAATTTATAATTACAAACAATGACTAATCCTTAATATATGCTATCATCCCCCTCAAGCTAGACGTGGGGTGAGGCCCAACTCGTAGCTTGGATCTGAAGAACTCAAACGACGGACGAGGTAGGCCTTTGGTGAAGATGTCTGCCAACTGCAAATCGGTTGAGACATGGGCTGTGGAAAGTTGACCAGAGGATACAAGCTCTCGAACAAAGTGATAGTCAATGTCGATATTCTTTGCCCGCCAGAGAACAGGATTTTGGCTTAAGAACACGCAGACCGTTGTTGTTGTCACAATAGAGAGTAGGTTGGTCCGATGGAGTGATGTGCGGTTCCTTGAGCAAGTTTAGTAACGAGACAACCTCCGGGCAAAGTGTTTGCAAGAGCTCTATATTCCGACTCACAACTAGAGCGTGAAACGTGGGTTGCTTCTTGGCACTCCAAGAAACCAAATTGTCACCAAGAAAAATAGAGTAGCCATATGTAGATCGACGAGTCTCAAGACAACGAGCCCAGTCGGCATCAGAGTAAGCCACCAAGGAAGTAGATGACCCTTTGTAAAAAAGAGAGACCAAAGGAAGGAGTGGCTTTCACATATCGAAGAATACGTTTTTAACCGCTTTGAAAGTGATCAATAGTATTTCTTTCAAGAAACTGACTCACCATATTCACAACAAAAGAGAGATCTGGGCGAATGATAGTTAAATACTGAAGAGCTCTAACCAAAGAACGATACAAAGTTGGATCTTCAAAAGGAGCACCACTCGAGGACAATTGAAAACCATCCGCCAATGGAGTAGAAACAGGCTTAGCATCTTCAAGATTAGCCCGTTTGAGAATATCTCGAGCATACTTAGCTTGATTCAGAAATAAACTGTTTGCAGAATATGTAACTTCAAGACCCAAAAAATAGCTAAGCTTCCCAAGATCCTTGATAGCAAACTCTCGTTGAAGACAAGAAATAAAAGATGACAATAACTCTGAAGAATTCCCTGTTAGAATAAAATCATCAACATAGACAAGTAAATAAAGAATAGACTTGCCCATGATATATATGAACATGGAAGAATCCGACCGACTACAAGTGAAGCCAATACTCAGTAAGAAATCATTCAATTGTTGAAACCAAGCACGAGGGGCCTGTTTAAGTCCGTAAAGAGCTTTCTTCAGTCGGCAGACATGATTTGGAAACATAGGATCTGCATACCCTGGCGGTTGTTCCATATAGACAGGTTTAGGAAGAATTCCATTCAGAAAGGCATTTTTAACATCGAGCAGATGGAGAGGCCAATTATGCATTACTGCTAAAGCGAGAACAACCCGAACTGTGAATGCCCGAACAACCGGACTGAAAGTGTGGGAGTAATCAAAACCAGGCAACTGAGTGAAACCCTGAGCTACAAGACGAGCCTTATGTCGATCAATGGAGCCATCAGCCAAATATTTTGTACGAAACACCCATTTTGAACCAACAACATTAGTATTGGGTGGACGAGGTACAAGATCCCAGGTCTTATTCAAGTGAAGAGCAGAAAGCTCCTCATCCATAGCAGCCAGCCATTCCGGATGCTTTGCAGCTGATTTAAACCCCTTTGGCTCACGAGTAGAAATAAAAGATGTGAACAAAGATGTTTCGGCATAATAAGTGAGATGTTTGGGTTTGAATATACCAGCTTTGGCTCGAGTGACCATAGGATGAGACACCGGTGGTGGTGGAATATTTGTGACTTGAGGCGGTTGGACATCATTAGGAGGCTGAGGAGTAGTCGAGACACGATCAAACAAGACGGGAGGCGGGGATTCAGGTGTGGGTTGCACTTCTGGAGTTGGATCTGGACACTCACATAAAGTACAAAGGCGATTTGAAATTGTCTTTAAGTGGCAAGACATTTGAGGGTGGTAAGGTATGCGAGTAAGTGGTAAAGACTCAAGATACTCAAATAAAGAAGGAGACAATTTTGAAGGGTGCGCAAGAGTCAAGAGAAAAAAGGAAAACATAGCTCATCAAACTTTGCATGTCTAGTAATATAAATGCGGAAAGAGTGAGGATCGAGACACCGAAACCCTTTATGAATGCTGCTATATCCCATAAAAATGCAAGGTAAGCTGCGAGGTTCAAATTTATTTGCCACGTAATCTCGAAGACAAGGGAAAACTCGACAACCAAAAGGATGAAAAACCCCATAGTCAGGAGAAACGTTGAATAAAATTTCAAAAGGAGATTTTCCATGCGAGAACTCTTGATGGAAGACGATTTATAGTATATCTTTGCCTTCTTTGAATGCTTCAACCCAAAATTTAGATGGAACGTTTGCATGAAAAAACATAGCAAGTCCGGTTTCAAATGACATGTATGCGGCGTTACGTTCTTTCCATTTTGTGATGGAGTGTAAGGACAAGAGATAGTATGCCTAATACCAATATCCCGAAAGAAAGTCAGACCTTTACGTTTTGAAACTCAGTTCCACCATCACTTTGAAATGTCTTAATAGAGCAATTAAACTGATTGGAGACAAACTTGTGAAATCGAACCAGAATTTCATAAAAATCAGATTTCTGTTTTAGTGGATAAAACCACGTGAAACGAGAGAAATCATCAATAAAAATTACGTAATACCAAAACCAAAGCAATGAAATTAATCTGAAATTTGGTCCCCATAGATCGAATGTACCAAATCCAAAACACAAGCAAAACGTTTAAGATTCCGATCAAAGGGCAAACGCTTGCTCTTGGCCTTTTCACAAGAAGCACAAATAGATGGTTTTGGCAAAATAGAAGTAACGGAAACTTGTCCAATTTTATTCAACAGTGAAATAGTATCAAAACTAACATGGCCTAATCTAGAGTGCCATAATTCAAAGGAAGCAGTCAATCGAGGGGATAAACAAGAAGCAGCAAGAGCGGGAAAAACACCTTCAAATACATAAAGTCCATCTTTGGTCCTGCCACGGGCCAAAATATCCTTGGTTGTTCGACTACGAATATCAAAATAGTTAATACCAAATAGGACATCAACTGCAGAATCCCTAGTAAGCTTGCTCACAGATAACAGATTTTTAGTAATTTTGGGGACAACCAAGACATCATACAAAGTAATTGATTCATTCAGAATACACGTACCAACATGAGAAATATCTAAACGAGCACCATTGCCAACAATAACGTAATCAGTACCCGAATATGGAATAACAGAAATGAGAGATGAAGGACCTGAAGTCATGTGAGCAGATGCTCCTGTGTCAAGATACCAGTTCGAAAATGACGATGGAGAGACCTGACAACCCGCGGAGAAGGCCTCAATAATCGGCAAAGCTTGGCTCTTCGACGCCAAGAAATTGGTGGAAGTGATCATCGCACTCATTGCGGCGATGGGGATTGGATCATTAGGGTTCGTAGCAGCCATTGAAACTGAAATAAGATGCGGATGAGAGATAGACGAAAGATGATAAATCTGTGACGGGGACCAGGTCACAGTGGTGTGCTACGAACAATATGTGGCGGGGACCAGGTCACTATGAGGGAGAGAGAATAGGGAAGACGCTGGCGGAAATTAGAGTAGAGTTTTCTGGATCGTTATGGCTGATACCATGTAAAGATATTTTGAATATCACTCTTGATGATGAGTGATTAAGGATTAGCTCTATAAATAAGGTTAATTACAAGCTATACAAGGAAGGTAGTAAATCTCAGTCAACTATACAATTAAACCGGTCCACTAATTATGCACAATTTATAATTACAAACAATGACTAATCCTTAATATATGCTATCAACCTCCACAGTTGATTCTTGGAGCCACGAAGTTTGCATTTTGTAATTTTCTTTTAATTTGTGTAATTTTTGTAAACTTCTGCGATTTTTGTAATTTTATAGGCAAGTGCAGAATTTTAATATGTAAAATGTAATTTTATTATGTTATAAAATGTAATTTTAATTTGCACTTTTAAATTATTAAGTGCAAAATTTGGTTAAATTTCAGCAATTAATTATGTCAAAATTTGCCCTTTTAATTTTCGAAGTGCAAAGTTTGATTAAATTCAGTAAGTAATTAGGTCAAAATTTACACTTTTTATTTTTTGGAGTGTATTTGATTAAATTTCAGTAATTAGTTATGTTAAAAGTTGTAATTTTAATTTTTGAAGTGCAAAATTTTATTAATTTTAGGCAGATGATTAGGTCAAAATTTGCACTTTTATTGTATAAACAAATAAAATTGTAGATTTTAAATTAAATTACATAACAAATTAAAATCAGAAAATTTTAATTATATATGCAAAATAAATTTAATTAATTCAGCAAATTTAAAATTTTGGACATAAAATTTTTTAAAGTGAATAAAGTCAAAATATGTCAGAAATGCAAAAAACGTGAAAGACTTTCATCTCATCTAAAAGTATGGGGAGGAGGCCCCATATAGATGAAGTTGCTTTCAGTAGAAATCGAACCCAGAACGTGAGCATGAGCCTGAAGGCTTTGATACCATGAAATAATTTTATCTCATCTAAAAAATCGAACTTGTAGAGTGGTGTGAAATTAATTATTTTTATTTAATTTCCCTAAAAAAACATGTTAGAAGTGCAGAAAACAGACAAAAGGACAATCTAGACTTTTTTTTTTTTTTTAATCTATGACTTATGAGTACTAAATTTTTCAAATTTTATTGAAGAGTAAAAAGGGGAGTGACTTTGTACCTTAAAGTCATTCCCCAAAAATTACTCTAACTTGGAATCTCAGATATATATGATCTTTAAGAAATATGGCTCGACAAATATTCAAATGTATAGGTTTTTTTGGATGCATGGCTTCCAGAAAAAGATATTAACAACTATGGCCTAGTGCAAGTCATGGCGTACATGATTGACCCAATTGCATATGCATATGGGACATACTTCATGTGCTTGATATCAGCTTCATCAGAAGAACAATCCTTCTTTGACAGCTTTATCCCATGATTTGCCGGTAGAGACCCTCTCTTAGAGTCTTCTATCGCAAAACGCTTCAACACTTTGTCTACATAGGTGGACTGTGACAGCCTCAACATCCTCTTGGATCTATCCCTGTGGATCTTGATCCCTAAGATGTAGTAGGCTTCACAAAGACCCTTCATCATGAAGGTCTTTGACAACCAATCTTCAACGGACTGCATTAATGGGATATTATTTTCCAAAATCAATATGTCATCGACATACACGATCATGAAAATAATATTCTTCCAGTTGCGTTTGCGAAAAACGCAAGGATCTTTCGATTTTCTGATGAAGTCAAAAACTTGATAGCTTCATCAAATCCGGATATTCCAACTCCTAGAAGCTTACTTCAATCCATAAATGGATCTCTTTTCCGGTTGAGTCATAAACACTTCCTTATCAATGTTTCCATTGAGGAAAGCTGTTTTGACATCCATCTACCAAATCTCATAATCATAGAGTGTTGTTATCGCAAGTAAAATTCGAATAGACTTGATCTTTGCAACTGGTGAGAAGGTCTCATCACAGTCAATGCCTTCGCGTTGACTAAAATCCTTCGCCACCAACCTAGCTTTGTAGGTTTGTACTTTGCCATTTGCATTAGTCTTGCGCTTGAAGACCCAATCGCAACATATGGGTCTAACCCTTTTAGGCAACTTAACCAAGTCCTAGACTTGATTGGTGTACATCGAGTCCATCTCGAATTTCATGGCTTCATGCCACTTCCCTGAATCAATATCTGATATTGCTTTAGATTAAGTATTAGGATCGTCCTTATCCGGTATGTCCACATTATCGAGTTCCTCCAAGAGGTAACCGTATCTAATGGTCGGATTACGATTTCTAATTGACTTACGGAGCTGTGGTTGTGCAGGTTGTACATTCTGATCGTGAAAATTTTGTGGTGCATCGATTTTATCAATGTCCGGAGAGTCCTCAAGAGCTACACTTTTAGATGTCTCTTGGGCGGGAGTTTGAACTATGTTGTTCTCATTCAGCCCACTTGGAGGTTCTTGCACAAGCAAGCCAACTCCAATTTCGCTCCCACTGGCTGAAGGACGATCACCTAGTGAAAGACCCACCGTGAAAGTTGCTGAATACTCCCACTGATTTCTTGTCATGTTGCTTTGACAAGATATTAATCTCTTTGTTAATTTGTGGTTCTTGAATTTCTTCCAGTTCTATCAACTTACGACCTTGTTCCTTAAAGACATAGTCTTCTTCGAGGAACTTGGTCTGCCTAGAAACAATCACTTATTATTTCTCAGGTAGATAGAAGCAATATCCTTTAGTTTCCTTAGGATATCCCACAAAGTAACTCTTTTCACATTTGGATTCCAACTTGTCGGTAAGCATCCTTTTTCACAATCACGGGGCAACCCCATGTTTGATATGTGTAAAAGTTGGCTTCTTGCTACACCATAGTCCATATGGTGTATGCTCAACCGGTTTAGATGGAATCATCTTCAGAATATAGATTGAGGTTTGTAACGCGTATCCCCATAAGAATATCAGAAGAGATAAAAACTCATCATGGACCTCACCATGTCTAACAGGGTTCAGTTTCTCCTTTCGGATACACCGTTCATCTGAGGTGTTCCGGGAGGAGTCCATTGTTACTGGATTCCATGTAACTTCAAGTAATCAGTGAATTTAAATAATAAATCATTGCAGGCAGCTCAAATCTCCTCATTGACAATGACGGAAATCTGAAGCTTGCAGGTTAATTTCGGGCATACACGTTCCTTTTCCAATGACATTAATGATAATCTTACAAATCGGTTTGCGGTACTGGTGAATCCTACATATTTTGTTGAACATAAAATTGCTTAATTTAAAATTTGTAGAAGAAAATTTGACAATAAGTGTATCTCCAATTTATGCTCTTGATTTTGAAGACCTCCACAGTTAATTCTTGGAGCCACGAAGTTTGCTTTTTGTAAATTTCTTTTAATTTGTGTAATTTTTGTAAACATCTGCGATTTTTGTAATTTTTAGGCAAGTGCAGATTTTTAATATGTAAAATATAATTTTATTATGTTATAAAATGTAATTTAAATTTGCATTTTTAAATTATTAAGTGCAAAATTTGGTTAAATTTCAGCAATTAATTATGTCGAAATTTGCCTTTTAATTTTTGAAGTGCAAAGTTTGATTAAATTCAGTAAGTAATTATGTCAAAATTTGCACTTTTAATTTTTGGAGTGCACAATTTGATTAAATTTCAGTAATTAAGTATGTTAAAAGTTGTACTTTTAATTTTTGAAGTGCAAAATTTTATTAATTTTAGACATATGATTAGGTCAAAATTTGCAATTTTATTGTATAAACAAATAAAATTGTAGATTTTAAATTAAATTACATAACAAATTAAAAGCAGAAAATTTTAATTATATATGCAAAATAAATTTAATTAATTCATCAAATTTAAAAATTTGGACTTTAAAATTAAAAAAAACAAAATACGTCATAAATGCAAAAAAGGTGAAAGAATTTCATCTCATCTAAAAGTATTGAGAAGAGGCCCCATATGGGTGAAGTTGCTTTCAGTAGGAATCGAACCCAGAACGTGAGCATGGGCCTGAAGACTCTGATACCATGAAAGAATTTCATCTCATCTAAAAAATTGAACTTGTAGAGTGGTGTGAAATTAATTATTTTTATTTAATTTCCCTGACAAAACATGTTAGAAGTGCAGAAAATAGACAGACGGACAATCTAGACTTTTTTACTATTTTTTTTTAACCTATGACTTATGAGTACTAAATTTTTCAAATTTTATTGAAGAGTAAAAAGGAAAGTGACTTTGTACCTTAAAGTCATTACCCGATAATTACTCTATAACTTGGAATCTCAGATATATATGATCTTTAAGAAATATGGCTCGAACAATATGACATGCAAGCAAATATTCAAATGTATAGGTGTTTTTGGATGCATGGCTTCCAAATATTTCAAAGAAATAATTTTCATTCATCAGTCTCCAGAAAAAGGTATTAACAACTATATTCCAATTTACACAGAGAAAGTTGGATAAATTTTTTATGTAGTATTTATAAGTTGGCAGAATTTTTTTCATCTCAGGTGATGGCCTTAAAATGGAATACGAAAAGTTAAATATATAGGGGAATCCAACCGCTTAAAATGCACCAAAATCGGCCGCCCTACCGTAACATACCTTATTGCCGCCACCTAATTTCAACTCAAAAATGAAAATAAAAATGAAACAAGTGTAAAATAATTACTCTTAACAAACTAATTAAGATAACTCAAAAAGAAAAAAGAGGAAGCTACTCCTCCATCAAGAAGCGGTTCACAATTTTGGCGGTGGGGTCCACCACCTGTGTTTCCCTAATATCCGCTTCACTGTTGCCGCCAATTTTGGCTTTCAACGACGCCGTTGCGTCCACCATGTTTATGTCCCAACCGGCGGCGTCCCTCAGCCGTAGGATCTTCCCAACCTGCCTTCTCGCCAGCTGACACGTGTTGTCCTTGATGGCCCTCACTGCCTCCTCGTACGCCCTCCTCTTTTCCACGTCATCATCGACCCCGCACTCCTTGTTGAAATACCTCTCCAACTCCGGGACTCCAATAGCCTTTTTCAACCCTCATTGACTCACCGAGTCCGACTCGGGGTCGGCGAAATACGCGGCTAACTCGTCCACCATCCCCGACTCGAGCATCTCGTCGACTCGTTTTTCCAAGTAGTCGTTCAGCACTGGCGGGGAGATGTGGAGCCAGATGAAACAGCACTTGTATCTGAGTTCGTTACAGAACACCGAGTCGTCCGACTCGCTGAACACGTTCAACTCGGGATTGAACTCCTTAGCCAGTAACGCATAGATGAAGGAGTTGGATCCACCCACGATAAAAGGCAAGCCACCGCGTGACTGAATTTGGGAAATGGCTAATGAAGCGGAGGATCGGTAGTCGGAGGGGGTGAACTCGGGGTGTGACTCGGTCGGGTCGAACTCACCGAGTAGACGATGGGTGACGTTTTTGCGTTCAGAAAAGGGGATTTTGTTGGTTGTGATTTGGAGACCATTATAAATTTGAATTTTGTCGGAGTTTATGATTTGGGATGAAGGGAAGAATGTGGAGGCTAAATCCACGGAAAGCTTGGTTTTGCCGCAGCCAGTGGGGCCCATTATGACCACGATTTTGTTGTTGGTTTCCACGGCGGCTGCGGCCATTATATGTTTGTCGGAAAAATAACTATCTCTTCCAAGAAAATAGTGAATTACAATAATTCATAATGCACCTATTTATACTGCTATATAGAATTCTAAAACCCTAGCTTAACTATTCTCCAAACACAATCTTAATAAACATGGAAAACATGTCGATAATGTTTTTGGAAATTAATCTATACCATAATCGTAAAAGGAAATACAATAAAAGCTAAATCTCCATTGACTATTTTGTATATGTATTCATGCTAAACACGGACACTAATCTCTCTCTCTCTCTCGTGCATGTGTGTAAATTGTATGTCAGTATGTGTAATTGTGTATATATGTTTTTTTATTTGGTTTGGGTAGTGTGAGGTCTGTTTCCCAAACCATATTATATACCTCTCTGTTTTCTTTTTTATTTAACAACAAAAATCTTGAATTCAGAGCTTCTTATTTAATTGCAACAGTTTCTTTTTATAAATCTTCCCCTAAAATTGCGAATTCTATTAGGACTCTTACTATTTTATAATTATGGTAGGACTCTTAATTCTTCTATTTCTGTCGCTTGAGCAAATACAAAACTGTGCAGAATTCGATGTTTTTCACTCATGGAACATCTTCATCCTTTATTTTAAATATTACTGCTAAAGTGAGTTAGTTGAATTGAATAATACTCCATTGCCTATGTATATATCCGTGTGGTTAATCCGTAGAGTCTAGTCATCCACTATGGTTTTACTTCACTAATTAAAATCAGTACATTATAAAAATATGACAAAAACTTGTATGAGACGGTCGGGGTAAAACATAGCAGGGAATATTTCATATTACGTCCTGTAAGTTTGGTCAATTCCAAAATAAATCCTTTATATTTCTGCTTTATCATTTTTGGTTCTAGGTGTACGATTTTCATCATTTTTTTGACCAATTTTGGTCCTTTTTCGTCAATTTTTTTTAAAATGGCCAGAAAGCCACACGAAAAAGGACCCAAATTGGTCAAAAATGATGAAAATCGTATACCCTAGGACCAAAAATGATAAAACAGAAACATAGAGGATGAAAATCGTACACCCTAGACCTAAATTGGTCTAGAAAAGGATGAAAATAGTATACCTAGGACAAAAAATGATAAAGCAAATACATAAAGGATTTATTTTGGAATGAGCCAAACTTACATGATGTAATTTGAATAGTTATGAGACTAAATAAATGTTGATGCTAGTTCAATGCTGATTGTTGAAGATATTAAGTTGTTGATGAAAGACACATACGACTCTTTGTGCTTTTTTGTTAGAAGGGATGCAAATAGGGTAGCACACACCCTTGCACATTGGGCTCCTATTGTGAAATTTGAAAAAATCTATTATAGATGAATCCAAGGAGTATAATTGTTTTGTGTTTCATGACGTTAGGCGGGAGTCTATTGATCATGAATAATAAATTTCTTTTGCTGAAAAAAAAAAGTAATTTGACCCAAAAATAAATAAAGAGAAAAAATGAACAGGAGGGGCAGTGATGGGGAATATTTATGTCGTCCAAAAAAAGGAAGACACGTGGAGGCTTGACTATGTGTTAGAAGAGTTGAAGGACAATTGAATGGGCCAAGGCAAAGAAGAAACAAGTTGGGATGGGCCAGGAGGCCCAGGATCCTGGTCAAAGAGCATATTGAAGGGGCCTCTAGCTAAGGGGTCTGGAGGATAGCAAAGCCCAATGGAGTGAAACGAGTTGAGAGATGGGCCCAGGAGAATAACCTGGGCCCTAGAGATTAAGGATTCAAGGAGCTGGACCGAACTGGGCTGATGAATCTAAGAAGATTGGGCCCAGGAGAGCCGGCCCCAGGAACGTGGACCTTGGTGCGAGAGATGCCTTAGAGGGCTTAATGAGTAATGGCCTGTGGAATGAGAGACTTGTTGGAATTTATAGGCACGTAAACACGTAATACATGCGCAGCGGAAATAAATTGCGTAATTAAATATGAGTAAACGTAAACATAATTCTTACAGTAGTTTGTATACAGTTTTCTCTACTATGGTATCCATGTAATCCCCAATCACGGACTTGCACAAATTTATCAGTGTTGAATCCCGAGATGAATTTGCTAGGAAAATTCTAACTCTAGATCTTATGGAGAAAATATGAAGTGATACACTTTGTGAATTCCTAAGAGCTTGTATATATAGGGAGACTTAGCTTATTTCCCAAGCTAGCCCAATTAGGGAAATAAAATCCCTAATCTAGAATTAAATTAATTCCTTTTAATTTAACTCCCTAAATATAAATCTCTACGGATTTAAATGACTTATATGAAAATCTCTACGATTTATTTCCATATACATTAAATCCTACAATTATATTCCAAATATAACTATTGGGAATTCTTATTTAATTAAATCCAAAATATTAATAATAATTAAATCCAAATTAATCTATTATTAATCACTTCTCCATAAATTAAATATTAAATTCAATTTAACATTTAATCAACCAACTATAATCCGTAGAAGGGAACTACTTGTTGTGTGACCCATACGCCCTCATATATCGAGCGATTAGTCAAACTAGCGGTCTTAATTGAATCCTAGACAATAAATCAGACATTCTCAATATATGAGGTACGTTGCGAGAAAAGTGCAACTACTTGTAAGTGAAACAAGGGCTATTACGATTTCCTCCCTTCATTCGTGAATACTCGATTAAGTCTTGAACATGATGAAGTGTCTATTAAAATAACTTAATCATTTTATCTCTAATCACTAATTGATCACTTATGTCACACTTAGCCACAAAGTCTAAGTTGACGTGCATCGGCCGATGACTTTGATCCAATTATGATGAGAAGATGAGTATTCTCTCTAAATCCACATTGAGGAATGAATCATATTCTTGGCACAACTACGACGCACATGCACTTCGTGATGAACCCAATCCAAGTCATATCTACCCATGGAAGGGTGCAAGCGTCGGTCATGGTCAAAGTTCATCATCCCACACATGTCGTGCGTATTGACCTCAAGTCAAAGGAGTATCGCATCGCTCCCACTAACCGAGACACCCGTAAACACATATAGTGGAACTACATCAAACGGTTTCTCGGACGGGTATACCAATACCCTCTAAGGTATTTGTGCATCCATCATGAGATACCTAGTACCTCGTAGTAAGTGAGATCTTACTACACTCTCTAAGAGTATGATGCAGATCGCACACCAATCTCCATTGTATCATCAATATCCCATTCTTGATGATCCTTGATCGGGGCTATTTGAGAATCATGCTTAAGTTATCTGAGTTCTCACAACCTCAATGACAACAATGACTCATGGGAACACTTGTACGAATAAATGCAAACAATCAAACATAATATTCAAACAAGTGTATTGCCATACATTAATATTAAATGAACTATAATATTAAATCAAACTGAATATCATCGAGTATTATGTCCTTATAATAGATTATCTCTAGGACACTAACACTAACAATCTCCCACTGGGACTAGAGTCAATCACTTACATGTCTAACCTCTAGACCATCAAATGTCTAGTGTGTACATGAACACTCAGTGTTTTGGTGAGAAGATCTTCCAAATTAAATATGTGGGAGTACATTGTAATTCCATTTCTCTTATCATTATGATCTCTCAGATCAAATGATAAGTCTAGGTACATGCTTGTTTCTATTTGCTGATCTCGGTTCCTTTGCTTGTGTATTCGCACCAACGTTGTCTTAATACAACTTTATTAGACAATTGGCACTCGGAACTACCCCTAGTTCTCTTAAGAACTATAAAATTCAGACAACCTCCTTGACGCTTCTGATACAGCAATATACTCAACTTCGGTTGTTGAATCCTTGGTTGTTTTGCTTGGAACTATTCCAACTGACCGCCTCATTATTGAGAGTGAAACGTAACCTAACTGTGATTTGTAATCATCACAGTCAGATTGGAAACTTGTGTCTGGTTAACCAGTCACTACTAGTTTTGACTGTCCACCATAGACAAGAAAGCATTCTTTAGTTCGTCTAAGATACTTCAGAATGGTCTTGACAGCAATCCAGTGAGACTCACTCGGATTCTGTTGGCATCTACCAGTGATGTTTATAGCGTAGGCCACGTTCGGCCTAGTGCAAGTCATGGCGTACATGATTGACCCAATTGCATAAGCATATGGGACATACTTCATGTGCTTGATATCAGCTTCATCAGAAGGACAATCCTTCTTTGACAGCTTTATCCCATGATTTGCCAGTAGAGACCCTCTCTTAGAGTCTTCTATCGCAAAACGCTTCAACACTTTGTCTACATAGGTGGACAGTGATAGCCTCAAAATCCTCTTGGATCTATCCCTGTGGATCTTGATCCCTAAGATGTAGTAGGCTTCATAAAGACCCTTCATCATGAAGGTCTTTGACAACCAATCTTCAACGGACTGCATTAATGGGATATTGTTTTCCAAAATCAATATGTCATCGACATACACGATCATGAAAATAATATTCTCCCTGTTGCATTTGCGAAAAATGCAAGGATCTTCCGATTTTCTGATGAAGTCAAAAACTTGATAGCTTCATCAAATCGGATATTCCAACTCCTAGAAGCTTACTTCAATCCATAAATGGATCTCTTTAGCTTGCATACTAGATTAGAGTTTGTCTTAGATATAAAATCTTCCGCTTGAGTCATAAACACTTCCTTATCAATGTTTCCATTGAGGAAAGTTGTTTTGACATCCATCTACCAAACCTCATAATCATAGAGTGTTGCTATCGCAAGTAAAATTCGAATGGACTTGATCTTTGCAACTGGTGAGAAGGTCTCATCACAGTCAATGCCTTCACGTTAACTATAATCCTTCGCCACCAATCTAGCTTTGTAGGTTTGTACTTTGCCATTTGCATCAGTCTTGCGCTTGAAGACCCAATCGCAACATATGGGTCTAACCCTTTTAGGCAACTTAACCAAGTCCTAGACTTGATTGGTGTACATCGAGTCCATCTCGAATTTCATGGCTTCATGCCACTTCCCTGAATCAATATCTGATATTGCTTTAGATTAAGTATTAGGATCGTCCTTATCCGGTATGTCCACATTATCGAGTTCCTCCAAGAGGTAACCGTATCTAATGGGCGGATTACGATTTCTAATTGACTTACGGAGCTGTGGTTGTGCAGGTTGTACATTTTGATCGTGAAAATTTTGTGGTGCATCGATTTCATCAATTGAGAGTCCTCAAGAGTTACACTTTCAGATGCCTCTTGGGCAGGAGTTTGAACTATGTTGTTCTCATTTAGCCCACTTGGAGGTTCTTGCACAAGCAAACCAACTCCAATTTCGCTCCCACTGGCTGAAGGGCGATCACCAAGTGAAAGACTCTCACCTTGAAAGTTGCTGAATGCTCCCACTGATTTCTTGTCATGTTGCTTTGACAAGATATCAGTCTCTTTGTTAATTTGTGGTTCTTGAATTTCTCCAAGTTCTATCAACTTACGACCTTGTTCCTTAAAGACATAGTCTTCTTCGAGGAACTTGGTCTGCCTAGAAACAATCACTGATTATTTCTCAGGTAGATAGAAGCAATATCCTTTAGTTTCCTTAGGATATCCCACAAAGTAACCCTTTTCACCTTTGGATTCCAATTTGTCGGTAAGCATCCTTTTTTACAATCACGGGGCAACCCCATATTTGATATGTGTAAAAGTTGGCTTCTTGCCACACCATAGTCCATATGGTGTATGCTCAACCGGTTTAGATGGAATCCTCTTCAGAATATAGATTGAGGTTTGTAACGCGTATCCCCATAAGAATATCAGAAGAGAAAAAAACTCATCATGGACCTCACCATGTCTAACAGGGTCCAGTTTCTCCTTTCGGACACACCGTTCATCTGAGGTGTTCCGAGAGGAGTCCATTGTGACTGGATTCCATGTAACTTCAAGTAATCAGTGAATTTTGTGGCTAAGGTATTCACCTCGTCGATCTGATTGAAGAGTCTTGATACTGTTACCAAGTTACTTCTCTACTTCAGCCTTAAACTCTTTGAATTTCTCAAAAGATTCGTATTTGTGTTTCATAAGATACACGTATCTGTATCTTGAGAAATCATCAGTAGAAGTGATGAAGTATCCGAAGTGACCCCTAGCTAGAATGGACAATGGTCCACAAACATCGTTGTAGATCAATTCTAGAACTTTTTGGCATGCACCCGTTTTCCCGAAAAGGGTCTGTTGATCATCTTGCCCATGAGATAAGATTTACAATCTCCACAAGACTCACAGTCGAATAAGGTTAAGTAGTCTAACTTTCTTAACCTTGTAATTCTTTTCTCGTTTACATGATCAAGTTCTACAATGTCATACGTAAGTCGGGTTTTCATGATTACTAAGTTTGAGTCTTTTATTTTGTATGTCAAGACATCATATCCATAATGCAACAAATACATGTTGCGAGTAATAGAAAGAACTAGATGACAATCATTAAGTTCTAATCTAAAACCAAAGGGTAAGTCTAAACATAAGTCCTCACACGTTAAGTTAGCAACTCTTGCTTCATTTCCACGTGTAAGACTACTTCACCTACCCTAACTACCCAATGACACATGAGCCCTTTTTTCACATTAGTGCAAATGTGAGAGTCATATCCGGTATCCAATACCAAGCAGTTAGTGCTATTAGTGGACATGTTTATCTTAATAACAAACATACATATTCTAGTGCTAGAAGCACCTAGTGTCTTATTTTCAGCAACCAAAAGCTTACAGTCCTTCTTCCAATGCCCTCTTCTACTTATAGTAGAGGCACACATCCTTGTCTACCCGCTCCTTCTTTTGAACACCATCTTAGTGATAGTGAACTCAAAAGTCTTGAGCACGTTGTGAAGTTTAGACATGGTCGCATCTGTCTTATTCATATTGTAGTTCATAATGAAGCTAAAATAAGAATCCGGGAGCGACTGGAGGATAACATAAATGAAAATGTTGGTCTTTTAGCTCAAAGCCTAAATTACCAAGTTTTTCAATTAGGCCTATCATATTAAGGATATGAGGTAAAATCTTCTCTCCTTTAGCTAACCGGCATTTGAACAGATCTCTCATCACTTCATAAATCTCATAACGAGATTCAGAATCAAAGAGATCCTTCAGATGCTTGAGCACTAAGAAGGGACCCATTTTTCTCATGTTGCCTATGTACATTGGGAGTCATGCCGAGCAACATCACATACTGAGTCTGGGAAGCATCCTCTTGATGCTTCTTCTGAGGTGCTACGTCAAACGTGTCTGCCTCAGAGTACCAACTTTAAGGGTAACCGGGATAAGCGTGTCCAACACGTACTGAATCTTTTCTTGCCTTAGCACCAAACACATGTTACGGTGCCAGTCCAGAAAATTTGGCCTAGCCAATTTGTTTGTTTCCAAAACATATCTCAATAACATTTATACATTTCAACTAACCAAGAGAAATAAAATAAATTGGAATTAAAACATATAATTTCTATGATCAATACAAAGCAATCAAAATAAACATGGCCTTTCTTTTGTGTTTATTTTGTCTCCATTATTTTCACATACTTAATGACCTCATTGAAAAAGTACGGATTTATATCTAATATAAATCATAATGGACTAGGATCCACATTACTACTATTATAATCCCAGCGAGGGCTGAATATCACAATAGCATAACTGGTAGGTCTCTAAACCAATTGCAAACTGCAACTCCTAGTTTGTCGAACCTAGTTCGACTGATGTCCCTTACCCTTTGTCCCCGCGAGGGCAAGTTAAACAAAGTTAAGTTGGTTTACAACCATCAAGCGGTGACATTACATGTCCCTATAAAAGTTCCGTTAGATGTAGATCCGAACAAAAGACGAGGGTCTTAATCACTCATTGGAACAAAATCTCCGGTTTTCTTTTAATTTTGATGGAAGACATCTTATCAAATCAATGAGAAAACCATATTTTAGTGAGGAATATTTTAAAGGCGGGGTATTATTTGCTTAATCGAGATCCAACGTGTTAATATACATCACATTTGAGCAATTATTGGGCGCCGCCTACCCAAACATGATTTACACGGACTAACATTTATATGGGCGCCGTCTACCCAAACATTTAATATGGTCCGATAAGTATTGGGCGCCGCCTACCCAAACAATTATAATGCGGACGTAAAAGCGTTAACAGGATATAAAACACGTTAACCAAGTTGGAATTAATAACTAGTTTAATCCTTTAAACCATAATTTTAAAATCCAATTTTAAAATAAAGTTTTAATAATTAAATTCATTATTAATATTTTGACTCTTAATTAATCCAATTAATTAAGTCCGTCATTAGTCCAACTAATATGATTTGGTGAGATTTAATAACTCTTTTAAAATGAATTTTAAAATCTAATTTTAAATTCAATTTTAAAATTATTAAACTTTAATAATTAATCCAATTAATTATTTGGTCTAACCAAAATTCAATTTTAAAATCAACCTTTATTAATTTTAAAATCAAATTTAATTGTTTTGTTGTTAGGGGCTCAGGAGCAATTTCTAAAATTGCTCGGGAGGGCCTGTTCAAATCAAATTTGCAAAACAACCCTCCTCGCATCACCGTCCAAATTCCGGCAGCAACTATTCTATAATTTTAGGCATCCGTTCCCTCAATTCTGTATCGAAAAACCAAATCAGTTGCATCAACAACATCATCCAAGAACTAATTGATCGAAACAAATCCAATTATTTCGAAATTAGGGGTTTTCAGAATCAAAATCAATTGATATAGTAATGAATCAGAATATGAAACATCATAGACGGGACAAGAGGAGCACGCGGTGGTGGCATAGCGGCGACGCTACTCGCGTTTCACTCGATGCAGCTGCATCATCACCACAAGGGTGAATCAGCCCTGCAACGGGTCAAGGCGAAGGAGAAGCATCGCCGTTGCCGCCTGAGGTTGCATCCCCGCGGCCGCACTCCGAGCGCGGCGACCGCACCGCTGCCCCTAGGGCACGCTGGTGCCTCGCGGTCAACGCCCAAAGTGGCGATCGAGAAGCGCCGCTCCAAGCGGTGGTTCGCAAATCGAAAGAGAGTGAGGCCACTGCCATCGCCTGAAATGAGTCGAATCAGTAAACGCGAATCGAGATGGGGTGAGCCACCGTGAATCGCGAAGAAGAAATCACACAGGGTTTCAATCGAAGAGCACTGCCAAGTCGAGGAATGGAGAGCCACCGTCGTGCGTGGGACCGTGTGGGCATCGCGAGGCACGGCTAATAGCCGCCACCATTAGTGATGCGCCATAGGTCCATACCGCAGGCGGGCGGCGTAAGGTGAGCAATTGAAGGGTTTCGAAAACCCTAATCGGAACAGACGACAAGACAAATGAAGAATACAAGCAAAAACAAGCGTGTATATTTGTCACCCCTAACAATCAAATAAAAGGTGCGGTCAAAATCAATTTTGGCCGTACTGATGCGTTTTTAAAAAAAAAATTATTAAACACTAATTAATTCAATTAAGCAATCAATCAAAGAGTCTGATGCTCTGATATCACTGTTGGAATTTGTAGGCACGTAAACACGTAATACATGCGCAGTGGAAATAAACAGTTCACCAACAACGAATAATTAATTGCATAATTATATACGAGTAAACGTAAATAGAAGTCTTACAATAATTCGTATACAGTTTTCTCTACTACGGTATCCACGTAATCCCTAATCAAGGACTGTCACAGATTTGCCAGTGTTGAATCCCGAGATGAATTTACTAGGAAAATTCTAACTCTAGATCTTATGGAGAATATATGAAGTGATACACTTTGTGAATTCCTAAGAGCTTGTATATATAGGGAGGCTTAGCTTATTTCCCAAGCTAGCCCAATTAGGGAAATAAAATCCCTAATCTTAAATTAAATTAATTCCTTTTAATTTAATTCCCTAAATAAAAATCTCTACGGATTTATATGCCTTATATGAAAATCTCTACGATTTATTTCCATATACATTAAATCCTACAATTATATTTTAAATATAATTATTGGGAATTCTTATTTAATTAAATCCAATTTAATTAAATATTAATAATAATTAATTCCAAATTAATCTATTATTAATCACTTCTCCATAAATTAAATATTAAATCCAATTTAACATTTAATCAACCAACTATAATCCGTAGAAGGGAACTACTTGTTGTGTGACCCGTAGGCCCTCATATATCGAGCGATTAGTCAAACAAACGGTCTTAATTGAACCCTAGACAATAAATCAGACATTCTCAATATATGAGGTACGTTGCGAGAAAAGTGCAACTACCTGTAACTGAAACATGGGCTATTACGATTTCCTCCCTTCATTCGCGAATACTCGATTAAGTCTTGAACATGATGAAGTGTCTATTCAAATAACTTAATCAATTTATCTCTAATCACTAATTGATCACTTATGTCACACTTAGCCACAATGTCTAAGTTGACGTGCATCGGCCGATGACTTTGATCCAATTATGATGAGAAGATGAGTATTCTCTCTAAATCCACATTGAGGAATGAATCTTATTCTTGGCTCAACTACCACGCACATGCACTTCGTGATGAACCCAATCCAAGCCATATCTACCAATGGAATGGTGCAAACGTCGGGCATGGTCAAAGTTCATCATCCCACACATGTCGTGTGTATTGACCTCAAGTCAAAGGAGTATCGCATCGCTCCCACTAACCGAGACACCCGTAGACACATATAGTGGAACTACATCAAATGGTTTCTCGGATGGGTATACCAATACCCTCTAAGGTATTTGTGCATCCATCATGAGATACCTAGTACCTCGTAGTAAGTGAGATCTTACTACACTCTCTAAGATTATGATGAAGATCGCACACCAATCTCCATTGCATCATCAATATCCCATTCTTGATGATCCTTGATCGGGCCTATTTGAGAATCATGCTTAAGTCATCTGAGTTCTCACAACCTCAATGACAACAATGACTCATGGGAACACTTGTACGAATAAATGCAAACAATCAAACATAATATTCAAACAAGTGTATTGCCATACATTAATATTAAATGAACTATAATATTAAATCAAACTGAATATCATCGAGTATTATGTCCTTATAATAGATTGTCTATAGAACACTAACACTAACAAGACTAATATTGACCGTTGAAAGAAGAGGATATCAACGGTTAGAAAGTCTTGATCCGCGTTAACTAAGAATTGGGCTGAGGGAGTTAGTTCCGATATTTAGGGGAGCCAGGCGCAGGATAATGGAGGTTGCGAGAAAAGTGAAACCTCCGGATTATGATCAAGGGCTCATGCTAATGACCCAGAAGAGGAGGAAAGGAATGTGGGAGACGTGAGTCCACTCCAGATGGAGAGAGGATTAATGACAATACACGATCCGAACGTGGATTGAGTGGAGGAAGAAGAGAAACCTCTGGCTGGAGGGATTTAAATACCTCATCCAGGTATCACGAAACACACACAATCACCTGATTTTACTTACTTACACTTGAATACTTTGAATGGAGCTATTGAACACGATTTCATCTGAGATTAAGAGTGATAACTGACTTGAGCGTCGGAAAGCCCGCCCCGGCCGGAGCCCCCTCTGGCGTGTTTTTCAGGTACCTACGTGGAAATTGGCAAGGTTCCTGTAGTCGAAACTTGAAGGATTTTCAACATTCAACGAACGAATCCCCGTTGAATTCCAGGTCATCTCTTGACCACTTTTTTGCACATCAAGTTGGCGCCGTCTATGGGAAAATTTGAGCAAGATGTGATTTACTCTTGAAATTTTAGTGAATTCTCCTTCGAATTAATCTAGCTTATAAATTCTAAGTTAATAACTTGGAGTGAGATCATGAATATAATTGAATTTTAAAAAATCATTTTCATCTCGTTTTGATTACTTGAATGATTTATATGAATTTTGATATATGGATGGTATCGTCTCTTGGAGACGCATTTAATAGAATTAGTTTCGTCTCTGGAGGAACCTTCTAATTCTATGCTCTAGAGAGCTGTTATTTCTAGACTTATGAATTTTTTGGAATATGTTCAAAGAAGTTGCTAGACATATATGCTATGTGTATATGTGAGAAAAGGGACGTTTATTTTTAAAATGTGATGTGAAAAATCATGGAGTAGTGATAAGAGTTGAGATGATTGCATGAAATCTTTGAATAAGTTTGTGAAATCTTTGAATATTCTCAATAGATTCTAGGTTTAATTAAATTTGTATGTATTATTGGATGTTGAGTGTCTAAAAAATAGGGGGCCACGAGGTTCCCCTTGAGAAAGCAGTTCATAGTCCCCACTTTTAGTGGGGGACTGAGTCAACAAATAAGATATAACTTCCTATTTTTCAAGGATATATAAACAGAGAACTAGAAAGTGATTCCTGATTTAAAGGGAATATGATCAGTTAAAGACCCCCAACTTTAGGGGGAAGACTAAGTCAAGAATAAAGTGGTTCCCAGATTTTTTGGAACTGTGGCAACAAGCTGGCAGGGAGGATATACTTTTTTACTCATCTCGAGATGAGATAGAGGGGTCACTCAGTGTAGATCGGAGAATACGTCCGCCAAATGGAGGTGATCAAAGGTTGATCGGAGGTCCGTCCACCACTTGAGGTGGGCAACAACCTGGAGGTACAATTCGAGGGTAGCAGAAAAACTCTCTTGATGATTTAGTTAATTATTAAGACCACGAGGTCTGAAACAGATGGAAACCATGAGGTAGCAGATGAATCGGGTTTCAACAATTTGTTCCTGAATAAATTTTCCTGTGCCAGGAGGCAACCGGGGGCAACCCTGGCTCTTATCAACATGAGGCAGGGGGAGAATGAAAGTTTGAGAGAATTTGTGAAGCATTTGAATCAGGCTGCTCTGGAGGTTCCTATAGCCACTCTAGAGGTAAAGATCAATGCCTTGACTAATGGATTGCTGGAGGGGGACTTATTTTTACCCTCACCAAGAAACCTATGACGTCCTTCGACGACCTACTGAATAGGGCCGAGAAATACGTCATTCTTGAGGAGATCAGGAAAACCAAGAAGGTTGAGACTAAGTCAACACACGGTGATAAAATGAGGGAATCAGATTCCAAGAGGAGCAAAAATGAAAGTAAGACTGATTCCAGGACGGAGGCCGGAAGAACCAGCACATTCCTACAATGGACCTCGACCCAGGTTTGAGAAATACACCCCCTTGAGGATCCAGCCAACAGAGTTTCTGGAGGTGGCAGGAGATCTCCCAGAAATGAAATTTCCATGGTCCAGAGCGAGAGGACTATCGAAGGCGAAATCTGACAGGTTTTATCATTTTCATAACAATTATGGCCATGATACTAACCAATGTTTCCATTTGAAGGATGAGATTGAAAGGTTGATCCAGGTGGGTCACTTGAAGGAGTTTGTTTATAGAGAAAAAGCTCTCGAGGGAGCAAGAGGAAAAGACGGATGATCGAGATCTTGAGGAGGAATGTAGATATTTTCCCCCTCTCACTAGTGGACATGACAGGGATTCCCCCAGATGTGGCTATGCATTATCTCAATGTAAAGCTAGGGGGGCAAGACCAGTGAAACAAAGAAGCAAAAGTTGAGAACTTTTGGACACGAGAAAAGATGGAATTATCAAGAAGGAGATCAGGAAGCTGCTAAGAGCTGGATATATCGGACTGATTGAGTTGCTTGTTTCTGGCCTTGAAAGGAGCCAAAATATGGAGATGGTATATTGCTTTCAGAGACTTGAACAAATTAGGGTCTTGGACCCCAAATCAGTCAGTCGGAGGATTCAAAGAATTGAATTGCCGAGCATGAGGGATGATGACCAAAGATATCACCAAATACAGTTGTTTCCTGGAAAGAAACCTGAGGAGATACCTATCAACGGATGGTTGATAAAATCCTTTGTAACCCATTGGGTCGATGTATGGAAGTGCACATTGATGATATGCCCGGTGAAAGTATGAGAGCGAATCTAGAGAAAGCCCTTAAGGCGCCATGGAAGGAGAAAATGACTAGAGAATTGAGATTTGAAAAGCTTCAACAAATGAGGATTCTCCTCGTAGGAAGAACTATTGAATTGGAGGTCATGATTCCACCTGACCTGAAGATACTGGTATAAATGTTCATTCACGACACTACACTTGAGATGTTCGTCCGTGAATGAGGGGGAGTATGAGTAGAGAGAGATACATGAAGGATGCTACGCATATTATATTGAGGGAGATACGTGGAGGACGTTGTATAAACCATGCAGGTTTTCGGTCCACAATGCTAGAAATGCGAAAAAGTTGAAAATAACACAACCTTAGTAGGGCGTGTGCGATACACTTCTTTGTACTTTTTGTGTTTATTCTGATATCCCGGGACACGGTGTCCCTCTGAATGTTGATAACTATTTCACCTTGATGTTTGAGGACAAATTAATGAGACAAATCATGAAGAGAAGAAGGCCCTGAGAGCGGGCTCATACCGAACAGACGTGGAGATTTGGGATTGATTGGAGGATGCTCAGAGATGGAATATGCAAAACCTTCATAAAGGTGGAGAGGAGAGTGCTCAGAGAACGAGCTTGGGTGGAAGAGACTTGGAGATTACTTGATTGAGAAATCGAGATTGAGGTTTGGAGATTATTCGATTGAGAAATCGAGATGGAAATTTGGAGATTACTCGAGATGGAGATTGCGATTGATTAGAAAAGGCAAAAAGCCGAAATATACAAAACCTTCAGAGAGGTGAAGAGGAGAAGGCCCAGAGAGTGGGGCCAGACAAAGGAGACTTGGAGATTGAGAAGGACTAGACAAGGGATTTCACAAGAGGAGGTCTCAGGGAGTTGTCCAATGGAATACATAAAACCTTTGGAGAGGTGAATGGAGACTGATTTGAGCTGATTACAGAGCCCCTTGGGCTCAGAGGTATTACGCATATTGGTAGTTGTGCTATGAGGAGAATTAGTTCAGGCATGTGTAGGAAATTTGAATTCTATTTATACATGTTTGAGGATATTGAGTTTTACAACTTTATACATGAGATATGTGTTTAGCTTGAGAAATTGAGTTCATAAATATACACATGAGATATATGTTTGGCTGGAGAAACCTGGTTCATAACTTCATGCATGCAGTATGTGCTTAGTTTGAGAATTTAGAGTTTATACTATTATGCATGAGATAGACGTTCTTTGGTGGGAAAATTGAGTCCTACGGAATTCTTTGGGTTTAAATTAACTCCTCTTTTGATTATGATTTTGAGAAATGACGCTCTTTGAGGGGTGTCGAGTCTAAAACCTTTTGATTAAGGTCCTGAGTTAATAAGTCCCTCGAGGGACGTCAATCTTACTCTGAAACCTTTTAGTAATGAGACTTGGAAGAGACCTTTGGCGTGATCCAAGCCAATGGAATGAAACTCAACCCAGCGAAGTGTTCCTTTAGCGTGAGATCGGGGAAGTTCCTGGGATACATGGTGACGCAAAGGGGCATTGAAGTTAACCCCGTGAAAGTGCAAGCAACGCTGGATATGCAACCTCCTGCTAATATCAGGGAGCTGCAGAGGCTAAATGGGAGAATTGCGGCTTTGAGATAATTTATTTCCAAATCCGCAGAGAAGAGTCTTCACATTTTCAAGGTGCTAAGAGAGGGAACTAGGTTTCCTGGGGATGATGAATGCCAAAAGGCTTTTGAGAGTTTGAAGGAGCACTTAGCTCAACTATCTCATTTGACTAAGCCGATGATTAGAGATGAACTATATCTCTATTTTTCAGTGGGAGAGAATTCTCTCAGTTCAGTATTGATCAAGGAAGAAGGAGCGGCACAGAAGCCGATCTATTATGTGAGCAAGGTGATCCAGGGAGCTAAAGTCAGATATTCTGAAACAGAGAAAGCAGCGTTGGACATCATGGTCACGGCAAGGAGGCTAAGGCCTTTTTTTCGCATGAGATAATTATTCGAACTAACTATCCCCTTAAACAGGTGTTAGGTCGAGCTAATTTGTCAGAAAGGATGGTCAAATGGGCTGTAGAACTTGGAGAATACGAGGTGGACTTTGAACCCCGAAGAGCGATTAAGGCGCAAGCCTTGTCTGATTTTATATAGGAGACTACCCGCCTTGAACTTGAGAAGGAGTGGCAGGTGTATGTAGATGGTCCAGTTATAATAATTGGTTGTGGTGCAAGTATACTAATCATAGATCCCTGCAGAGGAGAGTTGCAATTCGCAGTCTAGTTTGAGTTTCATACCTCAAATAGCGGAGCTGAGTATGAAGCCCTGATCCGAGGAGCAGAGATGGGAGGCCAATGAGTAATCCTTTATACAGATTCTCAGTTGGTGGCCCAACAAGTGAAAGGAGAATACTTAGCAAAAGATGAGAGGATTATGCTATATTTGGAAAGAGTAGAAGAGGTGAGAAACAAATTTCAGACTTTCGCCCTTAACATGTGACGAATTGAGAAACCTTTTGAATAAGGCATTGAGAATTAAGGCCCTTAACGGGTGTCGAATTGAGAAGCCTTTTGAATAAGGCATTGTGAAATTAAGACCCTTAACAAGTGGCGAATTGAGAAACCTTTTGAATAAGGCATTGAGAAATTAAGGCCCTTAACGGGTGTCGAATTGAGAAGTGTTTTGAATAAGGCATAGAGAAATTAAGACCCTTAACAGGGGCCGAATTGAGAAACCTTTATGATTAAGGTATTGACAGATTAAGGCCCTACAGGGGTGTCAAATTGAAAACCTTTTGATTAAGGTGCTGAGACAATAAGTCCTCAATGGATGTGGAGTTTATTTGGAAATATCTTTTTTTATGATAAGATGCATTGAATTTTTGAAAACAGATCAGCCAAGAAAGGCAGAAATAGTGATTCGAGGAGGAAGGACCTCAAGAGACTGCCCAGAAGAGGCAACATATCCAACTATGCGAGATCTCTTGGGCTTAGAGGTATTTGTGTGAACCCTTTTTAAGTGCTTGCTTAAAAACTCTTTACATATTGAGATTGAGAAACCCGCTCAACTAGAAAAGATTGAGCCGTATTGAAAACTTGAGATTTGATTGGATGCATGTAAGAGATTGAAGACATGTATATATTTTGTTTATGCATGAGAAATGTGTTTAATTTGAGGAGATTGATTTCGTAACTTATGCATGAGAAATGTGTTTAGTTTGAGGAATTTGAGCTTTGTTTACGCATGAGAAGCGTGTTTAGAAAACTGAGGTTATGCATGAATAATTTGTTTAAACTGGATATGAAAAACTTGGAGGAATTCACAGAAAGGGAGATGATTGAAAAAGAAAGCGGTGGAGAATGAAATACGATGACAAGAAATAATATCGAGAAAGAAATGAAAAGAGACGATTCGAAGACATTGAATGGAGAGTTTAAGGGGTGGCTTAGTGGGCCCCTAGTTTATCAGAAGTCAAAGAGTTGCGCAATCGAAAGACCCGTCTAATTAGGAGTGAGAGGAAAAACTTGCCAGGTGGGACAAATTACCTCACTTGAGGGAGGTAAACATGATGAGGAACCTAAAGAGTGTGATTTCCTCTCGAGAGTAGAGTTACTTCTCGAGAGTAAGGGGGAGTAGTTGATGGAGAATATTTATGTCGTCCAAAGAAAGGAAGACACGTGGAGACTTGACTATGTGTTAGAAGAGTTGAAGGACAATTGAATGGGCCAAGTCAAAGAAGAAACAAGTTGGGCTGGGCCAGGAGGCCCAGGATCCTGGTCGATGAGCAGACTAAAAGGGCCTCTAGCTAAGGGGCCTGGAGGATGGCGAAGCCCAATGGAGTGAAACGAGTTGAGAAGATGGGCCCAGAAGAATAACCTGGGCCCTAGAGATTGAGGATTCAAGGAGCTGAGCCGAATTGGGCTGATGAATCTAAGAAGATTGGGCCCAGGAGAGCCGACCCTAAGAACGTGGACCTTGGTCCGAGAGATGCCTTAGAGGGCTTAATGAGTAATGGCCTGTGGAATGAGAGACTAATCTTGACCATTGAGTGAAGAGGATATCAACGGTCAGAAAGTCTTGGTCCGCGTGAACTAAGAAGTGGGCTGAGGGAGTTAGTTTCGATATTTAGGGGAGCCAGGTGCATGATATTGGAGGTTGCGAGAAAAGTGGAACCTCCAGATTATGATCAAGGGCTCATGCTAATGAACTCCACTCTAGATGGAGAGAGGATTAATGACAATACACGATCCGAACGTGGATTGAGTGGAGGAAGAAGAGAAACCTCTGGCTGGAGGGATTTAAATATCTCATCTAGGTATCACGAAACACACACAATCACCTGATTTTACTTACTTACACTTGAATACTTTGAATGGAGCTATTGAATACGATTTCATCTGAGATTAAGAGTGATAACTGACTTGAGCGTCGGAGAGCCCGTGCCGGAGCCCCCTCCGGCATATTTTTCAGGTACCTACGTGGAAATTGGTGAGGTTCCTGCACTCAAAACTTGAAGGATTTTCAAAATTCAACGTACGAATCCCCGTTGAATTCCAGGTCATCTCTTGACCACTTTTTTGCACATCAAAGAGAAAGGCAAAAGTGTAAATCATTACATATAATAAAAACAAGGGTTTACGGTGAAAGAAGGACATAAAAAAAAATTATTTAGGACATTGTCGCCTATGTGAATTTAATGTTTATACAATACTTCTATTACGTTTAAGTGATCAGCGAGTTGTTGGGCTCTAGCTTATAAAATGGGTTAAATAAAATTAAAATGAGTAGCTCTTCTATGAGATAATCTCATAGAGCGACGTAACATAGTTTGGGAAATTGCGCATTAACATTTAAAAAATAATGATTTCTAGTTTTTGTTAGTTTATGAACAGTCTCACATAAATTTTTATCAATTAAAATTGCACCAGTTACACGGTGTAAATAGTGCGTGTGTGACTCGATTTTGTCTTGCTAGGGTGTTGGGCACTGCTGATGTGAATCGCGATCGTAAAACACAAATAATACGTAAAGAACGATAATAAGTGTTGCCTCAACCCAGGTTGGCAAGAAACAATTAGGTTCTGATAAAGTTGTCAAGAGGTTTTTTATTATTTTTCTGATTAAAAAACAAAGAAAAAACGTCTCAAGTATTTATAGGACAAAAACAGGAACAAATCTGCTCCAAAAAGGATTAAATCTCTCACCCTAAGTCTATACGCGATATACTTGAACAAAAATTAAAGGACAAAAACAAAATCTAGCCTATAAAATAAATAAAAACAGTAAAGATATGGTAATCTTGATCTTTCTTGTGAATCTTGCCAAATCTTGGAATATATCTTGGAAAATCTTGCCCACTAACTTTAGTTGCAAAAGTAGAATAATTTCGTGCCATCCACTCATGCCCTTTTCCTCTTACTTGTCGTACATTGACTGACCCGGGCCCACCTGGCCCGTCTTCATCTTAGCCCGCCTTGCCCAATGGAACATATCCTTGGGCCCCAAAACCCTTATTCGCATCAACTGCCCAACAACTCTTTCTTCACCACATATAACATGTGAGGACCATCACATTCTCTTACATTTGTATTTTATTATTCTAATCCAACCAATAATACCAAGACATATAGGTACGTACTTGGCACTACATTGCTGTGTAGCATAGATAAAACTGTGTGACTCTAATAAGAACACATGTTTATGGCTAAGTCTTGCATGCATCTAGGTGGACCGTGCACTCATAGTGCATTTTAGAATCGTGCAACTTGTTATACTGAAAAATGCAACTTATTTTACTGAAAAAATGCAACTTATTTACACTGAACCGTGCAACTATTAATATGAAAAAAATAGTTGTACCATTAAGTGTAAACAAATTGCACTTTTTTAGTATATCAAATTGCACGATTCTAAAATGTACTATGAGTGCAAGGTGCACCTAGATAAATGACGTAAAATACAAAAAAACATAACTTCTAAATCTAATCAAATCTAATCTAACTTTAAACATAAATATCTAAATCAAAATATAATATATTTTACTTATTAATATTTTTAAATCAATATCTAATTTGAATAACAAAATATAAATCTTAAGTAGAATTTAGAAACAAATCTAATCTAATCTAATCTAATTCAATCACAAGTTAACTTTAAGTCGTTGGTTTTTATAAGATATTTCTACCTCTTTTCGAACGCGATCAGAAAATTGGAAACGTAATGGGACCGTCATCCACAACCTTGCAGTGGATTGATTTTCTTGACACCGGAAAATATAGGAGAAATAGGAGGTACCATAAGGAACACTCAAAAAGGGGCTTCTCACTCTAAAGAATCCACCAAAGAGATTAAAGGGACTCGTCACTCAATGGAATCCACCAAGAGTTAGAGCAGGATACAAGAAGATGAAATCTTTTAACAAGTTTAAAAGCTCAAATATGATTAATAATCTAAAATATATTCTACTTCAATAACATTACAGGAATGGCCTTTTATAGGCAATGCTTGGAACATCCCTCCAAGATGAGTCAAAGTAATAAATGTGAAATTAAATAATAATTAACTTAAAAATAAAGATAAAGACTTAGAAAAGACAAATACTTAATTAAAAACATTGACCAAGGTTGTTGGGTGAAGAGAACCATCAAAAATTTCAAAGGTTGGATGAACTTATTAAATTCCCGAAAGTGCATGCAGGACAGGTCTTCAGTCAAATGGTCATAACTTCTTGTAGGAATATTATTTTTGACCACCGTCTTTATTTGTTGAAAACTAGACTTTTAGGGCTTTCCAGTGATGTATGGCATGCTCCATAATACTATTCCAATGGGAGCCAAATAATTTTTGAAAGTACCTGAAATTTCTGTATCATTCGCTTTCACTGCGTGAAAACTCGTCCTCGAGTTTTCTCGCAATTATTAAAACAATCATCCCTGATTAAAAACCCACTGCACTTCCGCTGCAATATTTCGGGATGAAAGATACGACCTCGGACCTTTATCCTAGTCTTTGTAATCATTGAGAAAAATGTCCACAATGTAAAAATATACTTGTAGTTTGCTAGTGCTTTCTCCATTGAAGATTTTACATATCCTAACATTTCGGTAAGAAGAAACTTTTGATAGTCAAATTCCACCTCAAGATGATAATTTTCTCCAACGACAAAATCAATATGCATTGAATTTGAATGGAATAGATCATTGCATTCCTCTAAACCATCTCTATGTTGACTTGCATTAGTGTCAACAACAACTGTCTAAATTCAAAATGATTTTCTAAGAATATCTCGTCTTCATCTCCTTCCAACTCGTCATAAATATATAGGTGTTGTCTCATAAGCTTCCTCTTCGTCAGATTCATTATAGATAGGCGTTGTCTCATAATAATCTCCATCGAATTCATCACTTGAATCATCATTTCTCTCTACATGAAATGGATAGGAATCCATCTCACCTTTTTTAAAACCAACCTCTGAACCATGACCCTCAACATCACGATCCAAAGAAAAGTAGCGATCAACATGTCGCTGGAGTTGTTGCACTTGTCTCCTTAAGTCATCCAAATCGATATCAAAAAGGTCTCTTGATCGAGTTGTTGGATCATCAACATTTGGTCCATTTCTTCTACGACCAACCATTGAAAAATCAAAGCTTTGATTACCAATTGACACCGAAAAATATAGGAGAAATAGGAGGTACCACAATAAACACTCAAAAGAGGGCTTCTCACTCTAAGGAATCCACCAAAGAGATTGAAGGGACTCGTCACTCAATGGAATCCACCAAGAGTTAGAGCAGGATACAAGAAGATGAAATCTTCTAACAAGCTTAAAAGCTCAAATATGATTAATAATCTCAAATATATTCTGCTTCAATAACATTACAGGAATGGCCTTTTATAGGCAATGCTTGGAACATCCCTCCAAGATGAGTCAAAGTAATAGATAGGCGTTGTCTCATAATAATCTCCATCGAATTCATCACTTGAAATCATTTCTCTCTACATGAAATGGATAGGAATCCATCTCACCTTTTTTAAAACCAACCTCTGAACCATGACCCTCAACATCACGATCCAAAGAAAAGTAGCGATCAACATGTCGCTGGAGTTGTTTCACTTGTCTCCTTAAGTCATCCAAATCGATATCAAAAAGGTCTCTTGATCGAGTTGTTGGATCATCAACATTTGGTCCATTTCTTCTACGACCAACCATTGAAAAATCAAAGCTTTGATTACCACTTGACACCGGAAAATATAGGAGAAATAGGAGGTACCACAATAAACACTCAAAAGAGGGCTTCTCACTCTAAGGAATCCACCAAAGAGATTGAAGGGACTCCTCACTCAATGGAATCCACCAAGAGTTAGAGCAGGATACAAGAAGATGAAATCTTCTAACAAGCTTAAAAGCTCAAATATGATTAATAATCTCAAATATATTCTGCTTCAATAACATTACAGGAATGGCCTTTTATAGGCAATGCTTGGAACATCCCTCCAAGATGAGTCAAAGTAATAAATGTGAAATTAAATAATAATTGGCTTAAAAATAAAGATAAAGACTTAGGAAAGACAAATACTTAATTAAAAACATTGACCAAGATTGTTGAATGAAGAGCACCATCAAAAATATCAAATATTGGATGAACCTATTGAATTCCCGAGAGTGCATGCATCCTGATAGGTCTTCAGTCAAATGGTCATAACTTCTTGTAGGAATATTATTTTTGACCACCGTTTTTTTTTTTTTTTTTGTTGAAAACTAGACTTTTAGGGCTTTCCAGTGATGTATGACATGCCCCATAATACTGTGCCAATGGGTGCCAAATAATTTGTGAAAGTACCTGAAATTTTTGTGTCATGCCTGAAGATGTTACTACCATTATTCTGCAAAGGCTTGGCCCTAAAGAAATACTGGATACTGCAGATAATGTGTGCACTAGTTAACGGAGAGTTTACGTGGATCCCGCCATGTGGTGACTCATTCAAATCCGAAATCCCAATCACTGTCGTCGCATTGTGGATCATAGCCAGGGGCAGTTGGTCGATCTTAGTGTTCAAAATTTCGGCGATGATGACTTGCTAAACTACATTGTTCATCGGTATTATAACTTTATTTCCCTTACTTGCAATTTTAATTTGCTCACTTCCCTGAATTTACTTTTTCTTATTTTAAACTCTTGCTAGTTCGACAATCCACTTTTATGTTACACTTGTTTTCGTAAGTCTTTTGTATTCTTGTAAATTTGTGGGAATGGCTATGATTAGATGGGAGATAATACGTATGAGATGATGGATAGGATAGAAAGGTTGCAACAAGGTTTATTATAATTATCTTGTTTTAGAGTTGACCAGGATTTTTTTTTTGAGCATAATTTTGTTTTTGAGTTGACTGACAGTGTGATTCATATAAAATATTAATTCTTACAACTATTAATAACTTTTTTTTGTATAACTTTGAATTTAGTCAAAAGCAAGAACCAAAAAACCGACTAATCCGCAGACCAGGACCACAAGCAGGGGGTCACTTTAAGGCAAAGCAAAGACTGGGCCATCTTAAGAATGCAGATAACATACGCCTATGTCTCAAACCTATACCATTAGGAGGTTTCTTACAACTAATTTATAGGAGTAGTAAATTGATTTTGGAAGGATAATTCGGAGTACGGAAAAATTGCATTAGCTCATTCTATAGAAGAAATCCCAATCAAGATATAACGTGCTTCCTTCAAATTCTCTTGCAAAAAGAATCTAAACGGTTTTGTTTTCTTCTTCCTCTGTGTGTAATTGTTTAGTCAAGATACTAGGGTTTGTACTTATTTTATTTTACACATGATTTTCAATGTGGATTGTCGGATCATTTTTTGTTGCTGATGTTGCATTTTAATCATTCTTCGTTTCCATGAGCCTAAAGAAAGTTGGTATTATTTTAACAGATCAAGAGGATTGTACATTGGATTAACAACGAAAGGATTGATTGCAGCAGTTAAAATGCTTCCACACCTGGAAGAGTTGTACCTTACTATCATGCCAACACACGGGAATGCGTATGCTCAAATTGCCAATTCAATTACCGATGAATATCTTGATGTTCTTGATACCTGCCCCAATCTTAAATTATTTACTGTCATGATTAAACCATTTGATAGAAGCCATTATTGATCTTTGCTTTCGCAGATGTTACCGATACACTAGTCACGCGAGGAAGAGAATCGCTCACGTGCACAGACTGTGCGTCTTTAGTGTTGCTGGTGTTAGGCGCAGCAACCTTTGGGCTTTATTTTTTCTTTTGGGCCCAATTAGACTTGGGCCCATTTCATTGTAAGTCTTGGGCTGGGGTATTTATAATACCCCAGAACCCGTCTTGTAGAGTCAGTTTTGTGGATATAAAATTCTGATTTTTTTGTCTTATCTCTCTCTCCCCGAAACGACCATAACCGCTTTTTCTTCGTTCGTCTCCAAACACCGCGTTGGGTGTTTCAATGGCCTCAGAGATACTCGATTCTCGTTCTACGCTGCACCATGGTTACTAACACAGATCGTATCGCTTCGTTGGAAACTCAGCACGAAGCTCAGGAAGAAAAAATAGCGGAAATACTAGCTGAACAAGCACCGAGTAAGAAAGAGGTGATTCAGAGGCTCAACGCTCAAATAGAGGCGTTGAAGCAACAGTTGTTTGAGGCGATGAAGCAACTAACCGCTAATTCTTCCGATAAAGGCAAATCAAAGGAGTCGAAAGTTACAGAGCAACATCAAATCGCGTCGGATAACAAGGAATGTGCATTCAAAAGCTCGATGACTCATACGACCGGTAGATCGGAGGCAGGTATCCTGTCTACTCCATCGTCACATGTGAAGTTCGCTTCACATCTGAGTCCTCCAATTTTTAGTTGCTATAATGCATCGAAAGATGGCTATGGATTATCCGCTGGCGAATCCGGTTCCGGAGCAGCTCATATGCAACAAAACACATATTATCAGCATTTTGCTGGAGGCTATACTGCTCTGAGGGCTCCAAATGGTTACTCACAGGGAAGATTTGGAGCCGAGATCCATTATGCATACACAAATCGTGCGGAACAGCACCATTTTGGTAAGGTTCATGAGTTTCATCCTTCGCATCTGATTAAACCGCATATTGACATTCCTAAATTCAATGGTGAACAACCTAGATTGTGGATTAGGAAGTGTGTGAGTATTTTAATTTACACAACATGAGTGATCATGATAAGTTGATTCTTGCGGCCATTAATATGGAGGAAGAAGCAGACAATTGGTTCCTAGACTATGTAGATGGTGTGGAGAATCTTAGCTAGAATCAGTTTGCAAAAATGGTTATGGAGAGGTTTACTAATGTCGAAGATGAGAACATTATAGGAAAGTTTAACAAGTTGAGGCAAGTAGGCTCTGTGAAGGCACATGTGAAGGAGTTTGGGGAACTTAAATCATTCCTTGCAACTAGTAATCCCCATCTCACTAAGTTCTACTTTATCAAAAGTTTCATCAGTGGTCTGAAAGTGAGATAGGGAACATGTTTCAGATTATGAAACCTCAACAACTTTCTGAGGCAGTTCAACTTGCATTCAAACAAGAGCATGCACTTAATGACAACAACAAATACACTAAGACTTCAACTAAGTCTAACTAGAATCCATCAGCTAATCCTTTCAAGCATCACTATCCTTACACTTTGACAAACTTTAAGGATGGGGGTAAACCTTCTAAGTTGAAGTCTAACTAGAATCCATCAGCAAATCCTTTCAAGCATCACTATCCTTACACTTTGACAAACTTTAAGGATGGGGGTAAACCTTCTACATCAGCAGATAAGGCATATGAGGGAGAATGTGGTAAGCTTCCACCCCCTAGGAGTCTTACTCCATCTAAAATGGAGGTGAGAAGAAAGCAAAACTTGTGCTTCAATTGTGATGAAGTTTACCACATTGGACACAAGTGTAAGAAGGTATTTGTTATCCTTGTTGAGGATCCAATTGAAGGGGAAATTAGCAACCAGACATACTTTTTTGAGGTAAATAGCAACCAGGTACAAATGAGATTGCATATACAGGTAAAATTGCATATGCAAGTGCAATTGTGCCTACATATATGCAACCGTTTTGTACCTAGTTGCTAGTTTTTTTTAAAAAGTGTACCTATCAGTAATTTGCCCAATTGAAGATGATAATGAACTGGTGTTTGATGGTCCTCAAGAAGATGAACAAAACATTATAGTATCTCTGAATGCGTTATCTGGTGTGCAGACCCCTGATACTGTGAAAAGTGTTGGCCAGATGAGGAAACAATATCTTAATATCCTCTGGGATTCAGGAAGTACTCATAGCTTCCTGGATTATAAAACAACTAAGAAGTTGGGATGTGTTATAGAGTGTATTGCTCCATTATCCGTGACTATAGCTGATGGTAGTAAAATAGAGTGTAACTCTGGGTGTCCAAATTTGAGTGGCAAGTGGGAGATCACAGATTCTATTGCTCAATCAGGATACTCAGTTTGGGAGGTTGTGACATGGTGTTGGGAGTTGATTTAATGAGTCAACTTTGTCCCATTACATTTTATTTCAGACAACATAAAGTGGAGTTCCAGAAAGATGGGAAGACAATATGTTTGCAGGGACTCACTGATGAACAGTTGCAAGGATAGCTATCCAATTCCTTTGATAGATGAATTGGATGATCGGGGGCATGCAAAGTTGTTTTCAAAGATAGATGTTAGAGCAGGTTATCACTTGATCAGGATGAACCCCAAAGATGTTCCTAAAACAACATTTGCCACTATTTATGGCCTTTATGAGTTCTTAGTGATGTTATTTGGGCTCACTAATGCACCTGCAACTTTTCAAGCTCTAAGGAACAAAGTATTTTCTGTTTATCTAAGGGACTTACTGCTCGTTTTCTTTGATGACATCTTGATCTACAGTCAAGATATGGATACTCGTCAAGATCATCTCAGAAAAGTTTTTGAACTTATGGCTAGTAACCAACTACTAGCTAAGGCCTCTAAGTGTGAGTTTGGGTTCTCTCAAGTTGAATTCTTGGGGCACATTATCTCAATTAATGGTGTCCAAGCTGATCCAAGAAAACTAAAAGTGATGCAGGATTGGCCTATACCAAACTCAGTAAAGTTATTAAGAGGGTTCCTAGGATTGACTGGTTATTACAGGAAGTTCATAGGTCTTATGGCATAATTGCTAAGCCTTTGACTACCTTAACCAAGAAGGGTCAATTTATTTAGACAGAAAAGGCTCAACAAGCATTTATCACATTGAAAGATGCTATGGTTAACTCTCTTATTCTAAGGTTACCTGATTTCAACAAACTATTCATTGTTGAAACTAATGCTAGCTATGGAGGATTAGGAGCATTTCTCATTCAAGAAAATCAACATTTGGATTTCTTGAGCAAGGCTATGGGAGTTAAGAATATGGGACTGTCAATTTATGAAAAGGATTTTCTAGCCATCATTCTTGCAGTTGATAAGTGGAGAAGTTATCTACTCCATTCCACTTTCACTATAAGGACAGATCACCAGACTCAAAAATATCTTCTTGAGCAAAAAATTTCTACACCACTACAGCACAAGTATCTTACAAAGTTGTTGGGCTTTGATTACGTCATTGAGTATAGAAAAAGGGAAGGAGAATGTAGTGGCTGATCCTTTATCAAGAAGAGAGCCTGTGGAGGGTGAAATCTATGTTGGAGATTGATAAGTGGATTATATTGCGTTATTTTAGTTGCTTAGAGTGTGATTATTTATATTTTAATGTGACTTGTTTGATTGTGTTTTTCCACTTATATGTACGTTGATGAGTTAAAAGCCCACTGGATCTTTTGTTTGAGTTTTTGGGTGTTTTTAGGCCTTTTGGAGATAAAGAAAGTGTTGGAGAAGGGACCAAATATTCATAATAACTATTGGACCGAATTTCACTCACTGCAGCCCACACAGGGGGCCCAGTGTGGGCCAAAATCTTGATCTAGATGGGCTAGCGGGATTTTTCACCAATTTCAGCCCAAATTTCACACGCAAAAAGGAGCAATAGGGCTTATTCATCAGGGATTGAGCCACTGGATACAGGATGGAGGCGTGGGAGGGCAAATTTGAAGCAGGAAATTCCCATGGAGAGAAGATGGAAGATGCCTGCAACCATGTTTAGCTAGTAATTTTATTTCAATTCCAGGGATTTCTAAACTTGTATTTGATGATTACTGATTAATTTGATATCGTTTGTTAGACTTTTATTCTCAGATTATTTATATCATCTGTTTTAACTTTCTCCATGTTAGGATGATTAATTTGGTTTGGCCACCTAGGTTAATTTATTCTTATATGCATATTAGTTCGTATCACGTAATTCGTAATTGTTGCGTGTATTTGACAATTGGTAACAACTAGTAAAATTTGCTAGGGTGATGTAAATTGAATTCTTTCGAATCGAGCTAACGTATTCGGGAATTTGTTTGACCTTTATCCTAGAGGCTAAAGGTTTACTGAATTAAATTTAGATCGTATCTAGACTGTTCAGATAAAAAGGTTCATAGAAGAGCGTATTTCAATTGAATAAAATTAAGGGATAAAACTGATAAACAGAGCTTGTTGTTTATTGAGGGTCATTGGTCTGAGAGTAAGGTCGAAAAAACGATACATTTAATTAGAAAAGTCAAAATACAAGGGATGAATGAACTGTGGATTGAAAGTCTTTTATCTTTTGAATTCGATTATTTGTTATTCCTGTGATATTTAATTATTTAGTAATTCTCACAACATCTAAAACCCCCCTTTTCTGTCTCTTTGAATTCACACAATTAACGTGATAATTATTTTCGCGTTCCCTTTGGTGGGAGAATCTTAAAAGAGAGAGGGTTAGACAAGGAAGAAAACCTATCTAGACTTGGGAAAAAATGAAGCGGGAGTTGAAGGGGAGATTCTTGTCTGAAAATTATAGGCAAGAAAACTACTCAAATTTATATAATTTCAAGCAATATAATCAGTCTGTGGAAGATTATATTAGAGAATTTGAGTATTTAATGCTCAAATGTGATATCCAAGAACCAGAAGAACAAACTGTTGCACGGTTCGTGGGAGGGTTGAAGAGGGAAATCGCTGATGCGATTAGATTGCAGCCATTCTGGAGTTTCAATGATGTTAGAAAGCTTGCTGTCACCATTGAACAACAGAATTCGAGGTATACATCAAAAGCAACCACGAAGGCAAGTTCTTCTAACCAAGGGAGTGTTTCTCAAAATCTCAGCAAATCTTTTTCTAAGGGAACAACAATTCAGAAGGATGAAAACAAGGGCGAAGCAGGTACGAAACACAAAATTTCGAGCAATATCTCTACCAAAAAGTGTTTCAAATGTCAGGGTTATGGTCACATTGCTTCTGATTGTCCGAATAGAAGAGTGGTAACTATTATTGAAGACGAAATTAGAGAGGATGATGCAGAAATAAATAACGAAGAGGTGGAAATTGATGAGGTTACTGAATATGCTGACGAAGGAGAGGCATTGGTAATTCGTAGAAGTCTCAATGTGATCCAAGAAGATGAGGAGTCATGGTTGAGGGATAATATTTTTCACACTAGGTGCACTAGTCACGGAAAGGTGTGCAACGCTATCATTGATAGTGGAAGCTGCACAAACATGGTAGCTGAAGAAATGGTGACTAAGTTAAAGCTGAAAACTGAGATTCATCCTCATCCGTATAAAATCCAATGGTTCCAGCAGAAGAATGGGGTGAAAGTCTCAAAAAAATGTTTGGTTTCTTTTTCTATTGGGAATATCTACAAGGATGAAATATGGTGTGACATTGCGCCCATGGATGCATGTCATTTGTTGCTTGGAAGACCATGGCAGTATGATCGGAAAGTTTCCCATGATGGTTTTAAGAATACTTATTCTTTTATCAAAGATGGAGTTCGCATCGTGTTGGCTCCGTTAAAGCCGGAGGAGAGGAATTCTAAGGTATCTGGAGTTTCTATCATAACTGGCAACCAAATCAAAAGAGCCTTAATTGATGAAAGTGAGATCTATGCTCTCTTGATTAGGGACATTGAGGACACTGGGCCAACTCAGTCTCATGACATTCTGTTGCCATTATTAGAAGAGTTCAAAGATGTTGTACCAGATGAAATTCCAACTGGTTTACCACCAATGAGGAATATTCAACATCATATTGATCTTGTTCCTGGAGCTACATTGCCAAATAAACCAGCGTATAGGATGAATCATATTCAACAAGCTGAATTGCAGAGGCAAGTTGATGATCTGATGGGTAGAGGGTTAATTCTTGAAAGCATGAGCCCTTGTGCAGTCCCTGCTCTCTTGGTTCCAAAGAAAGACGGATCTTGGCGAATGTGTGTTGACAGCAGAGCTATCAACAAAATCACCATCGAGTATCGATTCCCGATTCCAAGGTTAGATGATTTACTCGATCAACTTCATGGTGCTAGCATTTTTTCCAAAATTGACTTGCGGAGTGGTTATCACCAAATAAGAATGCGAGAAGGAGATGAGTGGAAGACGTCATTCAAAACAGGAAAGGGTCTTTATGAATGGCTAGTTATGCCATTTGGGCTGTCTAATGCACCAAGCACTTTTATGAGACTCATGACTCATGTTCTAACTCCATTTATGGGCAAATTTGTGGTTGTATAATTCGACGATATTCTGGTGTATAGCAAATCATTACAGGAGCATGTAGAACACCTGAGAAATATTTTTCTAACCTTGAGAGAGAATCTACTTTTTGTTAATTTGAAGAAGTGTCATTTCTTCACGGATAACCTAATATTCTTGGGATATGTGGTGACGAGAGAAGGAATCAAGATGGATCCCAGCAAGGTCGAAGCCATAGAGAGTTGGCCAACCCCTAATTCAATTCATGATGTGAGAAGTTTTCACGGTATGGTCTCTTTTTATCGAAGGTTTATTAAAAATTTCAGCACTCTTGTAGCCCCTATCACTGATTGTATGACGGGTGGAATTTTTAAATGGAATGAGGTGGCTCAACAAAGTTTTGATCATATAAAAAATAAGATGATTATACACCTGTTCTTACACTTCCGGATTTCGACAAGGTGTTTGAAGTGGATTGTGACGCATCTAATGTGGGAATTGGAGCTGTCCTGAGCCAGGAGGGAAGACCAATTGCTTTTTTCAGTGGAAAGTTGAATGATGCAAAAAGAAAGTATTCAACTTGCGACAAAGAGTTCTATGCAATCATTCGGGCCTTGACTCATTGGAGCCATTACTTGCTGCCAAAAGAGTTTGTTCTTCATTCTAATCATGAAGCGCTAAAGTACTTGAGCACACAGCATAAACTGAGTATCCGACATGCGAAATGGGTGGAATTTCTTCAAACTTTCACGTTTGTACTCAAGCACAAATCTGGATAGTTGAATAAGGTTGCAGATGGATTGAGCAGAAGACATACTTTGTTGACTACTCTGCAATCTTTGGTGGTTGGTTTTGAGATCATTAAAACCCTTTATGAAGCTGATTTCGATTTTGGTGATCATTGGAAGTCTTGTCAAGCTGGAACAAAGAATCAATTTCTTATTCAAGAGGGATACCTGTTCCGAGGTACCCAACTTTGCATACCAAGATGTTCATTTCGGGAAGCCATATTTCGTGAAGCTCATTGTGGCGGGCTTGCTGGACATTTTGAGCGAGTTAAAACGTTAATGCTGGTTCAAGATAGGTTCTATTGGTCTAAGCTTGTAAATGACGTTGAAAAGATTGTGAAGCGATGTGTTACTTGCCATAAAGCAAAGATGCATGGAAGCAACACAGGGTTGTATACTCCTCTCCCAATTCCGACAGTTCCATGGGAAGATGTGAGTATGGATTTCATTGTGGGGCTACCAAGAACTCAAAGGGGTAAGTATTGGGCCGATGGTGGTGGTGGACAGATTTTCTAAAATGGCTCATTTTGTGCCTTGTAACAAGACAATGGATGCTATTAATGTTGTTGATCTCTACTTTAAAGAAATTGTCAAATTGCATGGTATTCCAAGGTCAATCACCTCTGATCGAGATTCGAAGTTCCTTAGTCATTTTTGGAGAACTCTTTGGAAGAGGTTGGGGACTAAACTTCAATTCAGCTCATCGCATCATCCACAAACAGATGGACAAACGGAAGTTGTTAATCGATCTTTGGGAGCACTGTTAAGGAGTCTGGTGAAAAAGAATATTCGAGAGTGGAAAATTTATTGCCTCACGCTGAATTCGCATACAATCGGTCAGCAAGTCAAACTACTGGGTGTTCTCCTTTTGAAGCAATTTATGGTTTAAATTCAATCAGCCCTTTGGATTTAAGTCCTATAAATGCTGATAACAATTTCAGTGGGGATGCCAATGAAAGAGCTATTCACATCAAAAGGATACATGAGGAGGTGAAAAGAAAGATGTTGAAGCAAACTGAGAAGTACAAGAGACAAGCTAACAAACACAAGAAGCAAGTTGTGTTTAAAGAGGGTGATTTGGTGTGGATTCATCTTCGCAAAGAGAGGTTTCCTAATAGAAAGTATCCAAAGCTTCAGCCGCGGGCGGATGGTCATTTCAAAATTTTGAAGAGGATAAATGACAATGCCTATAAGGTGGAACTTCCTGGAAATTATGGAGTATCAGCTACTTTTAATGTTTCAGATCTTTCACCATATGAAGATGATGATCCCTTAGACTCGAGGACGAGTCCTGTCCAACCAGGGGAGAATGACGCAGATGAGTCCGATGAATTTGGCTTGATGGTTCAAAAGTTTGCAGCAGTCCACAATATTGTTTTTGAGGAGCCCATTATTTGGTATAATTATTTAGCATTAATTTGATCTTTTGAATCTAGATTATTCAATGGTCAAAGTTATCAATTTATTAGATTAAGTGTTGACAGCCGTATAGCATTTAATTATGGTCAAATTAGAGTTGTTATGTCATTATTGAAGTTGGACCTTGGTTTTTGGTATTTCTGATGTCTTTTCCTATTCTTGGAGGGTTTTTCCAAGTACAAATATGCATGTGGACGGAAATTGAAAGGCATTCAGACTGATAATATTAATCTCTTAAAGAGTTGTTCCTAGTGAACTTTTTCTTCTGCAAGTTTCTTATCTCTTGGGTGGATTCCTTTGAGTGGTGATCTTGTGTCTTAATTCTTATCCTTAAGGTGGTGTTCGTCTTATCCTTAAGGTGGTGAATTTTCCCATCCGTTTTACTTTTTAAAACGGTATCACTTGTGAAGCAGCGAAAGAAACGGTTTGGTTCAAGAACTTCCTAGTGGACTTTGACGTTGTTCCGGATTTGCCCAGCACGATCACGATTTACTGTGATAATTGCAAATTCTAGTGAACCGAGAGCCCACAAGGCCAGCAAACACATAGAAAAAAAATACAATCTTATACGAGAAATCGTTAAGAGATGAGACATAAAGGTGACAAAGATTGCATTGGAAGACAACCTAGCAGATCCATTCACTACCTCAGAGTACATTCGAGAGACATGTTGAAGGAATGGGTGTCAAGAGCGTTGCCAATCTGCTTTGAGTATAAGTGGGAGAAATATTATTAGGTTCGTGTAGGTGACATTAGATGTCACATAGAACACGAGACATGATGTAGTATACTTAAAAGCAGACTTTGAACAAACCATCATGAAAGGTTGAAGTGTAAGGCTTAGATTGACTTGTCTTGACCAAGAGATTACACTAGTGCATTACGATGCGCTAAATAGGACCTACAAGAGGATAAATTCTTCGGTACTGAATATACAAGAATTAGACCTAAGTGGTTTGTTATTTCTTAATCTCCGTCCCTTAAATAGAATCGTGTGAAATTAATAACTATTGCTTTGACTTATGATGGGAAGAGAATCAACGCGATTTGATACCTTATATCTTGGGCAATATTATTAATTACATGACTATTGCTAAGATTTAATACGGAGAATCGTGTGCAAGTACGACTTGCTTGATTTGTCTTCTTGGTGGGCTCAGAATCTTTATCATACCAAATCTTGCAAGTGAAATTTTATTTCCGGTATGGATAATAATGTTAAGTTGTCTTTACTCCAATGACAAAGATATTAATTAATATAAAGCCTATTCAGTGGCTTAATTAATTAGTTGACTAATATAATCTTAAACACGGGAATGATCGGGAGCCATATTATTGTGAAATCGTAATATGGGTTAAGATGGATAGTTCAATATTAATTTTATAGTGGAATAAATTAATATTAATGGGCTTGAATAATATTTGGCTAAATATTAAAGTTTCATAGCCCATTGGAGGTCCAATCTTAATTCTCCTAAAGGTCCCTCAAATAGCCCAAATTAAAGTCCAATTAATGAAAAGGAGAAGAAAATATTTTGCCTATTTTTCCAAGATTATTTTCGAAAAAATAGGTAGGAGAGAGAAAAATATTTTTTCTTGATTTTCTTGGAAATATTTTATGGAATAAGTATTCTTGAGATACAAGTTTATCCCATAAATTCAAGAAAGGAAAAAGATCTTATTTCTTCCCTACTTATGTGCAATTTTTGAAAATAAGGAGCAAGAAAGGAGGAGAAGATTTTGTTGGGAGATATCTTGAGGAAGAAGCAAGGAAATTTCTCAATGACCCAATTAGGTCAAAATTTCCCCCCCCCTCCCCCTGTCCTATAAATAGGGGATGTATGTTTCATCCTCAATGCAATTCCATGTGTTGGAAAAATTAGAAATCCACAAAAGTGGTGGCAAATAATTTTATTTTCTCCTTTATTAAAATCGTTCGTTGAGAATCCTTCCACCGGATTACGTTTGTGGACGTGGGATATATTTGAGAAGGCACTTAGGGTTGATCCATCGTCTCAACGGTTGTCTCTACAAGAGGTATGTAATCTCGTAACTCCTAGATTCCGCATGATTAAGATTTACATGGATTACATGTACGCATGTTGCTAAATTGCTTGTTTAATTATTATGTTGAATTGATTTAGGATTAATTCATGTTAGTAACTAATTGATTTATTTAAATATGTATTTAAATTCATCTCGAATAGATCCGAGCACCCCATATTTCCCAACAATATGAACTCGAGTTCACAATAAACTTTTTTTAATAGCATTATTATGTACCAAAAACTATCTCTATTATGCATAAAACTATCACCGTTTGAAAAATAAAATAATTTTTGAACAGTGACAATTTTTGTGTATAACAATGATATGTTTTGTACATAACAATAATAAAATTCATGTATAAACATGATTCATATGAGTGTTACTCAACAAATAAACCCTGACATTCACAACAAACTACCCCAACAAATAGTTACCCATAATAAATATAAATAGAAAAAAAATAGTCAAAATATTTGGTATGAAATCACATGTGGACAATAATATCAGAAGGGTAAAAGGGTGAATGTTACTATTCTCTCCGTTCCAATTATATAAGTTTATATTTCTTTTATAGATATCTCAAATATGTAGACTTGTAACAAAGAGCAAATGTTTTTTATTAATTTACTAATTAGTATTAGCCCCGCGAATTTCGCGGATTGAAAGAATATTTTTATGTAAGATAATCAATACTACGATTTTAACATTTTCTTTGTTATTTAGTAAATTTTTATAGTTAAATAATTTATAATTCACAAAAAATTAAATATGCAAAATATGATTTTATATGTTATTATACTTGATGACTCTATAAAAATTAAATAAATATAATTATATGAAATCTTTTTCAAATTTTAGTTAAATTCAGATGTTGACTTTTTCTCTTTTATTATGGACATTATTGATATTGTTGAGTACTTTTAGGCTAGGTGTAAAATTTATCAACATTAATCTTTTGGGTATGTTTGACTCATTTTTATTAATTAAATAAACATCAATGTTCAATGTATCAATTTGTTCAAAAAAATTAGAAAATAATACGTGGAATCTAAAATTTAAAAATTCGGCTTAATTGACTTTTTTAGATGGTAAAAATTTGTCAGAATGCATAAAAAAACAAGACAAAATTATTAACAATCCATATAAAATGAAAAACAACCGCATTCTATATTCATTTCAATCATTTATAATTTAGGTATAAAATTATAATATTAGACATAAAAAAGTAATAAATTAATTCTCTCAATTATAATTATATTTCATTATATATATTATTGTGTGTGTCTTTAATAGTGTCTTCTCACTTATACATGTTTATATATTCTTTATGGTGATATAATTAATTATTAATTATTTAAAATCATCTCATTTAAGAAAATAAATGATGCGTAGTTTTAAAAGACTTGATCAAATTAAAACATATTATCTAATAATATGATTTAAGGACATTAATATTTTTAAAATTATGGATCAAAGTTTAAATTATAATATGTTCAAAATTTAAAATTTAAATATACATCTAAGATAGCGAATATTATAGAATTATTTATTTAGAATTATGTACCGATAATTATGGCTCAAAATATTTCATGGCAGCCAATAATTTTTTTAAGAATCATACGTGAATATTAAGTTTATTTTTTTCTATGTATAGGTTTAATTATATTTCATGTCTAATTAGTGATAATTGATTATAAATTAATACTAAATATAAAAAGTCAAACCATATTTAATTAGATGAATATTTTTTTTAATTTTTTCGATCTAATTTATTTAAATATTTTAGATAATGTACGTGTATTAAAATATTCGTAAATGTAAATCATCTGATTATTAGATAAAATAATGATGTTTTTTTTGTTAAGTATTTAAATGTACATTTGAAGAGGAATAATTAAATTATTTAGTAGCAGTATGCTCTTGAAAAGTATCAGACGTATGAACATTTCGAAAAATTCTATGTACTTTTTCGTTTAAATTTTTATTGGATTTATTGGTATATAAGTATTATAATTTATTTATCTTTAACTAAAATGAATATATTATCTTATCATGATTAGGTCTTACAGCATTGATTTTTTCATGGATAATATTATTTTTTCAATGGGAAAATATTTATTATTTAATGTTACAATTTTTCATGTTTGCATTTAAAATCTCTTTCATTGCAGGATTTAGAGTTTAAAGTGAAATGTACACGTATGGATAACTGCATGAGAAAATAGTTCTTTGAAAATATGTTTAGACTCCCTCATTATTGACGGTAAATATATATCTTTACAAGTAAATTTTTGCATAGGGTGAACAGTGGGAAAATATTATTTTAAGGCCCGTAACTTAGGGGAAGTGCAAATTTAAGGACAGTAAGCTTCAGCTCGGGAAAAGTAGGATATTGCCCTCCCTCTTTTTGGAAAAAGTAGGACATTAACCTTTTTTTGAGAAAATTTAAGACAAAAAAAAAAAAAAAACCAACTAGGACATTAGCTTCCATTTTATTGGCTCTCTAGCGTTAAAATACTCTATGTCAATATTAAAATAATATATGTCAGTATAAACATACACATTTTCTCTTATGTGGAGAATTATATTTATTATATATTTGACTCAATTACGAATATGCAACCATTTGTCCCTGCTAGTAAGTTTTTTAAAAAATGGTTGCATATATGTAGGTACAATTGCACTTTCAAGTGCAATTTTGACTGTATATGCAATCTCATTTGTACTTGCCAGTAACTTACCTCAAAATTTTGCACCTGCCAGTAATTACCCCGAAATACTCCACTATATCCATATCAAACGGGAATTACACAGTTTCTTTCTCTATCACAAATAGATAAATCAACATCAATAACATCAAACTATTCTGAAGAATACAATTCTTCACACACAATAAGATATGAAAGAGAGCAAGATAAATAGTACAAAATGATTAAATATACAAATTTTTCCTTGTACCTTTTGGAGATGAATAGTAAAAATTCACTCCAATCAAAATGAAGAGCACGTCGCCACGAACTCCCCCTCGAAATTTAAAGCAAAACGGTGAAGAAACGAGCACTCAAAAGGCAAACTCTTTTTTCTTTCCCTCTCTTTTTTTCTCAGTTTTCTTTTTTCTTTCTGCCGTGTAGAATAGCAGTAGGCATACCAATGCCGTAATTAACTTGTTAGGCTTAATGGGCCTTTTTCTTTATTTATTAAGTTGACCCAACAATCTCCCTCCCCAAAATGTATATGAATTGATATTTTTTCTATAATTTTGAAGCATTAATCAATAGATTTGAAATAATATCCTTTACAAAACTTTGTCCACCCTTATAAAATTAATTTAGTTTGGACCGGCTTGTGAAGACAAGACGATGTCTCAGTTTTATATTCATCCACTTGCACTGCCGACCATATACATTTCTTCAACTTGTGCATAAACAATCAAGTTTTTTACTAGATTAAAAGATATCAACATCTTGACAAAAGAGCAAATTATGAATTATATATATGTGTTGTCTGTATTAATTGTTAGCCTGGTCATTATAAATCTCCATGTACGCCATATTTACAGAGCTTTGTTGAATTGCTGTCAGAGAGAGAGAGAGAGCTTTGTTGAAATGGCATCATGTTATGCAGCTCTGCTTTCTCTGTTCCACACTTTAAATAACATCAAGATCCACCCTCGCCCTCCCATTTCTCTTGACCAAAAACAGCTTAACTCTCTCAACCAAAATCTCACTTTCTTGCTTCATTTTCTTGAATGTCGTAAATCCAATGAAGAAGACGACGACTTGGAGAGCCGCATAGCTGCTGCAGCTTATGCAGCTGAAGATGTAATTGAATCCCATACAGTCGATCAAATTGACGGTGGATCAAACATCCGTACCGTTGACTTGTATCGAGGTCTAGAGAGAGCGATTGGAGACACTGATTTGATCAAGAAAGAAGTGGTGGAGATCCAAAATCATCATCTGGAAACAGAGTCCCCTGTTTCTACACCTTCGGTGGGACCTGATTCCACGGGCCAGAGCAGCACCACGGCGGAGTTCGATAATCACTTGGTTAACAACGTTTTGGATAAGCTCATCGGACAACAACACGGTCTTCTGATCATCCCCATTGTTGGTATGGGCGGAATTGGTAAGACTACGTTTGCTATGAGTATTTATGCAAAACCTCTTATTGAGCAGTACTTTGATATTCGTGCTTGGGTTACAATTTCTTAAGAGTATATAGGGGAGATATTATGCGAGTTCTTTGTCATGACACAAAAGCGAGCAACGTTGATCTAATGAGTGAAGATGAGTTGGGGGAAAGTGTGTATAAAGAAATATGTGGTCGGAGGTATTTGATTGTGATGGATGACGTGTGGAGTATTGAGACTTATAATGGATCTAGAATCATGATAACCACTAGGATGTCAAATTTGGCTTTCGAGTTAAGTAGTTCTCACGTCATTCAGATGCAATTTCTACATGTTGATAAGTGTTGGGATCTACTTTGTGAAATTGTGTTTGGCAAACTAAATTGCCCAAATGAATTGGAAAAAATTGGGAAGGAGATTGCAAGAAAATGCCGTGGGCTTCCTTTGTCGATTGTTGTGATTGGAGGACTTCTAAAAAAATCCGAAGGGACACGAGCACTTTGGGAATATACTTTACAAAATCTAAATTCACTTATAAATTTGGAGGATGATGAATATTGCCTACAAATATTGCGCACAAGTTATAAGGAGGTGCCCATACATATAAAGCCATGTTTTCTGTATATCGGAGTTTTTCCAGAAGATTTTCAAATCAACGTGTCAGTGCTCATCAAATTGTGGTCTGAAACCAAATGATGAGAAAAGCTTAGAAGAAGTTGCAGAAGAGTACTTGAAGAAACTCATAGAAAGAAATCTCATTTTGGTTCATAAATTTAGGTGGAATGGAGAAGCAAAAATATGCAAAATTCATGATCTTTTGAGAGATGTATGCTCGAGAGAAACAGAAAGACAAAAGTTCTTTTGGTTATTAACGCAGCAAAAACACCACACTTCACAAGGCGTAAATATAGAACGTCGTTCTTATGTTGATCTTGACAACGGGGAATATTCCCCTGAACTCCTTCATGTCTTGGAATCTGCATCTCTCACACGTACTCCGCTTTATAAAGTGGGTGATTATTGGCAAGAAGATTTACCATCAGTTCGTTTAGGATTGTTGAGGGTATATTCACCTATTCCGAAAGATCATGGCATTGACACACACTCTGAATGTGTTATTTTGGAGCATGCTAACTTGCGGTACCTTTTTCTGAATTTGGATGCCTCTGGTAAACTGAGATTGCCTCCTTTGTGCTCGTGCCATTGGAATCTACAAACACTTGAGGTGGACGGTCGGTATATCTCCGAGTCTATGATTGGATCTAAACTTTGGGAAATGCCTCTCCTTCGGCATGTCATGCTGACCGAATTTGTGCTCCCAGATCCTCCCTTTGGCAGCTTTGTCTTGGAAAATTTACAGACGCTCTCGTGTGTGCATAATTTAAAGTTTAGTGAAGAGGTGGTTAAGAGAATACCCAATGTGAAGAAATTGAAAGTCAAATACGAAAAGAGTTGATGTGGAACAAGGGTTGCCTAATTTATTTCTCAACAATCATGGTCGTTTACAAAAACTCAAATCCTTAAATCTTGATGGTGTCCTCCTCGACAATTTGGTGTGCTTTCCCCGTTCCCTCAAGAAGTTGACTTTAATTAACACCAGGCTCAGTTGGGAGGAGTTGACGACAAAGATAGGTTCGTTGCCCCTTCTTCGAGTTCTCAGACTACATATGAATGCATGCAGGGGGCCCATGTGGGAGACAGTTGAAGGAGAGTTCTGCAGCCTCAGGTTCCTGCAAATTTCGCACTGCAATGATCTGAAATGCTGGGATACGGACAGTGCTCACTTCCCAATCCTTGAGCACATTTTTCTTCAATATTTAACGAAATTGGAGGGGAATCCGTCCACTATAGGAGACATACCGACGCTCAAGTCAATTTGGTTGGAAAGTTGTTGCGAATCTGCTGAAGATTCTTCAAGAAGAATAATAGAGGAGCAACAGGAGAATGGGAATGAAGACCTTCATATTGTAATAGGTAAGACCATATCATTCTTCTTTTTCACTTCATATTTTTTAAGAACTTGGACTCATTTTTTTTCCTTCGAAAACCATTTATATTCCATTTCCCCGTCAAGTAACAAACTAGGAATTCAAGATGCATTTTGTTCTATCCTTAAAATTTGTGTGTCAATCCAAAAATAGCATTAGGCCATGAGATTGATCAAATCGATTTTTTATCTGGTTTTGTTGGAAGCTTCAGTGGTATTGAATGTATATTAGTTGGCTATTTTCTCCAGTCTTTCAGTTTTGATTCTAATTTAGTCTTTAGTCGAGTATTCCTAGCTTGTTAATTGACTTCTTCTTGTTTGTTTGGGAAAAAATGTTTTATTAGCCAATTGTTTTGAGAGGTTGTGTTTTAAGGATGATAATTTCACGGACTTAGAAATGTAAGGTAATATGTTTTAAAATATGTAAATATAATATGTCTTAAAATTTATAAATATAAGATAATATGTTTTAAAAATCTGTAAATGTAGGACAATTGTGCCGAAATCTGTAAAAATTTACGGACTTTTTAAATGTAGGACATTATGCTTTCAAAATCTATTAATTTAGGATAATCTTACTACTTATGTGACATTTCAGCCCTATTTGAGCTTATTCTGGCTCAATTGTCCTACATTTACAAATTCTTAAACATATTGTCTTACAAGCCCTTAAAATTATTATCTTTCAAACAAACCCCACAAATTATTGACCCAAAAAAACATTAATGTTCTTTGTTTGTTTGGATTACAACATATTTTCTTTGGTTTCAATTTGTATTGCTCCATTTTATGGGGCTATATAAGCCTCCTTTGTGTCAATGAAATAACAACATTCACCAAGTTCTTTAGTTTTCTGTATACAGAGTTCTTTGATATGCAACAGTTCTAAACAAAAATAATAATTTCTTGATCATTCATTTATTCGATAGACATACATAAACGACAATTTGGAAATACATTCATTAATTCGTACTATCTCCGTCCCAACTCTATCTTCACAGTTATTGTTTTCTCGGGTTTTAGTGAGCGAGTTTTTTATTAGTATTTAAAATGATAAAGTAATTTTTAAGGAGACATATAATGAAGGAGAGATAGATCTATCAAATACTAATAAACAACTCGCTAGCTAAAACACGAGAAAAAAGTAGTGTGAAGATAGAGTTGGGACAGAGGGAGTATTATATATTGAATATATTCTGGCCTTTTAAATATTCATTATGAAGATCCCTGCTTGATGTAATTTGTTTTCAACTGTAGAAACATCAGATAAACGTGAACTATATGGAGCAACAAATGTAGAAATTGATGAGGTACGTATTTAGAATTGATTGAATGGACAATTCAATAATGTCGACATACACATGGCACTCAATGAGTTAAAATTCATTTGATCGTGCAACGTTTGCCTTTCCCGCACCAAAAAATTAAGTTAAGTTTTCAATTTAATCCTAGAACTCCCTAATTGATTGATTTTGGTTCCAAAATCGTGAAATTTGAAGTAGGATATCGTTTTAGGACACTTTTTTGGGACCTTTTGCGGGAAGGGCAAAAGTTATGGGACCCATTTTAAACCTCATATGTCAAAAACATACCCCAGAACAACTTCATATTTCAAACATACAAGTTATATGCGTCGAAAAGTACACTATGGAGTTCACGGTGGACCGATCTAACCTATTTTTGCTACATCACGTCAGTCAAGATTGACTTGATTACTCCTCTTTTTATAAGTTGTAGTTTGTCAAACAGAGTCAACTGTAGTATGACTAATTACTTTTTCATTTACTTCAGGTGATACTTAATATGGACAGATTTATGCACGACGATCGTAAAAAAATACGTCGTCAACGCCTCTGCAGCCTGAGGTAAAAAAACATTTTTATTTGACCAAATATATTCAAAGTTCGGTCTATTAATACCTTATGCTGGTCAAGATAGTCAAAATTAAATAGCTTGCTTTGTAGTATGGTGATCGAAGATTTGAATTTAAATCACAAATAATCTCATAATTTTGGCTCCAAATAAATTCAGTCTCATAATTTATTTTATCGTTGGTTTAGTCTCAGTATCTTTGACAATATCCAATTTAAGTCCCGATTTTGCTGAAAAATTCAAAACTGCGTCACTTCGCTAATTGAATTTGGGTGTTCCGACCGCTGGTGTGATTGAACTGTCACATGTAATTTTATTTTTTTACACCTGAAATTTCAGGTCATAGAATTTTAATTTTTTAATTAAATCCAAACAAATACACACTTAAATCAAAATATAATTCCCGATCTAGCTTAATTGTTTTTGAACATTGCATTCTAGTCACACCCGCGGCCGAAAAGTCCCAAATTCAATCAACAAAACAACGTAATTTTGATTTTTTTTCGGCGGACTTGGGACTTAACTTGAATATTATCAAAGATATTGTACTAAATCGACTTCAATAATAGTTGTAGGACTGAATTTATTTGAGACCAAAATTATGGGACTATTTGTGATTTAAACTCTCGAAGATTTGGCATTTTAAAACTTTGTACTTGTATCAGTTTCATCATTTTGACATAGTTTTTATGAGCCACTATTTAATGGTGACTGATATATAGTTGCTGCAAATATTCCTCCCCAGACTTGTCATATCTTACTGTATTAAATTTATAAGCTACCTCGTTAGAACCCTTTACCTGTGGCTTTTTTTTTTCTTTTTTTGATTGGTTAATGACAATCAATCTTTCTTTCGGATTCATTCAGGCGGTTTTTGCGTAAAAAGAAACTCATGGAACTTCAGGCACCGTGAAGCTCAAAAATAGAATCATGGAACTTGAGGATGGTGCAAGAATTATCTGAGATAGCAGCCATCAGTTCCACGTAATTGTATTTATTAACAGAAGATCTTCTAAAACCACCAGGCGTTCCAGAATCTCGTGATTTATGTTTTGATGTTTTGAAACCCCGGAAATTAATACAAAGAATGGATTTAACACATCGAGCTTTAAGATGAGATGAAATTCTTTCATGGCATTAGAGAAGAAGCTTGAGGTTACAGTGAATGTTCCCGTTTCCAAAGTGGAGTTATTGTTGCGGACAAGCGCAGTGTTTTTATAAGTTTATTAGCTATGTAGTATTTTGTTATTTTACGTACTAAGAATTTGGCTTCTTATTTATTTGGTACTTAGCCTTCGGGAAGTCTCTTCTGATAGTGTATTTGATTCGTCGGATATTTCTATTCAATTTTTATTCAGTATTTCAGATTGACTGTTGGTGTTGTTTTTCGGTTAATGTATGAAACTCGACTCGTCAGGTGGACCAAGTAGGGGGGACAAGGGGTACAGTTGTACCCCATATCTCTTTTTTTTTTATATGTATTACTCCCTCCGTCCCGGTGTATTTATCCCACTTTTTTTTATTGAATTGTTTAAGGAGTAATATTAAAATAATAGATAGTGGACATTTATAGTATTTAATGGATGAAAATTGAAGGTATTTGGGGTATTTAGGATGAAAAGTGAGGGGAATAATATTAAAATAATGGTTGGGACAATTATAGTGGGATGTCCATAAAAGGAAAGTGGGACAAATACAATGATTATATGGCAAAATCTTGTATGCATTAGATGCACTGTGCGATCCAATTCATCTTTATCATAAGAAAACATTGAACACAGAAGAGAAGGAAGAAAAGAAAGTAAAGAAAAAGTGAAGCAGGTTAGTTGTTAGATCTATGCATCAGTTGCACACAAATTTTTATTTCCGATACACACATCTATACACCAAATTTAAGAAACACAATATTAGATTTCATACACCATTTCAATCTGCAAAGTTCTTTCCGCCGGAATATCCAGAGCAGAAACTGCTGCCCTGCTATTCTTCTGAAGAAACCTGTACACACAATCTATCACGAATCGCGCAAGATTCCCACTCTCCTTATTCGCCCAAAGAATCGTCCTCCTCACAATGAACACATTCCCTTCCCCTGCCTCTCTCCAAATCTTCTCCTTTTCACACACATTATCACCCACCTCTCCCACTTTTCCCAAAACTAAATCAACAAAACTCATCCCCTTCATATCCTGAGAATCCTTATATCCAAACTGAACCAAACATCGATAAACCCCTTCACATCCCAATTTCCCCACAATCAGCTTTTCTTCAGACAGGACATTTTTAATAGGCAGAGTTCTGAGCGTCTGATGCGAACAAGAAAGATAGTGTCCAAGATTTGGCAAGAATATCTTCAAGATTTACAAAATGATTTACAAAGATTGGCAAGATCCTATTTATTTAGTGTTAGTCTTTATCTTGTGTCTTTTCTTTTTTATTTAGAATTGGTTAGATAGTTTTTGAGTTTCAGTCCTTTAAGTATTAGATTTGGTCCAGTATCTTAGTAGATACACTAGGGAGATTGAGCGTGTGAATCTGGTACCTTATGGGACAGATTCAGTCCTCTTTTGAGTCCTATATATAGTGAACGAATTTTCCTTGTTTTTCAAGCAGAAAAGTAATAAAAAACCCACATCTAATGCCAACCCGAGTTGGGGCAACAATTATTAATTTGTGTTTTTTAAGTTCTCATCAAATTGGTGCTTTCATTGAAGCATTCGGGAATCGCGAAAGGAATTTCATACAATGGAGGGAATTTCAATCTGCAAAAGCGGATTCTTCATCCGTAAGAAGAGTGATGAGGATTCTTCGGAATATGAAGAATCTGATTCCAAAATCAACCCTACCCGGACGCGGGATAGGGAAGATTTGAACGGGGGAGACCGGAGAAGGGGAGGCCCAAATTAACCCGCTATTCTTTGGGCGAACCTGTACTTCAAGGTTAAACGACATCGGGACGTAGCAAAAAGGGTGAAGAATACTACATGGAAGGAGAAGTAACGACACAATGATTAGGTTATATCGGAAGCAAGGACGGATCGTTCGTGGAAGGATTTCAAAAAGGAACTTAAGGTTTGGACATTACGACGCAACGATGGCCATTTTCGCAAAGTTCGCACACCGCAGCGAAAGCGAAAGTGTCGCAGCATCACGCTGCAACGCTGGCGCCAAAGCGGATCGTGGCATTGATCGCACTGACTGGGACCAACAGAAATCGCATCCTACCCCCGAGAAAGGAGCTGCCGGATTTCTTCGCCCCTCCTATTGAGGAAGACGACGGCTGCAGTTTTGGACTTGATGCCCTATTCAACCGTGCTTGGCTTGTTTCTGAGAATTCATACCACAAGGATATCATTGTTCTACGGCTGGAGGTCATCAACCCTCCCACTTTGAAGCCTGTATCAGATGCCCTAATCGGGAGAGACAATTTGTATGCAGATTGGCCTGTGAGTAATAATTCAGATGGGCCGCTTCATGATACGAAAAAAAATATTTGGCCTTTAACTAATTTTGTTGATGACATCATCGGGTCACATTATTTCTTTGATTGGGGTGCGTCGGTTTTTAAGGTGGAACAGCCAAGTTTGTTTAAGAAGTTTGAAGGAAATAATGAAGTTGGGCCAATTCCTGCTGATTTTAATAGGCCTGCTAAGAATTATACCACAATTGGAACTTCTGTTGTGAAGAGTAAAAACAATGCGCCTAAAATTTCTTTGGATGATTTTGATAACAATTGGCCTTTTATTTTTTTGGATGGATTGGATAAATTTGATGGATATCCATATTATGATGGACCACCTATTTATGATGAGGAGTTTTCTTAAATTATTGATATGGAACATGGTGATGTTGCAAATTTTTTAGATCTTGATACAACATCCACCAAGTCCTACTGATGAAGATAAAGGTTTTGAGAATAATTATTATTTTTTATAATTAATGATAGTTATTTTGTTGGTAGTACTATGAAAAGTCCAAGCTTACTTAAAGATTTTTGGCCACGGGCAGAACAACTGATAATTTTGAGCTCAATAATTTGAAGGCAATAAGTTGGCAATTAGATGAAGAGGAGCTATATTTCCATAATTGGTCCTTGAGGACAAGGACGATCTTGAAGGGGACGGGAATGATGCGAACAAGAAAGATACTGTCCAAGATTTGGCAAGAATATCTTCAAGATTTACAAAATGATTTACAAAGATTGGCAAGATCCTATTTATTTAGTGTTAGTCTTTATCTTTCGTCTTTTCTTTTTTATTTAGATTTGGTTAGACAGTTTTTGAGTTTCAGTCCTTTAAGTATTAGATTTGGTCCTGTATCTTAGTAGATACACTAGGGAGATTGAGCGTGTGAATCTGGTACCTTATGGGACAGATTCAGTCCTCTTTTGAGTCCTATATATAGTGAACGAATTTTCCTTGTTTTTCAAGCAGAAAATTAATAAAAAAACCCTTGACAACTTTGTCAAAACCTAATTGTTTCTTGCCAACCTGAGTTGGGGGGCGTTTATTTGTGTTTTGCGATTGCGGTTCTCATCAGCGTCACAATAACAATGATTTCGCGGGCAGAGCTCGTGTGCCTAATGTAATGCCGTATTATGGGGGGAATGCCGTGTACCAGGTCCAGGGGTGCGGTGCACGGCGTTGGGGCTGGATAACAGGGCGTCGAGCTCTGTTACTCTCATTTTGTGGTCTGCTTCGTACGTGGCCTTCTTGCTCCTTCCGTACGTCCGCGACAGCATGATGGTCATGAAGAAGGCGGAGATGGCGAACGGGATCCACCCGCCTTGCGGGATCTTGTTCAGCAGTGACGTCATGAATATGGCTTCGATTATTGTGTACGGTAAGAGAAATGTGAGGACTAGGAGGATGTTTGTCTTCCATATTACAAGCATTAGTAGACTTGTTAATAATGTGGTTATTATCATCACCCATATCACTACCACACCTCTAGATTTCAGCAACATTTTGTAACACTTCATTAATATGCAACATTTAAGGGATTTTTTTTGTAAATAGCCCTATAACTTAGGATGATTCTACTTTTAGTCTGCTAATTTTTTTTTTCAATTTTAGTTATGGTATCAATTGTATTCCTTTTTTGCTCGGAAACTTTGAATTTTTGGATCAGCTTGTGAATCCTCAATTTTAAAGCAGTTACATGAGGATTTCGGAGAAAATTGAAATTTTCTGAGAAAAAAAGAGTTAAATTGATACCTTCGGGACTAAAATTGAAAAAGTAAAAATTTATAGGACTAAAATGGGTTCATTGTCTAGTAGTTTTTGACGTTAAGGTGGTGGTGGTGGCGTTGCATAACAGTAGTTGTCGCTCCGTTGAATATGATGGGATATTGTTGATCTTTCTTATCACATGCATTTTTGCAAGTTTTATGGCATAAATTTGTGTAAAATTTGGGAAAAATGGCAACTGAGGGAATTATTTGCTACCCCGCATGGCGGACAAATTTTTCTAACATCCCTAACTGATGGGCATATAATTTCTGGCAATTTTGTATAGATGTTTTTGTCTTCAATTAAATCTTTTCGACAAGGTTAAGCTACTTGGAGAATTTGAAACCTTACCATATGCATTAGCTAGTTCGACGCCACCTTTGAATCCAACGACAAGGCCAGCCGTAAGAATCATGAGAATGTAATTGATCTCCGGGGAATAGACTTGGCCTTGATGCTTGGAAGATGTATGGATAATGTTAACGCGGGGAAAGCAACCAAGGGCGAGCGACTGTTTGACTATAGAAAAGCTTGCAGATATCATGGATTGGCTGGCAACAATAGCAGCAAGTGTGGAAATAACAAATATTGGCCAGATAAGCTGCCTCACCAGCACATGTGACCACTAATGATGGATAAACTACAAAAGAGAATCCCAACTGCAAAAGAAAAAAAAAAACAAGGTCAAAAAATTTGGTCCTTTATTATTATATTATTTTTTTAACTTTTTTCAATTGTAGTTCTTCTGGCGTCTATTTTGGTACTTTTTTGCCAATATTAGTCCTGTATAATTTTTTCACTTTTCAATTTCGGACCTTTTGGTGCCAATATTTGTCCCAAAAAAAAACAAAATTTGAAAAAGTTAAAACATATAAGACCAAAAGTGGACATGAGTTACAGGTCGATTGTCGAAATTAACCCCTAATCTAACTACTAGAAGAAATCTCATTGCTTTGGTTGAATCTACCCTGAATTGCCCTTTTGTTGAAGTGGCCTAAATCTGCAAACATTGCCTCAGCTCCTATCTTACAAAACCACGAAAATACAAAGAGGAGTTATGTTTTTTTACATGGAGAATTTCAGATATGAAAGATCTTGCACTTAGTATAGTTCATCATGTGTAGCATCAAAAGAAAGAGGTATGAATACCAATTTAATATCAAGAACCGTCATGTAACATAGATCGTATTCAATTTTAGTCCTTTAAGTTTTAACTTTTTTCAGTCTTGGTCCTTTAGGTGAATGTAAATTTGTTCCTTTTGGACCAAAATAGAAAAAGTAAAATTATACAGAACTAAATTTTTGTCCAATTTTAGCCCGTTATGTTTTTACTATTTTCAAAATTTGGACCAAATTGACTAAATTTTAAAATAATAAAACATACTGGATTAAAATTGGACATGATCTAAGTTATAGGATGATTCTTGATATTAACTCTATAAGTACCTGTAATGCTCAAGAAAACAGCTCCAAGAAGATTTGACAATATAGTGTGGTGATACAGCTTTGAGAATATATGGATGGTATTTGATAATATTGTAAACACCAATTGAGACGTTAGTAGGCAAACCAAAAAAAGAGAGACCGGAAGAACTGACTTTGAGATCCACAACAACATGGCAAAAAGAGCTACATAGGAAAGGGTTTCAAGTTAATTTTCTAAGACAAGATTAAGGTGACATTTGCAAACTCTAATAAAAAAGTAGGGTGAAATCACTTATTTTCAAAAGTTACTCCTCATAACTATTATAGATAGTGATCTAAAAATTATTAGGAAAATTCACAAGCACGCCCTAAATCTCGAAAGCTATATCTACAATGTATTAATTAATACTCCCTCTATTCTAATTTTGATTGTCCACTTTCTGTAAATAGTGTTCCTAATTTTGTTTGGTCATTTCTTACAAAGGAAATAAAGCAACTTTCAATACTATTTAATACTATTATTTATCTCCACCAAACCCACTTTAAACCATTTAATAATATTATTTCCCTCCACCAAACCCACTTTACACCATTTAATACTATTATCTCCTACTTTTTCTTAATCTTCGTGTCTACAGTAACTGGATAATAAAAAATAGGACGGAGGGAGTATAACTTAGATTGTGTCCAATTTTAATCGTGTGCATTTCTACGCTTTCAATTTTGGTTATTTTGGTGTGAATTTTGGTGGTCCAAAAGGACCAAAATTTGATCATACTATGTTTCACATTTTTAGTTTTAGTCCTTATTTTTGTCCAATTTTAGGCCTGTATATATATATATATTTTTATTTTTTTATTTTAGCCAGAGGATCAATATTGCCAATCAAATGATTAAAATTGAAAATAACAAAATATAGGACTAAAATTGAACATGGCCTAAGTTATGGGACGAATTTTGATATTTAAGCTCCTCAGTTGGTCCCATTTTTGTCCAAAGTTATCGTAATTTGAAGTTCGACATCGTTATATGGCACGTTTTTGACACATGAGGTGTAAAATTGGTATCATGACTTTGTCTTTTTTAGCAGAAGATCTCAAAAGCATGCCCAAAACGATGTTACTTCCAATTTCAGCGACTTCAAAACCAAAATTGAACCAATTAAGAAGTTACATGATTAAATTTAAATTTTCAACTTACTTGGGACATTTTTGCGGAAAAACAAAAATCATGGATCGAACTGGATTTTGATTCCTAAAAAAAAGGATTTTAACTCGTTTCTTTAATTATTATTAGAAAGAAGGATAAAGTGTTTACCACAAGTTGCGGGAGTAAGTGCACCATCCCCAATAACCATGCAAGTCCCTATCAAAACCACCACAGTAACAAAGTTCTGAGTTCTGAGCAAAACAGCTCCTCTCAAGATACTTCCTTGTTCTTGTGGCCAAAGGGCTCCCTCCACTATAATACGCCATACCGAGTCCGACTCCAGTCTTGTATTCTGAAGACTAAACTTGCTCGTAAAATTCATGTGTCAACATATGTACGAATAGAGAGCGAAAGTTCCGCCTTCACCGTGATCATTCACGTGTAGCACGATGAAAACGTATTTTATCAACACCAGAATAGTTAGTGTCCATATTATAAGGCTTAGGGTTCGTACGAGATCTTCTTCCGACAGGTTCGTTAAACTAGTCGAAGAGAATACGTTGACCGGATAAGTTCCTAAGTCGCCGTATACTACTCCAAGAGGTTGGAATGCCAATAGGATCGTCTCCATGATTGGATAAACCTGTGAGAGACAGGTAGTCAATATTCTCGAATTCGAAAATTTAAATTTGAAAGCACGATAGATAATTAATATAAAAAGGATTAAATTTTTTGGAGTCCAATAACTTTGTATCGTTTTGAAATTGATCCCGATTGTTTTGATTTTTTTTTGGTCATGTAAAGTTTCAATTTTTTGAAATTAGTCATTTTAACCTGTTGCAGCAGGTAATTAACTATCACATGTATAACCGATGATCTCTTGTGCTTAATTTTCCACAGTTTGATCGGTAAACTATATATTTTCTTGATATATATATATATATATATATATATATATATATATATATTTCAAGGGCATTTTAATGAGCTAAAGTTTTGTACAAGACTGTCTAATGCATTTGACGACATGATACTTTTTAAAAATTCAGGTTTACTAAGTATCACGAAAATTTATAAATATATCATGGCATCGTCGTGTACAACTTTAATTCCGGGAAAATATTTTTTTGGTATTAATAATTTGATTCTAGTTGTGACGATTTTTACGAATTGAAAATAATTATTACTTTCACTTTTAATTATTTTTGAACAGATAACCAGATGTAGGGAGATCAAATATTCGATATCCTGATATGGTAAAGTTTGATTTGTCAGTCAGGTTGCTTACCTAATCATACAGCTGACGCCGTACCAAAATGTCGAAAAATAAAAAATTACATGAACCATTTCATGACAGGACTAAAAAAAAATTCAAAAAAATTTACATGACTAAAAAAATCTTTAGTATTAATTAGGTATATGGATTTGAATAAGAAATTAAATAGAAAGGATGCATGTATGTACTTTCTCTGTTTGTTGAGGAGGCTGGTAACTTGTGGTAAAACTCATGCTTCTATCCACTGCTTCAATATGATCACCGGAGAGTTCTGTACTACCACCGTTTCCGCCGCCACCGTTTTCAACATCGCTCAGATTATTGTCTACTTTCCATTCCATTCCTTTTTTTTTAAAATTAAAGCATTCATGCATATTCCAAGCCATCTTAGTTTCCAGTTTTTATAGAATACATGTGTATTGATTTTATTCACTATTCCAAGCGCGCGTATAGCTGACTAGTCCTTCACAAAGAGAGGTGTTAGTGTTCCCTTCTTTTAATCACGTGTTTCATTTTGTGTACCATTATCTCTAATTTGTATAGTAAATCAGTATTCATTATTGTTTGGGAAATTAAATAAATACATTAATTTCACACCTCTCTATAAGTTCGGACCCTAACCCATTATTGAGTTTAGAGATGTTAAACGGGTTGACCCTAACCCATTAGGACCAGCCCTATAGGATCGCGGGCTAAACGGTCCCAGGCCTTAATTGGTTCATTTTAAATGGGCCTCTAATAGTTGAGACCTAAACCTAACCCTAGCGGGTTACAGGCTAAACGGGCCACCTAAAGGGTTCCGAATTTAAAAAAAATATATATATATTAAATACTAAACAGAAAAGGAAGTATGAAATATTTATTTAACAAATTAAATACATTGAATATCTTGGAGAAATTGAGACACCAAGAGCAATAACCCATTCCCAACGGCCATCTCTATGTTTGGAAAGCCTGGAAGTGGAATCTGCGCGATTGAGAACCGAGAACGGCAGAATGCCTAGAGCGGCGATAATTAATTCTTAACCTAATATGGAACTGGAAGTATGTTTCTATTTAATTATATTTATATATATTAAATTATTAATACAAGACGGGCTGCGCGGGCTGACCCGGTTAACCTGCGGGCTAGCCCGTTTAGCCCGCGGATTAATAGGTATTATGTAGACCACAGAGTCTTTGATTGCTAATATTGTTTTTTATACCCTACAACAGTTGATGATTCACATTGCTAGAAAGTTACTGTTTAACTTTCTGATATTATCTGTTCATTTCTAAAAAGGTTTCAGGTAATCCATACAGTTCTGATTCCAGAACTTGGTGGTGTTTTCATTTTAGTCTTTTCACACTACAAAATATTGTGGATTTAACGAGGGGATTTAAAGAGGGGAACTGAACCCTCTTCAATTGGCGAGGGTTTTAAAGAGGGTACAGGTCAGCGAGTGTTTTAACGACCGTTTCAAATTTGCAAATTTCGACGCGCATTTGGTGAGGGTTAAAACCCTCGCCAAATTTCGACGCGCATTTAGCGAGGGTTTTTAACCATCACGGAGGCTGACGCGCATTTAGCGAGGGTTTTAAACCCTCGCCAATTTCAAAAGGCCCTCGCTGACCTGTAATGGTCAACAACGTGGTTTCCCGTGTCAATTAACGAGGGCCAAAACCCTCGCTTCCCCCCGCCCCTATATATAAACCACCGAAAGCGGTTCATTTGTCGGGGCGGATTTTGGGCGGACGAGAGAAGACGGAGAGGCGATTCCAGACGAATATCGGGCCGATTTAAGGTATGTTTTCGAGTTATCTAATCGTTTATAAGTATTAGTTTCTTAGTTGCTTAACTGTTTAGTATTAGTTGCATAATTATTTAGTATTAGTTGGAGAACTGTTTAGTATTAGTTGTTAATTAATTATATATTAGTTGTTTTGTTGTTAAATAAATTAGTATTATAATTACTGTTATATTATTTAGTATAATTAGTTGTTTTGTTGTTTAATTAATTAGTATTAGTTATTATATTATTTAGTTTAGTATTAGTTCTTTTATTGTTTAATTAATTAATTAGTGTTAGTTGTTATATTGTTTAGTATGTATTTTAATCGTTAATTAGTATTAGTTTGTTTTATTGTTAATTAGTATTAATTGTTTAGTATTAGCTGGTTCATTATTTAGAATTATTATTAGTAATTTAGCTTAATTAACATGTGTATATTAATTTAGTATAATTAGCATAATTTAGTTTGTTTAATATATATAACTAGTTTTGGTGTTAAATATATGTTAATTACGTTGGAGTGGAGGGATAGATGTTGGTTATTGGTTGTTGTAGAAGATGTGCGTTCCGACTTAATTAATTTTAATTGATTAAGTCGAAAATGGATGCACGTAGGATCATGAGTAATTGGGGAATATGATAAAATAAAACGAAAGTCTGCCAAAATTTTTAGGAAATATTAATTATTAATTAGACTTTTGAATATTAATTAATTCATAAACGTGAAATAGATTGATATGGATTATTCTGGCCGTTTACGTTGAATGTACGGTCCAAGATCGATTAATGGCATGATATCTTCCGAATTTTACAATGGACTAGAATCATTTATAGATTTCGCCACTAGTAATCCGAATTAGATGAATCAGGGAAAGATTAGGTGTCCCTGCAACAAATTTAGATGTCGGAATAAGATGTTCCATTCACCTGATGACGTGAAAGGTCATTTGTATAGAAATGGGTTCATGCCCAATTATTGCAATTGGGTTTTTCATGGTGAGGAAATTTGGGGTCAACACGTTGATCAACCATCTACGTCGACTTCACATGGGCCGGTTAACAAGACATTTGGATGTACCTCGAATCACGATATGATGACGGACTTAACCTCTGGTCCCCACTTAAATGTGGATGATGAGCCCCCTAATGAAGAACCTCCTAATGAGCATGCTGCACATTTTTATAACATGCTTCGTGCAGCGAATCAGGATATAATGCCTGGTTGCGAATCCCACTCACAGTTGTCATACAATGCCCTGTTGCTGAACATTAAAACTGAAAACAGACTGTCTGAAAGGGGCTATAATCAAATGGTTGATGCGATTCGTGCTCTTTGTCCGAATAGTCTGGTGCCCAAGAAATTTTCTGATAGCAAACAACTGATGAGTGAGATGGGTCTTCCAGTGGAGAGGATCCATTGTTGTTCACATAACTGCATGTTATATTGGGGTGCAGACGACGAACTTGAAAATTGTAAGTTTTGCCAACGGCCACGGTTCAAACCTTCTAGACGTGACGTGAATGGTCGACTGAAAAAGAACCGTCCTTTTAAGGAGATGTTCTATTTTCCAATCATTCCTCGATTGCAAAGATTGTATCAGTCAAATGCTACTGCGAAGGATATGACATGACATGCACCTCGCTCTAATGACCACCCTGGTGTTATGCGTCACCCTGCAGACTCACAGGCTTGGAAACACTTGAACCAGTCGCATCCTGCATTTGCTTCTGAAATTCGAAACGTGAGGTTGGGCTTGAGCACTGATGGTTTTCAACCGTTTGGGGAGCACGAGAAATAATATTCATCATGGCCAGTGATAGTAACACCGTACAATCTACCCCCATGGTTGTGCATGAAGGATCAGTTCATGTTTCTTACGATTCTGGTGCCTGGTCCAAAAAATCCAAAGGATAAATTGGACGTATTTTTGCAACCACTGATCCGTGATTTGTAATTTTTATGGGAACATGGAGTGGTAACGTATGATGTTGCTACAAAACAAAATTTTTCGATGCGAGCTGCTCTAATCTGGACCATCAGTGACTTTCCAGCCTACTCGATGTTGTCTGGATGGAGCACAACTGGAAGGCTTGCTTGTCCACACTGTGCAGATTACACTGAGGCTTTCAGTCTGAGGCTCAGTCGTAAGCAGTCATGGTTTGACAACCATCGTAAGTTCTTAGATAGTAGTCATCCATACCGAATGAACAAGAATGCATTCAGAAAGAATGTAGCAGTTCATGATGATCCACCTCCCATTCTTACAGGTGATCAGATTCGTCAGCAAATTGATTGGATTGGATTGATGAAGGTAACAGAGTTGGGTGATGATGTTCACAACAAAGGCTTACAATGTGGTTGGAAGAAGAAAAGTATTTTCTGGGATTTGCCGTATTGGAGCTCCCTGTTGATCAGACACAATTTGGATGTGATGCACATAAAAAAAAATGTGTTTGATAATCTGTTCTACACGGTGATGAATGTCGAAGGAAAAATAAAGGACACAACTAAACCCAGGGATGAACTTAATGAATACTGTCGTCGACCGTCGTTGTAGAAATGTCCACGTACATGAAAGTACCCCAAAGCTTCTTATTCCCTTGATAAAAAACACAAAGACATGGTCTGCAAATGGGTAGATGAGTTGAAATTTCCCAATAACTATGTGTCCAATTTGTCTTGATGCGTAGACTGGAAAAATTGAAGATGTTTGGGATGAAGTGTCATGATTTTCACGTATTTATGCAGAGACTACTCCTGATTGCTTTCCGTGAGATTCTACCGGCTAAGGTTTGGCAAGTCATCACTGAAATCAGTTTGTTCTTCAAGGAGTTGACATCGAGGACCATTACTGTAGAAAACATGACTAGTTTGGACAATGAGATCCCGGTGATCTTGTGCAAGTTGGAACGGATATTTCAACCCAGCTTCTTTAATTCGATGGAGCATCTACCTGTCCATCTTGCATATGAAGCAAAAATTGTTGGTCCAGTACAATATAGATGGATGTATCCATTTGAGAGGTAATCTATTTAACTCATTTTAACTATTTGATAATTTTTTTAGTTAGACAATTCAACTCATCCAATGAATCGAATTAGGTATCTTCACAACTTAAAGTTAAGTGTGGGTAACAAAGCACATGTGGAAGCTTCAATTGCGAATGTTTATTTAACAAAAGAAGCATCAATGTTCTGTTCTCATTATTTTGAGGAGCATGTGCTGACGAGGCGACACAATGTACCTCGCAATGTGCCTCGTGAAGTATCTCCATCAGTGACAGGTACTCTCTCAATATTTGTACCTACTGGTAGTAAACTTGGAAAGAAGGGTAAAAGATCGTTTGTTGACTTGGAGAAGCGAGTAGATCATACATATGTGCTACTAAATTCCAACAAGGTGCAACAATATATTAAGTAAGTTAATGTGAAATTTACAATTTCAACGATATTAATTAATTTTTCCAAGTTCTAATCGCAACAATTGTAGTCTGTTTTTCCAGCAGCTACAAATTGTTCAACCGACTCTATCGAATGTTGAAAAAGATAATTATCTTCAACGAGAATTCGCGTCGTGGTTTAATCTACTTGTAAGTGAAAAATATAATTAACCTGATAATACGTCAATTGTATAATATAAAATACTATATACATTAATCTGATAATACGTCAATTGTATATATATATAGGTGAGGAGCAATGATATTCAGAATCAGTTTATACGTAATCTTTCGAGCGGTCCTCTTAGTAGTGTCACCACGTACCAAGGATATTACGTGAATCGTTTCAATTTTCACACACGAGCTTATGGCGCCTCAAAAGAAACTATGAACAGTGGAGTTTGAGTTAAGGGAATGAACTACAATTCAAATGAAAATAATTTCTACGGGATACTCGAGGAGGTTGTGGTATTGGAATATCCCAGACTTACTGAAAGAAAAGTCGTGTTGTTTAAGTGTGAGTGGTTTGATCCAACTGTGTCACGAGGAACAAGAGTACATCTTGATTATAAACTCGTGGACATTAATCCGAGAGGATGATACGGCCGTTTTGATCCATTCGTGTTAGCAAGTCAAGCCTGTCAAGTTTATTATTGCAAGTACCCCGGATCTGTGCAGGGGCGAGATTGGTGGGCTGTTTGCACCACCAAGCCGAGATCATTAGTGGAAATCGATCAAAATGTAGAACCAGAGCTTCCCCCATTCCAAGAGGACGACATATCATCCCAAATGAATGTGCAAACAGATGATGATCCTGTCGTTTTGGTAGATTTGAACTCTGCACTAGTTGAGGAAGATGATGATGATGAAGAGGAAGAAGAAGATGATGATGATTGATGATTGATGAATTATATGACTGTTTGCACTTGTTTTCTTTGATGATGTGTTGTGATACTTGTTTTAATTATATGACTGTTTGCACTTGTTTTTAACTATATGAGTTATTTTAATTATATATGATGATGTGCACTTGTTTTTAATTATGCATTATATATTATCCATCTTTGAATATTTAATTTATTTAACCAATTTTACAGATGGCTAGAGATTTGCGAGGATTGGGCAATCGTATATTTAGAAGAAATAGAACAAGTAGATCTAGTTCCACATCACGTGACAATGAAGAAGATGAAGAGACTACTCGAATACCAATCCCGAATCTTGATAATGATGAATCGATGAACGAAGAGGGCGATGATGATTCAAATGAAGAATCGATGAACGAAGAGGGCAACGACCAACAAGAGGCACGGGAATTGGCCAACCATTCTCCACCATCCACCCGACTAGTTATCTGGACGTTTCAGGGAGTGTATGTTATATATACCATCTTGAGCCAAGTTTATTTCAATAATATTTAATTATATATATGTGTGTGTAACAATCTTTTAATTTTACATGTTGATGCCCTCTAATAAAGTATCAAGAATTATTAGAAATATCATGTCTAGACACATGGAGTTGGGTGGCTTCACTTTCGCCAAGGTGTCCAAGCAAAGGAAAGACGAGTGGTGGGAAATCTTTCAGGTATATATGTTAACTAATCTCATATTTTTGTGATATTTGTAACATCCTAATTTAATGTCGTTCATATATTTGTTTGTTAGAGGGAAGTCGTATGGGATGAGCGGGCTGAGGATAAGAAGGTCATCCATGATAAGTGGAAATCGAGGGCAAGTAAGCGATATTCTGATCTTCTCAATCGTTGGAAGTGGTTGAACGCTAATAATGAGACTATAAAGCCCCCGTGGGATGAACGTGTATGGAATGCACTGAAGCAATACTGGGACCTTCCGGAGGTGAAAGCTAAGAGCGATCAGTGTCGGCTAAATAGGTTGTCCAAAGGGTCTAAGCATAGAGGCGGTTCAAATGGAGCTGTAGAAGTTGCATGGGAATGGGTAAGTAGTTTTTGTGATATTTTAATTATTTGATTACAATAATAATTAATTATTAACAATCAGCATCTAAATTCAGTTTAGGACAAATGGAAGCCTCCCAACTATATGGGACCTCGTGACACATTTTCACGAAAAAGAAGGAAAGGATGTCACGTACACCGACATGGAAGACACACTTGTAAGTGTTTGAATATGTACTACTTAGTTAAGGAGTTAATAATATATTTAATTTTAAATGTCAAAATATTTGTATTTCAGAGAGTTGTGAGGGAGTCACTCAGCCAGTTACCCGAGCAGCCAGCAAACGAGAAGGAGAAAAAGAAAAAGTTGAGCCAGTTGTATACAGAACAGGTGCCATACGCCCACGGAAAGCATAAAGGACTCGGTCAAATGACGAACATGGGGCGCATTCAGTCTGGGCCAGGTGGGAGCTCAAGTGGCACTAGTATTGGCGGCTACTCGCAGATTGATATGGAACGTTTGTTGGCGCAAGAACGACAACAACGCGAGGAGATGGCTAGGAAGTTTCAAGAGGAATTCGAGCGGCAAGAGCAGGTTATGCGCCAGGAAATGGAGCGGAGGGAGCAACTTATGCGCCAGGAAATGCTTGCATATTATCAGGGGTTCCAGGTCAACCCATCCAGTGGGATTTACCCTCAGCAGCAGTAGGCGGGATTTTTTCCCCAGCAGCAGGCGGGATTTATTCCGCAGCAGCAGACGGGATTTTTTCCCCAGCAGCAGGCGGGATTTATTCCCCAACAGACTGACGGTAGTCCTCATCAGCAGGCGGGACTCTTTACCCAGCAGACCGGTGGTAGCCCGCAACAGGCCAGCGGTAGTCCTGACCAGGTTAATCCTGGTACCCAGGGGTTAGGGCCATTCGACGCCTTATTTCCCCCTTATCTCGCCTATCCATCATATCTGAATGTCTCTCTCAGTGGGTATTCTACTATTCCCGTGAATCCTCTTCCTACCGGCGCCCCTCCTGCTCCTGGTCCCAGTGGTTCGGCGGCTCGTGCTCGACGTCGTTCAGATGTTGCATTTAGTGATCTTCTCATCACCAATCCCAACAATGAAGATCGATGATGATGATGATTTAGATTTGAATGACGGATAGGTATCTTGATGATTTTGTATTTCTGAATACTTTATCTCACTTATTTTAATTTTTGAATATTTGTCACATTTGTTTGTTATGATCATTTATGAATATTGTTGATGGATCTCTCCAATTAGTTTATCAGAATTGGTGTTAGTCTATGAGATTTAGTATATATATATATTTAATTTGCACATGTAGGTTAATTAATATTGAAAAAAAATATAAAAGTAACTATTTTACAAATTTTTAAAAAATATTATAATGAAAACGATCAATACAAGCGTATATACATGTGCACGTGTTATTTAATATAGTGAAAGAGAATATAAATTAAAGTGATTATTAAAATAATATTATTAACAGTATATATTTTAATAATAATTAACAAAAAGATATATATGTTATTAAAACGAGTGATATATATAGTAAAACGAGTATACATATAAAAGAATATAGTGTTAGTAAATATAGTGTACAATATATATATATATATATATAGAATATTAAAATATCATTTTAATTTTTATTTATTTGTTAACAAATATATAAAAGAATATAAATTATATATTTTTAATTTTATTATAAATATTTTAATCAAATATATATAATAAATATATAAGAAATGATACATATATGCATATATAATATATAATACATAACATAACACATACATGTATAAGACATATTACATAAATATACAATACATACATATATAATATATACAATTACTGCTGACAAGTAACAAACCGTGCCCAAACGGTTTGGCAAAACACGCAAAGGCCTCCACATACCGGGAGGTCGCGTGTTCGATACCACATGAGGGCGAAAATCGCCCAATTAATGTTGCTACAGTACCAGGCTCGCGTGTCCCAGTGGTTGTGTGGGCGCCTTGGAGGGCTTGCAGCGCGGGTTCGAATACCACCGGATACAGTTTTAATTTTTTCTTCCAGATAATGAGGGCTAAAAACCCTCGTTAAACTGCTCGTTTAATTGGACGAGGGTCATTAACCCTCGCCAAATTTGCGTGCAAAATTAACGAGGGTTTTGTCGCCCTCGTTAACTGTGCGAGGGAATTGGCGACCATTTTTTTATACGGCAATTTGGCGAGGGCAGCGGGCCATCCCCAATCTGACACGCGTCAGACCCTCGCCAAAGCCATCGTTAATTTAACGAGGGTTTAAAATATCCCTCGTTAAGCAGTCCCCGACGACCATTTTCGAGAGAGATATTTTCCCTCTTTAAAACCCTCTTTAACCTGTTATACCTCTTTAAAACCCTCTCTAACACCCTCGTTAAATTACACATATTTTGTGGTGTCACAATTTACTTCAGTAGTTCAGTGGCCTTTACCTGAAGTACAATATTGTAACTTTTGCTGCCTGCTCTTGGATCATCTACGATACTAACTTCTTCTATACTGTGTAATGCATACTCTGTTGAATCATGAAGACCAAGCCAGAGAAAGAGACTTATCTACAGAGGGATTTAAATCGAAATGGTCCCGTAACTTTGCACCTTTATTGAAAAGGTCCCGTATATATCACATGTTTCAATTTAGTCCCGTATGTTTTTAATTTGTGCCGATTTAGTCCCAAATCGCCGGAGACCGGTCAAAGTACCCAAAAACGATGTCGTTTTATGATAAATTCCCGACCGAAATTAGGGGCGCGTGATAAAACGACGTCGTTGTTAGGTAGTTTGACCGGTTTCCGGCTATTTGGGACTAAATCGGCACAAATTGAAAACATACGGGCCTAAATTGAAACATGTGATATATACGGGACCATTTCAATAAAGATACAAAGTTACGGGACCACTTCGATTTAAATCCCTATCAACAGATGATTAAAGATGGTGATCTGGACATTATATTCATATTCATATTTCATCTCTTCTATCTAAGTTATCATATATATTTGTATATATGAATTGAATGGAGCTGTATATCACTTGATGTATATCCCAACAATATTCTATTAGCCTTTTTTTTTTTTATTCATCGGAGGAGAGAGAAATGTAATTTTAATTGAAAAATTGTATTTGTTTAAATGATTTGTTACGGCAGCGGAAATCTAGTTTTGAGTTCGAAGTTCATAGAAGAATGAAATTGAGTTGCAATAATAGAGACTCTTGATACTAGGCACAAACATGCTTGTAAATATTTTGTACTGGGTTGTGGGCATGTCTTATGAAGTTATACCCCCAACTACATTTTTAATAAATTTTGCAATTGTCTGATCAGGCTGAAGATTGACGATAATCATCCTCTATAATTAACATTGTTTTGTTATGCTGAAGAATGGTATATAATCACTCGCTAATGACGAGGGTGTTAATTTTGCACAGCTTTATTCTTCTATTTCCCCCCTTATTATTAAGTTTACAGAATTAATCAGCTTTTGTTTTATTTTTCCTGCTATAATTTTTGTCCTGCAGCTTAACTTCTTCTAGGAAGGCTAGTTGTGCATTAGAGTTACTGGATGCATGAATATCTGATGTCCAGTCATGGATAATTAATGTTATTGTATAGAAGAGATATAATTATAATACAATATATCAAAAGTAACTTTTCGATTAAAAGAATTTCATCTCATTTAAAAGTCTGAACTTGTATAGAGTTGTCAAATTAGTTATTTCCCCTCACTCGTCGTGGTCTTACTCCATCACTGGGAGGAGACCGATCGAACCCATGAATCATCATTGAATCATCATCAAAATGACGCATACATGTGATCATTTATCTTTCAAATCATGTAAATATCACCTTTGTCGAATATTTTAAACGTATCCTCATTAATATTTTAAACGTATCCTCATTAAAATGGGATTAATTCCAGTCCGATTACAAAACAACGATTGCTGAATTGCAATAACCCACTTTAAGCAGAGTCTAGTATATCACACAAAAACTGTTTTACGAAACTACTAGTGCCACATCAAAGCACCGACTACATATCTAATAAGTATTAATACGAGTACGAATTAATTAATCGGCTGAAACACCCAGCGCCGTGTTTGGAGACGAACGAAGAAAAAACGGTTATGGCCGTTTCGGGGAGAGAGATAAGACAAAAAGATCAGAATTTTATATCCACAAAATTGACTCTACAAGACGGGTTCTGGGGTATTTATAATACCCCAGCCCAAGACTTACAATGAAATGGGCCCAAGTCTGATTGGGCCCAAAAGAAAAAATAAAAGCCCAAAGGTTGCGCAGCCCAACACCAGCAACACTAAAGACGCACGGTCTGTGCATTGAGCGACTCTCTTTCTCGCGTGACTAGTGTAACGGTAACATTGCTCCCTCCTTTCCCCAAGCTTGTCCTCAAGCTTGCAAATGAGGATACTTCCGGCAAATGACCTCATAATCCTCCCAAGTTGCCTCCGAATCCTGCAAGTGGGACCACTGAATGAGCAATTCAGTAGCTGCAGCATTGCCCCGTTTAACCATCCTTCTGGCAAGGATGCGAGTCGGGGTCAGAATAACCTTCCCATCCTCATCGAACTACCGCAACACAGTATTCACAGAATCCGAAAAACGCACGCGGCGTTTAAGCAAAGACATATGGAGTGTGGGATGAATCTTAGCCGATGGAGGGAGAGCCAGAGTACAAGCAACCTTCCCAACACGACAGATGACCTGAAATGGCCCAGCAAACTTTGGACTAAGCTTCCAAACATGGCTGCGATTGATAGACAGCTGTCTATAAGGCCTCAGTTTCAGGTAAACCTAATATCCAGCTTGGAATTCTCTTTTAGTTCGGTTTTTATTTGCACTAATGACCATTCTCTCTCGGGCTTGGTACTGTACCTGCTTTAATTTCTGTACGTCTTATTGTTTGTCTTGGATAAGATCATCCACACCCTAAACTGAACTCTGTAAACAGGGCCCCAAATACAAATAGATGTGGCTTGTAACCATATAGGGCCTCAAATGAGGACATCTTAAGGGATGTATGGTTATTAGTGTTATACCAAAACTCAACTAGTGGTAGCCAATGAGCCCACCCCTTATGATTATGTGCACACATGCTTCTTAAGTAATGCTCCAAGCATTGATTCACTCTCTCAGTCTGCCCATCCGTTTGAGGGTGGTATGCAGTACTGAGAAGTTGTTGAACCCCTAGTAAATGAAGCAACTGTTTCCAGAAATGGCTTGTAAAGATCTTGTCTCTATCAGAGACAATGGTTGCTGGCAAGCCATGTAGCTTATAGATGGAGTCCAGGAAGATTGTAGCTAGAGCAGAAGCAGAATAGGGGTGTATTAAGCCAATAAAGTGGTTGTACTTGGTAAATTTGTCCACTTTCATCCATATAGGGTCAAAGCCCTTATGTTTTGGGAGTTGTTCTATGAACTGCATAGAGATGTCAGTCCAGGCTCTCTTTGGAATAGGAAGGGGTAGAAGCAACCCAAAGGATTTCAACAACTCATTCTTACTGAGTTGACACACATGACAGTCTTATGCACATCTTCCTTCACAGTAGGCCACCGAAAGACCCCCATAACTCTGTGCAAAGTAACTTCAATCCCTGAGTGTCCCCCAACTGAAGAAGCATGCATATAGTTCACAATTTTCCGACTTAACCCTTCTGCAGGTTCCACATAGAGTTTTCCTTTTAATTTCACCAGTCGTAAGTGATAGTCCCACATAGACAGATTGTAGGGACAAGTGAGTTTCTCAGTGATCACTTGAGATACCATCTGATCTCTGGTGTGCTGTCGTCGGCACCAAAAAATAAATTAATTATCTTAACCAATCCACTAGAGTGTAGTAGGACAAGTAAGGGTCTTCCGTCACGCTTTTTATAAACACAACTTTCGAAATTATTTTGATCAAAACCGTAGTATTTTATAACTTGATCAAAACACTGATTCCAAGCACGGGATGCTTGCTTTAGCCCATAAATGGACTTCTTTAGCTTGCAGACCAGATGCTCTTGGCTTTTTTCAATGAAACCTTTGGGTTGTTGCATATAGATTTCTTCGTCAAGACTTACATTAAGGAAAGCGGTCTTGACATCCATTTACCAGATCTCAAAGTCAAGGTGCGTAGTAATCGACAAGAGAATGCGGATGGACTTGAGCATGGCTATGGGCCAAAAGGTTTCCTCATAATCGATCCCTTCTTTCTGAGTGTACCCTTTCGCCACGAGTCTTGCCTAATAGGTTTCAACCTTTCCGTCCGGTCCCCTTTTTCTCTTGTATACCCACTTGCATCCAATGAGTTTTACCCCATTAAGTGGTTCGACTAGCTCCCACACTTTATTGTGATCCATTGAACCCATCTCAGCTTCCATTGCGGTTTGCCAAGAATTTGCATCCTTGTCTTGGATCGCCTCGTTGTAAGACCATGGGTCTGATTCTTTTCCTGAGATCAAGTCTGAGAACTATCCTATCCCCAAGAATCGCTCGGGTTATCGGAAAACCCTCCCACTGCGACGAGGTTCTGGTTGTGTAGGTGTGATGCTTGGTATATCGACTTGTATAGTTGGCAACGGATTCGGCCCCCTAAGTTCTTCTAATGTAATCTCACTTCTAGGCTTTTTATCGTTCATATAGTCTTCTTCCAAAAATCTAAAGTGCGTACTAATTACCACCTTTTGATCATCGGGACCATAGAACATGCATCCTTTTGTTCCCTTGGGACACCCTATAAACAACCTTAATTCCGAACGTGCGTCCAATTTACCGGCTTCCTTATCCAACACATATGTCGGACACCCCCAAATTCTCATGTGTCCTAAGCTGGGCTTACGCCCCGTCCACAATTCTCCAGGGGTTTTGGGAACCGAATGTAAGCTGTTGTTTGCAAGGCATAACCCCAGAACGATTTTGGAAAATCCGCATAACTCATCATTGACCTTACCATTTCTAAAAGCGTTCTGTTTTTTTTTTTTTTGCAACCTCGTTTTGTTGAAGGTTACCGGGTGCAGTCAACTGGGATGCAATCCCTTCATCCAATAGGTAGTTCAAAAATTCATCATTGAGGTATTCGCCTCCAGGATCAGATCGTAGAAACTTGATAATCTTCTCCTTATGATTCTCTGCTTGAGCCTTAAATTCTTTGAATTTATCAAAGGTCTCAGATTTATGCTTCATTAGGAAAACGTATCCATAGCGCGAGTAATAACCGATAAACGTAACGAAATACTCGTAGCCACCTCGAGCTTTGACTTGCATTGGACCACACACGTCGGTGTGAACGATCTCTAACACTTCTTTAGCTCTAAGCCCCTTGGCTCCAAATACCCTCTTGGTCATTTTGTCCTCCAAGTATGATTCGCAAGTTGGAAATGGTTCAATCGGGAGGGACTCCAATGAACCATCTTGGACCAACCTTTGGATCCTTTTCGGGTTAATATGACCTAATCTTAGGTGTCAAATACGTGTCTCGTTCACGTCAGTCGAATGTTTTCTTTTATTACTTGAAATAGTAGATGTGTTATAGGATGCATTCCGTGAGTGATGTGCACAGTTAATAATATAGAGATTGTTTCGTAAAGTTCCATGACAGATAACCACATCGTTACAAAAAAAGAGTAACATGTTTATTAAAACGAACATAATATCCATCAGCAAATAGTTTGGAAACAGAAATAAGGTTTTTTCGAAAAACAGGAACATAAAGAACATCTCTTAAAATTAAACTCTTGTCTTCAACTCCCCCACTGCTTCAGCTGCCACTCTCGTAGCATCGCCTAGCGTGATGAGGATCTCACTCTCACTAAGTTGTCGGGTCCGCTTGAACCCCTGTAAAGTGAAACAAACATGATCAGTGGACCCCGTATCCATTACCTACGAATGGGTCGCATACGCCGCTAAACAAGTTTCAACAACTAGTGCGTGAGAATTACCTTTCTTTCCATTCCGCTTGGGATTGGAACAGGCCGATTTCCTGTGTCCTTTTTCACCACAGTTAAAACACTTCCCTTTTGGTTTCTTCTGGATTTTTAACCAACTGACTGCCTTACCTTTACCTTTCTTAGTAGGGGTTCTACTTTGGATCTGACTGTTCTTCTTCTCTATGATCTTGCCTTCCACTGGCCTAGATCTTGAGAGAAGTTTCTTAGTCACCGAAGCTTCGTCCTCGTGTCCCAAATGTTTCTCTATCGTCTCCAAAACCTCTTGTAGAGTATCTCTAGTAAACATGTGATTGCTCATCACAAAACTACAGTATAACTCATTAAAGCATCTTGGAAGAGTTAGGAACAAGGGTTCGATTTGAGCCCCATTGCAATATTTAGTATCAAGGTAAGCAAGTTTTTCAAAATGGCGCCTGACTTTGAGACATGATCCCTCACAGGTGTTCCCTCCGACATCTTTAGCCTTGCCATGCCATCATGATGAAACTCTTTGGTCATGCGGTTTTCTGTCAGAAACATTTCCTCAAGACTCTGCATGATTTTCGCAACTGACTCAACACCATCATGAATGTGTCTTAAATCATCAGACAATGAAGTCAAGATTATGCACTTCATTGATTCGTTGGCCTGCTCCCAGATTTCATACAAAGATCTCTCCGCATTTGATGACCCTTCAGTAAGTTTCTCAGGTTTGGACCCGCCAAGAACCCAATGGTGTTTTTGTGCAGTGAGGACAAATTTCATGTTTTTTTCCAAATTACATAGTTTTCACCAGTAAGTTGATGTTCTTTGAGCATATATTTTAGTGGATTAAAAGGTTGCGACATGATGATACTTAAAATAAACATACATCTTGTGTCAATGTCCGGATCAACACAAAGAAAATCACATAATTCGATCACATTATTCATATTGAAATCTCAAAAAAATATGAACATGCATCAGCCAACATCTCAAAGCAGTTTTAAATGAGCCTCTTGGGAGGGTCATCATTTAAATCACATTCAAGCAGGTTACAAACAAGAACAGTTACAAACCTTTAATTTTTAAAATAAATTAATAGTTGGCTCCCACTTGACCAATAAAAAATTGACAGGGACTTCGGCGAAGTATATGCATATCAATTTTATACCTAAATAATAACCATGATTAAATATAGAATTACTACTTCGTTTTGATCGAGCCACTTGGGAGGGTCATCATCGCCACTAATAATAATTCACAATCATCCTTTTGAGAATTTATTCATGTGAAAGGTTTCTTTTGGCCGTCCCTTAGGGGAATTTCTCCAAAAGATTTCACAAATAAATAAATCATGGAGGTCAAAATTAATTCGATTCAAAACCGAATTAATTGTTTAGTACATACTAAGTAATTTTTGAATTTGAGATTTTTCGATGGACAATTCTCATGCAAACACATTTAAATATATTAAATAAAGCATAAGAAAATACAACAATAAATCAAGCAAAGTAGAAAATAAACATATTGGGCACAAATTATCTAACTGTCATGGTTTGATTTTCCTTGGCTTGACTTTGAAGAAACACCGTCTTGATAGAAGACATCGTTACTATGCCCCTCGTGCGCTTCTCCCCAGAGCTGCTAGTAGTGGTGGGAGCAGTAGTAGTGTCAACTCATCAGTGTGTTGTCGATCATATGCGCCATGATCTCCATCATAATCTCCATCAAAATCTTCGTCATCTCCGGGATGTTGCAAATAAGACATGATCCTGTAAAACAAAAGAAACAACATTTAATAACAAAAAATAAACAATAATCAATAAAACAGAAGAAACAACATTTCATAAAGCAGAATAAACAACATTTAATAACATTAATTCAATAAAGTCATACATTTCTTTTTAGCACTTGCTTTTCTTTTTCATTTTTTTCTTGACTTTTCTCGTTCATGACCATAAATGTTAACAAGATCCGGATTGTCATATTCATCCTCATCTCTACTTATTCTCTGGTATGGGCGTAGATTTGCAGGATCATCGAAAGAGGGTACAGAATGAGTGAAGTTCTGAAAAGGATCATCGATTGTGTCAACATCTTCATCGACATGGTCGCTAATCTGGAAACTATTTTTAAATTTGTTTGACAGAACCACAATGGACCATTTCTTATTAACTGGGTCGGGGACATAGAAAATTTGTGGGAATAATGTTTTTTTAGGACAGTAACTTAGGGGGGTTGTGTTTTAAGGACAATAATTTTACAGGCTTGGAAATGTGGGACAATATGTTTAAAATTTGTAAATATAGGACAATATGTTTTAAAATCTATAAATATAGGACAATATGTTTTAAAATATGTAAATGTAGGACAATTTTCACCCCCAATAAGCCCAATCTCATGTGACATTTCAACCCAAATATAGGCTCGATTGTCCTACATTTACATATTTTAAAACATATTGTCCTACATTTACATATTTTAAAACAGATTGTCCTACATTTACATATTTTAAAACATGTTGTCCTACATTTCCAAGTCAGTGAAATTATTGTCCTTAAAACACAACCACCCCTAAAATATTGTCCTTAAAAAACATTTTTCCCAAAATTTGTTGACCTTAACTGGCCATTATGTAATGGTCATCTCTATATCTCACATTCTTCAAATCAACGCGTACGAACCCAGAATTTTCAACTTGGACCCCGTTAGGGATCCTCACCCAACTACACTCGAAGATTGGTTGACGGTGAACAACATAGTCGAGTTCCCAAATGTTGATAATCTGTCCAAAGTAAGTAGTCAGCGATTGATCCTCTGCAGTTGCGGTAATGGACACTCCACTATTATGCATTGTACTTGTGGCATCATGATCTCTGGTATAAAATGTGTATCCGTTAACAAGATAACACTTGTATGAATACACATGTCTATCAGGCATTCTGGATAACCACTTAACTCTTTCATTCACTGATTCTTTGTCCTGTGACAACATATTTGCTACATAACCATTGAACCAGTCAACAGACGTGCGATTGTGCTCAAGTTCAATCCATGATCTATCTCTGGTGGGATTTCTCTCAGCAAGTGCTTGCATGTGCAGGTCAATAAAAGGAAGCACGTCGACTGTGTTGTGAAGTACGCACAAGTGCATCCGTGTTAGTTCCTCCATACTAACACTTACAAGTTGACCACCGGTAATGCCTTCACCATGCATCCTATTGGTGTACCGGGTAACTGGAAGTCCAATTGCATCGACATTTGGAATAAATTCAGACCAGTACTCGACTGCTTCTTCTACTAAATAGCGTTCTGCAATGCATCCCTCCGGCCTGGACATATTCATCACATATCCTTTGAGCACTTTCATATATCTCTCTACACCATACATCCATCAAATACGAGCAGGACCACACATCCTTGTCTCGTGTACCAAATGAACTGTTAGGTGAACCATTATATTAAAAAAAGATGAAGGGAAATACATCTCAAGCTCACAGAGTGTCCCCACAATCTGTCTCTGGAAACCAAGCAATTTTCTAGGATCTATGACCTTGCTACTCATTGCCTTGAAGAATCAACATAACTTTGTTATGGTTATGCACACATTTTCAGGCAAGATAGAACGTATTGCAATGGGCAAGAAAGTCTCCATGATGACATGATAGTCATGCGATTTTAGATTCATCAGTCTCGCGCCATCGTCTGATACAAGTCTCTGTATGTTGGACGAATAACCCTCTGGTACTTTCACAACCTTTAGTGTCTGAAGTAACTTTTTTCTTTCATTGTTGGTCAGGGTGTGTGCAGCAGGAGGTAAGAACGGTTTACCCCTTTCTCTAGGCACAGGTTTTAGTTCTGCTCTTATTCCCATATCAATCATATCCATTCTTGCATTATAACCATCCTTGGACTTCTTATCAGCTAACAGAGTATTGAACAAGCTGGCACAAACGTTTTTCTCAACGTGTATTAGTTCAATGAAGTGTCTAACATACAGCTCTTTCCAATAGTGCAATTGAAAGAAAATTGATTCCTTCTTCCAACCGCTAGTGGGGACACTCTTTGCGAAGATCTTTTTGTATTGTGTGTTGATATTCATCTCATTCAATACATCCGAACTTGACAATAAACGTGGTGCTTCACCTGTCTCGATTGTGCCATCGAATGCATCGTCCATTGTTCTGTACTTATACGTTAGGTCCAACCACCTCCTATGTCCCATATAAACAGTCTTCCTACAATGACTCAAGCGAATGTGATGTGTCTTCTTGGTACAACAAGGACATGCATCGGCCCCCTTCACACTATATCCAGATACATTCCCATAAGCGGGAAAGTCATTGATAGTTCCAAACAGCATGGCCTTCAACTTGAAATTCTCCTTTCTACAAGCATCATACACATCGACACCGTAATCCCACAGGAGCTTCAAGTCCTCTATCAAAGGAGCCAGATATACATCTATGTTGTTACCAGGTTGTTTGGGACCTGATATCAACATAGACAACATCAAGTAAGTGCGCTTCATGCACAACTCGGGTGAAAGGTTATAAACTAACAGAATCACTAGCCATGTATTGTGGTCGGTACTTTGGATACCGAACGGATTCATTCCGTCAGTTGAGAGTACAAGACGCAAGTGTCGTGGCTCGTTGCCAAATTTTGGATGCCTAACATCGAATGTCTTCCACTGGGGTGAATCAGCAGGGTGTCTTAGCATTCCATCTTTGATCCTATCATCATGATGCCAAGTTAAATTTCTAGCATCTACAGCGCTACTATACATTCTCCTGAATCTTGGTATTATTGGAAAGTACCACATCACCTTCGCGGGAGATTTATTTTTCTTATATTGCTTCTCCCCACACTTGGGACATTCATCGAGGTCTGCATACTCCTTCCGAAATAAGATACAATCACCCGGACAAGCATGAATTTTCTGATGTGTTAACCCGATGGACTTGAGCATTTGTTTAGCATCACATGCTCTCTTAGGCATGTTAGGAATTAAACATGCAATTATGGAGAAAATAATAGAACTAGGAATTTAGAGACAAACAATTTGGTTACCCAGTTCGTCAGGAATGACTACGTCTGGGGGCACTACCAAGCCAGGAGATTCACTATTTTTGTGTGTTTTTTGTACAAGAGGCAAATAAAATGAGTCAAAAGTATTTAAATGAAGACATGGGCCGAAGCCCTAATTCTGCGAACTGGCTGAGGAACCCGCTCGACCACGGGCCTTGGTCGAGTTGTTCCGCTCGATCACATTGCCTGCTTGAGCGCCTGCTCGACTCTGGAAATTGAGGTGCTCGATCGAGCAAATGTGCTCGACCACAATGCTTGGTCGAGCGCCTCCCGTCCTCTGACTTCCCCGTTCACTCAGGCTCCAACAATCCCAACAATCTCCCACCTGGAGACTGACTCCAACTGTAACTTGTCTCCCCCGTTCCAACGGTTTCTCTCACTGGTAGTAGTGCCGGGCCTTATGCTCAGTTTCCAAGGCCAGTTGAAGTCATGCATAACTTCAACTTCTCTAAGGTCACAACCTTAGTCAACATGTCAACAGGATTCTCACTTCCCCGGATCTTCATCAGCTGTAAGATCTTGTTCTCAATGAGGTAACGAATATAATGATACCTCAACTCGATGTGCTTTGTCCTCGAGTGAAAGGCCGAATCCTTCGCCAAGTGAATAGCACTCTGACTGTCACTATACAGAATACTATCCTTTTTCTCCTTCCCCAACTCACACGACAGATTCTGCAACCAAACCATTTCTTTACTAGCCTCAGTGACTGCAACGTACTCTGCTTCTGCAGTGGACTGAGCTACGATCTTTTGAAACTTAGAAGCCCAAGATATTATTGTACCACCAAAAGTAAACACATACCCTGTAGTACCCCTCCTTTTGTCGAGATCATTTGATGCCAAGTTTGCATCAACATATCCTGCCAACCCAACGCTTTTGCCCTCAAAGCACAAAGCTTGTTCAGTAGTACCTCTCAAGTATCTAAGGATCCACTTCACTGCCTCCCAATGCTGCTTACCCGGATTGCCCATAAACCGGCTAACAACTCCCACCGCTTGTGCAATATCTGGTCTTGTACACACCATTGCATACATCAAACTTCCAATTGCTGAAGCATACGGAGTGTTTTGCATGTAGGTCCGCTCCTCTTCGCTACTAGGTGAGTCCTTGTTGGATAGCTTGAACTGACTTCCCAACGGGACCCGAACTGGCTTTACATCTTCCCTAGTAAATCTCTCCAAGACTTTCTTTATGTATTCAGCCTGTGAAAGATACAACTTTCCTGCCACCTTGTCACGATCGATTAGCATACCCAAGATTTGCTTGGCCTCTCCAAGGTCCTTCAAAGCAAATCTTTCAGACAATTTTTCCTTCAACTTGCTCACCTCCCGAGCACTAGAGCCTGCTAACAACATGTCATCAACATATAATAGCAAAATGATATAACCATCATCATACCTCTTGAAGTAACAACAATGGTCAGCCTCACACCTATTGATCTTAATCTCGTGCATGAACCCATCAAACTTCTTGTACCACTGTAATGGATCTTGTTTCAGACCATACAAGCTCTTCTTCAACTTGCAAACTAGCTCACTACTCCCCTTAGACAAGTATCCCTCAGGTTGCTTCATGTAGATGTCCTCATCTAAATCACCATGAAGAAAGGTGGTTTTCACGTCCATCTGTTCTAACACCAAATTTTCTGTAGCCACCAGACTCAGAACCAATCGAATGGTAGTTAGCTTCACCACTGGAGTAAAAACATCAGTATAGTCAATACCATGTTTTTGCTGAAACCCCTTCACAACCAATCTTGCCTTGTAGCGTTTGCTTCCATCCGCCTCCTCTTTTATCCTGTAAACCCACTTGTTATGCAGTGCTTTCTTGCCCTTAGGAAGCTCAACAAGCTCCCAAGTTCTGTTGGTCATCAATGAATTCATCTCATCATCCATTGCAAGTTTCCACTTGTCCACCTGTTCACTACGTGTTGCCTCTGCATAACATTCAGGTTCACCATCATCAGTTAAAATTAAATAATGGAGGGAGGGTGAATACCTATCAGGAGATCTCCGATCCCTCGTGGATCTCCGCAGCGGAATTGTTGGTGGTGGTGTACTTGGTTCATCCTCAACAATCACCTGATCATCCAACTCCACAACCTGAGACTCAGAACCACCTTTTTTGGATTTCCCCAACCTATCTTTGTACATCACCTGTTCATTAAATACGACATCTCGACTACGAATCACCTTTCGGTTTTCCTCATCCCAAAATCGATAGCCAAATTCATCACCGCCATATCCAACAAACGTACACTTAACAAATTTTGCATCCAACTTACTTCTACTCATAGAATCAACATGAGCATATGCAACACACCCAAATACTCGAAGAAAAGACAGATTTACCTCCTTTCCCGACCAGGCCTCCTCCGGTATGCCATTTTTCAAAGGAGTTGAGGGTCCTCTGTTTATCAAGTAAGGCTGTTTGTTAAGCGCCTCCGCCCAAAACATCTTTGGCAGCCCACACTTCAATCTCATGCTCCTAGCACGTTCACATAGGGTCCTGTTCATACGTTCTGCCACACCATTCTGCTGTGGTGTTCCTCTCACGATTTTCTCCATTTGGATTCCATTCGCCTCACAGAATCCTTTGAACTCACGGAGCTCGTACTCTCCACCATTATCGGATCTCAAACGCTTCACCTTGAGACCCGTTTGCTTTTCTAAAGAGCCTTCCATTTCACGAAAGCATTAAAGGCATCGGACTTATTTTTCAAGAAATAAACCCATACCTTCCTCGTAGAGTCATCAATGAAAGTCATGTAATATGATGCTCCACCAAGGGATGTCACTTGTCTTTGGACCCCACAAATCTTTGTGAACTAACTCCAAACCGCTTCTTCAAAGCCTCCGCCTGTAAAAAAAAAAACTCACCCTTTTATTTTTCCGAATACACGGTCCTCACACAAACCAATGTCAATCGTCTTGAGGTCCGCGGTTTACCCTTCGAGCACATAACTTTCATCCCATTTTCACTCATGTGGCCAAGGCGACAATGCCACAAATTTGCATTCCCTTTTTCACTTGCAAGAGCAATGCTATCCCGGGTGTTGCCTGTCATATACAACGTCCCCTCTTTATTTCCACGAGCCACTACCATGACACCTTTGGATATCTTCCACGAGTTACACCCAAAGGTCACCTTGTAGCCCTCGTCATCAAGTTGCCCAACTGAAATCAAATTCCTCTTCAAACCATGAATATGTCTCACATCTTTCAATTGTAACACAGTCCCATTTGGTGTCTTAATCCGAACATTCCCCTTCCCTTTGATTTCCAGAGGCTCATCATCAGCTAGATAAACCTTCCCAAAGTTCCCGGAAGTATACTTTTCCATTACGTCAGCACTGCTGCACGAATGAACGTTGCTCCAGAATCTAACACCCACGACTCCAATGGACTGCTTACACTCAGAATCAATGCATCTGAGTCCTCATCAGTGGCAACGTTGACTGAGTTGTCATTCTTCTATGGTTCATTCCCTTGTGCCTTGCACTCACTTTTGTAATGACCAAGTTCATGACATTTATAACACTCAACTTTACTCTTATCCTTCTTGGGCTTATCTTTGCCCCTTGACTTCGATCTACCCCGATTTGGCTTCCCCTTGGATTCAGATCTGCCTCTGCTTCCCGCACTCAAAGCAGATCCTGTGGCCACACCCAACTCTTTCCTGCGAATTTCTTCGCTCATGACCAAATCTCTAACCTCATCGAATTTTAGTTTCACTTTACCCGCTGAAGCACTAACAGCCGTCACCGTTCCACTCCAACTTTCCGGTAAAGAAGACAACAAAATTAAGGCTTGAACTTCATCATCAAAATCAATCTCAACCGAACTCAATTGGGCTATAATCATATTGAATTCGTTGAGATGGTTGGCTACCACAGTATCCTCCGCCATCCTCAGGTTGAATAACCTCCGCATCAAGTGAACCTTGTTCGCTGCAGACGGTTTTTCATACATCTCCGTCAAAATTTCCAGCATCTCCTTTGTGGTTTTTGCTTTCACAGTATGTAGGGTGACATTCCTAGATAACGACAGACGAACCACACTCATTGCCTTCCTATCCAGCAACTTCCACTCGTCGTCCTTCATATCTTCAGGCTGTGAACCCAACGGTTGATACAGATCTTTACCGTACAGGTAATCTTCGATCTGCAATCTCCAAAATCCAAAATCCGTTCCATCAAACTTCTCAACAGGCGATTTCCCTTCAGCCATCATAATTGCTCTCCACAGATCCCTTTAACCCGATGCTCTGATACCAGTTGTTAGAAATTAAACAAGCAATTATGGAGAAAATAATAGAACTAGGAATTTAGAGACAGACAATTTGGTTACCCAGTTCGTCAGGAATGACTACGTCTGGGGGCACTACCAAGCTAGGAGATTCACTATTTTCGTGTGTTTTTCGTACAAGAGGCAAATACAATGAGTCAAAAGTATTTAAATGAAGACATGGGCCGAAGCCCTAATTCTGCGAACTGGTTGGGGAACCCGCTCGACCACGGGCCTTGGTCGAGCGGTTCCGCTCGATCACATTGCCTGCTCGAGCGCCTGCTCGGCTCTGGAAATTGAGGTGCTCGATCGAGCAGATGTGCTCGACCACAATGCTTGGTCGAGCACCTCCCGTCCTCTGACTTCCCGTTCGCTCAGGCTCCAACAATCCCAACAAGACAATACATTTCCATCAGGTAATAGACCACTAGCTGGTGAGCTACTTTTAGGTTGAACAATATCAACACAGTTGACAGTTTTGTTGCCTTCGTACACCCGGGCCACAGTGGTAATCCAGCAGAATCCCTTAACTTCTCTAACATATAAGGGTGATCTCGCAGATCATCGTCATCCCCACTCGATGTATCAACAGTCGGTACATCATCGAAATATCCGCATCCACTGTATCTTCAAACCTAAAGTCAGTTCCTAGGTTACTTGAGCTACATCTATCTCTTGTCTCACCATGAGATGTCCAAACGGTATATGCTTTATCAATACCGGTGAATCATCAAGTGGACGAACAAATTTTCTCGACCACTAACAGTTTTCCATTCATACATTTCCAACAAGGACATGGAATGTACCGATGGTCGGTGCAGTGTCTAATTGCATGATTACAAACCTCTTCCACCCCATTCCTATACTCCTCTGATAATCGATCTACTCGAACCCACTTTCGATCCATATAGAACTATAGATGCCTATAGGAAAGACAATATGAAGACTGTTTCTCAAGACAATGTATCTTAAAGTATTAAACCTAAAAGCATACCTAAGCATACTTAATTTACATTCATTTTAATTTTCTAATTTTGAAATCCTTCCAATTTTTGACTCATTCATAATTTTTGTTGCTTCTCAAGACAATATGTATCCTAATGTACCATCATTAATCATCTAATTAAAGAAACACATTATCCATTCATTAAATTAATAACCAAAACATATCCTAATGTATTAATCCTAATTTATGCTTAAATCCTCACACAAGCATATTATCAAACACCTTGAGTGCATTATTCATCTCTAACACTAACAAAAATTAATTCAAGCCATAATCCAAGCTACTAACAACAATATAATTAAACCAACATTAATCCCACACTAACAACAATTAATCATAAAAAATTAGCTATATATATACTAAAAATATATATATAAACACATTTATATATATATCATAACAATTAATCCCAAACATATATATATAAACACATTTATATATATATATCCAAACATATATATATATATATATATCCTAACAATTAATCTCAAACATATATACATAAACACATTTATATATATATATATATATCCTAACAATTAATATTAATCCCAAACATATATATAAACACATTTATATATATATATATATATATAAACATTTATATAAATGTGTTTATATAAACAATTAATCATAATATATATATATACTAATTAACATATATATATATATATATAAAAAGAAAAAATACCTGTATATGGAGGAGGAAGGCAGCGACGGTAGGGGAGGACGGCGACGGCGGGGGCGGTAGGGGAGGGCGGAGGCGGCGGTAGAGAGGGAGGGAGGAGGGCGAGCAACAATTTGGGGGATAGGGAGAAGCTAGGACGGCGACAACGGTGATTTTGGACGATGTGGGTTGGAGGAGGAAGGCGACGACGGCGATTTGGGTATGAGGGAGGAGCTAGGACGGCGGTTTGCGGCGATTTGGGGGAGAGGAGGAGGAAGACGAATTTGGGGAGAAATTAGAAATGTGGGTTTCTGGATTCGCGATGGCTGATAAAAATATTTTTCGATTTGGACATCGGTTCGAAACCGCTGTCCAATGCGGTTTGAAACCGCTTTCCAAGTTTTATTCTTGGACAGCGGTTTCAAACCGCTGTTTTTTTTTTTTAATAAAACCGCTCTCCAAGCTATATCTTGGAGAGTTGTTTGAAAAAAGGGTTGTCCAATTGCAACTGTGCAAGCCTAAATGTGTAGTAGTGATTTAAAAAAAAATTGAAAAAAATATCTAGAAGATTGAGAAATTTTTTTTGAAAAAAATATGTAGAATATTTTCACAAGACAAAAACTCGTATGAAACAGTCTCATCATGAGACGGAGTACAACTTAGCACAATTGACACTCACCCCTCTCAAAGTGTTAAAGCGTCAATGTTCAAATTACAGTCCGTCTCATCGTGAGACGGTCTCACACAAGAGTGCCTCTTTTCACAAACTCTAACATTAAATTAGGAAACGAATATTTGAAATAAATATTAATTTTAATTTTATAATAATAAATAATTATTCTATATAGTTTGTCCATATATATTAGCAGAAATTGGCAAAAATTTGTAAACTATTATTGTCAAGTTGAAAAACATATTTTGAAAAAATAAAAAATTAGAACAAATTTAAAAAAAGATTTGGAAAAAATATCTAAAAGATTGAAAAAAAAATCTTTGAAAAAGATATATTAAATAAATAAATCTTTAGAAAAAATAAATTATATTGAATTTAAAAAAAAAAGATTTGAAAAAAACATCTAGAAGATTGAGAAAAATCTTTTAAAAAATATGTAGAATATTTCCACAAACTCTAACATTGAATTACGAAACGAATATTTGAAATAAATATTAATTTTGATTTTATAATAACAAATGATTATTTTATATAGGTAGGTCGGGAGGTAGGGGTATAGGTCGCCAGGAGCATCCTGGCCGCTAACGGTGTTTGGGATATGGCGTGACGAAGACATCATTAGCGATGACACCTGCCCTTCTTTCCATGAATATGATGAGTATACTTTCGGAACAGGTTGCCAAGTTGACTAAAGATGTGGAACGTTTGAGGTCCGAGAAAAGATCGAGTCACGAAATGTCGTCAAGTGCAACAAGCTGTGAAAATAGTGTTGTTGATGCTAGGTTTTCGGCTGAAGCTGGGGATGACTTTATTGAGGCACTTCAAAATGTCTATCAGGTATCAGATGTGCATGTCTCGCCTTTGTTTTAATTAAAGACTAGTGCATTAAAATTTTCTAACTAAATATCTTATTCGAACAGTCACCGACCATTTGCTACCTTTATTTGGAGGATCCTTTTCGGTTGGTGGTCACAGGATCGTTGTACAATAGCTCCCATGGAATGATTCATGGTCGTCCTCTCACTCCTGGTTTCGTGAGGGTCACACTAGATGTACCCGTAATCGGAGAAGAAGATTCACTCATGCCGAAACCAATAGATGATGCTGTCACAGTCGGAACAGTGATAGGGCACTTCATCGAATGGCCGAGCAACTTGGTCTCTCACACCAGAAAGGTAAAATATATGTTATTAAAGTTTATTATCTTATTTGTCGTTCTAAATAATGTTGCAAATTGATTGTAGGATCTGCCGACACCAAAACAGCCTAAACAGAAATCACCACAAAAGGCTAAAGAGAAATCAAGAGGTGTCGTAGACAGTCAGATGGAGAGACTGAGGGACTCCACTGTTGGTGCGCGCAGACTAGGTTATCCAATGACTGGAGACTTAGATCACGATGATTATGTACAATCTAGGGTGCACCGGATAGTATCGTCTAATGTTTTCGAGACCGTCACAGTTCCCATATATGCTCACTTTCATTAGAATACTTTCCAAGAATTCGTCGGTGAGGAACATGTGCGTGAAGTCGTGAATGACGAGTGGTTGAGTGCAACAACCATAGCCCTTTACCTCAGGTATGTGTTTACTAATTCTCAATATTCACTTTCTGTATAGTTTAATTTTCTTTTTAAATATTAATTAGCGTATATATGTTGGTTAAAGATATTTGAGTGAGGTATATCTCTCTAGAGATGCCCGAGCAAGTGGAATGTATTCCTTCATCTCCCCCCAAGTGTCTTGCATAATGGTTGATAGGGTACAGACCATGGATGGGATAGATAATCATATGCTGAATCAAACTGGGAGCGATCACCTCATTTTTTGGCCAGCAAATGTGGGGTGAGTGCAATAAACATTTCGTTAAAATTTGTAATCATGAATATTTGCAAATATATATGCTAAATTTGCAGTTAATTTTAATATTCATTGGGTGTTGGTCGCAACAAACATGAATACATTAAGTGTGTATTTTATGGACCCAACTCAGAATGGAGTGATTTCAAATCCCCCTGATCTCGTTTCATATATGAAAGCGTAAGTTCATTTTTAATATTCTATATAATGATTTGTTTTACTTTTACAATTATGCATATTTAATCTATTTTTATTTTTTTAATTATAATAATAATAGGGTGATGACGATGTATCGGAGTCGCCTTCTGAGTAAAGGTTCAAGATCCAATTTCAATAAAGTAGACTGGATTAACGTTAAGGTAAATTTAATTTAGTAAATTATCAAATTAATATAGAAAGAAATCATAATTGTAATACGTGATTATAATTGCTAATCAACAGGTTACGAGACAACGAAATAATGATCATTGTGGACATTTTATGTGTTGCTTTATTGAAGATATAATCTCCGCTTCTCTAACGGCGATTAATCCTAACAATGTAAGTCAATTTATCGATTTATTTAATATATTATTGATTGAATAAAAATTCATACTATATTGATTGATTCGTTGTTTGCAGTTTGTCTATGATCGTCCGCTCAAGTCTTACTCTAAGAAAAGACTGGAGAAATGGGAAAAAGATTGGAAGGGGTACTTATACAATCGATTCTTATATTCATATGATATTGAGTGAATGTTGTTTGAAGTTTTTGGTAGCATGTAATTAAATTATATATTTGTGATGATATATATATATATATATATATATATATATTTTTATGTTTTTGGTGTATTTGACGTATATATATTTTTATGATGTGTATGTTTATTTATTTCATGATGTATATGTTTATTTGTTTGATGTTTTGGTATTGGACGTATATATATTATAGTGTATGGTTATAAACCGCTGTCCAAGCCCACCCTTTTGGACAACGGTTTTTTAATAGTTGTCCAAGCTTGGACAGCTGCTACTTGGACAACTGTTATAACAGCTCTCTAAGGGCTATTTTAACAGTTGTTCAAGGCCAAATGTGTATTAGTGAATTCGATATGGTTTATTAATATTTATCTAAAAATTAATTTATTCTATATATTTTTTTCAAAGATTTTTGTCAATCTTCTAGATATGTTTTCCAATTTTTTTTTAAAATCCATTATAATCTTTTTCCATAGATATGTGGCAATTATCTGCTTTTATATATATATTAATTAATTATATTTTTCAAACTAAATCTTAACAATAAAAATAATTTCATATTAAATGATCATTGGTTATAATTTCTTTTAAAGAAATATAATTAACATCATAATTTGAAAATTCAAAATTTATATAGAATATTTCAAAACCGGCAGGCTAGCATGTTTCCTTTAAAAAAAAGAAGGAAATTATATACTGATATTCTTGAACCACTGGAATTTCGAAATTGGACCCGCTAAATTCATATACATCCCATTCTCCGATTAGGGTTTGGGTTGAAAGTTGGGAGCGATGAAATTGGGCGATGATCTTTACAAAGTATGGGAAATCAAAACGCTCAAGAGAAAGCCGAATGAGGAAGAGGCACGAAAGTTTCTACATAGAATTGCAAAGCAGGTTCAGCCAATCATGCGTAAACATAAATGGAGGGTCCAACAGCTTTCTGAATTCTGGTACAACATTTTATTGCTTTTTTATATAAACGACTGAATTAAAACAGCGTATGGTGGTTTTTATTTACTTTAGTTAAGGTGCTCTGTTTATTGTTATATCCTTTCCCTTTGAGTGTGTGTGGATTTCTAATTAATACTATGATAAGTATTGCAATTGTAATGGAGGATCAAATTCCTGAATACCTATTTTGTGATTGACTTAATTGCAATATATGGTTTTGTGAGTCAGTTAGGAGTTGTTATTGTAAAATTATGGTTGTTGAATTGAGTATGTTATATCATATATATGATGTGAATTTAATTATAAAAAGAGAATTTTGCAGTCGACGTTCTCACCTGGGGTGGAATGTTGGGGCTGGCATACAAGTAAACTTGAGGCTTAGGAATATAGACAGACACGAAGAATTTCTTCCTTTCGAAGAAGTTGTGGACACAAGGCTCCATGAGCTATGCCACAACCAGATTGCCCCTCACAATGCCACTTTCCACAACCTTCGGGATCAACTTTGAAAGGTAAAACATGCATATTTCTGTACAACAGTAAATTTTTTAATTTAATATTGCGAAGGAGGAGATAACTTGTCTCATTTCAACAATTTTATTTTTAATAAAAATTCTAAACTGCATCTACTCCATCCAATTAATCAATAAAGGCAACGGGCTTGTTTCCTTTTCTTGCAGTGTAACTTCTTCTTAACATCAACTGTAGCTTGTATTATAAAGAAATCTTATTACTTAAAATTCCTTATTGTAATTGACCATCTAATAATTCTCATTACGTTCCCAATTGAAGCATCTGAAATTGTTAATCTTTAATTTATTACTACATGTTTTCAGGAGTGTGAAGAGCTGATTAACAAAGGGATAAGCGGATCAGAAGAAGGATTCCGTTTTCCTAGAAGCCATTTGGGTGGAATCTCCTCGAAACCTCGTTCATCTCTACGCCAGGTGTCATTAGCTGCTGCACAAAACACGGCTAAGAGAATTGGTGGTGATACTTCGATTATGGCTGCACTTAGTCCCGCACAAGAAGATTTCACCTTAATTGACTTGACTGAAACTATGGCAGCTGAAACAAGATTTAAGGATAACATTTGGTGTGGATCAGAATTTTACGATCTAACTGGAGATCAAGAAGATGTTATACCAGTGAAATCTCGTAAAAGAAGTCCATCTGATAATGGAGAACAAGAATCCATCTTTATTGACTTGACTGAAACAAATCCTATTAAGAATCGTCGACGTAAAGATTATGGAGAAGCTTCAACTTCGTCATATGGCCCATGGCAATGTTCAGCATGCACTTTGTTAAATCCAGTGAGTATTCCCTTTAGCTTTACTCTTCTTCAAGGCAACACTTCTATGCACAGTTGCACCGTACAATTTAAGTGCATATTTAAATGGAAGTTTCGCATATACAATGTTCTATGTGTTATCTTTCTATTAAAACTAGTGACCTGTTTTCCTTATTATTACAGCCAATGGCTCCAGTATGCAGCCTTTGTGAAACCCAAAAGCCCAAAGATGTTAACTTGAAAACTGCAATCTGGTTGTGAAGGTGGATAAATGTGATGTATGTGGGTCTTGAAGATATTCTTATATGGTCCACCTGTTGCTCCTTCAGCACCCTATCTTGGATTTTAAGGTGATTACTAATCTTTTTGTAGTAATGCATTGGCTACCAATGTGCGTGTGACTCTTTTACAGTCTGGTCCTTAAAATACACTAGTTTGACCTCCGTAGATTGATGGAATTTAACTCTTTGCTGTGCTAAATTTAAGTACAAAACTTTTAAACGATTATATTTAGCACCTCCAAATAGTTGTTTCCATCGGTCAACTAACAGTTTGACCAAATGTGAGAGTAAAAAGTGTACTTCCAAGATCGAGTTTGGTAGTGATTGAAAAAGGAGGACCAAAACTGGAAAAAGTAAATTTAGGCATAAAAATGATATCCTCACACATTGTTGAGAAAGAAAAGGAGAAACCAGGACTGATATTTCGTATTATGTCTCTGATTACCAGATACAGAGATGTAGAGTACTAAAGCAGTTTTGCATATGCTTTTTGCTGTTAAGTTTCAACGTTATTGGAAATCAGTGGTGAGAAATTATTAACTTTATTCAAACAACATAGCACAATGGTAAATTATATAGCAAATTGTTCGCTCGAATTTTCAGGGGCACTTTTTGTCTTGAAACATAACATTTTTCAACATGAGTAGGTCTATTTATTTTATTTATTATTTTTTTTTTGTGGAGTGTTGAAACTCCACTTTGCATCTTTTGTCGATTGCTTCTGAGATTCAGAAAAATTATTATCTTTTGTATGGGTTGTAATGATCCATCCACCTGTATGTGATTTCAGTTTGGACGTATTACTTGTGTGCGCTTTTTATCTGATGAACTGTTTATGTTATATTGTCATTTTAATGAGATTTCCTTGTGCTCTATTTTGTTAATTTGTTCACAAGTGTTCAACTGATAACTATTTATGTAAATATATTCGTAATGCTAGAGACTGGTTTGATTTTCAACTAGGACATTAGCTTCCATTTTATTGGCTCTTGAGTGTTAAAATACTCTATGTCAATATTAAAATAAAATATGTCAGTATAAACATACAAATTTTTCTCTTATGTGGAGAACTATATTTATTATATATTTGACTCAATTACAAATATGCAACCATTTTGTACCTGCTAATAAGTTTTAAAAATAATTGTACCTATCAGTAATTTCCCTGAGTATTTTCTAGACCGAGTCCCATGATTTTTACCCTCTCGTGAAGGGAATTTTACCCTCTTGTGAAGGAAATTTTACCCTCTTGCAAAGTAGTTTTCACGTAAAAATTCTTGGTGTTATTGCATATTTTTTTTCTGCATATTTGGTCCATAGTCTATTGAGATATTTGTGGAAGTGATTGTTACTTTTGTGCATTCCGCTGCGTAGAGCAATTAACTCTGATATTGGGCACAACAGAAACTGCTGCCCTGCTGTTCTTCTGAAGAAACTTGTACACACAATCTATCACGAATCGAGCAAGCTTCCCACTCTCCTTATTCGCCCTAAGAATCGTCCGCCCCACAACGAACACATTCCCTTCCCCTGCCTCTCTCCTAATCTTCTCCTTTTCACACACATTATCACCCACCTCTCCCACTTTTCCCAAAACTAAATCAACAAAACTCATCCCCATTCATATCCTGAGAATCCTTATATCCAAACTGAACCAAACATCGATAAACCCCTTCACATCCCAATTTCCCCACAATCAGCTTTTCTTCAGACAGGACATTTTTAATAGGCAGAGTTCTGAGCGTCACAATAACAATGATTTCGCGGGCAGAGCTCGTGTGCCTAATGTAATGCCGTATTATGGGGGGAATGCCTTGTACCAGGTCCAGGGGTGAGTTGCACGGCGTTGGGGCTGGATAACAGGGCGTCGAGCTCTGTTACGCTCATTTTGTGGTCTGCTTCGTACGTGGCCTTCTTGCTCCTTTCGTACGTCCACGACAGCATAATGTCATGAAGAAGGCGGAGATGGCGAACGGGACCCACCCGCCTTGCAGGATTTTGTTCAGCAGTGACGTCATGAATAAGCCTTCGATTATTGTGTACGGTAAGAGAAATGTGAGGACTAGGAGGATGTTTGTCTTCCATATTACAAGCATTACTAGACTTCTTAACAATGTGGTTATTATCATCACCCATATCACCACCACACCTCTAGATTTAAGTAAATTACGATATCATTTAATCCGTGTATATTGTGATTTAGGAAAAAATACCGGAGTAACGACCAATTTAAGATTAATACCAAGAATCGTCCTATAACTTAGGTCATGTCCAATTTTAGTCCATTATTTTGTTATTTTTTCAATTTTGATATTTTTGGGGTCAAATTTAGATCTTTTGTTGTCCCCAATTGTAGCCCTGTATGTTCTACTATTTTCAGTTTTGGTCCAAAATGATCAAAATTGAAAAAGTAAAAATATACCGAACTAAAATTGAATACGACCTAAGTTACTGGTCGATTCTTGATATTAACTCCTCAATTTATGTTTCGGCTAATCATGCACAATTTTTGTTATTTGTTTATTTTATTTTTCATTTATTGGCCTAATTTTTTGAAAAAACATTTCACAATTCAAGATCAACCTGCCAGAAACACTAAATATATTAACATTTAGTTTAGAGTCGACCTTATGTGCACCAAGTGTACAGTACAAATAAACAACTAACGTTTTCTCTTAAATACGCACACCGGTGCGACTATTGTATATAAATTTTTATCTTCAAATAAACATTTTCGACAAATTTAAGCTTCTCTGAGATTTCGAAGCCTTACCATACGCGTTAGCTAGTTCAACGCCGCCTTTGAATCCAACGACGAGGCCAAGTGTGAGAATCATGAGAATGCAATTGATCTTCGGGGAGTAAACTTGGCCTTGATGCTTGGAAGACGTATAAATAATGTTAACGCGGGGAAAGGAACCGAGGGAGAGCGACTGTTTTATGATAGGTTGCGGAGATCATGGATTGGCTGTAAACAATAGCAGCAACGTGAAAATAACAAACATTGGCCAGTATACAGGATCTGGGAGAGAATGTAATATGCATCACTTATTTTTGCAGGGTTTTTTATCAGATAAGTTTTCTCACCAGCATATGTGATCACTAATGATGGATAAACCACAAAAGTGAATCCCAACTGCAAAATGAGAAAAAAAAAAAAGCATAAATCCTTGATAATTATAGATTTAGAAATGTATCAATAGAACATCATGACTCATTTTTTTTTCTTTTTAAATTTTGTCATTTCAAAGTAAATATGATAGTTTTGTTTTTCAAATTCAAATTGTTGGGAAATTTATTAAGTTTTGATAAAAGTTTCAAAACATATGTAATAGGACCAGACAGAATCTGTTAGCTGACTGACGTTTTATATTGAGAACTAGGCTGACCAGTTGAGAACTGATGTATAGAGCAACTGATGTATAAATTAGATTAGAACACACATTGAGGGGGAACTCAATGTGTATAGCTCTTATGAAGATCAGTTATAAAGATCACTTATGAAGATCAGAAGAGAAGAACTGAAGATCTGAAGATATCAAGACTGAAGACAGATAAAGCACATCAGATGAAGTCAGTAAGTTGAGCTAAGACAACTTACAACCAAAAACTTCAAATAGGGCAGATCAGTTCACCTGATCTGTTCAGTTCTAAGAAGTGTTCTGAAAGTTCATTATACTTTCAGAAAGGTCGATCAGACAACAAGCATAAAACCTATCAAGACTAGTTTGAATGGTACTTGCTAGCCTATGAGAGATCGACACGACTGTACGGAACTGATAAGACTCAGGGTTGGAGGCTCAATGTTCAACGGCTAGAAAGGACAAAGTTGCATGCTTTCGGCCATACCGCCTCTGAGAAGAATCATATCAACCCTGCAACCCTACCTTAAATAGACCGAAATTCAAATTGCTCTCCAACGGCTAGTTCGATTTAGTGCGTATAAATATGGGATCAAGCCTTCAGAGTAAGGTTACGGAAATTATTCACAAGCAAAAAGCTCTCAAGATTTCCGCAGGCAAGAAGAACACAAGCTCAAGATTATTTCTTAAGTGTTCATCCCTTAAGTTCTTAGCAGAATACTTATCCTCTAGCTCTTGGATACTTAGAAGATAGAATAGTATTCCAGTTGGACCAAAACAAATCTTACCCAAACACTGTTAAGTTAAGTTTGTTATAGCAAGATTTCTATCTAGGGTTTCTAGATTAGATTTCTGGGAAATACCTGTTGGTTGTACTGTGTTGGACTAACACAATAAACTAAGTCCAAGTTGGTTAAGTTGGTGCCCCTACTGATAGGGAAGAGTGGACGTAGGACAAGTTGTCCGAACCACTATAAATCTGTGTGTATCTATCTTGCTTTTCACATCTGCACACAACTTGTTATTTGCATGCATATTCTGTACCTAGATCAGATTAGCATCAAGCTGCTGATCTGATCAGTTTGACATTTTAGTCACCTGATCCGAACTATTGGTCAGAATCTCATTTGAGTAAAACTGGTTTTCTACACGGGTTAACTTATCTTCCGCACCATCAGTTAACTTGATAGACGCCGAACTGATCTGTCTACCATATCAATAAGTCGGATATCAGTCCAAACTGATTCACATCGCACTCTGATCAGACATACGTGCAAACACATCTGATCCACAAAAAAGTTTTTGAAGTCTATTCACCCTCCCCTCTAGACTTCAACCCTCACTGAAACCCGTTCGGGACCTACAAGTGGTATCAGAGCAGTGGTTCTTCCGACCACTGACTTTGAATATCATTGGTTCTTGAGGAAGAACCTTTGTGGTCACTTGAACTGGTCTTTGAAAACCTATTTAAAACTCATTTTCTTAAAAACAAAATCACCACAAGCATGAATAACACTTCAGGTATGCATCATAATCTACCCATGTTTTCTGTTGATGAGTATGCAGATTGGTCCATCGACATGAGAGATCATCTGGGAGTGATCAGCAACAGAATGATGAGATTCTTGAGATAGGACCGATTGTCATCTATCACTATAACCCAGCTGAAGATGAATGAGATCCTTCACAACCAGTTGGAGCAAGAATCAGAAAGAGTCCCTCACTGATGGACGCAGATGAGAGGAAATTGTCTAATATGGATACTGTTGCCAGACATCTCATCATGAAAACTATGGATGCTACTACAAGAGAGAAAGTGAAGTACCTGAAGACAGCTAAGGAAGTCTGGGATACGCTTGCTGAAATCTGCAGAGGAAATGAACAGATCAAGGACAATAGACTGCAAGCTGAGCCAGTTGTATTTGAGAAACTCAAGATGTTGCCAAATGAAACAGTTGATCAATTTGATGGAAGGATCACACGAGGAGTCAATCGACTTCATGATCTCGGACGAATTATGTCAAACAAGGATATCAATTACAAGATTCTCAGATCGCTAACTAAGAAATGGGATACGAAGGTGACTGTGATTAAGGACTGTCAAGATATTGCTACAATGAAACCAAATGATCTAATCTTTAGTTTGAAAGCTCATGAGTTCGACCTGATCGAGAGAGGACAAGGATCTGATGATGTCCCAGCTGGAACTACTCCCAATCCCAAATCTGTTGCATTTCAGGCAGCAAGTAGTAGTTCACGAATTGTGGAACCAGTTGGAAACATCATCAGTCAAGCTGAACAAATTACCTTACTGACAAGAAAGTTGGAAAGAACAAATGTTCAAATGGGCAAATACAGGAAGTTTTATGATGACTATCGAAGGAATAGAGGAAGAGATAGTCGTTCATCTGACAGATCGTAAGAGAGGTATCGTTCATCTGACAATCGAGATAACAGAAGAGAAGAAAGATAGGACGATCATTCTGAAGAAAGGAAGGATGATCGAAGAGATGACCGGAAAGAAAGTAGACGTGATGATCGATCAGATAGGAAATGTTCTGACTATCGACAGAATGGAAAGTCTCCTGACAGGAATTACAGAAGACACGATTCTCTAGGCAGAGGAAGCTCAGGGAATTCAAGAGTGTGCTATAACTGTCAGAAACCAGACAATTACAGTGCTGACTGTCCTGACCTGACCCCCAAAGAAAGAGAGGAGAAAAGAAACAGAAGAGAACAGAGATACAGGGACAGGAAAGCTATGGTTGTAGATACGTCTGGCATTGATGATTCCTACCTGCCCTCAGATGATTCTGGTTACTCATCTGTCGAAGATTTCTGTTTGATAACAACAACTGATGATGTCGATGATCTGAGCTTCTTATCTGATGACGACATCTGTCTCATGGCCAGAGAATCAGATCAAACAGAGGTACTTTCTAACTCTTCCGTGCCTCTTTCTTCCACACCACATGTGCCGAGCACATCTGCAGGAGAGGTTAACTTGCAGGTCTACAATGACCAATTGCTTGATGATCTTTCCAATGCAATAGATACTTATACATGAGTGGAAGTTGAGAACGATAACCTGAGAGCTGAGAACATCAGGCTTGTTAAAGAAATTGAGGCAAGTAGAGCAGCTGAACTAAAATCAGCTGAAAATGTTCAAAAGATGACCACAGAACTGGAGTTTCTGAAGGTCAGTTCTTCTGATCAGGGAAAGCTGGTTAAGGAACAGTTGGCTCTCAACCTACAACAAGCCAATGAACTTAAATCTCTTCAGGCTAAGTTTGATGATCTCTTCCGGATGCATGATAATCTGAAAGTTCTTGAGGACGGTCTACGTAAGAAAATAGAGGTTTTCACGAAATCTTCTAAAACTGTTCAAGACTTGAACAATTATTTTCGTACGCCGACTGTAAGAAGGGAATTGGGTATGAAATCCCTTCTGGATCCTCAAAAGTCCCATCTGGTTCACATCAGAAAAGTGTAACCAAACGAGTTTCTGACTAAGATACACGAAATACCAAATCTGTATCTGGTAAGGGAAAAGGACCAGCTGATCAGGCAAGGCAAGTGTCAGATCAGAAAGGGAACAAAAATGAACCCCAACTGATCAGACATCAGCCTAGGTATCATCAGATGAACCCAGTTCTTCTGAGGAGACCACAGCCCAATCATCAGAGTAGGTATCAGGCTAGACCATATCGAAAGGGACAGTCCCAGTTGATGCAGACTCAGTCCAAGCTGCCTAACAAGCAAAGCTAAGGGTAAACTGCTAAGACCAATTATGCCAGAAAGATATGAATATTTTAATGGTAGCAGTCGTACCTACCCTTACAATCAGAAACCTAGGGCTGCTGCACCTGAGCCCCACTGGATTAAAAGAAGACAAGTTTCAATGAAAAATCTCAAGTCTTCTGATTCGTCCAAAGCTCACACTAATAATCATACTGATCAGACTGCATATGAAGAAATGTATGATTATGTAGATGTTTATGGGAGACAGATCAAGCCTTCTGTTTTCAACAGAGGTGCCAGATATGTTTGGATCCCGAAAGGTACTTCTAACCCCCCAGGACCCGATTCTACTGGGGTACCTAAAGTTTTAATTGTTTGCAGAATCGCTTGGGACTGGTAAATAAGGGTGGAGAACAGGCAGCTATCTGGTACATAGATAGTGGATGCTCAAGACACATGATTGGAAGCCAGTTTCTCCTTAGCAACCATGTTGAAAGACCAGGCCTAAGAGTTCTCTTTGGTGATGATAACTTTGGTCATACCGGAGGAGTCGGAACCATAGTGAACGATGACGTACAGATCACAGGAGTTTCATATGTTGACGGAGTAAAGCACAACCTGTTATCTGTTTTACAATTCTGCGACAATGGATTTAGTGTTGAGTTCTCGACAGAAAAATGCACAGTCAGGAATCGAGCTACTCAACTGATCTTGCTGATTGGTTCAAGAAAATGAAACGATATACACTGTTGATTGGAACAGTTGTCCAAGAAATGCATGCCTGATTGTTAAGAGTTCTAAGAGCTCCAGCTGGCTCTGGCATAAGAGGATGAGCCATCTCAACTTTAAGACTCTTAACAAGATAGCAAGGATGTCTTTGGTAGAAGTGCTCCCGAATGAAGTTTTCTCTAAGGATCAGACATGTTCAGCATGTCAGAAGGGAAATCAAGTCAAGGCTTCATTCAAAGGGATACCTTCTTCTCCATCCATATGGATTTGTTTGGACCAGTTACACCTCTAAGTCTCAGTGGACGTAAATACACTCTGGTGGTCGTGGATGATTATTCCAAGTTCACCTGGGTTATATTCTTGTACAAGAAAAGTGAAACTACAACCAAACTACCCGAGCTGCTCAAGAAAATCCAGAATGAAAAGGGTCTCAGCATAGTAAAAATCAGATCAGATAAAGGTACTGAATTCCTTAACCAGTTTATATCTAATTTTTGCTCTGAGTTTGGTATACAACATGAGACATCAGCTGCAAGAACACCACAACAGAATGGCGTAGCAGAAAGAAGGAACAGAACACTCAAAGAAGTTGCACGCACTATGTTAGCTGAACATGCTACTCAAAGCCACTTCTGGGCAGAAGCAATCAATACTGCTTGTCACACACAGAACAGATGCTCTCTGACTAAGATTCACTTCAAAACACCCTATGAATTGTGGAAGGACAGAAAACCTCGTGTTTCTTACTTCCATGTTTTTGGGTGCAAGTGTTTCATACACAACAATGGGAAAAGTCAGTTGAAAACTTTTGATGCCAAAGCAGATAAGGGTATATTCTTAGGATATTCCTCAACCAGCAAGGCATTTAGGGTTTTCAACAGACGAACCCTAGTTGTGCAAGAAACACCTCATGTGGTCATTGATGAGTCATCATCTGATCAAGAGAAATCTGCCTCAGAACAGATAGTACCAGATGCACAGGTAGCACCAGATGCACAGAAAATGAATCAGCTAAGGCTCAAAGGATAGGAACTAAAATACATCACAGTATATGTTCCTAACTTTGAACTTGATGATTCACCAGGTCAGAAAGACCCTAAGGTACGCACAACTGTCGATGAAGAAGATGTTCCAGCTGAGACAGTCGCAACTGAACCTTCTAGTTCAGGGGGAACATCTGGTACTCAAATAGAAAATCAGCAAACTGAGATGATTCAAACATCTGCTGATATCTGTTCTGGTCAGATGAGTCCCATTCAAGTACCTTTCCTAACTTCTAGTGCAGAAAATGTAGCAGGTGATGAGGATGATGATCTTCCTGAAGATTCATCAACTCCAGAAGACACTTCTACTACAGCAGGTACATCTGCTTCAGAAGGTACATCTGCTCCAGAGATCGCAACAGCTACACCAAAATTATCTCTAAGGGATCATCCAACAAATCTGATAATTGGTGATCCAGCTGGCAGAGTTAAGACTAGAAATCAGATTGGTGAGAGTGCAATGTATTGCTGATATCTGTCTATGAAGGAACCTCTTACTGTTGAAGAAGCCTTATCTGATGCAAGTTGGATTTTGGCAATGCAAGAAGAATTAGAACAGTTTGAGAGGAATCAAGTTTGGGAACTTGTAGACAGACCAACTCACCAAGATGTGATTGGTACCAAGTGGGTATTCAAGAACAAGAAAGATGAGCACAATGTGATAACCAGAAATAAGGCAAGACTTTTTGCAAAGGGCTATTCACAATCAGAAGGGATTGATTATGATGAAACCTATGCACCAGTCGCTCGCCTAGAAGCCATTCGGCTGTTTCTGGCTTATGTTGCTCAACTGGGATTCGTAGTCTATCAGATGGATGTAAAGAATGCATTCTTAAATGGGGTACTAACGGAGGAAGTTTATGTTGAACAACCTCCTGGCTTAAAAATAAGCAACCAAGTGTACCGTTTAAGAAAAGCTCTTTATGGACTGAAACAAGCTCCTAGAGCTTGGTATGATACACTTTCTCAGTTCTTGGTAGAGAATAGATTTACTAAGGGCTTGATTGATAGGACCTTGTTTAGGATAGAAGATGGAGAAGACATTTTCATTGTTCAGATCTATGTGGACGACATTATATTTGGTTCTCCTAATCAGAAGCTCTGTGAGAAATTCAGCAAACTGATGCAAGGGAAATCTGAGATGTCCATGATGGGTCAGATGAGCTATTTTCTGGGTCTACAAGTCAAGCAAGCTCACACTGGGATCTTCATCTGTCAGGCAAAGTACTCAAGGAATTTGTTGACTAAGTATGGAGTTCAGAATTGTAAGGAAGTCAAAATTCCAACGTTAACTGCATTCAAGATGGATCCAGATGAAGGTGGTAAGAAGACTAATCAGAAAGAGTATAGGGCTTTGATTGGATCTTTACTATACCTGACTGCAAGTAGACCAGATATAACATTTGCAGTAGGTGTATGTGCCAGATTTCAGGCAAATTCCAAACAAAGCCACCTTGAAGCTGACTAAGGTTTAATTCTTAAGTATCGAAGGGTCTTTTTGTAAACTTAGGTTTATGGTATCTAGCAGATGATAATCTAGAGCTTAGTGGGTACTCTGATTCTGATTATGGTGGATGTAAGATAGATAGGAAATCCACATCAGGTACATGTCAGTTTCTGGGAAACAAACTTATCTCGTGGTTTTCTAAGAAGCAAACGTCTGTTGCCACATCTACTACTGAAGCAGAATATATGGCTGCAGGTAGCTGTTGCTCCAAACTACTTTGGCTTTGTCAGCAGCTGAGGGATTACAACATAACTGCTACCAATGTACCTATCTTCTGTGACAGTAATAGTGCAATTGCTATCACGCAGAACCCCATTCTGCATACAAGATGCAAGTACGTGGACATCAGACATCACTTCATAAGAGACCATGCGAGAAAAGGGAACATCGAATGGAAAAGATCCATCTTGATAAAAGAAAAATCGACATCTTAACCAAGCCTCTAGTTGAAGTCAGATTTAGAGAATTATGCAACGAGCTAGGTCTACTGGATTTAGGAGATGCAGCCCCAGAGTATTTTGGTGGTCTGATCTCAAACACCAGTTGGTTAAGAGACTGACCAGATAGAATCAGTTGAGTAAGGAACCTCAACTGATCAGAAAAATCAGTTAGGCACTGATTAGATAAAGGATATTAGATTAAGGGGGAACTAAGCAAAAATCGCATAATGAAATCAAATCAACACAACAATGGAATTAAGAGAGAATTTCATTGATAAAGACCCGGAGGTCGAAACTTTTCATTACAATAGACCCGGAGGTCGAAAGAAAAATCCTAAACCCTAAACCCTAAAACAGATGAGCCTTCTCACTTTAAATGAACACAAGTGTCATACATGTGGTGCAAAACATATAAGGGATTGAAAAAGGGCGACTTGGCTTGATCAAGTTCGCATATACAATACTAAATCCATATTACATGTCAGAAATTGCTCATCATTGTTAACCATGTCATCTCGATGATAAAGGCGACAAATCATCAATCAGGGTGGCAGTGAAGCTTAGCAATGGCCATTTGGTCATCTTCCGATGAAGATGAGATCAGAAACAAGGGAAGCATGGGGATGGACTGAGAACCGGAGGTCATTTGAGTAGAATAGAAGAAGCCTATTGGCGGAGGACTTGTCGGAATCAAGGACTCACCAGAATTTCTCATGTGCAAACTTGAGAACGAAAATTGATGAATGTTTGTCTAAACTCAGTTCTATTTATAGAGGATAAGCGGGGGTAGAAATGCAATTTTTAAAAATTTGAGACCCCTCCCAAAGAAATTGACACAAAGTGACAGACCATCATTGCGGGTATATCACATCACGCCGATTCAGGAAATTGAGGCGACCGTTCGACTCCCCGAGAATTAGGTTTTGGCGGGAGCACACTCCAAGACCCGGATAGGATCAGATTGGCTCAACAAAAATTTGATCAACAGATTGGACCAGATTGGTTCAACAGAAATCTGATCAGCTAAGTTGGACATTGTTGGGAAAACTTGCTAAGGTATAGGCTACACGGTAAGATCAACAAGTCAGAAGAGTTGGATCAGATACAACAGGTAAGATGGTCAGATGAAAATAGAACTTCATCTGATCAGAAGAGATCAATTGGGAAGTGATCAGAAAGGAAGGTCAGATGAAGGGGGATGTTCATCTGATCAGAAAAGATCAGTAGAGTACTGATTTGAGCAGAACAGACGGTGGGAAAATACTAAGGTTTAGAGGATATATTAGGTTCAACATTTTGGAAATCAGAAAAGAGGGACAAGAATCTACATTTGTGGTAATTGGCTGATTACAATATCAGTCAATCAGATACACTTTTCTATCTCTTTTATCTTTTCTTATCTAGTTTACTGTACTCAAGTACATATGACGCACGTCCTGCAAAGCATTAAATGCGGACGTGGGGAACATGTATTAAATGGTTTTTATTGCCTTGTTTAAAATCCAAAAGCTGCCGGATTAAAATCCTTAACCACACGATCTACTTTTAAAACTCACTGCTTAATCTTGACCATTCATCTCGATTAATCGATTGATTTACCGCATCATTTCTCGAAAAACCACTTTCCCTCCAAAATGCCTATATATAGAAGGAACCTCCTCTACAAAACTTTTCTTCGCCCTAAATTTTCTCTCAAAGCACTATTGCAAAAATCCTATTCGCTCCGGCAAAGCACGCTCTACAAACCCTTTAAAGTTTTTTTTACCAGAAAACCTCTTCAAATATTCATCTTGAACTTTTATGCTCACGGTGTGGTTGAAATAGGTATGTTTTTTGATGCAAAGCAAATCTTGAGAGACAATCATCTTGAAATTTCTCGAAAACTTGGAAATCACATCTCCAGGAGACGAATTCACATCAATGGTGGACGGAGAAGTAATTAGGGTTACAAATGCTGATCTGATAAGCATTTTTTCACTTCCACGTGGGAAAATTTCTCAAGCTCATTATCGGGAGGATAAGGATGACAAAATCCGATGGGAACTATTCCGGGATGCTGACAAGGGACAAACATCTGGTTTCACCAAACCAATGTTAAAAAGAAAGTATAGATTGCTCTTTGACGTTCTGTCAAAGACAATTCTAGGAATCTCCTTCCGTCGATGGATGGACGCTCAGGACGTGGAATTTGCATTGCCTTATTGCCATGGTTGTGAGAGCGTCAAATATAAACCGGCATGGGGCACTCAAAGTCGCATTACGGTGCAAGAACACCAGAAATTTGGGATGAATGAGCGCAGGGAAGTCTACCTGAAGAAGAGGATAGGGAACCTCAATAAAGTGGCAGTTATTCTGAGGAACAAGCTACCTCAGAAAGAATGGGACAGAGAAGGCATCAAGAGCTACAAGGCTCTCATGAACGATTCTGCCAAGATTTTCGGTCCGTCTGATTCAGATCCTCAGATCACCATCAAGAGGAAAAGAAAAGGTGCTGAGGAAGAAGGGACTGAGCTACCTGCTGTCCCGAGCAAGAAAAAGAAGACCAAGGCTGGCACATCCGGTATCAGCAGATCGAAGAAACACAGGCGATCTCCAATGAATATGTTCATAGAATCAGGAACAGAGGAGGAGGAAACTGATAGCGAGAAAAAGTCCTCCAAGAGCCGGACAGGCAGCAAGTCCACAGGCTCCCTAAAACAGGTCTCCATACCTGAGAAGGTAAATCCCATCTTTGAAAGCTCTCCCGATCATCCCACACGGAAGGAGATTTCGGGGCTGACCTGACACGTTCTCCTTCTCCCCAATCTCGGGCTCCATCTCCTACTCTCATGCATACAAGAGATCCCGACCAGCTTGTACCTATGGAGGAAGAACATATAGCAGAACCTGTTGCGGAACTAAAACAACGGGGAGGTGAGCAAAGCGGTGACGAAGGTCATGCAAAGATGATGCCGTTCGAACTCGAAAGACTCCACCGCCACCAGGTTAATCTCCAGTGGGAGGATCGGATCAATTTTCGCCACATGATCAGACTAAGGATAGCACGCGAACTAGTACAAACATATCCGAATCGTGTCGATCAACAACCAGATTGGATGAAGTTGTGGAAATCTTGGCCTGGAGAGATTTAAGGCTAAAAAACTTCAGAGATCTGTTCATGATTGTAGAACAGTTGGGTGGGGCTGATGAATTTGCTGATTTTGATTTCGACATGCGCAAGGCTGCTGCAGTAAGCTCACCAACTATTTTGTTATCTGAAGTTGAGGTAAAGAAATTGATTTATCACAAGCTGGGTAGAACAGTTGAGCAGGCTGAGGAAGACATTGAAATGCAGACGGAGGAGGCAGTTGTCGATGAAGGTGATGTTGGTGTTTCGGCACGTGACCAACCACCGGAGGCGAAGGTGTCCGCGGCAACTGTTGGAACATCTCAAGGTCCAACAGGTCAGGCCATGCTGACAATTCCTGCGACGCACATCACATCTGATCAACTTAAAGAGACCAGATCATGCTTCAAGGATTTGTTGCAGCAAGAAGTTGAAGGTGTCCTGGAAAATTCCATCAGTTCAACAATTGCAGATCATCGCCAGGCATCTGAGAAAGTTATGGAGGAGCAGAGACTGTTTATGTCTTCCTAGGTCGCTGAGCTAAAAGAAAATTTTGCTAAGGAAATGAAGCTGATTACTGAAAATTTCTCTAAGACTGTGGAAGAGAATCTGGCAAAGATTTCAAACCTGGAGGTTTCTCTGTTAGTGGCATTGGATAAACTGAAGCTGAATGAAGAAAAGCTTGATAAGCTAATTCTTACCTTTTCAACAGCCATAGAGTCTGCTAAATCTGAGCTGGTGAACAAAATCAGTGATCTATCTGTTCAAGCTCAAGGCCTATCTGCTGCAGATCTCAACAAAGCTCTACCCGTCAGTTTTAGATCCCTGACTTCCCATATCAATGCTCTTTTTGATCAAACCAAAAAGGGGGAAGGACATGTTGAGAAACCAACTGGCCTGATCAGAACAACCGAAGATCTTATTCAGACTATTGAGTCACATGATCAGAGGCTTCAAAGTCTAGATGAGATGGCAGTTGAAGTCCGTGCTAGGTAAGAAAGGGCCAAGATGAAGGGCAAAGGAACTAGACCGTCTCATTCTGCATCAAGCGCTTTCTACTCAAAGAATCACGAGGAGTGCATCTGCTGCACAGGTAGAAGCAGATAGACGACTGGCTACTAGACTGACTAAAGAAGAACTAACTGAGGAGGCCCGAATGAATGAGGAAGAAAGAAGGAAAGAAAGGTTGGCTGAAGCTGAAGGGTTAAAAAGAAGGTATTCTGCAAGGCTGAGAAAGGGTCATATCGGCAAAGATTTTGTTGAGCCGTTGATCCTGGCAGGGTAGAAGACATTATCAGAAATGATAGCAGAAAAGAAGTCAGATTGAAGACCTGGCATGGAATCAGGGCAGAATGGTTGATGGATGCCTTTGTGTTAGACATTGTGCCTTCAGAAGAGTCTCCAGATGAGGAATTCCTTAACTGGATGGAAAACAAACATCCTGACTTTCTGAAGGAGGTCCAGATAGATGCCGAGAGCATCAATGCTAAGATCACACATCCTCCATATGATGTGTTGGACTATCAGAGAAAGGCAGATGGATCCTTCGACAGATTGGCCTTTGAAAGAATCTATTAAAACCTGATTGGCAAAGCTGCCATCACTGATCCAGGCCAAGTTAACAGTGTCAAATGGAAGTTGTGCCTCAGAACCTGAGGGAGATGCCAGAAGGGTACATTCCGAAGGATTGAAGATCAGAAGACATAGGGATCAGTTTATGCCTTTGTTTTTCAAATGTACAATGTAATGCTTTATCTTAATGAAAAACAAGCTCCATTTCTGATCCTAAGACAATCTCTCACTGTCTTCTGATTATCTGTTCCTTACTGTTTTATACATATCAACTGATGGTTGGTTTCTCATATGTTTTGGTTTTATCAAAAAGGGGGGGAAATTGTTGGGAAATTTATTAAGTTTGATAAAAGTTTCAAAACAGATGTAATAGGACCAGTCAGAATCTGTTACCTGACTGATGTTTTATATTGAGAATTAGGCTGACCAGTTGAGAACTGATGTATAGAGCAACTGATGTATAAATTAGATTAGAACACACATTGAGGGGGAACTCAATGTGTATAGCTCTTAGTCTTGAAGATCAGTTATAAAGATCACTTATGAAGATCAGAAGAGAAGAACTGAAGATCTGAAGATATCAAGGCTGAAGACAGATAAAGCACATCAGAGGAAGTCAGTAAGTTGAGCTAAGACAACTTACAACCAAAGACTTCAAATAGGGCAGATCAGTTCACCTGATCTGTTCAGTTCAAAGAAGTGTTCTGAAAGTTCATTATACTTTCAGAAAGGTCGATCAGACAACAAGAATAAAACCTATCAAGACCAGTTTGAATGGTACTTGCTAGCCTATGAGAGATCGACACGACTGTACGGAACTGATAAGACTCAGGGTTGGAGGCTCAATGTTCAACGGCTAGAAAGGACAAAGTTGCATGCTTTCGGCCATACCGCCTCTGAGAAGAATCATATCAACCCTGAAAGCCTACCTTAAATAGACCGAAGTTCGAATTGCACTCCAACGGCTAGTTCGATTTCGTGCCTATAAATATGGAATCAAGCCTTCAGAGTAAGGTTACGGAAATTATTCACAAGCAAAAATCTCTCAAGATTTCTGCAAGAAGAACACAAGCTCAAGATTATTTCATAGTGTTCATCCCTTAAGTTCTTAGCAGAATACTTATCCTCTAGCTCTTGGCTACTTAGAAGATAGGATAGTATTCCAGTTGGACCAAAACAATTCTTGCCCAAACACTATTAGGTTAAGTTTGTTATAGCAAGATTTCTATCTAGGGTTTCTAGATTAGATTTCTGGGATTGGTTGAGTGTGAACTCGTTAAATATCTGTTGGTTGTACTGTGTTGGACTAACACAATAAACTAAGTCCAAGTTGGTTAAGTTGGTGCCCCTACTGATAGGGAAGAGTGGACGTAGGACAAGTTGTCTGAACCACTATAAATCTGTGTGTATCTATCTTGCTTTACACATCTGCACACAACTTGTTATTTGCATGCATATTCTGTACCTAGATCTGATTAGCATCAAGCTACTGATCTGATCAGTTTGACATTTTAGTCACCTGATCCGAACTGTTGGTCAGTATCTCATTTGAGTAAAACTGGCTTTCTACACGGGTTAACTTATCTTCCGCACCATCAGTTAAGTTGATAGACGCCGAACTGATCTGTCTACCAGATCAGTAAGTCGGATATCAGTCCAAACTGATTCACATCTCACTCTGATCAGACATACGTGCAAACACATCTGATCCACGAAAAAAAAATTGAAGTCTATTCACCCCTCCCCTCTAGACTTCAACCCTCACTGAAACCCGTTCGGGACCTACATCATACAAGACGATAATATTGCAAGAAACTACGTACGCCTTTAACTTTTTTTTTTAACCATCTTGCATAATAAGACTTTCATTGAGAAAATGTATTTTTCGTTATGCCATGCATTATTTTTCCTTTAACAAAAAAACCAGATTTGAGGGGGGGAATAAAACACAAATTGAGCCATGAACTGGAACAGTTTTAAAATAAAAACCTAACTTGAAATTTAATCTAAAATTTAGGCCTTGCTATACAAATCTTCCAAATTAAAGAAATCTAACAAATTAAATGTTGCATTGATTGTATATATCTAACCTGGATGGCCCTTTTATTGAAGTGGCCTAAATCTGCGAACATGGCCTCAGCACCTATCTCATATAGCCATACAAATTAATTACAACAATTAAGTTACAACCACCTAATGCAAATAATTTTTAATGGTACGGAATAATTGGAAATAGTTTTTATTCGCTTGGAAATAATGAAATTTATGTAACATACCTGTTATGCTCAAGAAAACAGCTCCAAGAAGATTCCAAGCAGTTTTGCCATTCCTCATAAAGAAGTTTAGAATATAGTGTGGCGATAGTGTGATGCGAACGAGGATTTTGAGAAAAGATATTGTCCCAGTTTTGATTCTTGCAAGATCCAAGATTCGGCAAAATCCACAATATTTGGCAATATATGCAAGATCCACAGAATTGTCCTAGTTTTATTATTCAATTGTCTATATTCATTTTTTATCCTTTAATTTCGTATTTATCAAGTTGTTAGATATATTTGCTAGATTTGGTCCTTTTTAGACGGTTAAGTCCTTTTCTTTTCTTTTTTTATTTAAACAGAACTATGTACGTTTTTTTCATCTTATCGAATTAATCAAATAACTTTTTTGTTGACAACTTTGTCAAAAACCAATCGTTCTCCTCCTGGCCTGAGCCAGGGGCGTCGATTTTATCGTGTTTTATATTCGTTCTCCTGCTAGCTTGCTCTAGGGCGACGAATTTATATTGTTTTCAAATCGCGGTTCTCATCAAATTGGTGCTTTCATTGAGAGTATCTGAGAATCGTGATCGTAAATTGTTACTATGTCAAGAACTGACAAGGAACGAATTGAATTCATTGGAGACCAGTGTGGCGGACATTAAAATCAGTATGGCCAACATTGACATGAAGCCTGATGCGGTAATCGCGAGGGTAGAGAAGATGAAGCGCAAACTGCTTCGCCGGGGATTTGTTTCTGATTCTTCGTCAGAAAAATCCCAGCACCGGTCTTCATCCTTACCGGAGAAGACAGCCTCACGACGTCACCGCCACATAACCACCGAGCGTCTCCAGTTCGCCGCCTCACCATCACGACTCACCACCATCCAACCTGTTCCATCACTGAGTCAGCCCCAAATCTCCAAACCGACGACGTCAATTCGTCATGTTTCCCATCCTGTACCACAACCAATTCACGATCCGCCACCGCCTGTCACACCTCCGCATTCAGATCACACCGACACTGCCGTCTGCGTTCAACCATCGACGCACTCACCCCCGCGCCTGTTCACCAGCCCTCGCCGAGCGATTGGCCGCTGCACCAGAGCGCCAACCACCGCCCATATCCCAGAGCACCTACGGCGACTCCGGTTTGCCGCATTCGTCTTTCGCCGCCACGAGATCGAAGACCGCTGTTCTGCTTTCCAACGGCGTGGCCCATCATGAAGAAGATGCCTGGGATCGTCATGCCCTAATTCGAGGACTTCTGCTTCACAGTAAGGACGGGAGGAGTTTTGATATTGGGCCAGAGATCAATTCTCATGTTGGCCTAGCAAGTATATTGGGCAATTTGATGACAATAAGTCTTTTCGTGGGATTTATAAGAATGGAACAAGTATTGAAGCTTTTGGACCAATTTATTTCGAGGAAGATTATGGGCCACATGATTTATTTGGTCAAGTTCAGCCATTTAAATATAATGAGCCTTTTCGTGAGAAATATTTTGTAGATGTTGAGGATAATGAGCAAATTTTCTCAGATGGGTCTAAGGATTCTTTTGGGAATTTCGAGTACGATGGACCACCTGTATATGATGAATAGCCCCCCGAAATTGATTTTGTGCCTTCTATTTTGGATGTGGAGCCCGAAGACGATCCTTGCCAATTATTAGATAAGGAAGATGATTACGAGGCAAATTTCTGGAGTTTTACTATGGCATATGACGAACCACATCTCGATGATGATAAAGCTTTTCGCTCCCATAATAATTTTTTTTTTTTTTTATAATTAATGATAGTTATTTGGTTGGCAGTACTATGAAACATCGATCCTATCGCCTTAAGGTCTTTGGCCACATCCGAACGGCTGATAATTTTGAGCTTAATCATTTGGTGGAAGTCCTTGAGGACAAGGATGATCTTGAAGGGGACCTGCGAACGAGGATTTTGAGAAAAGATGTTGTCCCAGTTTTGATTCTTGCAAGATCCAAGATTCGGCAAAATCCACAATATTTGGCAAGATATGCAAGATCCATAGAATTGTCCTAGTTTTATTGTTTAATTGTCTAGATTCATTTTTTATCCTTTAATTTCGTATTTATCGAGTTGATTTGGTCCTTTTTAGATTAGGTTAAGTCCTTTTCCCTTTTTTTCTATTTGAACAGAACTATGTACGTTTTTTTCATCTTATCGAATTAATCAAATAACTCTTTTGTTGACAACTTTGTCAAAAACCAATCGTTCTCCTATTGGCCTGCGCCAAGGCGTCGATTTTATCGTGTTTTCTATTCGTTCTCCTGCTAGCCTGCACTAGAGCGACGAATTTATCTTGTTCCCAAATCGCGGATGAGAACCGCGATTTGGTAACACGATTCGTCGCCCTAGCGCAGGCTAACAGGAGAAAGAATATAAAATCGACGCCCAGGCTCAGGCCAGCAGGAGAACGATTGGTTTTTGACAAAGTTGCCAAAGAAAAGTTAATTTTATTCATTCATTGATTCAAATCTGAAAAAACGTACAACATGTTTAAATAGAAAAAAGGGACTAAATCTAATCTAAAAAGGACTAAATCTCGCAAATAAAGGGTAAAATACGAAATCTAAAAGAATCTAAATCCAGAAAATAAAGGGTAAAATACGAAATCTAATCTAATAAGCTGCAAATCTTGAGATTCTTGTCAATCTTGTAGAGATTCTCGTCAATCTTGAATAGTCTTGCCAATCTTAATTAATCTTGCAAAAATAGGACAATATATTTGATAAATCAGGGACAAAATCTCGCAAGTAGTAAATTTGGGACAAAAATCTTGCAAGTAGTAGTTCGCGAAGCTGGGACAAAAACCCTCATTCGCACCATTCCCGTCCCCTTCAAGATCGTCCTTGTCCTCAAGCACCAATTATGGGAATGTTCTCTTATCGAGCCTAAATGCTCCCTTTCATCTAGTAAATCGTTTGGTTGCCACCAAATAATTGAGCTCAAAATTATCATTTGTTAGGATGTGGCCAAAAACCTCAAAGCGATAGAGGAGATTTTTCATAATCGCCAACAAAATAACTATCATTAATTATTAAAAAATAATAATTATTCTGGGAATCAAAACCTTTTTCTTCATCGAAGTAGGACTTGGCAGACGTCATATCAAGACCCGAAAAATTAGCATCGTCACCATGTTCCATATCAACAATTTTGTACGGATTGTCTTCAAACTTGACATAAAAAATAGGAGGTACAAAATCATTTACGGGTTCCTCATCATAAATAGGTGGTCTATCGTACTCGAAATTCCCAAAAAAATCCTTAGACCCGTTTGAGAAAATTGGCTCTATATCCTCAACATCTACAAAATATTTCTCACGAAAAGGCTCATTATATTTAAATGGTTGAACTTGACCAAATAAATCATGTGGCCCATAATCTTCCTCGAAATAAATTGGCCCAAAAGCTTCAATACTTGTTCCATTCTTAATAATCTCCCGAAAAGACTCATTTGTCATGAAATTGCCCAATATACTTGCTAGGCCCACGAGACTAAACATAAGAATTGATCTCTGGCCCAATATCAAAACTCCTTCTGTCCTTACTGTGAAGCAGAAGTCCTTGAATTAGGGCATGACGATCCCAGACATCTTCTCCATGATGGGCCACGCCGCTGGAAATCAGAACGACGGTCATCAATCTCGTGGCGGCGGAAGACGAACGCGGCAGACCGGAGTTGCCGTAGGTGCTCTGGGATATGGGCGGTGGTTGGCGATCTGGTGCAGCGGCAATTCGCTCGGCGAGCGGCTGGTGAATAGGTGCGGAGGGTGAGTGCGTCGATGTTTGAACGCAGAGGACAGTGTCGGTGTAATCTAAATGCGGAGATGTGACAGGCGGTGGCGGATCGTGAATTGGTTGTGGTACAGGATGGGAAACATGACGAATTGAGGTCGTCGGTTTGGAGATTTGGGGCTGACTCAGCGATGGAACAGGTTGGATGGTGGTGAGGCGGTGAACTGGAGGCACTCGGTGGTTATGTGACGGTGACGTCGTGAGGCTGTCTTCTCCGGTGAGGATGAAGACCGGTGTTGGGATTTTTTTGACAAAGAATCAGAAACAAATCCCCGGCGAAGCAGTTTGCGCTTCATCTTCTCTACCCTCGCGATATCCGCATCAAGCTTCACGTCAATGTTGGCCATACTGATTTTGATGTCCGCCACACTGGTCTCCAACGATTCAATTCGTTCCTCGTCGGTTCTTGACATGGTAGCAATTTACGATCGCGATTCTCGGATACTCTCAATGAAATATTGATAATAAATAATGAATGGTTCGCAACATATAAATAGATAAAAAAAAAGGACTAATAATATACCCAAAAGGACCTAATCTAGAAGATATATCTAAATCAAAGTAAATAACCAAAAATATAAGAAAAAACAATAAAACTAAGTCAATCTTTCATATCTTGCATAATCTTGACGAATTTGGGACAATATCTTTGATTCTTGCCATTCTTGCTTATTGCCCACTTCCTGCCATCTTGCCGCCTTCTCATTGGGCCTGGCCTCCCAGCCCCAACTCTTGGGCCGTACTTATCTTGGCCCGTCTTGCCCGATTGTACGCGTTCTTTAGTTCTCGTCCTTCATTCGCATCATTCCCATCCCCTTCAAGATTGGCCTTGTCCTCAAGGCCAATGTCAGGAAAACGATCCCTCATTACATCAAGATTCTCCCAAGTAGCCTCTTCAGAAATAATATACCCCAAGTATATACTCAACCGATTCTTTCCCAAAATCACATTTAGAAGGTTTATATAAAATGGATGAGAACGTAAAATAGAAAGTACCTTCCTCAATTGGTTCAAGTGGTCGAAATTTCTCTTAGGAGCTAGCCCTTGAGGTTCTTCCAAAACCACTCTATATTCCTGCAATATTTCTGTTATCTCAGTGGGCAGAGACTCCATCTCTTTGCATCTCCTTTTTCCACATCTTCTATTCGCACGGCATAACACTGGCCGCCCTTCTTCCTCATCCGCTCAATACTTTTTAAGCCCACTTCGAGGGTGCGCTCGCCGAATCCTGAAATCAGCTTAACGATCCCGTCTCCCCACTTGAACTCCATCGTGCCTTTCCCATAGTCTGAAATGACTTGACCTAACCCTTCTAACCACTGAATTCCAAGCACTATATCGGTCCTACAAGTGGTAAAGCATATAGGTCCGCCGTTATCTTCACCCCCTGTACCTTGATCGACACCTCTTTGTAAACGACGTCGCACTGCAAGCCTTCACCGCTGGCCACTCTTACCTTGAATGCTTCGACGTGTGTTGCCCTGAGATTTAATTTACTTGCCAACGTCTGATTAATAAAATTGTGAGAGGATCCATTGTCTACGAAAACAATGACCTGACGATCCTTAATCCAAGCAACTAACTTCATCGTTCTGGGCCTATGCACGCCTGTTATCGCATGTACTGAAATCTCCACGTTATCGATCTCGACTTCTTCCTCGTGGTTATCACTTTCTGTCCCTGTTTCTACGGGCTCAATGAGGAATGTCTGCGTTGTTTTACACTTATGTCCAGGCATAAATTTCTCGTCGCAATTAAAACACAATCCTTTTTCACGCCTTTTCTGCATCTCATCCCTAGACAACCTCTTAACCCCTGGTGTATTGGGCTTGGGGGCTCTTCTCGTAACTACGGTCGAATTGCTTCCCCCACCTTGATAAGTTCCTTTTCGTTGAGAATCGCGATCGCAAAACACAAATAATACGCAAAATTGTACAGCTCCACTTGGACAACCCTTTTTAAACGAGCGGTTAAGAACCGCTGTGCAAGTCACTTAGAGAGCGGTTTAGAACCGCTGTCCAAGGTAAAGATAGGACAGCGATTCATAACCGCTCTCCAATCCCCGAAACCCTTATACCCAACTGCGTCTTCAGCCTAATTTCCTCATTTTTTCACAGACGCGTCCAGCCTCCTCCTCTATTTCTCTCCTCCTAAATCGCGCCCCTCCACCTCGTCTCGTGCCGCCCTCCTCCTCCATTTCTCATGCCATTGCCGCCGCCCTCCTCCTCCATTTTCTCTCCTCCTCCCCCTCCCTTCGCCGCCCGCGTCCTCCTCCTCCTAATTCTTTTATATATATATATATATATTAGTATATATATATATATATATATATATGTATATATATATATATATATTCCTATATATATGTTAGGATTAATTGTTGTTATTGTTAGAATAATTGGCTTGCCTAGGTTTTAATTGTTTTAGTGTTTAATAAATATATATATGGTTTTAATTATGTATATATATCTATATTAATATATATATATATATGTTAGGATTAATTGTATTTTATTGTTAGAATAATTGATGCAAGTATTGGCTTGGATTTTAATTTGTTGATATTTTATATGTTAGGATTAATTGTTGCTTGACTTGGTTTAGCTAATTTGTGATATTTTATGCTAATTTAGAGATGAATTTCATGATGCACTCCAAGTTTTTGATCAAATGCATGTGTGTAAGATTTAAACATAAATTAAGATTGGGATATATTTTTTAATTTGTTGGTGATTTTTTATGCTAATTTAGAGATGAATTTCATGATGCACTTCAAGTGTTTGATCAAATGCATGTGTGTAGGATTTAAGCATAAATTAGGATTGAGATATATTTTTGAGTTGGTTGGTGATTTTTTATGCTAATTTAGAGATTAATTTCATGATGCACTCCAAGTGTTTGATCAAATGCATGTGTGTAGGATTTAAGCATAAATTAGGATTGAGATATATTTTTGAGTTGGTTGGTGATTTTTTATGTTAATTTAGAGATGTATTTCATGATGCACTCCAAGTGTTTGATCAAATGCATGTGTGTTGGATTTAGACATAAATTAGGATTGGTATATATTTTTGAGTTGGGATACAAATAGGGAATAGGTAATATAAGTAAAAAAGTAGGTTTCATTAGCAACAAATTATGTTAGGTTTTATATGCATAAATTTACTTATATTGGGGTGTTGCAATCATATTGTCTTTTCTAGTTCTATATGGATCGAAAGTGGGTTCGAGCAAATCGATTATCAGAGGAGTATAAGAATGGGGTTTGAGTGATTGTTGTTTGAAGTTTTAAGTAGCATTTAATTAAATTATATATTTGTGATGATATATATATTTCATGTTTGTGGTGTATTGGACGTATATATATGTTTATGATGTGTATGTTTATTTATTTCATGATGTGTATGTTTATTTATTTTATGTTTTGGTATTGGACGTATATATATTATAGTGGTATAAGTTTTGGTTTATGGTTTTATTATAGGATTTTTGGTTTATGGTTTATGGTATTGGACGTATATATAAGTTTTGGTTAATAGTTTCATTGTAGGTTTTTTAAAATATAAATTAATTATTAAAAAATATATATATATTAGACAGCGGTTTATAACCGCTGTCTATCTTAATAATAAATAAAATTATTAAAAAAAATAGGTTAGATAGCGGTTGATAACTGCTGTCCAATCTTAACAATTGGACAATGTTTTATAAACCGCTGTCCGAGGCAACTGTTTGCAATGCGGTTATAAACCGCTGTCTAAGCCCTCCAAGGCACTACTTGGACAACTGTTATAACCGCTCTCTAAGGGCTATTTTAACAGTTGTCCAAAGCCAAATGTGTATTAGTGAAAGAACGAAAATAATTGTTGCCCCAACTCAAGTTTTTACAAAGTTGCCAAGAGGTTTTTTATTATTTTTCTGCCTTAAAACAAAGAAAAAACGTCCACATACTTATAGGACACAAAACAGGATCAAATCTGCTCCAAAAAGGACCAAATCTCACCCTAAATCTAGAAGTAATATACTTGTACGAAAATTAAAGGATAAAAATAAAATCTAGCCTATTAAATAAATAAAAACAGTAAAGATATGATAATCTTGATCTTCGATGTGAATCTTTCCAAATCTTGGAATATATATTGAAAATTCTTGGCCACTAATTTTAGTTGCAAGAGTATGACAATTCCTTGCCACATAATCTTGCACGTATTATTGGGTCCAAAAATCCTCGTTCGCATCATAGTGCTTTGAGAGTGGAAGGATGATATTTGATAATATTGTAAACACCAATTGAAGCATTGGTAGCAAACCAAATCAACATTATTGGAGAGAATGAGAAGCTAACTTTGGTTGTTCCACATCGTTGGAAGGCGAAAACGGCTACCAGAAGAACAACTGAGATCCAAACTACATGCTCTGAAATATATTTATATATATAATAAGGAAACACTCTTTAATAAATAATTAAATACATCCAAACATGCATTCATTCATATATATATAGAGAGAGTAATGATATAGAACCCACTATCTTATTTTTTATGAAATCAGATTAATGACGTGTCATGCCAGCTCATCATCCACATAATTAATTCTACTTAAATAAATTTTAGAATGATTTATAATAAACTATTCCCTAAACCATGAACCATAAACTCTAAATCATGAAGCATTCGGGTCGGGTGAACCATGAACCACTCGGATCGGGTTCAGTTCTGACCAAGTTGGGTCCGGGCCGGGTAATTTTTTTATTTTTTTTTCTGTTCAGTTTTATTTTTTCAGTTCAATTCAATTTTTCTTTTTACCCGGCCCGGACCCAAACCCGGCCCGAGTGGTTCATGGTTCACCCGATCCGAATGGTTCATAATTTAAGGTTTAAGGTTCATGGTTTAGGGTATAGTGTATTATAAAACATCCTATAATTTATTTGAGTATAATTAATTATGTGGATGTTGAGTTGGCATAACACCTCATTAATCTGGTTCCATAAAAAATCAGATAGTTGGTTCTATATCACTACTCTATATATATATGGAGACCACGAGTGGTCACCTTATGGAGCCCAAATGCTTAGTTGGCAATCCACATCACAAATTTTAAATTATTGGTGTATTTATTAATTATGTTATGTTAATATAACAAATTAAGATCCCCCAAATCTCTCAAATAATTCTAACATATCTATATTTATCGATTTCTTTAACTAATATTTTCTCTTTCCCAATAACAAATTTTCACACGGTTGATTCTATTTCCCAATAATAATTAATTTTCTGCTGTTAATTTTTCTAACCCCTTTTCTGCAATTTATAAAGAATTTAATTATTTTTTAGCATTACTTTTATCTAGTTATATATCATGATTTTTCAACATGTTTCATGTTTTGAACAAAAGTTCGTCCTCTTTTTTTTTCCTAACTTATATGTAAATCTTCTTAAAAATTTCAAATCTAGACACTAGAATAATTAAGGGTGCAATTTCTTCTCTTATAATTTGGTGTTGATTTGTGCCCAAACACACAAAAAATAGTGGTTCTACTTAGAAAAATGAGTGACACTTGTGTGCATCATTTGCACAAGATGCAATTGGTGTAATTGGATTTAATTTTAATTTGGATGAACCATCTACACCCTAAACACTAAATAATGAACCATAAATCATGACCTATTCGGGCCGGATGAACCATGAACCACTCGGCCCGGGGTCGGGTCGGGCCAAAAAAAAACGAATTGGTAAAAAAAAAGAAAAACTTAATTAATATCCAATTGCACTGAATCTAAATTGGTGCATATGAGAATTTAATGTATATATTTTGCATGTAATTAAGAATGATGGCAGCTGGATGGCTATATCTACTTGTTTCTTTACTTTACTTGTTCTAATCAACATGCAAGTACATGCTACCGTTAATGTCTACATTATTATTCTCAATAGCATCTACATTATATATTATTAAATTGTGAAATATTAGACGACATCGTTTCAGATCCATGTTTTAATTTACACTATGCCATTAGTATTTTTTTAAAGAAAAATAGACATGACTTTTGAAATTGGAAAAAAGAAAAGTAAAACAATTGAGATGCATGACAGTATTTAAGTGATTATTTTATGGCAAGATCTTGTTTATATGCCCCAAGTGCACGATGCACGGAAGACCCACTTTTATTTCTTTAAGTATATTGAATATTAAACAAATTGTTTGTCCAAAAAAATATATTTAACAATTGCAATTAAAATAATAAAAAAATTATTAATTATATTCTCCACAAATAAAATTAGAAATAGATAAAAGTAATGTGTAAAGTGGAATTGAAAACTTAATTTTTATTTTAAAAAAAAGTAATCGATACTACTTGAATTAATAATTCTAGTTTCTATATTGGTGAAAATTTATTTTACGTATAAATTGGAAAAATAAAATAAAAAATGAGGACTCAAATTTTGTTCATAGCTTGAAACGTGTCGAAAAACCATGATATATAGCTAGATGAAAGCAAAACTAAAAAAATAAATAAATTCTTTATTTGGAGAAGATGGAATTGGGAAATAGAATCAACCGTGTGAAAATTTGTTATTGGGAGAGAAAGATTTGGTTAAATTGATAAATATAGATATGTTAGAATTATTTGAAAATTTTGGGGAATCTTAATTTGTTATATTAATATAACATAATTTATAAATACACCAATAATTTAAAATTGGTGATGTGGATTGCCAACTAAGCATTTGGGCTCCATAAGATGATATATATATATATATATATATATATATATATATATATATATATATATATATATATATATGTGTGTGTGTGTGAGATATCTCCGCGACAACCCTTGTGTTATTTTGGAGGAGCGAGACTGAATTCCTTGAATGGTTGAAAGAACTGCACATACATATAATGTGATAAACTTAAGAAACTCCAATTTATGAGTTTTGGAAATATTTAATTATAACCATCACTCGTGATTTTTCTTTTTATTTTTTATCTTGAAAATGGTTTCAGAGCCCAAGCGATAGAACGCAAAATAGTTCAAAAGCTTTTCACCATTTTTAAAATGGTCCAAAAAAGTTTGATGTACGAAATTTGTCCCAATTTTATGCGAATTGTATAATTTGTCTCAAATTTGACGGAATTGACCAAACAATGTTGTTTTTTATCATGTGTCTTACATGTGAGCATTCAATTTGGAGATTTCTGAATGAAATGCACGATGTCGTTTCATCAATTCCGGCGAATTTGGGACGAAAATTGTACAATTCGCGTAAAATAGGGACAAATTCCGTACATCAAACTTTTTTGGAACTATTTTTAAAAATGTGAAAAGTTATGGGACAATTTTGAATTCTATCCCTCGAGGAAAGTAAAAAGTTATGGGACAATTTTGAACATATTTAAAATAAAATGTACTATTACAATTGAAAACATAGGGGTACATAATTAAGAGGATATGTAGTCAAATGAACTATGAAGAACAATTTTAGCCTTTTAGCTGATTTGATCAAATAATATGAGTGTATTTTAGAAATTTGCAAATAGTAAATTAACCAACACTCAAGGATATTTTTTAAATTTATTAACAATTAATTGAGACTTAAAGGGGTAAAGTCATATACCACAAGTAGCGGGAGTAAGTGCACCATCCCCTATAACCATGCAAGTCCCTATCAAAACAATCACACTAAGAAAGTTCTGAGCAAAACAACTCCTCTAAACAAATTTTCTTGCCCTCATTGACAAAGACCCTTCTTCACTATAATAAGGCGTCGTCGAATTCGATTCTAACCTTTTTTTCGCCATGGTGAATTTACTCTCAATATTTACGTGCCGATAAATGTACGAATAGAGAGCAAATGTTCCATCTTCGCCATGATCGTCCGCGTTGAGCACGATGAACACGTATTTGATCAACACTAGAGATGTTAGTGTCCATATGATGAGGCTTAGGGTTCCTAAAAGATCTTGCTCCGAGAGGTTGGTGAGACGAGTCGATGAGAATGTGTTGACCAGAGAAGTTGCCAAGTCGTCGTTGACTATGCCGAGAGACTCGGTAAGCCAACATTAGGGTTTCCATGGTTGAATATACATTGCAAAAGAGAATAGCTAATTAAAAAAGTGTGACTTCAAAAGCATTTAAAATGCATTACTTAAAAATGGGTAAATTGCAATACTAGTTCCACATGATTTGTTTCGAAAATATATTTGATACCATGTTCGAGAATGGCCCTCATTTTTATGATTTTGATCCTAACAAGAATACCAAAATTCTTATGGATCAAAATTGGTAAAAAAAGGACCAATTTCGTAAAACTAAATTGTGTAAGATCTATAACAAGTACCACATGGAACCTAATTTGTGTAAGATCTTGGATAGACCTCCTTTTTATAACATAAAACTACAGATACACGTAGATATTAATTGCATGGATCGAGTTCCTTTGGCTTGTTCATCTGCTGAAATGTATAATATCTTACATTTCCATTTTCAACTTCAGTTAGTTGGTTAGAGATTTAAATGGACAGAAATTATGTACTACTTTACTGAAACTGAAGTTAATTAATGGAACTTGAACAACCAAAAATTTTAATGAAAATCACACTACGGCATTCTGATATATTGGAGGTCAAAAAGGCAGAGGCCAACCACCATATGCCTAGGTGAGAATCTAAATTGTGAGAGAAAAGAGCATCAACCTTGCATATATAAAAATCCGTTGGTAAAAGACCATTCAATTCATACACCATTCATCTACCAAAACAACACAATTCAAGTCACTAATACTTTTCCCACCAATACAACCAAGCATAAATGAGTTACATGTCTCGAACACAATTTAAAATCAAAGTCAGAACATAATCTGACATATAACATCTAACTGATCCTCACCAAAATCCTCAAACAAAATATTACCAATTGTCTCGCATGCCCATCTGCAGACCTGGAACCCCTGTATGGACACACATTCATGTGCCGGGTCCACAAACCTCAAACCTTCGATTAGCGGAGGCTTGCTTATGCTTACGGTTGAATTCTTCGCTACATGATATCATCTTCTCCATACAACATTAGAAATATAGCCTGACTTCTTCTTCAATTTTCTCAAAATCACATGTGAAACGAGTATAACCCTTACCAGCTTGGGTGTCATAACATTTTCTGATCACCGTCTGAATACTACAATCGCACCATACATGTTTCTACACATAAAAAAATAGTAAAAAATTAGTTAATTACATTTGCAATGTATAATGAATACTACAATAATCAGCATTTTGCATCTTACTTGAAAGTTCACCTAATTCTGCAGATTAAGTTTGTGGAAAAATGCCTCACCGGAAGTTGGCAGCTTTAAGGTTACACCTGCTCTTAATCCCGAGTTCCCTGCCCAAAAAATGCTCAGATAGTTACACCTTCTCTGAATTTACAGAACAAATGAAGATTCTTTTTTTTTTTTTTTTTTTTTTATGTAGGAGTTTCGGTACTAGATCACAAGAGGCTAGGGTTTATTTGCATCCGCATAATTAATGGATACACCCATCAACTTTATATATGAAATCTCTGATATTCCCTTCATCAGTTTAAACCTAATTAATTCACATTGAATGACAGATTCATACACCCACAATGAAGTGGAAAAATACAGGCCTGGAGCAAACCTCACTCTAATATGCAACATCTCTAGTACCTGAAATATAGGCCAAAATTTAAATAAGTACATAAGAGCATTCCCATTGTCGAATTTGAAATATTTATCTTAGAACTTCAGTATGCAGAAACTAAATCCAATTTCAATACGATAATAAGAATCCTACAGAATGAAACCAATGGAACGGGAACCTCATCCTCATAACAGATCAAACTCAAGCATTGCTGATTTCTAAGGAATTTAAACGCTATGGAGAAAGCTTTGCAGGATTTAAGTTTCAATACCCTCAATCTAGCAAATCCAATAAAATGCAGTTAAGCAACAAATATAAGAGTAAGTTGAAGACAATAAAATAAACAACAACACGAAAGCAAAAAAACAGAAGTCACTACACAAAAGTCCCCAACTCTTGTCCTGCCCAAAACTATGTTTATGTGCAACTATAAATAATCAGAGAGGCAAATGTGCAGAAATCTGACAAATTAGATTAGTGCCAACTACTTATCAGAGGATTCATTTGACTATTTAAAATAAACAATGTGGCATCTACAACTGGACTCCTAGCTAAAATAGTGCCAACAAACACTAATTTGACCACTTAAACTCATCTACAACTAATTAGCTATTAACTTACTTATCAGCACTTCTATTTACCATGAAAGTAAACAATGTGGCATCTACAAATAAGTCTAATTTAATTTCTGTGTACTGCGAGATTGTTAAACACATATTTTTTTTTCATTTATAAGAGTTCGTCCTTTTTAATCCTTACACCATATGAAAAATACATATATTTATTCCCCAAACAAAATTGTTTATGGCTATATATTAATGAGAGACTTAGACTTAACTAATCATGTAACTATAAAACAATTAAAATATATTGTCAAAGGAATACACAAGTATCTGTGTGAGTCTTTCCTACATACATGACATGAGTCTTTACTCGTCTCACGAGGATCGCTGTCGACTTCTCTCAGTCTTATGTTCATGTCTGTCATGGCTCCAGTCGTTCTGTATTTTGTGTCCGAAGCCACGTCTGTTGTGTTTATTATTACGTCTATTACCATCTATGCTGTCGAATGGAACTTAGCATTCCCTCCAAGAACCAGCCCACACCCCATTCTGAAATATGATCAAATGAACAACTTTCTGTCAAATGTATTGCTATTGACAGAATGAATGGGCTGGAAGAGAGAGTTTTGGTTACTTACATTGCAAGGAGTGTGAACACAAGGCCTAAAAGAAGAGGCTGGAGATAGCAATTCTTATGATAATACTAGGATATCAACTATGTAATAAATCAAAGAAGTAATAATTCAAAGTTTATAGATGTGTTTATGATCCAGCTAGAAAAGAGAAGAAATCAAGTGATAAATTTAAACAACAACATAAGAGAAATGTATCCTTGACTCATCCAAATGAATTCAGGGAACTAAAAGAGAAACAAGAAGATTCAGAAGCAGGATATCAATTGCTTACACACATCATAAAAGAACGACAGTGCGCTTCAGAAGTAATAACATCAATTTGCTTCACATTAGGAAAGGCAAACAGCATTCTAATGCAATCGTAGTATTTTCCTTGAAAAGGTAACACAGACTCTACATCAAGCTAATTGATAAATAAAACAGATTGTGATACTTGGAACTAACTAAACTTGATTACATACGAAAAATGTGATCAAATATATACATAAGCTACTGAGAAGTAATTAAGCTATACCTTTTAATTTCCTGTATGTCCTATTGCTATGTATCTTCTCCATAATGTTCCTCTCTAGCTGCAATTCAAATCTGAAAAGGAAAAAAATAAAGTAGGGATGATAAAGCGATGGACTCAAATCTGAATTCATAAACCGATAATATTGAATAACTTTAATTCTATTTGCAACACAAATATTGAAAGTCTAATAGGATGAAACTGACTAACCACACAAGTTTCCCTAATCAATGGAGTATTTTGGCACGCTCCACTAGCTCTTCTCCAGCTAAGGACAGCGGCAGAGCCGGAGATGAGACGGTGGCGGTGTGCCGCCGTGAGACGGCGTGATCGGTGCGGCAGCAGAGGAAGAAGAGTGGAATTTGGAAGTTAGGGTTTCTGCGTCCCTTACCATTTAAGAAGATATATTTTTATTTCTATAATCAATTAAAGAGATAAGAATAATATGGGCAAAACTATTGAAATTTAGTGACGGAAGTTACCGGTTGCTAATTACCAACGGAAAATAACCGTTAGTATAATAAATTGTTTGTAATCCATTAGTAATATGTTATTAAAACACATCCGAAATATATAAATCAATCGATTAACATTGAATTTATTTTGGTAGGGAAATCTGTTAGTATTTCTTCGATAATCTGTTAGTAAATTGTTAATATTTAATGTGATTAGTATTGTTGCAATTCTGTTGGTAACTAGTACTATTACCAACAAATTAAAATCCGTTGGAAAAATCCGTCTGTAAAACACAGTTTTTTTGTAGTGAGATTTCAGTTTATTTCATTCCTCAGTTTTCCTCTCTCGGTTATGCTCAATTTGATATTCTATGAGCTCAATTCCCGAATTCATCAAAATATCCCAAATTCTTTATAGTTAAAAGGGAATATTTAATTTTACGTCTTGTAAGTTTGACTCATTTCAAAATAAATCCTTTATGTTTCACCTTTATCATTTTTGGTCCTAAGTGTACAATTTTCATTCTTTTTTTATCAATTTTAGTCCATTTTCGTCAGAAATTTTAAAGTGGCCGGTAAGCCAAACGAAAAAGGACCTAAATTGGTCAAAAAATGATGAAAATCGTAAACCCTAGGACCAAAAATGATAAAGAAAAAACATAAAGGATGAAAATCGTATACCCTAGGACTTAAATTGGTCAAAAAATGATGAAAATCGTACACCTAGGACCAAAAATGATAAATGATTTATTTTGAAATAAGCCAAACTTACAGGATGTAAAATGAAGTTTTACCCAGTTAAAACCATTGAAATTGCACAATTTCACAATACAAATTCCAGAAATTAGTTTGATTTCTATTAAATTAGTTATTCTAAAAGATCTTAAAACTTACTTAATTAAACATACCAAGTACCTCATGAAAATCAAAGCATAAATCACAGTGCTTCGTTCTTCTACTTGTTTCGTTGGTGCCCCTCTCCTTTTGTTTCTCAAAATCGCGCTCTGTTTTCCTTTTCTTCGCCGCACTAAAATTCTCCCATTCTTGATTTATTCAATTCTTAATGGTATTTTCAATATTTTATAATTTATTAAGGGTATACCAGTTACTTCACACAAAAAATCCAGGCAAGGTATTTGCCATGCCTTGCCTGATAGTGTGTCAGTCCCTGGTCCTACTTAAACTGTAACGTTCTTCTCTCTTTTATGTTTGCGCATATTTGGGTTGTAATTCTCTCAAGCTTACAGTATCGGTACTCTAAGTAATGAGAATACCACCTTGACCTTGAAAAAAGAAAAAACTAAAATTAACGTACTTCACAATTAAGGTCATATCCATACATGCATCCAAATATAATTAATGATAACTTGAAATTCATTTATCAACACAAGATGTGGCCATTGCAGTTAAGTCCTGCCAACGCCTTCCCGTCCTCTATGGGGGTGTTTGGTTCACGGGATTGGATTGATTAGGTGTGATAGGATTGAGTGGGATTGACTAAGATTGGATTGATTTGACTGGATTTGCTGAATCAAGATATGCGTTTGGATGGGTAAATTGCACTTTTGGTCCTATAAGAATATTCTCATATCAAAACGATCCCAATTAAAGCATTTTTGGTCCCAAACTAATGGTCTCTTAGTTTTTAACAGATGTAAGTGCATGTGTTCTCACCAAAATATAGGGATTACTAATATTTTACAAAAAAACACCGAAAATCCTCATCCCAACTTGAACTTTAGGAATCGCTGCATCTCCAATATTTAGCAAACTTTATAAAAATCTTACTCAAATCTTCCAAAGTCAAAAGTGCACAAAAACTTTAAAACATATATAGGTGGCTTTTTGTGGGGTGAAGTTGTTAAATGAACATGTTAAAGGTTTTTGTGATGTGCTTTGAAAATATTCTTATAGGACTAAAAATGCAATTTACTCGCGTTTGGATTGTAGGATTAGATTGAAGGATTAGATGAGATACCTATTGAAATGTCATAAACACCCTTAAATTGAATTGAAACAACCATACTTCATTTTTTGTGAATCTATTCAAACAATGTATGACAATTTGTAATATTGCATTTGAAATATGCTCCATGGAGGATTTTGTACATTTTTACCCGGCTTGAAATATATCATGGGCCCTCATCCCACAAAACCAAACGGTAGATTAGTTGGTATTAAAATCCTAATCATGGTCTATCTCAATCAATCCCCTTGAACCAAACGGGGCTGATGAATTTACAAAAAAATCCCCAATTTTCATCCACCGTCAGCCCTCACCCCTTTCCTCAATTACAGTAATATATGTATAGTTCAGTTAAATTTTTTCAAGAAAACATCAAGAATTAAAAATTCAAAGAAAATTAAGCTGCCATTAATATATCAACGTCAAGAGAGAAATTAAGATCCAAACAAATAAGAAAGAAATTGACTAATGGAACCATTCATTCATTCATATGGCAGAAACGTAGCCTCAAGAAAAGACGAAGAAAAATTGAAAGAAAACTATATATAAAATATTGACATCGGAATTAGGAGAAAGCGTGCAATGTGAAGATTAAGAAAGCATTGAGGGATTGTAATTAATTAATTAATTAATTGTCTCTCGATGCTTTTCCCAAACTTCAAATCGCAAGTTCGCTCTCCAACATTTGATCCATCCCTGCATCTTCCTCTCACTTTACTATATTGCGAAACAATAATGTGATTACTTAATTTTGTTTCACCGAGAGGAATAAATATATATATATATATATATATATATATATATATATAAGGGGGTTTTCATTCTCATATGGAAACCGTATCAATCTAAATCTAAATACAAATTATAGTAAAATTACTTGCACAACAAGAAACGAATCAATCTACAAAGAAATAAATTAATAACAAATTCTTATAAAATCGGGACAAAAAACAAATTACATCCCATATCTTTTTTATTTTTTCGATTTAATCCCACACTTGTTCATTTTACACTACAAGAAAATAAAAATAGGCTATAGAATTTTTTCAAATGGTTGTATTATCCAAGAAAAATATAATGCGTTCCTTAAATAGTAAGGATTGTTTACGATTTGCCTTTGAAAATTTAAAATTCTAGTGGTCAAATAAATTACCAATGAGCAAATTGTCTACATGTTTGTAATTTCCATAGACAAATAAATTGCCTACACAAATAATTCCGTAGGCAACTACATTAGTAATTTGGAATTACCTACACACCAAATGTACCTTGAATTAGTTATATTACCATAGGCAATTATTGAGCTCGTGCATTTATAGTGCATTTTAGATCCATGCAACTTGATGTAAGATAAAACTTGTTTACATTAAATCGTGCAATTATTTTTTCCATTTAATAGTTGCACTGTTCAGTATAAAGTTACATCTTTCAGTATAACAAGTTGCATGGTTCTAAATGCAAAGATGATGCACGATGCATCCTGGATGCATAAAAAAATTTAGCCCAAATTGTTTGTAAGTAATTTGAGGAATGAAAATGTCTATATAATTAAAAAAAAATTATAGGCAAGTTGTATGCAATCTGCACTATTTAAGGACGAAATTATTTTCGTTGGAAATTTTGTAGGCATGTTGAAAAATTTCAGAGAGCGATTCTACATTCTCATGTAGTGATAAAAATCATTTTGGTATATTCTTACGGCGATTTGGGACTAAAATAATATAATTTTAATAATAAGAGACTATTTAAAAGGTAAAAAATATGCGAAAAAAGGCAAAATGTTAAGGGACGGTGATGAGCAATCAGACACAATTAATGCGCAATGAACGATAATAATTTTTGCCCCAACGCAGGTTGGTAAGAAACAATTAGGTTTTGACAAAGTTGCCAGGGTTTTTTTATTAATTCTCAACATAAAAAATAAAGAAAAAACGTCCACATACTTATAGGACAAAAAAGAGGATCGAATTTGTCCCGAAACGGACCAGATTCACAAGCTAAATATCCCTAGTGGATCTAACTAAGATATGGGACTAAATCTAATAATTAAAGGACTGAAACTCAAAAACTATCTAACCAAATTTAAATAAAAGAGAAAAGCCAAAACGATAAAGGTTAACACTAAATAAATATGATCTTGCCAATCTTGTAAATCATCTTGCAAATCTTGCAAGATCTTCTTGAGAAATCTTGGACACTATCTTTCTTGCCAAATCTTGTTCCCTTTTTTCACACCCCTTCTATTGGGCCCGCGATCGGGCCTGGCCCACCTCCTTGAGAGGACCTCGCCTAATCCGAATGCTCGTATATTTGTGCCCAAAACCCTCATTCCAGATCGGGACGGTTTGATTTCAATCCCAACCTGCATAAAGGTGCTACTCTGGCGGATAGGTCGGGCTATAGGTCGTCATGAGCATCCCGACCGATTACGGAGTGTTGGATATGGCTTGACGAAGTCATCATTGGCCATGTTACCTGCTTTTCAAGCCATGAATCAACATGTGGGTGCATTTACGAAACGGGTTGCCAAGATGGCTAAAGAGTTGGAACAGATGAGGTCCGAGAGACGGATGCATCACGGAATGTCCTCCAGTGGAGCAAGCTGTGAAAATAGTGTAGCTGATGCTATGTTTTCGGCTAATGCTGATGACGATTTTATTGAGGCACTTCGAAACGACGTCCCGCAGGTATCAGATGTGTCTCACATTTATTTTAATTAAAGACTACTATATATATTAAAATTTTCTAACTAAATATCTTATTCGAACAGTCATCGACCCCATGCTTCCTTTATTTGGAGAATCCTGCTCGGTTGGTGGCTACAACAACATTGCTCAATAACTCCGGTGGAGTTATTCATGGTAGTCCCATCACTCCTGGTTTCGTGAGGGTCAAGCTCAATGTACCAGTAGTCGGAGAAGAGGATTCACCAGTGCCTAAACCAATTGATGATGATGTCACCGTCGGAACCGTTGTCGGACACTTCATCGAATGGCCAACCAACTTGGTCTCTCTCACCATGAAGGTAAATTTAATATATGTTATTAAAGTTCATTATCTTATTTGTCGTTCTAAATAATATTGCAAATTGATTGTAGAAACTGTCGACACCACAAAAGCCTAAACGTAAATCAAAGGGTGTCGCTGACCCAAATGAGGGAAATACCGAGGTACTCCACTATTGGTGGTCGCAGACTAATTGGTTATCCATTGCACTCGGAGACTTAGATCACGACTCACGCCATACAACATATTTGTGCAAGTGAAAGTGGAGTCCTCGATTTCGATATGGTCACGATTCCAGATGAATGCTTACTTTCATCGTAATTTATTGAAGAATACATTGCTCGGGAGCATGTGATTGAAGTCGAATGAGCGAGGGAGTGGTTGAGTGCAACGAAGCATAGCCTTTATCTCGTGTATGTGTTTACTAATTAATTCTCAAAGATTTACTTTCTATATATAGTTTAATTTTTAAATTAAATATTAATTAGAGTATATATGTTGGTTAAAGATATTTGGGTGAGGTATATCTCTCCGAGATCCTAGAGGTGGAATGTATTCATTCGTCTCCCCCAAGTGTCTTGCTCAATGGGTGATAGGCCATGCACCATGGAGTGGTTAGTTTCTCATATGCTGAGTTATACTGACAGAGATCATCTAATTTTTTGGCCAACAAATGTGGGGTGAGTACAATAAACATTTCGTTAAAATTTATATTCATAATATATATGATATTTGCACATATGCTAAATTTACGGTTAATTTTAATATTCTTAATATAATATAGGAATCATTTGGTGCTAGTCGCCATAAATATGAGCACATTAAGTGTACATTTTATGGATCCAGCTGCGAATGGGTTGGCTTCAAATCGGCCTGATCTCACTTCGTACATGGAAGCGTAAGTTCATTTTTTAATATTATAATATAATGATTTGTTTTACTTATTAAAATTATGCATATTTAATCTAACTTTATTTTTTAATTCTAATAATAATAGTGTGATGACGATGTATCGGAGACACCTTCCTAATCAAGGCTCAAGAGCTAACTTCAATAGAGTGAACTGGAATAATGTTAAGGTAAATTTAATTTATTAAGTTATCAAATTAATATAAAATAATCATAATTGTAATATGTGATTATAATTGCTAATCAACAGGTACCGAGGCAACGAGATAGCGATCACTGTGGACATTTTGTGTGCTGTTATATTGAAGATATAATATGCGCTTCTCAAACGTCGATTCCTATCAACGTAAGTTAATTTATCGATTTATTTAAATTATTATTAATTGAAAAAAAAAATACTATATATATCTAACTATATTGATTAATTGATCGTTGTTTGCAGTTTGTCTATGATCGTCCGGTCAAGTCTTACTCCAAACAAAGAATGAACAAATGGAAATTGGATTGGACAGGGTACCTTTACAATCGATTCTTGTATAATTATAGATAGAGTGGGATTTCGGTAGCATATTACTTATATATATATTTGTATTGATATACTTAATTCATGCATGTTTTAATTTGTTGTATTGGACGGATACTTATTTCATGATATGTGTATGCGTTTATTAATTTATTTGATGTTTTGGTATTAATTGGACGTACGAATATATATTATCGTGTTGTATAAAATTTGGTTTTTAGTTTTGGTTTTGGTTTTATATAAACAGGATTTTAAAAATATAAATTAAAATAAAATATTGGACAGCGGTTTTTAACCATTTGTCCAAGTACATTAATAAATATATAAAAAAAAGGGTTAAGAGAGCGGTTACAAACCGCTCTCCAAGTGAAAATTCTTGGAGAGCGGTTACAAACCGCTCTCTAAGTACAACACTTGCAATGCGGTTAAAAACCGCTGTCCAAGTGCAATATCTTGGACAACGGTTTTTTATCAGCTGTCCAAGCTTGAACAGCTGTTACTTGGAGAGCTGTTATAACCGCTCTCCAAGGTCATTTTTAACAGCTCTCCAAGCCCAAATCTGTATTAGTGAAAAATAGTCATTTCAGCAACTTCGGCTTGAAAATGGGCGGACATAACTGACACATGGTCAAAACAATTTCGTTTCATGCATTTTCCATCTATGTGGGTCTAAGTTGGCACAATTTGAATACACATGGACTAAATACAAAAAGTGAATAACTGTGGAACTAAATCGAGAAAAGATGAAAAAGATACGAGAGGTAATTGATTTTTAATTGATACATAAAATTGATTTTGATTTCCAATATCTTCGTTTGAGGACGCCTCAATAAGATTTATTTTCTGGACTAGGATATACAGCCAGATCTTGTGTTAATGCATATGAATGGTTCCATTAATCAATCTTGCATAGACCTTGTGACGTTGATATGATTAATGGTAGCTTAGCTCCGATTAAAAAAAAAAAAAGGTAGCTTAGTAAGCTTTGAATTTTTAATTCTTCGCATTTTCTTGAACATATTTAACTTGACAAAAAGCTCATATGAGACGGTCTCATGCCGAGACCGGTACAACCTTATAGTACACATTACACCCACTCCTCTCAAAGTGTTAAAACATCAATACACAAATTATGTCTCGTCTCACCGTGAGACCGCTCTCATGCAAGTAAAAGGCCATTTAACTTAACTATACACATGTTATTGGGGAGGCCTTATGTGCACTAAGTGCATGGTGCATGCAATTCATTTGTAATTTTTAAACGTTCAACTTGTTCTCTTGAAAAGTTCAACTTCTTTACACTAAAACGTTCAATTTGTTCTGTATAAAATAAATTGAACATTTTCAGGTAAATAAATTGAACTTTCCTTAATAACAAGTTATCCGCTTTTAAAATTGCACTTGAGTTGCACGACACACCGATGCATACCGGACTTTGTCATATTACTAACCTTTAATTATTTGGGATATTTAAATATTAAATTAAATTGAAATATATTGATAAATATATATGTCACTTTTATAACATTGCTAAAAAAAATCAAAACCTTTGTTTATTGGTGATGCATACGATTTTAACGCACCTACAAGAATCAAACCTGAGATCTCCCGGTTCGGAGTTTGTTGGCGAAATGTGTATCTCATGCTTAAGTCACAGCTCCTTGATGTGAATGAGGGTTTTGGGCCAAATAATATGTTCAATTGGGCGAGACGGGCCAAGATGTGGGCCGGCAAAGGAGAGGCGTCGATGGGTCGAGCTCAATGGACTTTGCGAGAAAAGTCTTGCAAGAGAGAAAAAAGATAATTTCCTCAGTTTGGAGTTGCAAGATTTCTCTCTATCCTATTAAAGAAAGTGTCCCAAGATTTGGCAAGATCTCTACAAGATTTGGCAAGATATGCAAGAGTGGCTAGTTTATCCTAGATTTTTTTTTTTTTTTTATCCTTTATTTTCTAGATCTTGAATCGGTTAGATTGCTTTGCAAGATTCAGTTATTTTTTTATTAGGTTTAGTCTTTTTTTCTCAATAAATAGGTGTTGTACATTTTTATTTCTTTATCGATCAATTAATAAAATAACTATTTTCTTGGCAATTTTGTCAAACAACCAGTCAATCTCTTGCCAGCCTGCGGTGGGGCGTAATTTGTGTTTGGAGATCGTGTTTCTCATCAAATTGATACTTAGAATCGTAAAAGAGAAGACGCATTATGGTAGGAACTCACAAGGAACGACTCAAAATCTTGGAATCACACATAGAGTACATGAACTTCAAAATTGATGTGCTAACCACCACCGTGGCCTGGATAGAGTGATCGTTGGCGGACTTGTCTCAAGAAGGTGGAGAAGAAGAAGCGAAAGGCGGATTCTTCGCCCAGGAGGAAGAATGATGAGGATCCTCCTCTGAGGAATCCAATTCTATGGAATTAGAGGGATTAAACCCTACCCGACGTCGGGATAGGGAAGATACTAACGAGGAAGACCTCAGAAGGGGTAGGCCAAAATTAACCTGCCCTATGTTCAACGGTAACGACCCAAATTCAAGGCTAAGCCGCTTAAACCTGTACTTCGCACTGAACGACATCGAATCCAGCGAAAGGTGAAATATGCAGCATAATACATGGAAAGGGAAGCGAATGTTTGGTGGCAGTGGATCTGTTATATATATTGGAAGAAATGCCATATTTTTCGTTGGAAGGATTTTGAGAAGGAGTTTGGGCCATCAGAGTACACAGAATATGATGAAGATCTAACTCATATCAAACAGACTGGCACACTACGAGAAACTGGTGAGTCACGTCCATGATTGCCCCGAAAAGCACTAGTTGGTGTGTTCATAGGAAGATTGAATACTGATTTAGCGATAGAGGTAAGGGTTTATCAGCCTAAAACTTATCTTGATGCGGTTGAAGTTGCGAGATTGCGTGATGATCAATTGAATGCGGCCAAGCGCAATCCACTGTCTGAAGTGCGTAGAACGGGAGCAAACTCTACATATTTTTCAAAGCTATGAAGGCAACTCGGATGGCAATAAAGGAGGCGGGGGCTGCCGCCAGGTCAAGCCCACTAGGGGTTAAACGTGTATCTTGGGACGAGATGCAAAGGAGATGTGAGAAAGGGTTGTGTTTCAGTTGCGATGAAAGATTTGTACCTGGGCATAAATCGGCGCAGGAATTTCTTATTGAACCTGTGGAGTCAGACCATAAAAGTAGTCGAGAAGGGGAACACAAGATTGATAATGGAATTTTCGGTACATGCGATAACGGAGGAAAATGGGCCAAGGTTGATAAAGGTGGTGGCATGGGTTCGGGATCAACATGTTATAGTTCTTATAGACAGTGGATCAATGCACAATTTCATCAACCAGGATTTGGCGACTAAGCTCAATTTTAAGGCTACAACTGTTGGACCATGCAAAGTGAAGGTGACTAACGGAGAAGGTCTACAGTGCGATTCGACGTACAAAGACGTGCCAATTTACGTACACGGGGTAACAATCACAGCTGATTTATATGCTCTTCCACTCGTAGGGTCGAACATCGTATTAGGGATTCAATGGTTGAAAGGAGCAAATTATCACATATTAAGGTAAGGGCACAAGGGAAATTGAATGGGAAGAAGGTAGAGTCATGTTGAAGTCAAGAGTCAAAGAAGAAGTTATGTGGGAAAATCTTGGTGTAATGAAGAGTCATTTTTTGAATTTGGTCCTTGAGGACAAGGAAAATCTTGAAGGGGACGGGTATTATTCGAATGAGGGTTTTGGGCCCAAGGATATATGCAATTGGGCGAGACGGGCCACGGTGAGTCGGGCTCAATGGACCTTGCGAGAAAAGTCTTGCAAGAGAGAAGAAAGATAATGTCCTCAGTTTGGAGTTGCAAGATTTGACTCTATCCTATTAAAGAAAGCGTCCAAGATTTGGCAAGATCTCTACAAGATTTGGCAAGATATGCAAGAGTGGCAAGTTTATCCTATATTTATTGTTTTATTTTCGGTTTTTATCCTTTATTTTCTAGATCATGAATAGATTAGATAGCTTTGCAAGATTCAGTCCTTTTTTGATTAGATTTAATCCTTTTTTCTCTTTAAATAAGTGTTGTACGTTTTTTCTTCTTTATAAATTAATAGTTAACTCTTTTCTTGACAATTTTGTCAAACAACCAAGCGATCTCTTGCCAGCCTGTGCTGGGGGACGATTATTCACTTTAATTCGTGTTTGGAGATCGCGGTTCTCATCACTCCTCTCTAGCTCTGAGAGGGGCCTGCAAAAATACGTCGGAGGATTATTCGACGAGGGCACTCCGACGCTCAAGTCAGATGACCGAAAAACCACACTAAATGCAAAGAGAGAGATCTCGGTGACGAGAACTCCACGCTATACTCAACTCACACCAACTATATATTCCTCACTAATCACTCGTGTTTCGCTCTTAGATAGATAAGTAATCAAATATATAAAGTCTCAGATTGTTTGTGTGTTGTGTGTGAAAGTGATTCACTATTATAATAATTGCATCTCTTATCTAAACTCCCTTACTACCGCTGGGGACCAGGAATATCTCAACCGCCACCAGCCCTTTTCTACCGAAGATATCTCTTAAACCCTATCCACGTCGTCTGCTCTCCCGTCATTACTTGATGTAGATCTTGTCTTCATTGCCTTGACTTCTCTTCAGCTGTGAGTCTTTCTTAATTCTCTCAACAGCCACATCCTGGATTCTCTCAACTACTCCAGCTTTCAAACTTGGAGTGTATCCTTCCTGATTTCGGGGAAGACTTTCCCAAGGCCACTACTGATTGGCCCACTCCTCATCATCAACCAAGACCCGGTCAACTCTTATCCTTTCTCCCAAGGAAATTGAAGAACTTAGGACCCTCCAAAGGTTGGAGCCCCAGGAAAGTTCGTCGAGCCCAAAGAGAGTCCGATGTAGGACTATTCCAAATGTCATCATCTCATAAATTTAGTATACGTGTCATCATCTCAAGACACGTGATATTTGTGCTGCATCAACCACTCCCCACTACTCTCTTGAGGTCAGGATACTAAGGACAGTAGAAAAGAAATATTTTTATCCTCAGATAATTCCGCCAAAAGAATACGCCTCTCTTGCCCCAAGAAGGTTTGAAGTTTGGGATTGCGCCTTTTTGGCTTCACGCGTGTGACTCTACGCGCAGCTTTTCGTTCACGGCTCTGGCCTCGAGGCCTGACCACCCTTTCATCTAATCACAATCCTCCTAATTCATTTCAAGAAACACTCTCTAGAATTTTCCCTTCTTCTTCTTCGTCATCCTTCCTACTCTTTCCCTTTTTATGCACTCTTTCAATCCTCGGAACCAGCCATCCCAAGGTTACTCCGACCACACTCCCTTCCATCACTCCGCCTCATCACCACTTCAGGTATACTTCTTTTCTCTTCGTTTCGTTTTTTTAGTTTATGGTTTTAGGTTTCTACGACTCCCCCTCTTTCTCAAGATTACCGCAAATCCCTCAACCATGTCAAATTCCTCTGTTCCTCTATTCATCACTCCACTCCCAAGACAGTGCCTCCTCTGAATTGATCTCTCCCATAGAAACCATAGTTCATCCCGGTTGTGAAAAACTCTGGAACCTCGTAACCGGTTTCTCTCAAATATCCAGAATACTCCCCACTTGTTGGCATAACCTGGGTATAATTCACCCTCGCTTTTTAGTCCAGATACCCCAAAAGAACGAACGACCTAATTTCACTTCCGATCAGACCTTATCTTTCTGGGAAAACCAACTCCTCGCTGGGTTGCGCTTCCCTTTACCACGTTATCTATGGCGTATTTCTGAACTATTTGGGGATCCCTCTAAACCAATTTACCCTCAATTCCCTTCGTACGATGTTGGTGAAGGGTAGAGGGGATAAACCGGATGAGGATTTTTTTTTTTCACACATTTTGCTTGCAATACTTTGGAGCCTTTTTTTTCACACATTTTGCTTGCAAGTACTTTGGTGCTCTTTTCATGAGTAAACCGGTTTGATGCTTGCCATGTGTCACGATTATTTCCAGATGAATTAAATCGAGGGGGTCCTGCACATGAGTTAGCTTGATATTGATAGACGACATTGCAGTAAAATCAGATTTTAATTTTTTTGTACAAACCCAAAGAGAGTTCAAGAGTATTAGCGATAAAGACGAAGAGATAGAGTCTGGTTTCACTACAGGAAATCCCATATTCGGTGACGAATTTTTTTGTGACGACACAAAATTCGTCACAATATGTTACCTAAAGGTGACAAATTTAATTTTCGTCATTAAAAAGTGAGAATTCGTGACACATTTTTGGTTTGTCACCACTGATGTTCTTTTTCGTCACTAATTCACAATTTTCATGACAAAAATAAGAAATTCGCCACAATAAACTTTGGTGATGATATTCATAATATTTAGTGACGATATTCAACGTCATGAAGAATAGTATTTTTGTGACAACTATATGTTTTGTCACTAATTATTCAAAAGAATTGGTGATGCACTTAATTCGTCACAATTTTATTTGGTGACGATCGTCATTATAATTAGTGACGATCATAGTTCGTCATATAATATTAAAATTTTGTTACAATTTTATGCTTCGTCGCTAATTGTTTATTGTAAGTAGTGACATATTCTTTAGTCACCAATATTAATATATAGTGACGATTAATAATTAATTTTTAATGATGCACTTATTTCGTCACACTATTATTCGGTGACGAACTTCATTTTAATTAATGACGATCATTATTGGTCATATAATGTAAAATTTTCATGACGATTTTATTTTTCGTCGCTAATTGTTCATAGTAATTAGTGACATATTCTTTCGTCACCAATATTTATATATAGTGACGATTATTAATCAATTTTTAATGACGCGCTTATTTTGTCACAATATTATTCGGTGACGATCTTCATTTTAATTAGTGACGATCAATATTGGTCATATAATATTCAATTTTCATGATGGTTTTATGTTTCGTCAATAATTGTTCATAGTAAATAGTGGCATAGTCTTTCGTCACAAATATTTATATATGGTGACGATTAATATTTTTTTTCATATAAAATATAAATTTTAATAAATAAAATTGCGAATATAAAATTTATTAAAAAAATTTGTTTATTAAGGTTCGAACACAAAACCTTTCAATTAAACTTGACAAGTAACCACCAAATAAGTTAGACGATTTTTATTTTATTTTGATGTTTATTATTTATTATATTTTTGCTATTAATTAATTTTTTCCGTATAAAATATAAATTATATTAATAAATCGAAAAATATAAATTTTCATCCATTAGGGTTTGAACATGGGACCCTTTTACTTAAAAATGATAACTACACCACTAGACCAAACACTACATTTATCTTAGGTATTTTAATAAAAATATGTGAATCAATTGTTCAATATAAAAAATAAATACATCTATATATGAGAATTGAACCTATGACCATTTCAACAAATAACTTGCATTTCACCAACTAAGCTAGACAAAGTTTGTTTACTGAAAATGAAAAAATATGAAAAATTAGAATCCTCAATTAAATTCATTGAAAGTGGATAACTAAAAATAAAAAATTTGGGGTGAGAAAGGTTCAAACTCTCGACCTCAAGACTCTGAGACCTACGTGCTAACCAACTGTGCCAGCACCACACATCTGCAATTCTTTGATTTCATATTTATAATATCGCAACTGAAAAATGGATTCTTAATATTATCAATTCATAAAACAAAATCCCTAATCCAGATTCGTACTCCGAATTTCTTCCACCCTTTCTCAATTTTGGCGTGAATCAAACTGAAATTGCGTGAAGTTTGTTACTACTAGAAATCTCGATGAAATTTGGCACACTCCTACCGTAAATCATGATTTAAATTGGTTTAATCATACTAGAAATAGCTCTCCCGATTCTGTATACTCCCAGTTTCTTCCAACATGCGTGTATAAATTATAAATTAAAAAAAAAACCTTAAAGATATAAATATATACTGAAATTACAAAAAAGCTAAAAAATATAAATTAAAAATGTAGAGATTAAAAAAAACCTTAAAAATGTAAATGTACAGATTGGGGTTCGAACACGAGAACTATTAAAGGCCACTAATGCACTACACCACTGGGACAACCCTCATTTTATGTTAGGTTAACATCTATTAGTATTAATCCAATTGGCCTAAATTAAAAAAATATACCATAAATGGTATCAGTTCTCTTTTAAGCTCAAAACCATTCAATTCCCAAATTCGTGATTGTTGGGGAATGAGTTGCACAGATCTATTCGGGGTGAATATTTAAATACAAATTTAATTCTTTAATTATTACTAGCATGAATTAATCCTCTATTAATTCAAATAATAATTGCAACAACATATCATGCATATAATAAGCCACGTAAAACCTACGCATGCGGAATCTACGGGTTTACGTGAACGTACCTCTCGGGATGGCAGTGACTTCGGTCGGACGGACTAACCAAAAGGACTTCCCAAGTATTCCCATAGCCCTTGCTCAACTATCCGGTGGAAGGACACTTGTCAAACAATTAACAAAAGGAAAAAATAAACTTTGTTGCACCACCTTTGTGGATTTGCTAACTTTTCCAGCACATGGAATTGTACTTGGGAATGAAACAATCATCCCCTATTTATAGGAGGGAGGTGGTCGAATTTTTCAGTAGAAAATCAATGTGGGAAAAGACTTTTCTTGATCACCAAGAAATCTTGAATATGTCTCCTATATTCTTTTTCCCATAATTAAAATATTCCACAAAAATCCCACCTCCTCTATAATATGGTATTTTCGAAAATTTAGTGTTCAAGAATCCAAGATTTGGATCTTCTTGAATTTATGAGATATTCTTGTATTTCAAGAAATACATATCTTCCATAATATCTTTTCAAGAAAATCTTTCTTGCCCACTATATTTTCAAATATTTCGAAATTCTATTATGAAATAACCAAGTGGGAGATTTCTTGAATTTAATGAGATAATCTTGTATTCCAAGAATACATATCTTCATTCCATAACAAAATTCAAAGAAAATCTTTCTCCCAACTTATTCATAATTTTCGAAAGAAATAAGGGAAAAATAAGCAACAAAATTTAATTTATTTTAATCACTTTTTTCAGTTAATGGACTATTTGTTGGGCTACTCAGGGGGCCTTTAGGAGAATTAAGATTTGACCTTCTAATGGATCTTGAATATCTAATATTGAGCCACAATATAATTCAAGCCCATAAATATTAATTAATCCCACTACATAATTAATATTGCACTATCCATCTTAACCCATATATCAATATAAGGTCATTATTTCCGTGTTTAAGATTATCTAGCCCATTAATTAATTCAAGCCCTTTGAAATAGCTTTCCGTTAATTAATATCTTTTGTCCTTGGTCAAGGAACAGTTCAACATTATTATCCATCTTGGGAAACTAATTCCACTTGCAAGATTTGGTATGATAAAGCTTATGAACCTCGAGGGGGGCAACCGAATCGAACAAATTACGCGATTCTTAGATTAAATCTTAGCAATCACATGTGACCAATAATATTGCCCAAGATAAAAAGTATTGAATCTCTCTCGATTTCGCTACCCATGATAAGTCAAAGCAATAGTTACCAATCCCACGTGATCCTATTTAAGGGGCGAAGGTTAAGAAACAACGAACACCGAGGTCTAATTCTTCCTTGTTGGATTTCAAGAATTTATCCTCCTCAGGGTCCTATTCAACAAGATCGGTCATGCACTAGTGTAATCTCTTGGTCAAGACAAACCAATATGAGCCTTACACCTCAACCTTTCGTGATGGGTTGTTCATTTCCATCTAGGTCGTGAATGGCGTACTTTTTAGTTACAAGCGGGCGGATTAATTTAATCTTCGTGATCTGGTATCACTAAATTAACTACAATGTAACATGTATTTAATTATTGAGCGATTATCAAAGAAATATATGTAACATTCAATCATATTTAAAGCATCGATGATAAACAATTTATTTCAATAAATAAGTCTGGAAATTCAGTTTGATTATACAAAGTAAATGCATACTTTCCAGTATAATCCCAACAATCTCCCACTTATACTCAAAGTGTGCTTTTAAGTATACTACAACATGTCTCGCGTAGTCCGTGACATCTAATGTCACCTACACGAACCTTATAATTTCTCCCACTTATACTCAAAGCAGATTGGCAACGGTCTTGACACCCATTCCACTCACATGTCTCTCAAATGTATTCAGAGGCAGACACTTTGTGAATGGATTCGCTAGTCGTCCTCGACGCGCTATCTTCGCCACATCTATATCTCCTCTCTTAACGATTTCTCGTATAAGATGTCTTTCCTTTAATGTGTTTGTTTGGCTCGTGGACTCTTGGTTCTCTTGAATTTGCAATCGCCTCACCGATATTGCTAGACAAATTGTAACACCATCCAAGTCCACTAAGAAGGTCTAGAGCCCAATCGGTTTTTTTTCACCGCTTCACAAGTGACTACTTACCCGAAGTTCCATGGTTGAGTCAGTGATGCATTTCTGCTTCACACTCGTCCATTTGATGGCTACACTTCCCAAATGGTAACACACTAACTGAGGCAGATAATTTCTGGAATCTATATCTGATTGGAAATTCGAGTCCGTATGGCGGATGGGGATTGGAGTATCGATCGATAAATCAACATTCTATCCCGAGTTCTTTTTTCGGACACTTGAGAATGTTTTTAATCGTCATCCAATGCGCTTTCCCTGGGTTACTTTGATATCTTGCTACCATGCCTACGACAAAGCAGATATCCGGTCTCGTACACAACAATGCATACATAAGGTTTCCGACAGCCGAAGCACAAGGAATACCTTTCATGTCATCTATCTCCTTTTCGTCTTAGGGAACATTTTCTTGGATAGATGGATTCCAAATCTGAAAGGTACGAATCCTTTCTTGGAATCTTGCATGTTGAATCGTTTCAAAAACCAGTGTCTATGTATGAAACTTGCGATAACCCGATCATCCTTTTCTGGCGATCTCGAGTTATCTTGATCCCAAGGATATGTCCGGCTTTCCCTAAGTCTTTCATATCAAACTGTTTTGAAAGCCATGCCTTTACGTCTGATAACACCTTCACATCGTTCCCGATGATCAAAATGTCGTCTACGTATAGTACTAAGAATACCAATGCAGTTCCGACACGCTTTTTATACACACAACTTTCAAACTCGTTTTGATCAAACCCATAAGACTTTATAACATGATCTAAACATTGGTTCCAAGCTCTGGATGCCTATTTGAGTCCGTAAATGGACCTCTTGAGCTTACAAACTAGGTGTTCTTGGCCTGTTTCAATGAAACCTTGGGTTTGTTGCATATAGATCTCTTCATCAAGACTTCCGTTAAGGAAAACTGTCTTGACATCCATTTGACAGATTTCAAAGTCAAAATGCGCAGCAATCGATAAGAGAATACGGATAGACTTAAGCATGGCTATGGGCAAAAAAGTTTCCTCATAATCGATCCCTTCTTTCTGAGTATAACCTTTCGCCACTAGTCTTGATTTAAAGGTTTCAACCTTCCCGTCCGGTCCTCTTTTCCTCTTATATACCCACTTGCATCCAATGGGTTTGACCCCATTAAGTAGTTCGACTAGCTCCCACACTCTATTATGAAACATAGAACTCATTTCGGCTTTCATTGTTGTTTGCCAAGAATCTGCATCCTTATCTTGGAGTGCCTCGTCATATGTCCATGGGTCTGATTCGTCTTGTCCGGGAATCAAGTCCGAGGACTCTCCTATTCCCATGAATCTCTCGGGCTGTCTAACAACCCTCCCACTACGACGAGGCTCCGGTTGTGAAAGTGTATCGTTTGGTATATCATCTAGTGCAGTTGGCACTGAGGTTTGCCCTCTAAACTCATTTAAGGTAATCTCACTTCTGGGTTTTCTTTGGTTCATATAGTCTTCCAAAAATCTAAAGTGGGTGCTCATGACCACCTTTTGATCTTCGGGACTATAGAACATACACCCTTTTGTTCCCTCGGGGTATCCTACAAATAGCCTTAATTCTGATCGAGGATCCAATTTACCGGCTTCCTTGTCCAACACGTAAGCCGGACACCCCCAAATTCGCATGTGTATCATACTAGGCTTGCGCCCGGTCCACAATTCTTTGGGAGTTTCGGGAATCGATTTGGATAGCACCAAGTTCAGAATGTAAGCCGCTGTTTCCAAGGCATAACCCCAGAACGACTCGGGAAGATCCGCATAACTCCTCATTGATCTAACCATTTCCAAAAGAATTATGTTTCTTCGCTCTGCAACCCCGTTTTGTTGAGGGGTTCTGGGTGCAGTGAGCTGGGATACAATCCCTTCATCAGATAAGTAGTTCAAAAAACTCATCGCTGAGGTATTCTCCTCCACGATCAGATCGTAGAGACTTGATACGTTTTTCCCTATGATTCTCTGTTTGAGCCTTAAATTCTTAGAATTTCTCAAAGGTCTCAGATTCATGCTTCATAAGGAAAATGTAACTGTACCTTGAGTAACCATCAATAAAATTACTCATAACCTCCTCTTGCTTTGGTTAACATTGGACCACATACATCTGTGTGAACGATCTCTAACACTTCTTTGGCCCTAATCCCCTTGGCTCCAAATGCCCTCTTGGTCATTTTACCCTCCAAACATGATTCGCAGGTTGGAATTTGTTCAACTTGGAGACGCTCCAGTGAACCATCTTTCACCAACCTTTGGATCCTCTTTGGATTTATATGACCTAATCTTAGATGCCAAAGAAGTGTTTCGTTCATGCTTTCTTTTGTCGGAAATAGTTGATGTGTTATAGGATGCATTTCGTGAGTGGTGTGCACAGTTAATTTGTATAGAGATTTTCCATCAATATCTCGTAACCGATACACTCATCATTTCAAAAATGATGTCATTCTTATTAGAAGAAACTTAGTGTCCTTTAATCGAATTTTAGAAACTGGAAGTGATTTCTTTCTAAAACTGGGAACATAAAGATAATCTCAAAAAAACTTTATCTTCAAAAGATAGGTGCACTTCTCCCACTGCTTTAACTGCTACTCATGTAGCTTTGCAATGTAGTATTGCAATAATTGTTACTATCGTAGCATTGCAATATATGCCACTTACGTAGCATTGCAATGTCTTCAACTTTCGTAACGTTGCCCAGTGTGATGAGGATCTCTCTCCCACTACGTTGCCGGATCATTTAGAACCCGTGAAGCCAACATGATTAGTGGATCTCGTATCAACCACCAACGAATGAGAAGTATACGCCGCTAAACAAGTTTCAACAACTAGTGCGTGAGAATTACCTTTCTTTCCGTCCCTTTTGGGGTTGGAACAGGAAAAACCTCCATTGTCCTCTCTTACCGCATCTTAAGCACTTCCTCTTTGGATTTTCCTTGACACAACAAGCATTCCTCATCTTACCATTGCCCTTGGCAACATTTGAGTTTTATTGCTTATGGCCTTTGGTCCTCTTCTTTATCTTGCCTACGCTTGGCCCAGAAGATGAAGACGGACCACTTGCCGTCAAAGCTTGAGTTTGGTGCCTTATCATCATTTCTGTCGAGACCAAAAGCTTGCAACAAATTAGCTAGCGAGGCCAAAATGCTCAAAAACTTTTTGGGCAGAGAGTGAAGTACCAAATTCATCTGCGTCTCCAGATCATAATCTGCACTCAGAATCTCAAGTTTGTTCAGATGGGCCATCTATTTTGAGGACGTAATCCCTTACGGGTTTGCCCTCCACCATTTTCAGCGATGACATCTCTCGCAAGGTGATCTGACGAGTCCCGCATGTTTTGACTCGTCAGTTGGCTCATCTGATTTTTGTGTGTCAAGAATCCACTTGTGCTTTTGTGCAGTTAGGACAATTTTAATTTTTCGTTTCCAATCAATATAGTTTCCATACATATTATATTGACTTTAAGTATAATAACATTGGATTAAAAAAGTAACGACATGCAGAACTGAAATAAACAACTATATGCAATAGCACAAGTATATCACAAGATTCGATCACATGCATCATATTTAAAATCTCAAAAAAAATATGAACAATGCATCAGCCAACATCTCAAAACAGTTTAAATAAGCCACGTTGGGTGGGTCATTATTTAAACACATTCAAGCAGGTTACAAACAAGAACAGTTACAAACCTTTAATATCCAGATTAATAGTTGGCTCCCACTTGACCAATATAAAATTGACAGGAACTTCGGGGAAGTATATGCATATCAATTTTATACCTAAGTAATAACCATGATTAAATACAGGATTATTATTTCGCTTTGATCGAGCCTCGTTGGGAGGGTCATCGTCGCCACTAGTAATAACCCAAAATCATCCGTTTGGAATTCATTCATGTGAAACCTATCTTTTGACCGTCCCGTTGGGGGAATTTTTCCAAAAGAATTCACAAATAAATAAATCATGGAGGTCAAAATTAATTCAATTTTATTATCCGGAATAAAATTGTCAATTAATTATTTAAACATACTTAGTAATTTTGAAGGTGAGATTTTTCCATTTGGCAACCCTCATGCAAACACATTTAAACAAATTAAATAAAGCATAAGATAGCACAAATAAATCAAGCAAAACAGGAAAATAAACATATTGGGCACAAATTATCCAATTGTCATGGTTTGATTTTTCTTGACTTGATCTTGAAGAAACACGTCTCGAATTTCTCCCACTCGTTCATCTCGAAAAAATACCGTCTAAAACGCCACGCCAAGAAGCTTCGCGGCCGGGATCGCGCAAGATCCGGCCATTTGCCTAAAACGACCCTCGGCGGCCTCGGAGATATGCCGCTCCGAAAAAGGCCGACACGTCTCGGAACGTCAGCGGCAAGGCCGGGCCTCTCGGCAGTAACGCGCATCCGCCGCAGCCTTTCGCCCGCCAAACTTTGGCGATCCGCGTCCCTGCGCTTTCGCCTCGTCTTTGTTGGTTCGGCTTTGCGCCGCGGCGCCGCACGCGTACAGCTTAGCGCCCAGGCCCGTTCCTCGCGTCGCGCTCGGCGGCTTCGGCCTCGCGCCTGCGCCCGTGCGTGCGGTAGCAGGCTGAGCCGCTTCGCTTGGGATTCAGATTTTGTCCTTTAATTCTTCCGTCTCTTCGTTCCGATCGGTTACAATTTATTTACCAAAAAAATAAATAAACCTAGATCTAGACTAGTCTATTACATTGATCAAATCAAACAAATCCTAGTCTACTCGTGGATTTTCTCACGAGGCAAAACAAATCCGAACGAATCGAATTAAAACCACAATTTATATGCATGCATAAATAAACACATTAAAATCCATGACAATTGGATACCTGCAAAACAGATCTAACAGTTCTACTATCCAATTTTAAATTTAATGTCCGCGAATTAAATTACAATTTTAAAAATTGAGTCAAACCGTGGCTCGATACCACTTGTTGGGGAATGAGTTGCACAGATCTATTCGGGGTGAATATTTAAATACAAATTTAATTCTTTAATTATTACTAGCATGAATTAATCCTATATTAATTCAAATAATAATTGCAACAACATATCATGCATATAATAAGCCACGTAAAACCTACGCATGCGGAATCTACGAGTTTACATGAACGTACCTCTCGGGATGGCAGTGACTTCGGTTGGACGAACTAACCAAAAGGACTTCCCAAGTATTCCCTTAGCCCTTGCTCAACTATCCGGTGGAAGGACACTTGTCGAACAATTAACAAAAGGAAAAAATAAACTTTGTTGCACCACCTTTGTGGATTTGCTAATTTTTCCAGCACATGGAATTGTACTTGGGAATTAAACAATCATCCCCTATTTATAGGAGGGAGGTGGTCGAATTTTTCAGTAGAAAATCAATGTGGGAAAAGACTTTTCTTGATCACCAAGAAATCTTGAATATATCTCCTATATTCTTTTTCCCATAATTAAAATATTCCACATAAATCCCACCTCCTCTATAATATGGTATTTTCGAAAATTTAGTGTTCAAGAATCCAAGATTTGGATCTTCTTGAATTTATGAGATATTCTTGTATTTCAAGAAATACATATCTTCCATAATATCTTTTCAAGAAAATCAAGAAAATCTTTCTTGCCCACTATATTTTCAAATATTTCGAAATTCTATTATGAAATAACCAAGTGTGAGATTTCTTGAATTTAATGAGATAATCTTGTATTCCAAGAATACATATCTTCATTCCATAACAAAATTCAAAGAAAATCTTTCTCCCAACTTATTCATAATTTTCGAAAAAAATTAGAGGAAAAATAAGCAACACAATTTATTTTATTTTAATCACCTTTTTCAGTTAATGGACTATTTGTTGGGCTACTCAGGGGGCCTTTAGGAGAATTAAGATTTGACCTTCTAATGGATCTTGAATATCTAATATTGAGCCACAATATAATTCAAGCCCATAAATATTAATTAATCCCACTACATAATTAATATTGCACTATCCATCTTAACTCATATTACAGTCAATATGGCTCCCGGTCATTATTTCCCGTGTTTAAGATTATCTAGCCCATTAATTAATTCAAGCCACTGAAATAGCTTTCCGTTAATTAATATCTTTTGTCCTTGGTCAAGGAACGGTTCAACATTATTATCCATACCGGAAACTAATTCCACTTGCAAGATTTGGTATGATAAAGCTTATGAACCTCCCAAGGGGGCAAATCGAACAAGCGTACTTGCACACGATTCTTCGTATTAAATCTTAGCAATCACATGTGACCAATAATATTGCCCAAGATAAAAAGTATTGAATCTCTCTGATTCGCTACCCATGATAAGTCAAAGCAATAGTTACCAATCCCACGTGATCCTATTTAAGGGACGAAGGTTAAGAAACAACGAACCACTGAGGTCTAATTCTTCCTTGTTCAGTTCTGAAGAATTTATCCTCCTGTAAGTCCTATTCAGCGCATCAGTCATGCACTAGTGTAATCTCTTGGTCAAGACAAACCAATCTGAGCCTTACACCTCAACCTTTCGTGATGGGTTGTTCATTTCCATCTAGGTCGTGAGTGGCGTACTTTTAGTTACAAGGGACTGTTAATTTAATCTTCTGTGATCTGGTATCACTAAATTAACTACAATGTAACATGTACGAATTATTGAACAGTTATGCAGTAAATATATGTAACATTCAATCATATTTAAAGCATCAGTGATAAACAATTTATTTCAGTAAATAAGTCTGGAAATTCAGTTTCGATTATACAAAGTAAAAGCATACTTTCCAGTATAATCCCAACAGTGATTTCCCCCAAATCGGCTCATCCCCAATCTCGTGGTTTCGACTCAATCGCCCTCAATTCCTCACAAATTCGACTCGTTCTTCCCCAATTCACACCAAAACCTTCAATTCCATAGCAGCGCGACGTCATCCCGGATCGTCATCAGCCACGGCGAAATGAAGACTACGAGCAGTAGCCATATTGATGATTATCACAATCGATTCTGCTTTGAATGGCTAGTACAGAGCATTTAAACCATCCTGCTGCCCAATTGATTATTGCGCTAGCCATGACCTAATTCTACGATGTCTGTGTTGTGCGCCGGCCGTGAATATCATTAGGTAATTAATTTGTATCCCCTGCAATTAGGTATTCATTCATCGAATTGGAATGAATTAGCTTATTTTTATATTGATAAATTATAAGAAAATGATTAATTTGGTTGAGAAAATTAGGGTTAAATTCGTTAGATTAATTTTGAAAACTTTGGATTTTTGGGAATTCAGTCGTGAGCAGAATAATACGTCAAGCCCGCCCATATTTATCAATTTAGAATTGGTTTTGGAGCCAAATGGGCCGCTGGCGGGTCTTCAATTTTTTAAAGTAGATTTTGAGAACGTGAATTAAGGATATTTCCTTCTTATTCAGAGATATTCATGTACCCACGTTTTTGTTTAAATACACGTTCAACTCTCAAACCCTTGTTTTTAATATTGTCGATCAATAACCCTTCACTTCAATTGTTTCCTCTCAACTCTCATCAAGCAGGTCTCTGGTAACCCTAACACTTCAATTTTGCTTTTGCTTGCTCTGCTAATATAGTTGAATTGTACTTGTCTTATACGCTTTAACCGTTTAAATCAGAATTGGTAATTGTAGGACATCCGAATTCTGCTAATTTGAATGATATGAGTAATATTTTTGAAATTTTGATGTACTACAGTAACGTAGAAAGTTATCGGTTGTTATATTGTATTATATGTTGATTGGTTGGCTTAATGCATGCAAATATTTGGTTGTCCACTTGTCAATCCTAATGGACTCTGCTTTTTTTTCAAATAACATACTACTTTGTAACTTAATTTCATAATTTATAAGCATTATAAAAAAGATTAGAATTTCCCAGTCATTTTTTATTCTTTAGAATTGATCAAGAAGTGACCTTGGTATGAAAAATGTATAATTTCTCGATCTAAGGTAAGGTGTTGTGTTTCTTTTTTGAATCAAGTGCTACTTGTTTTTTTAATTTCATGCAATCTTCAAAAAGGCTATTGTGGCAATCGGGTTATGGAGGCTTTTTGAAATGTGATATTCTTTTGTCAGATTATATTCCTATTATTGATAAATCTAATCATCATAGGTGTGTATCATACTATGTGAGAAATGTTGAAATCATTTCATTACAGGCTTAGCTAGATAAAGAACAAAGAGTATTTGCTGGAATTACTTAATGGTATAGTTATATTGAGATTACTGAAATTACATTAGGGTTAAAATTGGTTAATAAATCACTCATTAGGCTAATACATCAAAAATAGTTGATCCAAATTAACATAATACTTGTTTTCACTGTGTGTAGTAATAAATATTTTTTTTTATTAATCTGTTATCACCGTGTGTAGTAATATATGTACTGATATGATATGTCATTGTATATTGTATGTTTGTTCATACAAGATTTTTTGTCTGTTTCTTCCCATGTTGATCTCAGATTTAAAACTGAGTTGTTGATTCTATTGGAGCATACTATACTCGGATCGATTTTTTTCTAGATATCTATCCACATATACTGATTAAGTGAGAAATTGATATAGTATTATGTATGGTATAAGCCTCTAAAAGGGGGAAATTTGAGTTTCATGAGACCTTTTTTTTCCCCCAATTAGTTATACAAATTAAATTCTAGTTGGTCCAACACTATGTAATGTTTAGGTTGGATGACTCTTTTTTGTGCATTATTACTTTTAAAGAATCATGCAAAGACATGGTGGTGTTTAACCACACAAGTATAAATGAATAATCATTCCTTTTCAATAGTGTGGTCCAGGTTTTGCCTCAATGTAATTAAAACCTGTTAACATTGGCTCATATCTATTTCCAATATACATGGCTCATATCTCACATCTATTACTATTAATGTTTGCTAGTGTGCTGCATACCCACCTTCACTCATACATGATCGTATTTTCCCATGAAAGGATAGACACCATTGGTGAGTAATAGATACTTTGAATGACTTTCATTCCCACAAAACATGTAGGTCTAGGTTGGTTAGGGGGATAAGCCTGGATAGACAACCTGATTTCAAGTAATTGGCTTTGGTTGACCTATTCTTCTTGTTGCACAGTGGGCATAGTGAGTTTCCAGGCTTCTTTTGTTGGTTATTAAGCTTTTTTTTCTGCTTTTTTGGGCTCCAGCCTCTTGCCCTATAACCTTGGGCCAGGTTGTGGCCCCTCCTATGTTTCTTCTTTCTTTTATTAGATTGAGTTAACAATTCTTCATTTTTCAGGTTTTAGATATGGCTCCCGGAGATCCATCGAACTTGAAACAGAAGCGCTTCATTTCCAGACAATCTCTTTTCAAGGGAGCTTTAACTAATGCTAGAGTTACAGGACTTCAAGATGAAACAGTCCAAGCACTTTGCCAATCAAACACAACCCTAGTTGTCCACAAAATCCTATTATACCTCTTACTCGAAGTGCAAACAATTTATCAAACGTAGCATCTAAGGCTTCAGAACCCGTACATGAAACTTCTCCAATTCCATCTACGGAGAGCGTTCTGCATGCATCAAACGAAGATGTGGCTGCTGCAATAGGTAAAGTATTATAAATTTAGGTGTTTTTTACGTGTTCTTCATTATCTTTAAAATAATAGTCGTTTATAAGAATTTATATCTTGTAAAAATATGCTTTTTCTTCACGTGTAGCTCTAGTTTCAAAGAAAAGGACTCGTGGTGAAACAACTGGAAAAGGATTGCTGAAGTACTTTGATGCTTTCGGAAAGTTTAAGATTGAGGTGGATCAAACAGTTGGGAGACCAACAACTGCGGTACAATCGTCAAAATTGGCAACTAATATTGGAATAGTAATGCGAAAAGTTCTCCCCGTACTAATACGGTGGAAAGAGGTAGATCAGGAAACTGTATTGAAGCCAGGGTTTGATCATCTGCAGGTATGAGTTGAAAATGTGTTTAATATATTATTTTAACCTTCTTTTATTCTAATTTGCATGTTCTATGCGAGTTGTAGATGCATATGGATTTGAATGTTGATAAGGCTGGAGTGAAGCGGAGCCTGGTCGATCGGGTGAGAGAAAGTTCTAGGCAACAACGTTATAAGTTGCATCTGCACTTTCTTAAGTATCCAGATCTACAGGAGGCTAAGGATCACAAACCAAAGGCCTGTCCCAACCAAGATAACTGGGAAAAACTCTGTGATTATTTTGCCTCACTTGAATTCAATGTAACGTTACCTTTGTTAATTTTAATGCACATAATTTTATAATTTTAATGGCTAACACTTTTAAATGCAAAAATTCTGATTTGTTTTGTTACAATTATAATGCTCTTGCAGCGTTTAAGTGAAATCAATAAAAGCAACAGGCATAAATTGCTATGCAAGCATCCTGCTGGACGAAAGCCTTTTTCAGTCCGATCGCATGAACTTGTGAGTATATGTTTTCAAGTATACTGTCAGTTCCTTAAGTATGCATTTTCTTTACTATCAGTTCCTTAAGTATGTGTTGGTTTCCGCATATTTGTTGGTGTGGGGAAATGAATTTAATAAAGAGGATTTTTGATTAGATCCCAAAACCCCTGAGTATGACATGTTCAGGATAATCTTGATAGTTGAGTCAGGATTCAGTTTTAGAGTGTTCAGGATGTTATCTGCACCGTGTATAGTAGGCAGATATAGATTAGGTTAGATTCTGAAGACTCAGTAAGTTTCTGAAGAAACTGAAGTTTCTGAAGACTCAGTATGAAATTGAGAAACTGAAGACTCAGTATGAAACTGAGAATCTGAAGACTCAGTATGAATCAAGAAACCTGAGACTCAGTATGTCAACGGACACTGAGGCTCAGATAGAAACTGAAGACTCAGCATGAAGACTCAGTATGTCTCTGAAGACACTGAGACTCAGAGAATCCTGAAGGCACAGTAATTACTGAAGACTCAGTAATTACTGAATACTCAGTATAAACCTGAATGTTCCGAAGTAAAGAAACTGAGGAATATAGCCGTTGGAATTCAGCTGACGTGGACCAATGAGAGGAAGACAACCAGCCTGGAAAAGCTGCAGAACTTACAAAGAATAGTATGGATTTGAATGTGATTCTCTCCAACGGTAACATTCAAATCCACACTATAAATACAAGATCTTCCATCAAATTAAGTGTGGAGAATATGCACAAGATGCTACAGAGCCAAGAGCGTTATAGTCAAGCATTCCCACCCTAGAACACAAGTCTGTCGATATACAAATATGTTCAAGAGTGTTCTAGAACCCAATCTAAGCAACCCACGATGTATCCTAAGCTTAGAGAGATTTTCCCAACCTTAGCATTGAGGCTAAACAAATGTAAGGGAAAATCTCACCATAGTTGGAGACAACACCAAACCCAAACCCCATTCTCATAAGAGATAACTAGTGGTGAAGTGAGGTAGTTGTTAGGCAATCCCGAGAGAGGGTGATAAGTCCCGTTGGAGTGTGAACTCGTTAAACATCTAGAGGCGAGCCCGAGAGGGTGATAAGTCCAGAGGCGAGCCCGAGAGGGTGATAAGTCCAGTTTGAGTTAGTAAACTACAGAGGTAGTCAGAAAGCTCAAAGTAGAAAGGTTAGTAAACTACAGAGGTAGTCAGAAAGCCTTAGGAAGTGTTTGAAGGAATTTCCCTAGGAACAGGGAGAGTGGATGTAGGAGCTTGAGTCTCCGAACCACTATACGTTGTTGTGCTCTTTACTGCTTTATGTTCTTAGCTTGTCATATGCATTCGATTATAAGCAAGACACAACACATGAGCTTAAGAAGCGAAAAATCTGGAATCACCATATCTTCACCCCTGTTTTTATATGCATCGCACGACATGTTTGCTTCCGCACGCGCAAAATGGGTTTTCCACCGGGCCTATCAGTTGGTATCTTAATCAACTAAAATGCTATATTACAAATTTACAACAATAAAAAAGGAATATGGCTAATGATATCAACGTTGATGTTGAGCTCCTGCTTTTTTGTTTTTATATGCAATCTTGAATGATTCTTCCCTGTGACCACTTGCCAGAAGTTCTTTTCCTTATAAATACAGCAGGATGTAGTATGCTAATCCAATTGGAACCACAATGAGCAATCCAAATAAAACCCTACAGATAAGAAATAAGTATAGCTTTCTGATATATTATTGCTGCTGAAAGCACCAAGTACCCTGTGAGTATGTCTGGATTTTCATTATACTCCTTTGAAAACACAAAAGGAACTATCCCTTTGGGGAGAGCTACGTGCATCACATATAAGAGTGGCTTTACATTAGTGTAATGTCAAATGCTTAATATTAATTCTGGCGAAAGCTCCTGCACAATTGCCACTTTGGTTTGTGATGCCATGAAAAGGCCTACTAATCAAGTAATTGAAGTGTTTAAAGGAAATCAATTTTAAATATCTATGAAAGGCTTCCAAAAAGTGAAACTTAAAGAATACCTAGGCAGAACATAGCAATTCCAAGTCCTCCGTCTGGGCAACAATGATCTTGATATATATCTCTTATAAATTAGTGCATCCGAGTCCTGACTATCAATCATGTGGTTACAATATATAAGACATACACTTGTGTAATGCTCATGTTACCCGATATATATGTTTTTAGATTTTTGCATTCCTTGCACTAGTTGCATCTACACATCTATCACATAAAATAAGATTACCTTTGAAATATTGGAACTATTGCATTTTGACAGCTATCATTTAGTTGTTTGTGTTATGTACCTTGACTACTAATAGACATAAATTGACCCTAGGGCTAATCAGAATGAACATAATGAACATAATAAGAATTAGGCAGCCCCATTCTTATACTATAACCTACATCACATACAACAAATATGGTTGAAATACTTAATCAAATTCTCGTAGGTATAAAAAAAATACCTTCCCATCACTAATGAAGGCAATTTATTGAGAAAAATGAAGATTTAAGCTTGTCATACCTCACACACAGTGTGCGTGTTCTTTCCTCATTTTTTCCCTGTAAATTGTTTCCATTAACACAAAAGAAATCATCAATTAAGCATGCAGTGGAGTTATGAAAACCATAATCTGTGATTTCTATTTTATAATCTGTTGATAAAGGAAATAATAGAGAAATATGTTGGTATGAGCCCTATGTCCATTAAAAAGGGTAAGCAGTATCCTACATCTGATTATTTGTATACTTGTCATCTTTCTAATTCTCATAGAGTATTCACAACCCCTATTTCCCATATAATTGAACATAAGACCTGATGATATGTCAATAATTAAATCATATAAACATTAAAAGAAGGTAATTATGAGTTTTCTGAATATTTTATTTCAATCATGGGTATGGTGATGAAGTAGCTGATTTTTAATATTTTTTTGTAGTCTCTTGAACTTAAAGAACCGTGCGATAGGATTTACTTGTATGAGAAAACCCACAGTACAAAGAATAATGAGTGGATATCCGACAAGGCAAAATAAAATTGGGTAAGTCGTGTAGACATTTATGATATTTTATTATGTTATTATTGAGGTTAATTTACTTTTTTTTTCAATTCAATTGAGCATTTTATATACTTTATTTATGCTTAAATACTAGGAAACAATGAAACGTAAGCGAGATGAATATGTTGAGCTCGGAATAGAGAGGACCGAACCTGAGATAGTCTTGGAGGTGTTGGGCCATGGGGCTGGATATACCAAAGGGTATGGTTACGGTTCAAAGCCTCCGAGTAGACGGAGTTCATTGTACAATTCTTCTGCTGAATATGAAGATGAGCTAAGAGAAACAACAGAAGAGTTGCAACACTCTAGAGCTCAAGTGGAAGAACTACAAGCTCAAGTAACTAGCTTGAAAGAGGACCTGGCTACACAAAATGATAATCTGACTGCCAAACTCTCTGAGCAAAATGAGATTCTCACTGCAAAACTCTCTGAGCAAAATGAAGCTATGAACAAAGTAATGGCTTTCATGAGGGACAAAGGGATTTCCATATAATTAAGGTTAGGTTCTATTTTTCTCTTTAGCCTTTACTTTATTATTTTCATTTTTCTTTTAGTAGTACTACTCATATGTGTAGCTTTAAACCTGTCTGTGTTAGAAGAGGGCATATATTATGATTTATTTGTGTTCAACATGTGTAACTAATAAGGGAATGTGATAACTACTAGTTTCTCACTCTCGAGATTAGGTCTTGTTGATGCTATTTTGAAGTGAACTAGGTCTTGTAGATGCTGTAATTGCTGATTTTTTAGAGCATTGCAACTGCTGATTTGATTCAAACATAATATGTGTGTGATACAAATTAATTTTTTAGCTAGTTTATATGTGTATTGCATGTATATAGATAATGGTAGTACTGTACTTTGTATATTTCACTACCAAATCGTGATAGTTACGGTGTGTGAAGTAAATATTGCTGCATTTTAGTTCGTGGATGTAATGATTAAAACAAGTTAGTGTAATTTTGTTATACTCATTCTTAGATTTTGATTGTGTGAAGGAATTACTTTGAGATCCGAGATTTAGTATAGCTGAAATTGTTTCATGCCTGTGTGACTTGCTCTGGGGTTGGAGAATTGAATTCGATCTTGCTAAATTTGGGGGTTTCTGGAATTTTAGATCTGATTCTGGTTAAGGTTTATGAATTTTTGAATTATTGAACCTGGATGTGTTACCGTGCTGCTTTGAGAATATTTTGTTTTCTTTTTTTTTGGAGAAGAAGTTGCACATTTACTGTGCTATTGATTTGGTAAAGTTGATACACCCTGAATTTTGTGGATTAGTCTTGGATAATTTAATATGTTGATGGTAGCAACTCTTTTTGGGTTTTTTTTTTTTGGGATCAAGTAGCGTTCTTATTCATATGTCCCTGCGTTAGAGAAATATCAAATTCTTTTCTATGGCAGAAAGATTCTGATCTAAATAGCTAAACTGATAAACTGTATGTATGATAACTTGTTGTGTAGAAATGCTTATATGAGATTGGGTTTTTGTGATTGTTAATATGGCATTCTGTGTTAATTACTTGAGGTTTCAGAGATGGTTTTATTGAATACAGAGTAATTAAATGCAATGGACTCGGAAATAAAGTGAATATGTCTCCAATTAACTTGATTTCTTTCCTTGCTAGTTCGAATGAATGGAGTTGCTATTCATCTAGATGTTCTTATTTGTTGGTGAAACATCGTTTTGACTTATATTAGCAAGCAATTGTAATAGCAAATTCTCAAGATGCTTTCTCAATTTATTTAACTTGTTAAGTAGGCATGACTATATTTGAAGTTGATCACATGATGTATCTGTGAAAACACATTTATTTTGTTAACAGTAGTATGAGTGAGAAACTATTGTGGAATGAGTCTAGTTTGTTCCTATTATCTAGCACCAGTAGCAGCATGACTTGGTTACTTAATTTTCTCTATTTTAACGTTCAGGGATGTTAGACTATATAACTGCTCATGGATATTTTTTCCCTTACTCTTTTCTGACTTCTTTCTTGCCTCTCATCTAAAATTTGTTCATATAAAGGGAATGCAAAAGTCCTTATATTTAATATAACTAGGGCATATTGTCTCATTTTGTGCTTAAGATATTATCTTGTTTAATATAAATAATGTTTTGGCATGGTGTGCTTTACTTCGGTGATACTTTACGGAGTTATGCTTTCTTATAAATTCATCTTTTGATATGATATCTTTTTTATAAGTGATATCTAAGGAGGAGAAGATTTCAGATTAGTCGTTTGAAGTGCATGGAATTTATTTTTGAAGACATATAAGACATTGTTTTTTTTTTAGTTTATTGTTTTCATGTAGTTTTCATAACAAATATTGTTGATTGATTTCTAATTGTTTGACGGAGTTTTTGTTAATGCAATATATTTTTTTATCTTTAATTAATTTAGTTTTTATTGTAATATTTATTATTTAGTATTGATTACTGATTTAATATATATATAAAAATTCAAATAAATTTGTAATAGGAATAATTATTTCACGATGAAATAAATGCGTCACAATATGTATCATTTTTATGACGAAATAATAGTCACGGTATGTTAATTAATCATGACGATACATGTTGTCACTATATCAATTTCTTTAGTGACGATTATCATCATCGTCACTGAAAAATATTTTTATTGACAAAAATATTTTGTCACCATTTTTACGTCTTTAACGATGACGAGTATTTCGTCACTAAAGTCCAATTTCTTGAGACGAAAATCAGTTGTCACTTTACCTATATATATATAACCACGATCTTTTTTTCGTCATTTTTTGGCAATTCTTTCATGACGAAAAAATGTCAAATATGACGAACAATATATTGTCACTAAATCTAAACTTTTAGTGATGAATATTATTTTCGTCACTGAATAATACATTATAGTGACAACAATTGTTCGTCACAATTTCCACATCATTTTGCGACAATAAAAATTTCGTCACTAAATCATACTATTTAGTGACAATTTTTATTGTCATTTTATATGTATGCATATAACGACGATCAACATTTCGTCACCGAATAACAACTCTTTCGTGACGAATATAGAAAATGTGACGAAATAATCAAGCTAATTGTGACAAAATTAATGTCACTAAAGTAACCTTTTTTTTTGACACTTATTTAAATCGTCATGTAAAGTTGAACTTTAGTGACGAAATGTCATATTAAGTGACGAATTTTTGATGCCTAAGGTGACAATTTATGCGTCACAATAGATGGACACATTTAGGGACGATGAACTTTTTCGTCACCAAATGATGCCCTTTCTCGACGAATTAATATACCGTCACATTTTTCAAAATACCACGCACTATAAATGACTGCATGTGACCAACCACCGGAGGCGAAGGTGTCCGCGGCAACTATTGGAACATCTCAAGGTCCAACAGGTCAGGCCATGCTGACAATTCCTGCGACGCACATCACATCTGATCAACTTAAAGAGACCAGATCATGCTTCAAGGATTTGTTGCAGCAAGAAGTTGAAGGTGTCCTGACAAATTCCATCAGTTCAACAATTGCAGATCATCGCCAGGCATCTGAGAAAGTTATGGAGGAACAGAGACTGTATATGTCTTCCCAGGTCGCTGAGCTAAAAGGAAATTTTGCTAAGGAAATGAAGCTGATTACTGAAAATTTCTCTAAGACTGTGGAAGAGAATCTGGCAAAGATTTCAAACCTGGAGGTTTCTCTGTTAGTGGCATTGGATAAACTGAAGCTGAATGAAGAAAAGCTTGATAAGCTAATTCTTACCTTTTCAACAGCCATAGAGTCTGCTAAATCTGAGCTGGTGAACAAAATCAGTGATCTATCTATTCAAGCTCAAGGCCTATCTGCTGCAGATCTCAACAAAGCTCTAGCCGTCAGTTTTGGATCCCTGACTTCCCATATCAATGCTCTTTTTGATCAAACCAAAAAGGGGGAAGGACAGGTTGAGAAACCAACTGGCCTGATCAGAACAACCGAAGATCTTATTCAGACTATTGAGTCACATGATCAGAGGCTTCAAAGTCTAGATGAGATGGCAGTTGAAGTCCATGCCAGGTAAGAAAGGGCCAAGATGAAGGGAAAAGGAACTGGACCGTCTCATTTTGCATCAAGCGCTTTCTACTCAAAGAATCACGAGGAGTTCATCTGCTGCACAGGTAGAAGCAGACAGATGACTAGCTACTAGACTGACTAAAGAAGAACTAGCTGAGTAGGCCCGAATGAATGAGGAAGAAAGAAGGAAAGAAAGGTTGGCTGAAGCTGAAGGGTTAAAAAGAAGGTATTCTGCAAGGCTGAGAAAGGGTCATATCGGCAAAGATTTTGTTGAGCCGTTGATCCCTGGCAGGGTAGAAGACATTATCAGAAATGATAGCAGAAAAGAAGTCAGATTGAAGACCTGGCATGGAATCAGGGCAGAATGGTTGATGGATGCCTTTGTGCTAGACATTGTGCCTTCAGAAGAGTCTCCAGATGAGGAATTCCTGAACTGGATGGAAAACAAACATCCTGACTTTCTGAAGGAGGTCCAGATAGATGCCGAGAGCATCAATGCTAAGATCACACATCCTCCATATGATGTGTTGGACTATCAGAGAAAGGCAGATGGATCCTTCGACAGATTGGCCTTTGAAAGAATCTATTAAAACCTGATTGGCAAAGCTGCCATCACTGATCCAGGCCAAGTTAACAGTGTCAAATGGAAGTTGTACCGAATTTTCAATGTGCCTCAGAACCTGAGGGAGATGCCAGAAGGGTACATTCCGAAGGATTGAAGATCAGAAGACATAGGGATCAGTTTATGCCTTTGTTTTTCAAATGTACAATGTAATGCTTTATCTTAATGAAAAACAAGCTCCATTTCTGATCCTAAGACAATCTCTCACTGTCTTCTGATTATCTGTTCCTTACTGTTTTATACATATCAACTGATGGTTGGTTTCTCATATGTTTTGGTTTTATCAAAAAGGGGGAAATTGTTGGGAAATTTATTAAGTTTGATAAAAGTTTCAAAACAGATGTAATAGGACCAGTCAGAATCTGTTACCTAACTGATGTTTTATATTGAGAACTAGGCTGACCAGTTGAGAACTGATGTATAGAGCAACTGATGTATAAATTAGATTAGAACACACATTGAGGGGGAACTCAATGTGTATAGCTCTTAGTCTTGAAGATCAGTTATAAAGATCACTTATGAAGATCAGAAGAGAAGAACTGAAGATCTGAAGATATCAAGGCTGAAGACAGATAAAGCACATCAAGATGAAGTCAGTAAGTTGAGCTAAGACAACTTACAACCAAAGACTTCAAATAAGGCAGATCAGTTCACCTGATCTGTTCAGTTCTAAGAAGTGTTCTGAAAGTTCATTATACTTTCGGAAAGGTCGATCGGACAACAAGAATAAAACCTATCAAGACCAGTTTGAATGGTACTTGCTAGCCTATGAGAGATCGACACGACTGTACGGAACTGATAAGACTAAGGGTTGGAGGCTCAATGTTCAACGGCTAGAAATGACAAAGTTGCATGCTTTCGGCCATACCGCCTCTGAGAAGAATCATATCAACCCTGCAAGCCTACCTTAAATAGACCGAAGTTTGAATTGCACTCCAACGGCTAGTTCGATTTTGTGCCTATAAATATGGGATCAAGCCTTCAGAGTAAGGTTACGGAAATTATTCACAAGCAAAAATCTCTCAAGATTTCCGCAAGAAGAACACAAGCTCAAGATTATTTCTTAGTGTTCATCCCTTAAGTTCTTAGCAGAATACTTATCCTCTAGCTCTTGGCTACTTAGAAGATAGGATAGTATTCCAGTTGGACCAAAACAATTCTTACCCAAACACTGTTAGGTTAAGTTTGTTATAGCAAGATTTCTATCTAGGGTTTCTAGATTAGATTTCTGGGATTGGTTGAGTGTGAACTCGTTAAATATCTGTTGGTTGTACTGTGTTGGACTAACACAATAAACTAAGTCCAAGTTGGTTAAGTTGGTGCCCCTACTGATAGGGAAGAGTGGACGTAGGACAAGTTGTCCGAACCACTATAAATCTGTGTGTATCTATCTTGCTTTACACATCTGCACACAACTTGTTATTTGCATGCATATTCTGTACCTAGATCTGATTAGCATCAAGCTACTGATCTGATCAGTTTGACATTTTAGTCACCTGATCCGAACTGTTGGTCAGAATCTCATTTGAGTAAAACTGGTTTTCTACACGGGTTAACTTGTCTTCCGCACCATCAGTTAAGTTGATAGACGCCGAACTGATCTGTCTACCAGATCAGTAAGTCGGATATCAGTCCAAACTGATTCACATCGCACTCTGATCAGACATACGTGCAACACACATCTGATCCACGAAAAAAAAATTGAAGTCTATTCACCCCTCCCCTCTAGACTTCAACCCTCACTGAAACCCGTTCGGGACCTACATCATACAAGACGATAATATTGCAAGAAACTACGTACGCCTTTAACTTCTTTTTTTTTAACCATCTTGCATAATAAGACTTTCATTGAGAAAATGAATTTTTCGTTATGCCATGCATTATTTTTCCTTTAACAAAAAAACCAGATTTGAGGGGGAAAAAAAAAACACAAATTGAGCCATGAATTGGAACAGTTTTAAAATAAAAACCTAACTTGAAATTTAATCTAAAATTTAGGCCTTGCTATACAAATCTTCCAAATTAAAGAAATCTAACAAATTAAATGTTGCATTGATTGTATATATCTAACCTGGATGGCCCTTTTATTGAAGTGGCCTAAATCTGCGAACATGGCCTCAGCACCTATCTCATATAGCCATACAAATTAATTATAACAATTAAGTTACAACCACCTAATGCAAATAATTTTTAATGGTACGGAATAATTGGAAATAGTTTTTATTCGCTTGGAAATAATGAAATTTATGTAACATACCTGTTATGCTCAAGAAAACAGCTCCAAGAAGATTCCAAGCAGTTTTGCCATTCCTCATAAAGAAGTTGAGAATATAGTGTGGCGATAGTGTGATGCGAACGAGGATTTTGAGAAAAGATATTGTCCCAGTTTTGATTCTTGCAAGATCCAAGATTCGGCAAAATCCACAATATTTGGCAATATATGCAAGATCCACAGAATTGTCCTAATTTTATTATTCAATTGTCTATATTCATTTTTTATCCTTTAATTTCGTATTTATCGAGTTGTTAGATATATTTGCTAGATTTGGTCCTTTTTAGACGGTTAAGTCCTTTTTCTTTTTCTTTTTCTATTTAAACAGAACTATGTACGTTTTTTTCATCTTATCGAATTAATCAAATAACTCTTTTGTTGACAACTTTGTCAAAAACCAATCGTTCTCCTCCTGGCCTGAGCCAGGGGCGTCGATTTTATCGTGTTTTATATTCGTTCTCCTGCTAGCTTGCTCTAGGGCGACGAGTTTATATTGTTTCCAAATCGCGGTTCTCATCAAATTGGTGCTTTCATTGAGAGTATCTGAGAATCGTGATCATAAATTGTTACTATGTCAAGAACTGACGAGGAACGAATTGAATTCGTTGGAGACCAGTGTGGCGGACATTAAAATCAGTATGGCCAACATTGACATGAAGCCTGATGCGGTAATCGCGAGGGTAGAGAAGATGAAGCGCAAACTGCTTCGCCGGGGATTTGTTTCTGATTCTTCGTCAGAAAAATCCCAGCACCGGTCTTCATCCTTACCGGAGAAGACAGCCTCACGACGTCACCGCCACATAACCACCGAGCGTCTCCAGTTCGCCGCCTCACCATCACGACTCACCACCATCCAACCTGTTCAATCACTGAGTCAGCCCCAAATCTCCAAACCGACGACGTCAATTCGTCATGTTTCCCATCCTGTACCACAACCAATTCACGATCCGCCACCGCCTGTCACACCTCCGCATTCAGATCACACCGACACTGCCGTCTGCGTTCAACCATCGACGCACTCACCCCCCGCGCCTGTTCACCAGCCCCTCGCCGAGCGATTGGCCGCTGCACCAGAGCGCCAACCACCGCCCATATCCCAGAGCACCTACGGCGACTCCGGTTTACCGCATTCGTCTTTCGACGCCACGAGATCGAAGACCGCTGTTCTGCTTTCCAACGGCGTGGCCCATCATGAAGAAGATGCCTGGGATCGTCATGCCCTAATTCGAGGACTTCTGCTTCACAGTAAGGACGGGAGGAGTTTTGATATTGGGCCAGAGATCAATTCTCATGTTGGCCTAGCAAGTATATTGGGCAATTTGATGACAATAAGTCTTTTCGTGGGATTTATAAGAATGGAACAAGTATTGAAGCTTTTGGACCAATTTATTTCGAGGAAGATTATGGGCCACATGATTTATTTGGTCAAGTTCAGCCATTTAAATATAATGAGCCTTTTCGTGAGAAATATTTTGTAGATGTTGAGGATAATGAGCAAATTTTCTCAGATGGGTATAAGGATTCTTTTGGGAATTTCGAGTACGATGGACCACCTGTATATGATGAATAGCCGCCCGAAATTGATTTTGTGCCTTCTATTTTGGATGTGGAGCCCGAAGACGATCCTTGCCAATTATTAGATAAGGAAGATGATTACGAGGCAAATTTCTGGAGTTTTACTATGGCATATGACGAACCACATCTCGATGATGATAAAGCTTTTCGCTCCCATAATAATTTTTTTTTTTATAATTAATGATAGTTATTTGGTTGACAGTACTATGAAACATCGATCCTATCGCCTTAAGGTCTTTGGCCACATCCGAACAGCTGATAATTTTGAGCTTAATCATTTGGTGGAAGTCCTTGAGGACAAGGACGATCTTGAAGGGGACCGGAATGATGCGAACGAGGATTTTGTGAAAAGATGTTGTCCCAGTTTTGATTCTTACAAGATCCAAGATTCGGCAAAATCCACAATATTTGGCAAGATATGCAAGATCCATAGAATTGTCCTAGTTTTATTATTTAATTGTCTAGATTCATTTTTTATCCTTTAATTTCGTATTTATCGAGTTGTTAGATAATTTGGTCCTTTTTAGATTAGGTTAAGTCCTTTTCCCTTTTTTTCTATTTGAACAGAACTATGTACGTTTTTTTCATCTTATCGAATTAATCAAATAACTCTTTTGTTGACAACTTTGTCAAAAACCAATCGTTCTCCTATTGGCCTGAGCCAGGGCGTCGATTTTATCGTGTTTTCTATTCGTTCTCCTGCTAGCCTGCACTAGAGCGACGAATTTATCTTGTTCCCAAATCGCGGATGAGAACCGCGATTTGGTAACACGATTCGTCGCCCTAGCGCAGGCTAGCAGGAGAACGAATATAAAATCGACGCCCAGGCTCAGACCAGCAGGAGAATGATTGGTTTTTGACAAAGTTGCCAAAGAAAAGTTAATTTTATTCATTCATTGATTCAAATCTGAAAAAACGTACAACATGTTTAAATAGAAAAAAGGGACTAAATCTAATCTGAAAAGGACTAAATCTCGCAAATAAAGGGTAAAATACGAAATCTAAAAGAATCTAAATCCAGAAAATAAAGGGTAAAATACGAAATCTAATCTAATAAGCTGCAAATCTTGAGATTCTTGTCAATCTTGTAGAGATTCTCGTCAATCTTGAATAGTCTTGCCAATCTTAATTAATCTTGCAAAAATAGGACAATATATTTGATAAATCAGGGACAAAATCTCGCAAGTAGTAAATTTGGGACAAAAATCTTGCAAGTAGTAGTTCGCAAAGCTGGGACAAAAACCCTCATTCGCACCATTCCCGTCCCCTTCAAGATCGTCCTTGTCCTCAAGCACCAATTATGGGAATGCTCTCTTATCGAGCCTAAATGCTCCCTTTCATCTAGTCGTCGTTTGGTTGCCACCAAATAATTGAGCTCAAAATTATCAGCTGTTCAGATGTGGCCAAAAACCCTCAGGCGATAGCGCAGATTTTTCATAGTACTGCCAACAAAATAACTATCATTAATTATTAAAAAATAATAATTATTCTGGGAATCAAAACCTTTTTCTTCATCGAAGTAGGACTTGGCAGACGTCATATCAAGACCCGAAAAATTAGCCTCGTCACCATGTTCCATATCAACAATTTTGTACGGATTGTCTTCAAACTTGACATAAAAAATAGGAGGTACAAAATCATTTACGGGCTCCTCATCATAAATAGGTGGTCTATCGTACTCTAAATTCCCAAAAAAATCCTTAGACCCGTTTGAGAAAATTGGCTCTATATCCTCAACATCTACAAAATATTTCTCACGAAAAGGCTCATTATATTTAAATGGTTGAACTTGACCAAATAAATCATGTGGCCCATAATCTTCCTCGAAATAAATTGGCCCAAAAGCTTCAATACTTGTTCCATTCTTAATAATCTCCCGAAAAGACTCATTTGTCATGAAATTGCTCAATATACTTGCTAGGCCCACGAGACTAAACATAAGAATTGATCTCTGGCCCAATATCAAAACTCCTTCTGTCCTTACTGTGAAGCAGAAGTCCTTGAATTAGGGCATGACGATCCCAGACATCTTCTCCATGATGGGCCACGCCGCTGGAAATCAGAACGACGGTCTTCAATCTCGTGGCGGCGTAAGACGAACGCGGCAGACCGGAGTTGCCGTAGGTGCTCTGGGATATGGGCGGTGGTTGGCGAACTGGTGCAGCGGCAATTCGCTCGGCGAGCGGCTGGTGAATAGGTGCGGAGGGTGAGTGCGTCGATGTTTGAACGCAGAGGACAGTGTCGGTGTAATCTAAATGCGGAGATATGACAGGCGGTGGCGGATCGTGAATTGGTTGTGGTACAGGATGGGAAACATGACGAATTGAGGTCGTCGGTTTGGAGATTTGGGGCTGACTCAGCGATGGAACAGGTTGGATGGTGGTGAGTCATGATGGTGAGGCGGTGAACTGGAAGCACTCGGTGGTTATGTGACGGTGACGTCGTGAGGCTGTCTTCTCCGGTGAGGATGAAGACCGGTGTTGGGATTTTTTTGACAAAGAATCAGAAACAAATCCCCGGCGAAGCAGTTTGCGCTTCATCTTTTCTACCCTCGCGATATCCGCATCAAGCTTCACGTCAATGTTGGCCATACTGATTTTGATGTCCGCCACACTGGTCTCCAACGATTCAATTCGTTCCTCGTCGGTTCTTGACATGGTAGCAATTTACGATCGCGATTCTCGGATACTCTCAATGAAAGATTGATAATAAATAATGAATGGTTCGCAACATATAAATAGATAAAAAAAAGGACTAATAATATACCCAAAAGGACCTAATCTAGAAGATATATCTAAATCAAAGTAAATAACCAAAAATAATAAAAAAACAATAAAACTAAGTCAATCTTTCATATCTTGCATAATCTTGACGAATTTGGGACAATATCTTTGATTCTTGCCATTCTTGCTTATTGCCCACTTCCTGCCATCTTGCCGCCTTCTCATTGGGCCTGGCCTCCCGGCCCCAACTCTTGGGCCGTACTTATCTTGGCCCGTCTTGCCCGATTGTACGCGTTCTTTAGTTCTCGTCCCTCATTCGCATCATTCCCATCCCCTTCAAGATTGGCCTTGTCCTCAAGGCCAATGTCAGGAAAACGATCCCTCATTACATCAAGATTCTCCCAAGTAGCCTCTTCAGAAATAATATACCCCAAGTATATACTCAACCGATTCTTTCCCAAAATCACATTTAGAAGGTTTATATAAAATGGATGAGAACGTAAAATAGAAAGTACCTTCCTCAATTGGTTCAAGTGGTCGAAATTTCTCTTAGGAGCTAGCCCTTGAGGTTCTTCCAAAACCACTCTATATTCCTGCAATATTTCTGTTATCTCAGTGGGCAGAGACTCCATCTCTTTTGCATCTCCTTTTTCCACATCTTCTATTCGCACGGCATAACACTGGCCGCCCTTCTTCCTCATCCGCTCAATACTTTTAAGCCCACTTCGAGGGTGCGCTCGCCGAATCCTGAAGTCAGCTTAACGATCCCGTCTCCCCACTTGAACTCCATCGTGCCTTTCCCATAGTCTGAAATGACTTGACCTAACCCTTCTAACCACTGAATTCCAAGCACTATATCGGTCCTACAAGTGGTAAAGCATATAGGTCCGCCGTTATCTTCACCCCCTGTACCTTGATCGACACCTCTTTGTAAACGACGTCGCACTGCAAGCCTTCACCGCTGGCCACTCTTACCTTAAATGCTTCGACGTGTGTTGCCCTGAGATTTAACTTACTTGCCAACGTCTGATTAATAAAATTGTGAGAGGATCCATTGTCTACGAAAACAATGACCTGACTATCCTTAATCCAAGCAACTAACTTCATCGTTCTGGGCCTATGCACGCCTGTTATCGCATGTACTGAAATCTCCACGTTATCGATCTCGACTTCTTCCTCGTGGTTATCACTTTCTGTCCCTGTTTCTACGGGCTCAATGAGGAATGTCTGCGTTGTTTTACACTTATGTCCAGGCATAAATTTCTCGTGACGCAATTAAAACACAATCCTTTTTCACGCCTTTTCTGCATCTCATCCCAAGACAACCTCTTAACCCCTGGTGTATTGGGCTTGGGGGCTGTTCTCGTAACTCCGGTCGAATTGCTTCCCCCACCTTGATAAGTTCCTTTTCGTTGAGAATCGCGATCGCAAAACACAAATAATACGCAAACTTGTACAGCTCCACTTGGACAACCCTTTTTAAAAGAGCGGTTAAGAACCGCTGTGCAAGTCACTTAGAGAGCGGTTTAGAACCGCTGTCCAAGGTAAAGATAGGACAGCGATTCATAACCGCTCTCCAATCCCCGAAACCCTTATACCCAACTGCGTCTTCAGCCTAATTTCCTCATTTTTTCACAGACGCGTCCAGCCTCCTCCTCTATTTCTCTCCTCCTAAATCTCGCGCCTTCGCCCTCCACCTCGTTTCGTGCCATTGCCGTCGCCCTCCTCCTCCATTTCTCTCCTCCTAAATCTCGCGTCGTCGCCCTCCTCCTCCCCCTCCCTTACCGCCGCCGCCGTCGTCCTCCGCCTAGGTAATTTTCTTTTATATATATATATATATATATATATATTAGTATATATATATGTTAGGATTAATTGTTGTTATTGTTAGAATAATTGGCTTGGCTTGGTTTTAATTGTTGTTAGTGTTAGAATAAATTGTTTGGCTTGGTTTTAATTGTTGTTATATGTTAGGATTAATTGTTGCTTGACTTGGTTTAGCTAATTTGTGATATTTTATGCTAATTTAGAGATGAATTTCATGATGCACTCCAAGTGTTTGATCAAATGCATGTGTGTAAGATTTAAACATAAATTAAGATTGGGATATTTTAAACATAAATCAAGTGTTAGGATTAATTGTTGCTTGACTTGGTTTAGCTAATTTGTGATATTTTATGCTAATTTAGAGATGAATTTCATGATGCACTCCAAGTGTTTGATCAAATGCATGTGTGTAAGATTTAAACATAAATTAAGATTGGGATATATTTTTTAATTTGTTGGTGATTTTTTATGCTAATTTAGAGATGAATTTCATGATGCACTTCAAGTGTTTGATCAAATGCATGTGTGTAGGATTTAAGCATAAATTAGGATTGAGATATATTTTTGAGTTGGTTGGTGATTTTTTATGCTAATTTAGAGATGAATTTCATGATGCACTCCAAGTGTTTGATCAAATGCATGTGTGTAGGATTTAAGCATAAATTAGGATTGAGATATATATTTAAGTTGGTTGGTGATTTTTTATGTTAATTTAGAGATGTATTTCATGATGCACTCCAAGTGTTTGATCAAATGCATGTGTGTAGGATTTAGACATAAATTAGGATTGGTATATATTTTTGAGTTGGGATACAAATAGGGAATAGGTAATATAAGTAAAAAAGTAGGTTTCATTAGCAACAAATTATGTTAGGTTTTATATGCATAAATTTACTTATATTGGGGTGTTGCAATCATATTGTCTTTTCTAGTTCTATATGGATCGAAAGTGGGTTCGAGCAGATCGATTATCAGAGGAGTATAAGAATGGGGTTTGAGTGATTGTTGTTTGAAGTTTTAAGTAGCATTTAATTAAATTATATATTTGTGATGATATATATATTTCATGTTTGTGGTGTATTGGACGTATATATATGTTTATGATGTGTATGTTTATTTATTTCATGATGTGTATGTTTATTTATTTTATGTTTTGGTATTGGACGTATATATATTATAGTGGTATAAGTTTTGGTTTATGGTTTTATTATAGGATTTTTGGTTTATGGTTTATGGTATTGGACGTATATATAAGTTTTGGTTAATAGTTTTATTGTAGGTTTTTTAAAATATAAATTAATTATTAAAAAATATATATATATTAGACAGCGATTTATAACCGCTGTCTATCTTAATAATAAATAAAATTATTAAAAAAAATAGGTTAGATAGCGGTTGATAACTGCTGTCCAATCTTAACAATTGGACAGCGGTTATAAACCGCTGTCCGAGGCAACTGTTTGCAATGCGGTTATAAACCGCTGTCTAAGCCCTCCAAGGCAACTACTTGGACAACTGTTATAACCGCTCTCTAAGGGCTATTTTAACAGTTGTCCAAAGCCAAATGTGTATTAGTGAAAGAACGATAATAATTGTTGCCCCAACTCAAGTTTTTACAAAGTTGCCAAGAGATTTTTTATTATTTTTCTGCCTTAAAACAAAGAAAAAACGTCCACATACTTATAGGACACAAAACAGGATCAAATCTGCTCCAAAAAGGACCAAATCTCACCCTAAATCTAGAAGTAATATACTTGTACGAAAATTAAAGGATAAAAATAAAATCTAGCCTATTAAATAAATAAAAACAGTAAAGATATGATAATCTTGATCTTCGCAGAATCTTTCCAAATCTTGGAATATATATTGAAAATTCTTGGCCACTAACTTTAGTTGCAAGAGTATGACAATTCCTTGCCACATAATCTTGCACGTATTATTGGGTCCAAAAATCTTCGTTCGCATCATAGTGCTTTGAGAGTGGAAGGATGATATTTGATAATATTGTAAACACCAATTGAAGCATTGGTAGCAAACCAAATCAACATTATTGGAGAGAATGAGAAGCTAACTTTGGTTGTTCCACATCGTTGGAAGGCGAAAACGGCTACCAGAAGAACAACTGAGATCCAAACTACATGCTCTGAAATATATTTATATATATAATAAGGAAACACTCTTTAATAAATAATTAAATACATCCAAACATGCATTCATTCATATATATATAGAGAGTAATGATATAGAACCCACTATCTTATTTTTTATGAAATCGATTAATGGCGTGTCATGCCAGCTCATCATCCACATAATTAATTCTACTTAAATAAATTTTAGAATGATTTATAATAAACTATTCCCTAAACCATGAACCATAAACTCTAAATCATGAAGCATTCGGGTCGGGTGAACCATGAACCACTCGGATCGGGTTCAGTTCTGACCAAGTTGGGTCCGGGCCGGGTAATTTTTTATTTTTTTTTCTGTTCAGTTTTATTTTTTCAGTTCAATTCAATTTTTCTTTTTACCCGGCCCGGACTCAAACCCGGCCCGAGTGGTTCATGGTTCACCCGATCCGAATGGTTCATAATTTAAGGTTTAAGGTTCATGGTTTAGGGTATAGTGTATTATAAAACATCCTATAATTTATTTGAGTATAATTAATTATGTGGATGTTGAGTTGGCATAACACCTCATTAATCTGGTTCCATAAAAACCAGATAGTTGGTTCTATATCACTACCCTATATATATATGGAGACCACGAGTGGTCACCTTATGGAGCCCAAAAGCTTAGTTGGCAATCCACATCACAAATTTTAAATTATTGGTGTATTTATTAATTATGTTATGTTAATATAACAAATTAAGATCCCCCAAATCTCTCAAATAATTCTAACATATCTATATTTATCGATTTCTTTAACTAATATTTTCTCTTTCCCAATAACAAATTTTCACACGGTTGATTCTATTTCCCAATAATAATTAATTTTCTGCTGTTAATTTTTCTAACCCCTTTTCTGCAATTTATAAAGAATTTAATTATTTTTTAGCATTACTTTTATCTAGTTATATATCATGATTTTTCAACATGTTTCATGTTTTGAACAAAAGTTCGTCCTCTTTTTTTTTCCTAACTTATATGTAAATCTTCTTAAAAATTTCAAATCTAGACACTAGAATAATTAAGGGTGCAATTTCTTCTCTTAGAATTTGGTGTTGATTTGTGCCCAAACACACAAAAAATAGTGGTTCTACTTTGAAAAATGAGTGACACTTGTGTGCATCAATTGCACAAGATGCAATTGGTGTAATTGGATTTAATTTTAATTTGGATGAACCATCTACACCCTAAACACTAAATCATGACCTATTCGGGCCGGATGAACCATGAACCACTCGGGCCGGGGTCGGGTCGGGCCAAAAAAAAACGAATTGGTAAAAAAAAAGAAAAACTTAATTAAAATCCAATTGCACCGAATCTAAATTGGTGCATATGAGAATTTAATGTATATATTTTGCATGTAATTAAGAATGATGGCAGCTGGATGGCTATATCTACTTGTTTCTTTACTTTACTTGTTCTAATCAACATGCAAGTACATGCTACCGTTAATGTCTACATTATTATTCTCAATAGCATCTACATTATATATTATTAAATTGTGAAATATTAGACGACATCGTTTCAGATCCATGTTTTAATTTACACTATGCCATTAGTATTTTTTTAAAGAAAAATAGACATGACTTTTGAAATTGGAAAAAAGAAAAGTAAAACAATTGAGATGCATGACAGTATTTAAGTGATTATTTTATGGCAAGATCTTGTTTATATGCCCCAAGTGCACGATGCACGGAAGACCCACTTTTATTTCTTTAAGTATATTGAATATTAAACAAATTGTTTGTCCAAAAAAATATATTTAACAATTGCAATTAAAATAATAAAAAAATTATTAATTATATTCTCCACAAATAAAATTAGAAATAGATAAAAGTAATGTGTAAAGTGGAATTGAAAACTTAATTTTTATTTTAAAAAAAAGTAATCGATACTACTTGAATTAATAATTCTAGTTTCTATATTGGTGAAAATTTATTTTACGTATAAATTGGAAAAATAAAATAAAAAATGAGGACTCAAATTTTGTTCATAGCTTGAAACGTGTCGAAAAACCATGATATATAGCTAGATGAAAGCAAAACTAAAAAAATAAATAAATTCTTTATTTGGAGAAGATGGAATTGGGAAATAGAATCAACCGTGTGAAAATTTGTTATTGGGAGAGAAAGATTTGGTTAAATTGATAAATATAGATATGTTAGAATTATTTGAAAATTTTGGGGAATCTTAATTTGTTATATTAATATAACATAATTTATAAATACACCAATAATTTAAAATTGGTGATGTGGATTGCCAACTAAGCATTTGGGCTCCATAAGATGATATATATATATATATATGTATATATATATATATATATATATGTGTGTGTGTGAGAGATATCTCCGCGACAACCCTTGTGTTATTTTGGAGGAGCGAGACTGAATTCCTTGAATGGTTGAAAGAACTGCACATACATATAATGTGATAAACTTAAGAAACTCCAATTTATGAGTTTTGGAAATATTTAATTATAACCATCACTCGTGATTTTTCTTTTTATTTTTTATCTTGAAAATGGTTTCAGAGCCCAAGCGATAGAACGCAAAATAGTTCAAAAGCTTTTCACCTTTTTTAAAATGGTCCAAAAAAGTTTGATGTACGAAATTTGTCCCAATTTTATGCGAATTGTATAATTTGTCCCAAATTTGACGGAATTGACCAAACAATGTTGTTTTTTATCATGTGTCTTACATGTGAGCATTCAATTTGGAGATTTCTGAATGAAATGCACGATGTCGTTTCATCAATTCCGGCGAATTTGGGACGAAAATTGTACAATTCGCGTAAAATAGGGACAAATTCCGTACATCAAACTTTTTTGGAACTATTTTTAAAAATGTGAAAAGTTATGGGACAATTTTGAATTCTATCCCTCGAGGAAAGTGAAAAGTTATGGGACAATTTTGAACATATTTAAAATAAAATGTACTATTACAATTGAAAACATAGGGGTACATAGTTAAGAGGATATGTAGTCATATGAATTATGAAGAACAATTTTAGCCTTTTAGCTGATTTGATCAAATAATATGAGTGTATTTTAGAAATTTGCAAATAGTAAATTAACCAACACTCAAGGATATTTTTTAAATTTATTAACAATTAATTGAGACTTAAAGGGGTAAAGTCATATACCACAAGTAGCGGGAGTAAGTGCACCATCCCCTATAACCATGCAAGTCCCTATCAAAACAATCACACTAAGAAAGTTCTGAGCAAAACAACTCCTCTAAACAAATTTTCTTGCCCTCATTGACAAAGACCCTTCTTCACTATAATAAGGCGTCGTCGAATTCGATTCTAACCTTTTTTTCGCCATGGTGAATTTACTCTCAATATTTACGTGCCGATAATGTACGAATAGAGAGCAAATGTTCCATCTTCGCCATGATCGTCCGCGTTGAGCACGATGAACACGTATTTGATCAACACTAGAGCAGTGTTTTCATAACCGAACCGGTGATCAAACCGGTCTAGGCATCGGTTGCCGGTCCAACCGGTTGGACCGGTTGAACCGACGGTTCAACCGTTAAATTGATTTATGCATATTTATTTTATATTTTGTATGTTACATTAAAAAATAAATATTTATTCATAAAATATTAAAATTATACTAATTTATAACTTATAAATCTTATATTAAAATAAATACAATAGAGTTTGGAGACCAGAGATGATGACGTTATGGATTAATTCCACACAATATGTGACGACGATAAAGAGATTAAATGAAATTAATGACTTGTGAATGAATTTATTTGAGAGAAAATGATATTGAGATAAAAACAATAACATTATATAGAGAGGTTTAGAAAAAAATAATAAAAAAATAAAAAAAGTGATTTAATAAATAATAAAAATAATAAAATCGAATTAACCGTTTTTAAGGAGTAATTGGACCGGCGACATGAGCGGTTCACGGTTCGACCGGTTCAACCTGGCGGTTCAACCAGTTTTTGAAAACACTGCACTAGAGATGTTAGTGTCCATATGATGAGGCTTAGGGTTCCTAAAAGATCTTGCTCCGAGAGGTTGGTGAGACGAGTCGATGAGAATGTGTTGACCAGAGAAGTTGCCAAGTCGTCGTTGACTATGCCGAGAGACTCGGTAAGCCAACATTAGGGTTTCCATGGTTGAATATACATTGCAAAAGAGAATAGCTAATTAAAAAAGTGTGACTTCAAAAGCATTTAAAATGCATTACTTAAAAATGGGTAAATTGCAATACTAGTTCCACATGATTTGTTTCGAAAATATATTTGATACCATGTTCGAGAATGGCCCTCATTTTTATGATTTTGATCCTAACAAGAATACCAAAATTCTTATGGATCAAAATTGGTAAAAAAAGGACCAATTTCGTAAAACTAAATTGTGTAAGATCTATAACAAGTACCACATGGAACCTAATTTGTGTAAGATCTTGGATAGACCTCCTTTTTATAACATAAAACTACAGATACACGTAGATATTAATTGCATGGATCGAGTTCCTTTGGCTTGTTCATCTGCTGAAATGTATAATATCTTACATTTCCATTTTCAACTTCAGTTAGTTGGTTAGAGATTTAAATGGACAGAAATTATGTACTACTTTACTGAAACTGAAGTTAATTAATGGAACTTGAACAACCAAAAATTTTAATGAAAATCACACTACGGCATTCTGATATATTGGAGGTCAAAAAGGCAGAGGCCAACCACCATATGCCTAGGTGAGAATCTAAATTGTGAGAGAAAAGAGCATCAACCTTGCATATATAAAAATCCGTTGGTAAAAGACCATTCAATTCATACACCATTCATCTACCAAAACAACACAATTCAAGTCACTAATACTTTTCCCACCAATACAACCAAGCATAAATGAGTTACATGTCTCGAACACAATTTAAAATCAAAGTCAGAACATAATCTGACATATAACATCTAACTGATCCTCACCAAAATCCTCAAACAAAATATTACCAATTGTCTCGCATGCCCATCTGCAGACCTGGAACCCCTGTATGGACAAACATTCATGTGCCGGGTCCACAAACCTCAAACCTTCGATTAGCGGAGGCTTGCTTATTCTTACGGTTGAATTCTTCGCTACATGATATCATCTTCTCCATACAACATTAGAAATATAGCCTGACTTCTTCTTCAATTTTCTCAAAATCACATGTGAAACGAGTATAACCCTTACCAGCTTGGGTGTCATAACATTTTCTGATCACCGTCTGAATACTACAATCGCACCATACATGTTTCTACACATAAAAAAATAGTAAAAAATTAGTTAATTACATTTGCAATGTATAATGAATACTACAATAATCAGCATTTTGCATCTTACTTGAAAGTTCACCTAATTCTGCAGATTAAGTTTGTGGAAAAATGCCTCACCGGAAGTTGGCAGCTTTAAGGTTACACCTGCTCTTAATCCCGAGTTCCCTGCCCAAAAAATGCTCAGATAGTTACACCTTCTCTGAATTTACAGAACAAATGAAGATTCTTTTTTTTTTTTTTTTTATGTAGGAGTTTCGGTACTAGATCACAAGAGGCTAGGGTTTATTTGCATCCGCATAATTAATGGATACACCCATCAACTTTATATATGAAATCTCTGATATTCCCCTTCATCAGTTTAAACCTAATTAATTCACATTGAATGACAGATTCATACACCCACAATGAAGTGGAAAAATACAGGCCTGGAGCAAACCTCACTCTAATATGCAACATCTCTAGTACCTGAAATATAGGCCAAAATTTAAATAAGTACATAAGAGCATTCCCATTGTCGAATTTGAAATATTTATCTTAGAACTTCAGTATGCAGAAACTAAATCCAATTTCAATACGATAATAAGAATCCTACAGAATGAAACCAATGGAACGGGAACCTCATCCTCATAACAGATCAAACTCAAGCATTGCTGATTTCTAAGGAATTTAAACGCTATGGAGAAAGCTTTTGCAGGATTTAAGTTTCAATACCCTCAATCTAGCAAATCCAATAAAATGCAGTTAAGCAACAAATATAAGAGTAAGTTGAAGACAATAAAATAAACAACAACACGAAAGCAAAAAAACAGAAGTCACTACACAAAAGTCCCCAACTCTTGTCCTGCCCAAAACTATGTTTATGTGCAACTATAAATAATCAGAGAGGCAAATGTGCAGAAATCTGACAAATTAGATTAGTGCCAACTACTTATCAGAGGATTCATTTGACTATTTAAAATAAACAATGTGGCATCTACAACTGGACTCCTAGCTAAAATAGTGCCAACAAACACTAATTTGACCACTTAAACTCATCTACAACTAATTAGCTATTAACTTACTTATCAGCACTTCTATTTACCATGAAAGTAAACAATGTGGCATCTACAAATAAGTCTAATTTAATTTCTGTGTACTGCGAGATTGTTAAACACATATCTTTTTTCATTTATAAGAGTTCGTCCTTTTTAATCCTTACACCATATGAAAAATACATATATTTATTCCCCAAACAAAATTGTTTATGGCTATATATTAATGAGAGACTTAGACTTAACTAATCATGTAACTATAAAACAATTAAAATATATTGTCAAAGGAATACACAAGTATCTGTGTGAGTCTTTCCTACATACATGACATGAGTCTTTACTGCAAATCTCACGAGGATCGCTGTCGACTTCTCTCAGTCTTATGTTCATGTCTGTCATGGCTCCAGTCGTTCTGTATTTTGTGTCCGAAGCCACGTCTGTTGTGTTTATTATTACGTCTATTACCATCTATGCTGTCGAATGGAACTTAGCATTCCCTCCAAGAACCAGCCCACACCCCATTCTGAAATATGATCAAATGAACAACTTTCTGTCAAATGTATTGCTATTGACAGAATGAATGGGCTGGAAGAGAGAGTTTTGGTTACTTACATTGCAAGGAGTGTGAACACAAGGCCTAAAAAGAAGAGGCTGGAGATAGCAATTCTTATGATAATACTAGGATATCAACTATGTAATAAATCAAAGAAGTAATAATTCAAAGTTTATAGATGTGTTTATGATCCAGCTAGAAAAGAGAAGAAATCAAGTGATAAATTTTAAACAACAACATAAGAGAAATGTATCCTTGACTCATCCAAATGAATTCAGGGAACTAAAAGAGAAACAAGAAGATTCAGAAGCAGGATATCAATTGCTTACACACATCATAAAAGAACGACAGTGCGCTTCAGAAGTAATAACATCAATTTGCTTCACATTAGGAAAGGCAAACAGCATTCTAATGCAATCGTAGTATTTTCCTTGAAAAGGTAACACAGACTCTACATCAAGCTAATTGATAAATAAAACAGATTGTGATACTTGGAACTAACTAAACTTGATTACATACGAAAAATGTGATCAAATATATACATAAGCTACTGAGAAGTAATTAAGCTATACCTTTTAATTTCCTGTATGTCCTATTGCTATGTATCTTCTCCATAATGTTCCTCTCTAGCTGCAATTCAAATCTGAAAAGGAAAAAAATAAAGTAGGGATGATAAAGCGATGGACTCAAATCTGAATTCATAAACCGATAATATTGAATAACTTTAATTCTATTTGCAACACAAATATTGAAAGTCTAATAGGATGAAACTGACTAACCACACAAGTTTCCCTAATCAATGGAGTATTTTGGCACGCTCCACTAGCTCTTCTCCAGCTAAGGACAGCGGCAGAGCCGGAGATGAGACGGTGCGGCGGTGCCGGCCGTGAGACGGCGTGATCGGTGCGGCAGCAGAGGAAGAAGAGTGGAATTTGGAAGTTAGGGTTTCTGCGTCCCTTACCATTTAAGAAGATATATTTTTATTTCTATAATCAATTAAAGAGATAAGAATAATATGGGCAAAACTATTGAAATTTAGTGACGGAAGTTACCGGTTGCTAATTACCAACGGAAAATAACCGTTAGTATAATAAATTGTTTGTAATCCATTAGTAATATGTTATTAAAACACATCCGAAATATATAAATCAATCGATTAACATTGAATTTATTTTGGTAGGGAAATCTGTTAGTATTTCTTCGATAATCTGTTAGTAAATTGTTAATATTTAATGTGATTAGTATTGTTGCAATTCTGTTGGTAACTAGTACTATTACCAACAAATTAAAATCCGTTGGAAAAATCCGTCTGTAAAACACAGTTTTTTTGTAGTGAGATTTCAGTTTATTTCATTCCTCAGTTTTCCTCTCTCGGTTATGCTCAATTTGATATTCTATGAGCTCAATTCCCGAATTCATCAAAATATCCCAAATTCTTTATAGTTAAAAGGAATATTTAATTTTACATCTTGTAAGTTTGACTCATTTCAAAATAAATCCTTTATGTTTCACCTTTATCATTTTTGGTCCTAAGTGTACAATTTTCATTCTTTTTTTATCAATTTTAGTCCATTTTCGTCAGAAATTTTAAAGTGGCCGGTAAGCCAAACGAAAAAGGACCTAAATTGGTCAAAAAATGATGAAAATCGTAAACCCTAGGACCAAAAATGATAAAGAAAAACATAAAGGATGAAAAAAATCTATACCCTAGGACTTAAATTGGTCAAAAAATGATGAAAATCGTACACCTAGGACCAAAAATGATAAATGATTTATTTTGAAATAAGCCAAACTTACAGGATGTAAAATGAAGTTTTACCCAGTTAAAACCATTGAAATTGCACAATTTCACAATACAAATTCCAGAAATTAGTTTGATTTCTATTAAATTAGTTATTCTAAAAGATCTTAAAACTTACTTAATTAAACATACCAAGTACCTCATGAAAATCAAAGCATAAATCACAGTGCTTCGTTCTTCTACTTGTTTCGTTGGTGCCCCTCTCCTTTTGTTTCTCAAAATCGCGCTCTGTTTTCCTTTTCTTCGCCGCACTAAAATTCTCCCATTCTTGATTTATTCAATTCTTAATGGTATTTTCAATATTTTATAATTTATTAAGGGTATACCAGTTACTTCACACAAAAAATCCAGGCAAGGTATTTGCCATGCCTTGCCTGATAGTGTGTCAGTCCCTGGTCCTACGAAACTGTAACGTTCTTCTCTCTTTTATGTTTGCGCATATTTGGGTTGTAATTCTCTCAAGCTTACAGTATCGGTACTCTAAGTAATGAGAATACCACCTTGACCTTGAAAAAAGAAAAAACTAAAATTAACGTACTTCACAATTAAGGTCATATCCATACATGCATCCAAATATAATTAATGATAACTTGAAATTCATTTATCAACACAAGATGTGGCCATTGCAGTTAAGTCCTGCCAACGCCTTCCCGTCCTCTATGGGGGTGTTTGGTTCACGGGATTGGATTGATTAGGTGTGATAGGATTGAGTGGGATTGACTAAGATTGGATTGATTTGACTGGATTTGCTGAATCAAGATATGCGTTTGGATGGGTAAATTGCACTTTTGGTCCTATAAGAATATTCTCATATCAAAACGATCCCAATTAAAGCATTTTTGGTCCCAAACTAATGGTCTCTTAGTTTTTAACAGATGTAAGTGCATGTGTTCTCACCAAAATATAGGGATTACTAATATTTTACAAAAAAACACCGAAAATCCTCATCCCAACTTGAACTTTAGGAATCGCTGCATCTCCAATATTTAGCAAACTTTATAAAAATCTTACTCAAATCTTCCAAAGTCAAAAGTGCACAAAAAACTTTAAAACATATATAGGTGGCTTTTGTGGGGTGAAGTTGTTAAATGAACATGTTAAAGGTTTTTGTGATGTGCTTTGAAAATATTCTTATAGGACTAAAAATGCAATTTACTCGCGTTTGGATTGTAGGATTAGATTGAAGGATTAGATGAGATACCTATTGAAATGTCATAAACACCCTTAAATTGAATTGAAACAACCATACTTCATTTTTGTGAATCTATTCAAACAACAGAAGGACAATTTGTAATATTGCATTTGAAATATGCTCCATGGAGGGATTTTGTACATTTTTACCCGGGCTTGAAATATATCATGGGCCCTCATCCCACAAACCAAACGGTAGATTAGTTGGTATTAAAATCCTAATCACGGTCTATCTCAATCAATCCCGCGAACCAAACGGGGCTGATGAATTTACAAAAAATCCCCAATTTTCATCCACCGTCAGCCCTCACCCCTTTCCTCAATTACAGTAATATATGTATAGTTCAGTTAAATTTTTTCAAGAAAACATCAAGAATTAAAAATTCAAAGAAAATTAAGCTGCCATTAATATATCAACGTCAAGAGAGAAATTAAGATCCAAACAAATAAGAAAGAAATTGACTAATGGAACCATTCATTCATTCATATGGCAGAAACGTAGCCTCAAGAAAAGACGAAGAAAAATTGAAAGAAAACTATATATAAAATATTGACATCGGAATTAGGAGAAAGCGTGCAATGTGAAGATTAAGAAAGCATTGAGGGATTGTAATTAATTAATTAATTAATTGTCTCTCGATGCTTTTCCCAAACTTCAAATCGCAAGTTCGCTCTCCAACATTTGATCCATCCCTGCATCTTCCTCTCACTTTACTATATTGCGAAACAATAATGTGATTACTTAATTTTGTTTCACCGAGAGGAATAAATATATATATATATATATATATATATATATATATATATAAGGGGGTTTTCATTCTCATATGGAAACCGTATCAATCTAAATCTAAATACAAATTATAGTAAAATTACTTGCACAACAAGAAACGAATCAATCTACAAAGAAATAAATTAATAACAAATTCTTATAAAATCGGGACAAAAACAAATTACATCCCATATCTTTTTATTTTTTTCGATTTAATCCCACACTTGTTCATTTTACACTACAAGAAAATAAAAAATAGGCTATAGAATTTTTCAAATGGTTGTATTATCCAAGAAAAATATAATGCGTTCCTTAAATAGTAAGGATTGTTTACGATTTGCCTTTGAAAATTTAAAATTCTAGTGGTCAAATAAATTACCAATGAGCAAATTGTCTACATGTTTGTAATTTCCATAGACAAATAAATTGCCTACACAAATAATTCCGTAGGCAACTACATTAGTAATTTGGAATTACCTACACACCAAATGTACCTTGAATTAGTTATATTACCATAGGCAATTATTGAGCTCGTGCATTTATAGTGCATTTTAGATCCATGCAACTTGATGTAAGATAAAACTTGTTTACATTAAATCGTGCAATTATTTTTTCCATTTAATAGTTGCACTGTTCAGTATAAAGTTACATCTTTCAGTATAACAAGTTGCATGGTTCTAAAATGCAGTATGATGCACGATGCATCTGGATGCATAAAAAATTTAGCCCAAATTGTTTGTAAGTAATTTGAGGAATGAAAATGTCTATATAATTAAAAAAAAATTATAGGCAAGTTGTATGCAATCTGCACTATTTAAGGACGAAATTATTTTCGTTGGAAATTTTGTAGGCATGTTGAAAAATTTCGTAGACGATTCTACATTCTCATGTAGTGATAAAAATCATTTTGGTATATTCTTACGGCGATTTGGGACTAAAATAATATAATTTTAATAATAAGAGACTATTTAAAAAGGTAAAAATATGCGAAAAAGGCAAAATGTTAAGGGACGGTGATGAGCACTGTACACAATTAATGCGCAATGAACGATAATAATTTTTGCCCCAACGCAGGTTGGTAAGAAACAATTAGGTTTTGACAAAGTTGCCAGGGTTTTTTTATTAATTCTCAACATAAAAAATAAAGAAAAAACGTCCACATACTTATAGGACAAAAAAGAGGATCGAATTTGTCCCGAAACGGACCAGATTCACAAGCTAAATATCCCTAGTGGATCTAACTAAGATATGGGACTAAATCTAATAATTAAAGGACTGAAACTCAAAAACTATCTAACCAAATTTAAATAAAAGAGAAAAGCCAAAACGATAAAGGTTAACACTAAATAAATATGATCTTGCCAATCTTGTAAATCATCTTGCAAATCTTGCAAGATCTTCTTGAGAAATCTTGGACACTATCTTTCTTGCCAAATCTTGTTCCCTTTTTTCACACCCCTTCTATTGGGCCCGCGATCGGGCCTGGCCCACCTCCTTGAGAGGACCTCGCCTAATCCGAATGCTCGTATATTTGTGCCCAAAACCCTCATTCGCATCAGACGGATTTGACTTCAATCCCACCTAGACAGTGTGCTACGGCGGATAGGTCGGGCTATAGGTCGTCATGAGCATCCCGACCGATTACGGAGTGTTGGATATGGCTTGACGAAGTCATCATTGGCCATGTTACCTGCTTTTCAAGCCATGAATCAACATGTGGGTGCATTTACGAAACGGGTTGCCAAGATGGCTAAAGAGTTGGAACAGATGAGGTCCGAGAGACGGATGCATCACGGAATGTCCTCCAGTGGAGCAAGCTGTGAAAATAGTGTAGCTGATGCTATGTTTTCGGCTAATGCTGATGACGATTTTATTGAGGCACTTCGAAACGACGTCCCGCAGGTATCAGATGTGTCTCACATTTATTTTAATTAAAGACTACTATATATATTAAAATTTTCTAACTAAATATCTTATTCGAACAGTCATCGACCCCATGCTTCCTTTATTTGGAGAATCCTGCTCGGTTGGTGGCTACAACAACATTGCTCAATAACTCCGGTGGAGTTATTCATGGTAGTCCCATCACTCCTGGTTTCGTGAGGGTCAAGCTCAATGTACCAGTAGTCGGAGAAGAGGATTCACCAGTGCCTAAACCAATTGATGATGATGTCACCGTCGGAACCGTTGTCGGACACTTCATCGAATGGCCAACCAACTTGGTCTCTCTCACCATGAAGGTAAATTTAATATATGTTATTAAAGTTCATTATCTTATTTGTCGTTCTAAATAATGTTGCAAATTGATTGTAGAAACTGCCGACACCACAAAAGCCTAAACAGAAATCAAAGGGTGTCGCAGCCAGTCAGAGGGAGATACCGAGGGACTCCACTATTGGTGGTCGCAGACTAATTGGTTATCCATTGCCTGGAGACTTAGATCACGACTACGCCATACAACATACGGTGCAAGTGAAAGTGGAGTCCTCTGATTTCGATATGGTCACAGTTCCGATGAATGCTTACTTTCATCAGAATTCTATTGAAGAATACATTGCTCGGGAGCATGTGATTGAAGTCGTGAACGACCAGTGGTTGAGTGCAACGAGCATAGCCTTTTATCTCAGGTATGTGTTTACTAATTAATTCTCAGTATTTACTTTCTATATATAGTTTAATTTTTAAATTAAATATTAATTAGAGTATATATGTTGGTTAAAGATATTTGGGTGAGGTATATCTCTCCAGAGATCCTAGAGCAGGTGGAATGTATTCATTCGTCTCCCCCCAAGTGTCTTGCTCAATGGGTGATAGGCCACAGACCATGGAGTGGTTAGTTTCTCATATGCTGAGTTATACTGACAGAGATCATCTAATTTTTTGGCCAACAAATGTGGGGTGAGTACAATAAACATTTCGTTAAAATTTATATTCATAATATATATGATATTTGCACATATGCTAAATTTACGGTTAATTTTAATATTCTTAATATAATATAGGAATCATTTGGTGCTAGTCGCCATAAATATGAGCACATTAAGTGTACATTTTATGGATCCAGCTGCGAATGGGTTGGCTTCAAATCGGCCTGATCTCACTTCGTACATGGAAGCGTAAGTTCATTTTTTAATATTATAATATAATGATTTGTTTTACTTATTAAAATTATGCATATTTAATCTAACTTTATTTTTTAATTCTAATAATAATAGTGTGATGACGATGTATCGGAGACACCTTCCTAATCAAGGCTCAAGAGCTAACTTCAATAGAGTGAACTGGAATAATGTTAAGGTAAATTTAATTTATTAAGTTATCAAATTAATATAAAATAATCATAATTGTAATATGTGATTATAATTGCTAATCAACAGGTACCGAGGCAACGAGATAGCGATCATTTGTGGACATTTTGTGTCTTTGTTATATTGAAGATATAATATCGCTTCTCAAACGTCGATTCCTATCAACGTAAGTTAATTTATCGATTTATTTAAATTATTATTAATTGAAAAAAAAAATACTATATATATCTAACTATATTGATTAATTGATCGTTGTTTGCAGTTTGTCTATGATCGTCCGGTCAAGTCTTACTCCAAACAAAGAATGAACAAATGGAAATTGGATTGGACAGGGTACCTTTACAATCGATTCTTGTATAATTATAGATAGAGTGGGATTTCGGTAGCATATTACTTATATATATATTTGTATTGATATACTTAATTCATGCATGTTTTAATTTGTTGTATTGGACGGATACTTATTTCATGATATGTGTATGCGTTTATTAATTTATTTGATGTTTTGGTATTAATTGGACGTACGAATATATATTATCGTGTTGTATAAAATTTGGTTTTTAGTTTTGGTTTTGGTTTTATATAAACAGGATTTTAAAAATATAAATTAAAATAAAATATTGGACAGCGGTTTTTAACCGCTGTCCAAGTACATTAATAAATATATAAAAAAAGGGTTAAGAGAGAGGTTACAAACCGCTCTTCAAGTGAAAATTCTTGGAGAGCGGTTACAAACCGCTCTCTAAGTACAACACTTGCAATGCGGTTAAAAACCGTTGTCCAAGTGCAATATCTTGGACAACGGTTTTTTATCAGCTGTCCAAGCTTAAACAGCTGTTACTTGGAGAGCTGTTATAACCGCTCTCCAAGGTCATTTTTAACAGCTCTCCAAGCCCAAATCTGTATTAGTGAAAAATAGTCATTTCAGCAACTTCGGCTTGAAAATGGGCGGACATAACTGACACATGGTCAAAACAATTTCGTTTCATGCATTTTCCATCTATGTGGGTCTAAGTTGGCACAATTTGAATACACATGGACTAAATACAAAAAGTGAATAACTGTGGAACTAAATCGAGAAAAGATGAAAAAGATACGAGAGGTAATTGATTTTTAATTGATACATAAAATTGATTTTGATTTCCAATATCTTCGTTTGAGGACGCCTCAATAAGATTTATTTTCTGGACTAGGATATACAGCCAGATCTTGTGTTAATGCATATGAATGGTTCCATTAATCAATCTTGCATAGACCTTGTGACGTTGATATGATTAATGGTAGCTTAGCTCCGATTAAAAAAAAAAAAAGGTAGCTTAGTAAGCTTTGAATTTTTAATTCTTCGCATTTTCTTGAACATATTTAACTTGACAAAAAGCTCATATGAGACGGTCTCATGCTGAGACCGGGTACAACCTTATAGTACACATTACACCCACTCCTCTCAAAGTGTTAAAACATCAATACACAAATTATGTCTCGTCTCACCGTGAGACCGTCTCATGCAAGTGTGCGTCATTTAACTTAACTATACACATGTTATTGGGGAGGCCTTATGTGCACTAAGTGCATGGTGCATGCAATTCATTTGTAATTTTTAAACGTTCAACTTGTTCTCTTGAAAAGTTCAACTTCTTTACACTAAAACGTTCAATTTGTTCTGTATAAAATAAATTGAACATTTCTGTGTAAATAAATTGAACTTTCCTTAATAACAAGTTATCCGTTTTAAAATTGCACTTGAGTTGCACGGTACACCTGATGCATACCAGACTTTGTCATATTACTAACCTTTAATTATTTGGGATATTTAAATATTAAATTAAATTGAAATATATTGATAAATATATATGTCACTTTTATAACATTGCTAAAAAAAATCAAAACCTTTGTTTATTGGTGATGCATACGATTTTAACGCACCTACAAGAATCAAACCTGAGATCTCCCGGTTCGGAGTTTGTTGGCGAAATGTGTATCTCATGCTTAAGTCACAGCTCCTTGATGTGAATGAGGGTTTTGGGCCAAATAATATGTTCAATTGGGCGAGACGGGCCAAGATGTGGGCGGGCAAAGGAGAGGCGTCGATGGGTCGAGCTCAATGGACTTTGCGAGAAAAGTCTTGCAAGAGAGAAAAAAGATAATTTCCTCAGTTTGGAGTTGCAAGATTTCTCTCTATCCTATTAAAGAAAGTGTCCCAAGATTTGGCAAGATCTCTACAAGATTTGGCAAGATATGCAAGAGTGGCTAGTTTATCCTAGATTTTTTTTTTTTTTTATCCTTTATTTTCTAGATCTTGAATCGGTTAGATTGCTTTGCAAGATTCAGTTATTTTTTTATTAGGTTTAGTCTTTTTTTCTCAATAAATAGGTGTTGTACATTTTTATTTCTTTATCGATCAATTAATAAAATAACTATTTTCTTGGCAATTTTGTCAAACAACCAGTCAATCTCTTGCCAGCCTGCGGTGGGGCGTAATTTGTGTTTGGAGATCGTGTTTCTCATCAAATTGATACTTAGAATCGTAAAAGAGAAGACGCATTATGGTAGGAACTCACAAGGAACGACTCAAAATCTTGGAATCACACATAGAGTACATGAACTTCAAAATTGATGTGCTAACCACCACCGTGGCCTGGATAGAGTGATCGTTGGCGGACTTGTCTCGCAAGGTGGAGAAGAAGAAGCGCAGTGCGGATTCTTCGTCCAGGAGGAAGAATGATGAGGATTCCTCCTCTGAGGAATCCAATTCTATGGAATTAGAGGGATTAAACCCTACCCGACGTCGGGATAGGGAAGATACTAACGAGGAAGACCTCAGAAGGGGTAGGCCAAAATTAACCTGCCCTATGTTCAACGGTAACGACCCAAATTCAAGGCTAAGCCGCTTAAACCTGTACTTCGCACTGAACGACATCGAATCCAGCTTAAAGGTGAAATATGCAGCATAATACATGGAAAGGGAAGCGAATGTTTGGTGGCAGTGGATCTGTTATATATATTGGAAGAAATGCCATATTTTTCGTTGGAAGGATTTTGAGAAGGAGTTTGGGCCATCAGAGTACACAGAATATGATGAAGATCTAACTCATATCAAACAGACTGGCACACTACGAGAAACTGGTGAGTCACGTCCATGATTGCCCCGAAAAGCACTAGTTGGTGTGTTCATAGGAAGATTGAATACTGATTTAGCGATAGAGGTAAGGGTTTATCAGCCTAAAACTTATCTTGATGCGGTTGAAGTTGCGAGATTGCGTGATGATCAATTGAATGCGCCAAGCGCAATCCACTGTCTGAAGTCGCGAGAACGGAGCAAACTCTACATATTTTTCAAAGCTATGAAGGCAACTCGGATGGCAATAAAGGAGGCGGGCTGCCGCCAGGTCAAGCCCACTAGGGGTTAAACGTGTATCTTGGGACGAGATGCAAAGGAGATGTGAGAAAGGGTTGTGTTTCAGTTGCGATGAAAGATTTGTACCTGGGCATAAATCGGCGCAGGAATTTCTTATTGAACCTGTGGAGTCAGACCATAAAAGTAGTCGAGAAGGGGAACACAAGATTGATAATGGAATTTTCGGTACATGCGATAACGGAGGAAAATGGGCCAAGGTTGATAAAGGTGGTGGCATGGGTTCGGGATCAACATGTTATAGTTCTTATAGACAGTGGATCAATGCACAATTTCATCAACCAGGATTTGGCGACTAAGCTCAATTTTAAGGCTACAACTGTTGGACCATGCAAAGTGAAGGTGACTAACGGAGAAGGTCTACAGTGCGATTCGACGTACAAAGACGTGCCAATTTACGTACACGGGGTAACAATCACAGCTGATTTATATGCTCTTCCACTCGTAGGGTCGAACATCGTATTAGGGATTCAATGGTTGAAAGGAGAAAATTATCACATATTACGGTAAGGGCACAAGGGAAATTGAATGGGAAGAAGGTAGAGTCATGTTGAAGTCAAGAGTCAAAGAAGAAGTTATGTGGGAAAATCTTGGTGTAATGAAGAGTCATTTTTTGAATTTGGTCCTTGAGGACAAGGAAAATCTTGAAGGGGACGGGTATTATTCGAATGAGGGTTTTGGGCCCAAGGATATATGCAATTGGGCGAGACGGGCCACGATGAGTCGGGCTCAATGGACCTTGCGAGAAAAGTCTTGCAAGAGAGAAGAAAGATAATGTCCTCAGTTTGGAGTTGCAAGATTTGACTCTATCCTATTAAAGAAAGCGTCCAAGATTTGGCAAGATCTCTACAAGATTTGGCAAGATATGCAAGAGTGGCAAGTTTATCCTATATTTATTGTTTTATTTTCGGTTTTTATCCTTTATTTTCTAGATCTTGAATAGATTAGATAGCTTTGCAAGATTCAGTCCTTTTTTGATTAGATTTAATCCTTTTTTCTCTTTAAATAAGTGTTGTACGTTTTTTCTTCTTTATAAATTAATAGTTAACTCTTTTCTTGACAATTTTGTCAAACAACCAAGCGATCTCTTTGCCAGCTTTGTCTTTGGGGACGATTATTCACTTTAATTCGTGTTTGGAGATCGCGGTTCTCATCTCCTCTCTAGCTCGAGAGGGCCTGCAAAAAATACGTCGGAGGATTATTCGACGAGGGCACTCCGACGCCAAGTCGGATGACCGAAAAACCACACTAAATGCAAAAGAGAGATCTCGGTGACGAGAACTCCACGCTATACTCAACTCACACCAACTATATATTCCTCACTAATCACTCGTGTTTCGCTCTTAGATAGATAAGTAATCAAATATATAAAGTCTCAGATTGTTTGTGTGTTGTGTGTGAAAGTGATTCACTATTATAATAATTGCATCTCTTATCTAAACTCCCCTTACTACCGCTGGGGACCAGGAATATCTCAACCGCCACCAGCCCTTTTCTACCGAAGATATCTCTTAAACCCTATCCACGTCGTCTGCTCTCCCGTCATTACTTGATGTAGATCTTGTCTTCATTGCCTTGACTTCTCTTCAGCTGTGAGTCTTTCTTAATTCTCTCAACAGCCACATCCTGGATTCTCTCAACTACTCCAGCTTTCAAACTTGGAGTGTATCCTTCCTGATTTCGGGGAAGACTTTCCCAAGGCCACTACTGATTGGCCCACTCCTCATCATCAACCAAGACCCGGTCAACTCTTATCCTTTCTCCCAAGGAAATTGAAGAACTTAGGACCCTCCAAAGGTTGGAGCCCCAGGAAAGTTCGTCGAGCCCAAAGAGAGTCCGATGTAGGACTATTCCAAATGTCATCATCTCATAAATTTAGTATACGTGTCATCATCTCAAGACACGTGATATTTGTGCTGCATCAACCACTCCCCACTACTCTCTTGAGGTCAGGATACTAAGGACAGTAGAAAAGAAATATTTTTATCCTCAGATAATTCCGCCAAAAGAATACGCCTCTCTTGCCCCAAGAAGGTTTGAAGTTTGGGATTGCGCCTTTTTGGCTTCCACGCGTGTGACTCTACGCGCAGCTTTCGTTCACGCGCTCTGGCCTCGAGGCCTGACCACCCTTTCATCTAATCACAATCCTCCTAATTCATTTCAAGAAACACTCTCTAGAATTTTCCCTTCTTCTTCTTCGTCATCCTTCCTACTCTTTCCCTTTTTATGCACTCTTTCAATCCTCGGAACCAGCCATCCCAAGGTTACTCCGACCACACTCCCTTCCATCACTCCGCCTCATCACCACTTCAGGTATACTTCTTTTCTCTTCGTTTCTTTTTAGTTTATGGTTTTTAGGGTTTCTACGACTCCCCCTCTTTCTCAAGATTACCGCAAATCCCTCAACCATGTCAAATTCCTCTGTTCCCTCTATTCATCACTCCACTCCCAAGACAGTGCCTCCTCTGAATTGATCTCTCCCATAGAAACCATAGTTCATCCCGGTTGTGAAAAACTCTGGAACCTCGTAACCGGTTTCTCTCAAATATCCAGAATACTCCCCACTTGTTGGCATAACCTGGGTATAATTCACCCTCGCTTTTTAGTCCAGATACCCCAAAAGAACGAACGACCTAATTTCACTTCCGATCAGACCTTATCTTTCTGGGAAAACCAACTCCTCGCTGGGTTGCGCTTCCCTTTACCACGTTATCTATGGCGTATTTCTGAACTATTTGGGGATCCCTCTAAACCAATTTACCCTCAATTCCCTTCGTACGATGTTGGTGAAGGGTAGAGGGGATAAACCGGATGAGGATTTTTTTTTTTCACACATTTTGCTTGCAATACTTTGGAGCCTTTTTCACACATTTTGCTTGCAAGTACTTTGGTGCTCTTTTCATGAGTAAACCCGGTTTGATGCTTGCCATGTGTCACGATTATTTCCAGATGATTTAAATCGAGGGGGTCCTGCACATGAGTTAGCTTGATATTGATAGACGACATTGCAGTAAAATCAGATTTTAATTTTTTTGTACAAACCCAAAGAGAGTTCAAGAGTATTAGCGATAAAGACGAAGAGATAGAGTCTGGTTTCACTACAGGAAATCCCATATTCGGTGATTTAATTTTTTTGTGACGACACAAAATTCGTCACAATATGTTACCTAAAGGTGACAAATTTAATTTTCGTCATTAAAATGTGAGAATTCGTGACACATTTTTGGTTTGTCACCACTGATGTTCTTTTTCGTCACTAATTCACAATTTTCATGACAAAAATAAGAAATTCGCCACAATAAACTTTGGTGATGATATTCATAATATTTAGTGACGATATTCAACGTCATGAAGAATAGTATTTTTGTGACAACTATATGTTTTGTCACTAATTATTCAAAAGAATTGGTGATGCACTTAATTCGTCACAATTTTATTTGGTGACGATCGTCATTATAATTAGTGACGATCATAGTCGTCATATAATATTAAAATTTTGTTACAATTTTATGCTTCACGCTAATTGTTTATTGTAAGTAGTGACATATTCTTTAGTCACCAATATTAATATATAGTGACGATTAATAATTAATTTTTAATGATGCACTTATTTCGTCACACTATTATTCGGTGATTTAACTTCATTTTAATTAATAGCGATCATTATTGGTCATATAATGTAAAATTTTCATGACGATTTTATTTTTCGTCGCTAATTGTTCATAGTAATTAGTGACATATTCTTTCGTCACCAATATTTATATATAGTGGCGATTATTAATCAATTTTTAATGACGCTTTATTTTATTTTGTCACAATATTATTCGGTGACGATCTTCATTTTAATTAGTGACGATCAATATTGGTCATATAATATTCAATTTTCATGATGGTTTTATGTTTTCGTCAATAATTGTTCATAGTAAATAGTGGCATAGTCTTTTCGTCACAAATATTTATATATGGTGACGATTAATATTTTTTTTCATATAAAATATAAATTTTAATAAATAAAATTGCGAATATAAAATTTATTAAAAAAATTTGTTTATTAAGGTTCGAACACAAAACCTTTCAATTAAACTTGACAAGTAACCACCAAATAAGTTAGACGATTTTTATTTTATTTTGATGTTTATTATTTATTATATTTTTGCTATTAATTAATTTTTTTCATTATAAAATATAAATTATATTAATAAATCAAAAAAATATAAATTTTCATCCATTAGGGTTTGAACATGGGACCCTTTTTACTTAAAAATGATAACTACACCACTAGACCAAACACTACATTTATCTTAGGTATTTTAATAAAAATATGTGAATCAATTGTTCAATATAAAAAATAAATACATCTATATATGAGAATTGAACCTATGACCATTTCAACAAATAACTTGCATTTCACCAACTAAGCTAGACAAAGTTTGTTTACTGAAAATGAAAAAATATGAAAAATTAGAATCCTCAATTAAATTCATTGAAAGTGGATAACTAAAAATAAAAAATTTGGGGTGAGAAAGGTTCAAACTCTCGACCTCAAGACTCTGAGACCTACGTGCTAACCAACTGTACAAACCACCACACATCTGCAATTCTTTGATTTCATATTTATAATATCAAATCCGAAAAATGGATTCTTAATATTATCAATTCATAAAACAAAATCCCTAATCCAGATTCGTACTCCGAATTTCTTCCACCCTTTCTCAATTTTGGCGTGAATCAAACTGAAATTGCGTGAAGTTTGTTACTACTAGAAATCTCGATGAAATTTGGCACACTCCTACCAGAAATCGCGACGAAATTGGTTTAATCATACTAGAAATAGCTCTCCCGATTCTGTATACTCCCAGTTTCTTCCAACATGCGTGTATAAATTATAAATTAAAAAAAAAACCTTAAAGATATAAATATATACTGAAATTACAAAAAAGCTAAAAAATATAAATTAAAAATGTAGAGATTAAAAAAAACCTTAAAAATGTAAATGTACAGATTGGGGTTCGAACACGAGAACTATTAAAGGCCACTAATGCACTACACCACTGGGACAACCCTCATTTTATGTTAGGTTAACATCTATTAGTATTAATCCAATTGGCCTAAATTAAAAAAATATACCATAAATGGTATCAGTTCTCTTTTAAGCTCAAAACCATTCAATTCCCAAATTCGTGATTGTTGGGGAATGAGTTGCACAGATCTATTCGGGGTGAATATTTAAATACAAATTTAATTCTTTAATTATTACTAGCATGAATTAATCCTCTATTAATTCAAATAATAATTGCAACAACATATCATGCATATAATAAGCCACGTAAAACCCACGACGCGGAATCTACGGGTTTACGTGAACGCATTCTCGGGATGGCAAAGTGACTTCGGTCGGACGGACTAACCAAAAGGACTTCCCAAGTATTCCCATAGCCCTTGCTCAACTATCCGGTGGAAGGACACTTGTCAAACAATTAACAAAAGGAAAAAATAAACTTTGTTGCACCACCTTTGTGGATTTGCTAACTTTTCCAGCACATGGAATTGTACTTGGGAATGAAACAATCATCCCTATTTATAGGAGGGAGGTGGTCGAATTTTTCAAAGAGAAAATCAATGTGGGAAAAAGACTTTTCTTGATCACCAAGAAATCTTGAATATGTCTCCTATATTCTTTTTTTCCCATAATTAAAATATTCCACAAAAAATCCCACCTCCTCTATAATATGGTATTTTGAAAATTTAGTGTTCAAGAATCCAAGATTTGGATCTTCTTGAATTTATGAGATATTCTTGTATTTCAAGAAATACATATCTTCCATAATATCTTTTCAAGAAAATCTTTCTTGCCCACTATATTTTCAAATATTTCAAATTTATTATGAAATAACCAAGTGGGAGATTTCTTGAATTTAATGAGATAATCTTGTATTCCAAGAATACATATCTTCATTCCATAACAAAATTCAAAGAAAAATCTTTTCTCCCAACTTATTCATAATTTTCGAAAGAAATAAGGGAAAAATAAGCAACAAAATTTAATTTATTTTAATCACTTTTTTCAGTTAATGGACTATTTGTTGGGCTACTCAGGGGGCCTTTAGGAGAATTAAGATTTGACCTTCTAATGGATCTTGAATATCTAATATTGAGCCACAATATAATTCAAGCCCATAAATATTAATTAATCCCACTACATAATTAATATTGCACTATCCATCTTAACCCATATTACAGTCAATATGGCTCCCGGTCATTATTTCCCGCGGTTTAAGATTATCTAGCCCATTAATTAATTCAAGCCAATTGAAATAGCTTTCCGTTAATTAATATCTTTTTGTCCTTGGTCAAGGAAAGTTCAACATTATTATCCATGCTTTAAACTAATTCCACTTGCAAGATTTGGTATGATAAAGCTTATGAACCTCCCGAGGGCAAATCGAACAAAGCGTTTTGCACACGATTCTTCAGATAAATCTTAGCAATCACATGTGACCAATAATATTGCCCAAGATAAAAAGTATTGAATCTCTCTCTGATTCGCTACCCATGATAAGTCAAAGCAATAGTTACCAATCCCACGTGATCCTATTTAAGGGACGAAGGTTAAGAAACAACGAACCACTGAGGTCTAATTCTTCCTTGTTCGATTCTCAAGAATTTATCCTCCTGAGGGTCCTATTCAAACAAGATCATCATGCACTAGTGTAATCTCTTGGTCAAGACAAACCAATATGAGCCTTACACCTCAACCTTTTCGTGATGGGTTGTTCATTTCCATCTAGGTCGTGAATGGCGTATTTTTAGTTACAAGGGACCGTTAATTTAATCTTTCGTGATGCGGTATCACTAAATTAACTACAATGTAACATGTGCTAATTATTGAACAGTTATGCAAGAAATATATGTAACATTCAATCATATTTAAAGCATCATGATAAACAATTTATTTCAAGAAATAAGTCCGAAATTCGGCCGATTATACAAAGTAAATGCATACTTTCAAAGATAATCCCAACAATCTCCCACTTATACCAAAGTGTGCTTTTAAGTATACTACAACATGTCTCGCGTGAGTCCGTGACATCTAATGTCACCTACACTTAACCTTATAATTTCTCCCACTTATACTCAAAGCAGATTAGCAAAGCGGTCTTGACACCCATTCCACTCACATGTCTCTCAAATGTATTCAGAGGCGACACTTTGTGAATGGATGCTAGGTCGCCCTCGACGCTATCTTTTGCCACATCTATATCTCCTCTCTTAACGATTTCTCGTATAAGATGTCTTTCCTTTAATGTGTTTGTTTGGCTCGTGGACTCTTGGTTCTCTTGAATTTGCAATCGCCCTCTACCGATATTGCTAGACAAATTCGTAACACCATCCAAGTCCACTAAGAAGGTCTAGAGCCCAATTCGGTTCTTTCACCGCTTCACAAGCGACTACTTACCCGAGTTCCATGGTTGAGTCATTGATGCATTGCTTCACACTCGTCCATTTGATGGCTACACTTCCCAAATGGTAACACACTAATCGAGGCAGATAATTTCGAATCTATATCCGATTGGAAATTCGAGTCCACAGAGCCGATGGGGATTGGAGTATCGATCGATAAATCAACATTCTATCCCGGAAGTTCTTTTGAGACACTTGAATGTTTTTAATCGCTCATCCAATGCGCTTTCCTCGGGTTACTTTGATATCTTGCTACCATGCCTCGACAAAAGCAGATATCCTGGGTCTAAGACACAACAATGCATACATAAGGTTTAGGCAAGAAGCAACAAGGAATACCTTTCATGTCATCTATCTCTTTTTTCGTCTTAGGGAACATTTTCTTGGATAGATGGATTCCAAATCAAAGGTACTTAATCCTTTCTTGGAATCTTGCATGTTGAATCGTTTCAAAAACCATTGTCTATGTATGAAACTTGCGATAACCCGATCATCCTTTTCCGGCGATCTCTTAGTTATCTTGATCCCAAGGATATGTCCCGGCTTTTCCTAAGTCTTTCATATCAAAATTTTTGAAAGCCATGCCTTTTCGTCGATAACACCTTCACATCGTTCCGATGATCAAAATGTCGCTCACGTGATAGTACTAAGAATACCAATGCGATTCGACACGCTTTTTTATACACACAACTTTCAAACTCGTTTTGATCAAACCCATAAGACTTTATAACATGATCTAAACATTGGTTCCAAGCTCTGGATGCCTATTTGAGTCCGTAAATGGACCTCTTGAGCTTACAAACTAGGTGTTCTTGGCCTGTTTCAATGAAACCTTGGGTTTGTTGCATATAGATCTCTTCATCAAGACTTCCGTTAAGGAAAACTGTCTTGACATCCATTTGACATGATTTCAAAGTCAAAATGCTTGACAATCGATAAGAGAATACGGATAGACTTAAGCATGGCAAAAAAAAAGTTTCCTCATAATCGATCCCTTCTTTCTGAGTATAACCTTTCGCCACTAGTCTTGATTTAAAGGTTTCAACCTTCCCGTCCGGTCCTCTTTTCCTCTTATATACCCACTTGCATCCAATGGGTTTGACCCCATTAAGTAGTTCGACTAGCTCCCACACTCTATTATGAAACATAGAACTCATTTCGGCTTTCATTGTTGTTTGCCAAGAATCAGATCCTTATCTTGGAGTGCCTCGTCATATGTCCATGGGGTCGATTCGTCTTGTCCAGGAATCAAGTCCGAGGACTCTCCTATTCCCATGAATCTCTCTCGGCTGTCTAACAACCCTCCCACTACGACGAGGCTCGGTTGTGAAAGTGTATCGTTTGGTATATCATCTAGTGCGTTGGCACCGAGGTTTGCCCTCTAAACTCATTTAAGGTAATCTCACTGGTTTCTTTGGTTCATATAGTCTTCCAAAAATCTAAAGTGGGTGCTCATGACCACCTTTTGATCTTCGGGACTATAGAACATACACCCTTTTGTTCCCTCGGGGTATCCTACAAATAGCCTTAATTCTGATCGAGGATCCAATTTACCGGCTTCCTTGTCAACACGTAGTTTCGGACACCCCCAAATTCGCATGTGTATCATACTAGGCTTGCGCCCTGGGTCCACAATTCTTTGGGAGTTTGGAATCGATTTGGATAGCACCAAGTTCGTAATGTGGCATTTTTCAAGGCATAACCCCGAACGACTCGGGAAGATCCGCGATAACTCCTCATTGATCTAACCATTTCCAAAAGAATTATGTTTCTTTTTCTGCAACCCCGTTTTTGTTGAGGGGTTCGGGTGCAATGGAGTCGATACAATCCCTTCATCGATAAGTAGTTCAAAAACTCATCATTTGAGGTATTCTCCTCCACGATCGATCGTAGAGACTTGATACGTTTTTTCCCTATGATTCTCTGTTTGAGCCTTAAATTCTTAGAATTTCTCAAAGGTCTCGATTCATGCTTCATAAGGAAAATGTAATCGCATTCTTTGAGTAACCATCAATAAAATTACTCATAACCTCCTCTTGCTTTGGTTAACATTGGACCACATACATACGTGTGAGCGATCTCTAACACTTCTTTGGCCCTAATCCCTTGGCTCCAAATGCCCTCTTGGTTTTTTTTACCCTCCAAACATGATTCGCGAGGTTGGAATTTGTTCAACTTGGAGACGCCCAAATGAACCATCTTTCACCAACCTTTGGATCCTCTTTTCGATTTATATGACCTAATCTTAGATGCCAAAGAAGTGTTTCGTTCATCTTTCTTTTAATCGGAAATAGTTGATGTGTTATAGGATGCATTTCGTGAGTGGTGTGCATGATTAATTTGTATAGAGATTTTCCATCAATATCTCGTGAATCGATACACTCATCATTTCAAAAATGATGTCATTCTTATTAGAAGAAACTTAGTGTCCTTTAATCAATTTTAGAAACCGGAAGTGATTTTTTCTAAAACCGGGAACATAAAGATAATCTCAAAAAAACTTTATCTTCAAAAGATAGGTGCACTTCTCCCATCGCTTTAATCGCTACTTTCATGTGCTTTTGCAATGTAGTATTGCAATAATTGTTACTATCGTAGAAGATTGCAATATATGCCACTTACGTAGCATTGCAATGTCTTCAACTTTTCGTAACGTTGCCCGGTGTGATGAGGATCTCTCTCCCACTACGTTGCCGGATCATTTAGAACCCGTGAAGCCAACATGATTAGTGGATCTCGTATCAACCACCAACGAATGAGAAGTATACGCCGCTAAACAAGTTTCAACAACTAGTGCGTGAGAATTACCTTTCTTTCCGTCCCTTTTGGGGTTGGAGCAGGAAAAACCTCCATTGTCCTCTCTTTACGCGCATCTTAAGCACTTCCTCTTTTGGATTTTCCTTGACACAACAAGCATTCCTCATCTTACCATTGCCTTGGCAACATTTGAGTTTTATTGCTTATGGCCTTTGGTCCTCTTTCTTTATCTTGCCTCACGCTTGGCCCGAAGATGAAGCGGACCACTTGAAATCAAAAGCTTGAGTTTGGTGCCTTATCATCATTTACGCCGAGACCAAAAGCTTGCAACAAATTAGCTAGCGAGGCCAAAATGCTCAAAAACTTTTTTAAAGAGAGTGAAGTACCAAATTCATCTGCGTCTCCGGATCATAATCAGACTCGAGAATCTCAAGTTTGTTTGGAGATGGGCCATCTATTTTGAGGCGTAATCCCTTCACGGGTTTGCCCTCCACCATTTTCAGCGATGACATCTCTCTCGAAGGTGATCCGACGAGTCCCGCATGTTTTGACTCGTCGGTTGGCTCATCCGATTTTTGTGTCAAGAATCCACTTGTGCTTTTAATGCGATTAGGACAATTTTAATTTTTCGTTTCCAATCAATATAGTTTCCATACATATTATATTGACTTTAAGTATAATAACATTGGATTAAAAAGTAACGACATGCAGAATCAAATAAAACAACTATATGCAATAGCACAAGTATATCACAAGATTCGATCACATGCATCATATTTAAAATCTCAAAAAAATATGAACAATGCATCACCAACATCTCAAAAACAGTTTAAATAAGCCACGTTGGGTGGGTCATTATTTAAACACATTCAAGCGAGTTACAAACAAGAAACAGTTACAAACCTTTAATATCCAGATTAATAGTTGGCTCCTTGACCAATATAAAATTAGCGGGAACTTCGGGAAGTATATGCATATCAATTTTATACCTAAGTAATAACCATGATTAAATATGAGATTATTATTTCGCTTTGATCGAGCCTCGTTGGGAGGTCATCGCCGCCACTAGTAATAACCCAAAATCATCCGTTTGGAATTCATTCATGTGAAACCTATCTTTTGACCGTCCCGTTGGGGAATTTTTTTCCAAAAGAATTCACAAATAAATAAATCATGGAGGTCAAAATTAATTCAATTTTATTATCCTAATAAAATTGTCAATTAATTATTTAAACATACTTAGTAATTTTGAAGGTGAGATTTTTCCATTTGGCAACCCTCATAAAAACACATTTAAACAAATTAAATAAAGCATAAGATAGCACAAATAAATCAAGCAAAACAGGAAAATAAACATATTGGGCACAAATTATCCAATTGTCATGGTTTGATTTTTCTTGACTTGATCTTGAAGAAACACGTCTCGAATTTCTCCCACTCGTTCATCTCGAAAAAAATACTTCGTCTCAAACGCCACGCCAGTTAAGATTCGCAACAGATGCACGCCAGATCCGCCACTAAGTTTAATCACATCGCCGGCTGGTCGTGTTCGCCAGCTAAGGTTTCAACTGCCGCGCGCTGGCAGCCGGCAGTAACGCTAAGGCGATCCATCAGCGCGACGCTTCGCCGCCGCTCACGCGATTTGGCAGTCCTGCTGCCCTCAGCCGCGGCGGGTCAGCTTCTGCTGCCGGGCCCTCGACAAGCATAAGATCACATTAGCGCCTGCATACACTGTTCGGCGGCACAGTCGCTCACGCTTTCATACTATATACAATTATTTCACGCCTCGATTTTGTCCTGCATTCGTTTCGTTCTTTATCCCATATAATTTATTTACCGTTAAAAATAAATAAATCCCAGATTCAGACTAGTCTACATTGATCAAATCAAACAACTTAGTCTACTCATGGATTTTTCTTTCTCACGAGAAAAACAAATCCGAACGAATCAATTAAAACCACAATTTATATGCATGCATAAATAAACACATTAAAATCCATGACAATTGGATACGCAAAAGCAGATCTATGAGTTCTCTTATCCAATTTTAAATTTAATGTCCATGAATTAAATTACAATTTTAAAAAAATTGAGTCCAAACAAGTGGCTCGATACGCTTGTTGGGGGAATGAGTTGCAGATCTATTCGGGGTGAATATTTAAATACAAATTTAATTCTTTAATTATTACTAGCATGAATTAATCCTATATTAATTCAAATAATAATTGCAACAACATATCATGCATATAATAAGCCACGTAAAACCTTATGCGAATCTACGAGTTTACATGAACGCATACCTCTCGGGATGGCGGTGACTTCGGTTGGGCCGAACTAACCAAAAGGACTTCCCAAGTATTCCCTTAGCCCTTGCTCAACTATCCGGTGGAAGGACAACATCTTTAACAATTAACAAAAAGAAAAAATAAACTTTGTTGCACCACCTTTGTGGATTTGCTAATTTTCCAAAGACATGGAATTGTACTTGGGAATTAAACAATCATCCCTATTTATAGGAGGGAGGTGGTTTAATTTTTCAAGAGAAAATCAATGTGGGAAAAGACTTTTCTTGATCACCAAGAAATCTTGAATATATCTCCTATATTCTTTTTCCCATAATTAAAATATTCCACATAAATCCCACCTCCTCTATAATATGGTATTTTTAAAAAATTTAGTGTTCAAGAATCCAAGATTTGGATCTTCTTGAATTTATGAGATATTCTTGTATTTCAAGAAATACATATCTTCCATAATATCTTTTCAAGAAAATCAAGAAAATCTTTCTTGCCCACTATATATTTTCAAATATTTCAAATTTATTATGAAATAACCAAGTGTGAGATTTCTTGAATTTAATGAGATAATCTTGTATTCCAAGAATACATATCTTCATTCCATAACAAAATTCAAAGAAAATCTTTCTCCCAACTTATTCATAATTTTCGAAAAAAATTAGAGGAAAAATAAGCAACACAATTTATTTTATTTTAATCACCTTTTTCAGTTAATGGACTATTTGTTGGGCTACTCAGGGGGCCTTTAGGAGAATTAAGATTTGACCTTCTAATGGATCTTGAATATCTAATATTGAGCCACAATATAATTCAAGCCCATAAATATTAATTAATCCCACTACATAATTAATATTGCACTATCCATCTTAACTCATATTACAGTCAATATGGCTCCCGGTCATTATTTCCCGTGTTTAAGATTATCTAGCCCATTAATTAATTCAAGCCACTGAAATAGCTTTCCGTTAATTAATATCTTTTGTCCTTGGTCAAGGAACGGTTCAACATTATTATCCATACCTAAACTAATTCCACTTGCAAGATTTGGTATGATAAAGCTTTATGAACCTCCCAAGGGGCAAATCGAACAAAGCGTGCAAGAACGATTCTTCGTATTAAATCTTAGCAATCACATGTGACCAATAATATTGCCCAAGATAAAAAGTATTGAATCTCTCTCCGATTCGCTACCCATGATAAGTCAAAGCAATAGTTACCAATCCCACGTGATCCTATTTAAGGGGACGAAGGTTAAGAAACAACGAACGATCGAGGTCTAATTCTTCCTTGTTCGATTCCAAGAATTTATCCTCTGTAAGTCCTATTCAATTAGATCGGTCATGCACTAGTGTAATCTCTTGGTCAAGACAAACCAATCCGAGCCTTACACCTCAACCTTTCGTGATGGGTTGTTCATTTCCATCTAGGTCGTGAGTGGCGTACTTTTTTAATTTGTAAGTGGTTAATTTAATCTTCCGTGATGCGGTATCACTAAATTAACTACAATGTAACATGTACAATTATTGAACAGCTTATAAAGAAATATATGTAACATTCAATCATATTTAAAGCATCGATGATAAACAATTTATTTCATTAGAATAAGTCTGGAAATTGTTTTCGATTATACAAAGTAAAAGCATACTTTCCAGTATAATCCCAACAGTGATTTCCCCCAAATCGGCTCATCCCCAATCTCGTGGTTTCGACTCAATCGCCTCAATTCCTCACAAATTCGACTCGTTCTTCCCCAATTCACACCAAAACCTTCAATTCCATAGCGGTAGCGACGTCATCCCGGATCGTCATCACCACGCGCGAAATGAAGACTACTGAGCAAGAGCTATATTGATGATTATCACAATCGATTTCGCTTTGAATGGCTAAGACAGAGCATTTAAACCATCCCGCTGCCCAATTGATTATTGCGCTAGCCATGACCTAATTCTACGATGTCTGTGTTGTGCGCCGGCCGTGAATATCATTAGGTAATTAATTTGTATCCTCAAGAATTAGGTATTCATTCATCGAATTGGAATGAATTAGCTTATTTTTTATATTGATAAATTATAAGAAAATGATTAATTTGGTTGAGAAAATTAGGGTTAAATTCGTTAGATTAATTTTGAAAACTTTGGATTTTTGGGAATTCAGTCGTGAGCAGAATAATACGTCAAGCCCGCCCATATTTATCAATTTAGAATTGGTTTTGGAGCCAAATGGGCCGCTGGCGGGTCTTCAATTTTTTAAAGTAGATTTTGAGAACGTGAATTAAGGATATTTCCTTCTTATTCAGAGATATTCATGTACCCACGTTTTTGTTTAAATACACGTTCAACTCTCAAACCCTTGTTTTTAATATTGTCGATCAATAACCCTTCACTTCAATTGTTTCCTCTCAACTCTCATCAAGCAGGTCTCTGGTAACCCTAACACTTCAATTTTGCTTTTGCTTGCTCTGCTAATATAGTTGAATTGTACTTGTCTTATACGCTTTAACCGTTTAAATCAGAATTGGTAATTGTAGGACATCCGAATTCTGCTAATTTGAATGATATGAGTAATATTTTGAAATTTTGATGTACTACTGAAAGAACGAGAAAGTTATCGGTTGTTATATTGTATTATATGTTGATTGGTTGGCTTAATGCATGCAAATATTTGGTTGTCCACTTGTCAATCCTAATGGACTCTGCTTTTTTTTCAAATAACATACTACTTTGTAACTTAATTTCATAATTTATAAGCATTATAAAAAAGATTAGAATTTCCCAGTCATTTTTTATTCTTTAGAATTGATCAGTAGTGACCTTGGTATGAAATGTATAATTTCTCAGTCTAAGGTAAGGTGTTGTGTTTCTTTTTGAATCAAGTGCTACTTGTTTTTTTAATTTCATGCAATCTTCAAAAGGCTATTGTGGCAATCAGTTATGGAGGCTACTGAAATGTGATATTCTTTTGTCAGATTATATTCCTATTATTGATAAATCTAATCATCATAGGTGTGTATCATACTATGTGAGAAATGTTGAAATCATTTCATTACGTGCTTAGCTAGATAAAGAACAAAAGAGTATTTCTTTGGAATTACTTAATGGTATAGTTATATTGAGATTCTTTGAAATTACATTAGGGTTAAAATTGGTTAATAAATCACTATTAGGCTAATACATCAAAAATAGTTGATCCAAATTAACATAATACTTGTTTTCACTTTGTGTGTAGTAATAAATATTTTTTTTATTAATCATATCACCGTGTGTAGTAATATATGTCTTGATATGATATGTCATTGTATATTGTATGTTTTGTTCATACAAGATTTTTTTTGTCATTTTTCCCATGTTGATCTCGTATTTAAAAACCGAGTTGTTGATTCTATTGGAGCATACTATACTCGAGATCGATTTTTTCTAGATATCTATCCACATATCTGGTGTAAGAAGAAATTGATATAGTATTATGTATGGTATAAGCCTCTAAAAGGGGGCTGAGTTTCTGTGAGACCTTCTTTTCCTGCCCAATTAGTTATACAAATTAAATTCTAGTTGGTCCAACACTATGTAATGTTTAGGTTGGATGACTCTTGCCTTGTGCATTATTACTTTCAGTAATCATGCAAAGACATGGTGGTGTTTCAGCCACAAGTATAAATGAATAATCATTCCTTTTCAATAGTGTGGTCCAGGTTTTGCCTCAATGTAATTAAAACCTGTTAACATTGGCTCATATCTATTTCCAATATACATGGCTCATATCTCACATCTATTACTATTAATGTTTGCTAGTGTGCTGCATACCCACCTTCACTCATACATGATCGTATTTTCCCATGAAAGGATAGACACCATTGGTGAGTAATAGATACTTTGAATGACTTTCATTCCCACAAAACATGTAGGTCTAGGTTGGTTAGGGGGATAAGCCTGGATAGACAACCTGATTTCAAGTAATTGGCTTTGGTTGACCTATTCTTCTTGTTGCACAGTGGGCATAGTGAGTTTCCAGGCTTCTTTTGTTGGTTATTAAGCTTTTTTTTCTGCTTTTTTGGGCTCCAGCCTCTTGCCCTATAACCTTGGGCCAGGTTGTGGCCCCTCCTATGTTTCTTCTTTCTTTTATTAGATTGAGTTAACAATTCTTCATTTTTCAGGTTTTAGATATGGCTCCCGGAGATCCATCGAACTTGAAACAGAAGCGCTTCATTTCCAGACAATCTCTTTTCAAGGGAGCTTTAACTAATGCTAGAAATTTGAGGACTTCAAGATGAAACAGTCCAAGCACTTTGCCAATCAAACACAACCCTAGTTGTCCACAAAATCCTATTATACCTCTTACTCGAAGTGCAAACAATTTATCAAACGTAGCATCTAAGGCTTCAGAACCCGTACATGAAACTTCTCCAATTCCATCTACGGAGAGCGTTCTGCATGCATCAAACGAAGATGTGGCTGCTGCAATAGGTAAAGTATTATAAATTTAGGTGTTTTTTACGTGTTCTTCATTATCTTTAAAATAATAGTCGTTTATAAGAATTTATATCTTGTAAAAATATGCTTTTTCTTCACGTGTAGCTCTAGTTTCAAAGAAAAGGACTCGTGGTGAAACAACTCGAAAAGGATTGCTGAAGTACTTTGATGCTTTCGGAAAGTTTAAGATTGAGGTGGATCAAACAGTTGGGAGACCAACAACTGCGGTACAATCGTCAAAATTGGCAACTAATATTGGAATAGTAATGCGAAAAGTTCTCCCCGTACTAATACGGTGGAAAGAGGTAGATCAGGAAACTGTATTGAAGCCAGGGTTTGATCATCTGCAGGTATGAGTTGAAAATGTGTTTAATATATTATTTTAACCTTCTTTTATTCTAATTTGCATGTTCTATGCGAGTTGTAGATGCATATGGATTTGAATGTTGATAAAAATTTGGAGTGAAGCGGAGTTCCGGTCGATCGGGTGAGAGAAAGTTCTAGGCAACAACGTTATAAGTTGCATCTGCACTTTCTTAAGTATCCAGATCTCTGTGAGGCTAAGGATCACAAACCAAAGGCTGTCCCAACCAAGATAATCGGAAAAAACTCGTGATTATTTTGCCTCACTTGAATTCAATGTAACGTTACCTTTGTTAATTTTAATGCACATAATTTTATAATTTTAATGGCTAACACTTTTAAATGCAAAATTCTGATTTGTTTTGTTACAATTATAATGCTCTTTGCAATGCGTTTAAGTGAAATCAATAAAAGCAACAGCATAATTGCTATGCAAGCATCCTGGCCGATTTAAAAAGCCTTTTTTTTCCGATCGCATGAACTTGTGAGTATATGTTTTCAAGTATACTGTCAGTTCCTTAAGTATGCATTTTCTTTACTATCAGTTCCTTAAGTATGTGTTGGTTTCCGCATATTTGTTGGTGTGGGGAAATGAATTTAATAAAGAGGATTTTTGATTAGATCCCAAAACCCCTGAGTATGACATGTTCAGGATAATCTTGATAGTTGAGTCGGTTGGGTTTTAGAGTGTTCAGGATGTTATCTGCACCGTGTATAGTAGGCAGATATAGATTAGGTTAGATTCTGAAGACTCAGTAAGTTTTTGAAGAAATTGAAGTTTCTGAAGACTCAATATGAAACTGAGAAACTGAAGACTCAGTATGAAACTGAGAATCTGAAGACTCAGTATGAATCAAGAAACCTGAGACTCAGTATGTCAACGGACACTGAGGCTCAGATAGAAACTGAAGACTCAGCATGAAGACTCAGTATGTCTCTGAAGACACTGAGACTCAGAGAATCCTGAAGGCAAAGTAATTACTGAAGACTCAGTAATTACTGAATACTCAGTATAAACCTGAATGTTCCGAAGTAAAGAAACTGAGGAATATAGCCGTTGGAATTCAGCTGACGTGGACCAATGAGAGGAAGACAACCAGCCTGGAAAAGCTGCAGAACTTACAAAGAATAGTATGGATTTGAATGTGATTCTCTCCAACGGTAACATTCAAATCCACACTATAAATACAAGATCTTCCATCAAATTAAGTGTGGAGAATATGCACAAGATGCTACAGAGCCAAGAGCGTTATAGTCAAGCATTCCCACCCTAGAACACAAGTCTGTCGATATACAAATATGTTCAAGAGTGTTCTAGAACCCAATCTTAGCAACCCACGATGTATCCTAAGCTTAGAGAGATTTTCCAAACCTTAGCATTGAGGCTAAACAAATGTAAGGGAAAATCTCACCATAGTTGGAGACAACACCAAACCCAAACCCCATTCTCATAAGAGATAACTAGTGGTGAAGTGAGGTAGTTGTTAGGCAATCCCGAGAGAGGGTGATAAGTCCCGTTGGAGTGTGAACTCGTTAAACATCTAGAGGCGAGCCCGAGAGGGTGATAAGTCCAGTTTGAGTTAGTAAACCATGAGAGGTAGTCTAAAGCTCAAAGTAGAAAGGTTAGTAAACTATGTAGAGGTAGTCGTAAAGCCTTAGGAAGTGTTTGAAGGAATTTCCCTAGGAACAGGGAGAGTGGATGTAGGAGCTTGAGTCTCCGAACCACTATACGTTGTTGTGTTCTTTACTGCTTTATGTTCTTAGCTTGTCATATGCATTCGATTATAAGCAAGACACAACACATGAGCTTAAGAAGCAAAAAATCTGGAATCACCATTCCTTCACCCCTGTTTTTATATATGAACGCGACGACATGTTTGCTTTCAGACCTTGAAAATGGGTTTTCAATCGCCTCTCAATTGGTATTAGAGCAGGAGTTCTAAAGTTGACTAATTTCAAAGTGAACACCTGAACTGATCTTTTTAAAGAAAACCCTTTTCTTTAAAGATGCATATATTTTAATGTTTTGGCGTCATTATCTAAAAGGATGTCAAAACATTATAAACTTTGTTATTCGGGTTAATTTAAAGATAACAAGTTGAGGGGAACGAAAAGAACAAGTTGAGGGGGAACTCACTTTTAATCAGTAGATGATCGAGATCGACGAGGTCGCAGACGAGACCCGATCGAGATCGGATGAGTTAGATGAGTTCGAAGTTAAACCGATGAAATTTGGCAAATCAAGTGAAGAAAAGCTAAGCCAAAGAAATCGGAAAGAAGGTTGCAAATCGAAGATGAAGCGGATGAGATCGATCAAGATCGAGGGACGTGATCAAGATCGGATATGATAAAACCCGATATGATGTATTTTACTCGATGCTATCCTCGAGCATGTAGATCGAAGATGTGTTGATCCGATCGGTCCCGAATTTGATCGGATCGAGGCAAAGAAGAAATCGGATAGCTTTGAGTAAAAAGTGTCTGAGACTTCAAGAAGATCCGAGACTCGAAGAAGTAAAACTTATCGAGACTCGAAGAAAACCGATCCGAGACTTCGATGGGTAAAAAGTGACTGAGGGTCGGGATGTCCAAGTCGAGAAGAAGAACTCGGTCGGCCGAAGTGTCAATTATGCCTGATCGGATAAGGTCCGTTGAAGAGGAATGAAGAGCTAGAGCTAAAGATCAAAGAAGACTGAAGACCAAGACTGAAGACTCTTGTAATTCTTTATGTTTTTGTCTTTACTTTCTGATAAGTTCATTGTAAACTGTAACAGTCTATCATACATCAATGAAACTTTATCTTTTATGCTCAAAGATAATACCTCATTATCTTTTTACATGTCTTTACTTTTGATATGCCTGATTATTGTTAAAAAAATTGTTGGGAGATTAATTGTGAAAATTGTTAAGAGATTTACCATTCTTGTAATAGGAAAAACTGAAACCTGAGTATAGGTTAAGTGTTTTGTAACAAGATGGTTTTGACATCATCAAAAAGGGGGAAATTGTTGGGAAATGAATTTAATAAAGAGGATTTTTTATTAGATCCCAAAACCCCTAAGTATGACATGTTCAGGATAATCTTGATAGTTGAGTCAAGATTCAGTTTTAGAGTGTTCAGGATGTTATCTGCACCTTGTATAGTAGGCAGATATAGATTAGGTTAGATTCTGAAGACTCAGTAAGTTTATGAAGAAACTGAAGTTTCTGAAGAAACTGAAGTTTCTGAAGACTCAGTATGAAACTGAGAAACAGAAGACTCAATATGAAACTGAGAATCTGAAGACTTAGTATGAATCAAGAAAACACGGGACTCGAAGATGTCAGCGGACATCGAGGCTCGGATAAATCAAGACTCAAAGATGAAGACTCGAAGATGTCTCGAAGACACCGAGACTCGGGAGAATCTCGAGGCACAAATCTATCAAGACTCATTAATTATGAATACTCAAAGAGATAAACTGAATGTTCCAAGCAAAGAAACTCGGAGGAATATACCGTTGGAATTCGGTGACCGGAAAAGCTGCAGAACTTACATAAAGAATAGTATGGATTTGAATGTGATTCTCTCAAACGGTAACATTCAAATCCACACTATAAATACAAGATCTTCCATCAAATTAAGTGTGGAGAATATGCACAAGATGCTTCTGAGCCAAGAGCGTTATAGTCAAGCATTCCCACCCTGTAGAACACAAGAATGCGTGACATACAAATATGTTCAAGAGTGTTCTAGAACCCAATCTAAGCAACCCACGATGTATCCTAGCTTAGAGAGATTTTCCCAACCTTAGCATTGAGGCTAAAAACAAATGTAAGGAAAATCTCATTATAGTTGGAGACAACACCAAACCCAAAAACCCCATTCTCATAAAGAGATAACTAGTGGTGAAGTGAGGTAGTTGTTAGGCAATCCAGAGAGAGGGTGATAAGTCCCATTGGAGTGTGAACTCGTTAAACATCTAGAGGCGAGCCGAGGAGAGGTGATAAGTCGAGCCGAGAGAGGGTGATAAGAATTTGAGTTAGTAAACTATAGAGGTAGTCGAAGCTCAAAGTAGAAAAGTTAGTAAACTAGGAGGTAGTCGTAAAGCCTTAGGAAGTGTTTGAAGGAATTTCCCTAGGAAGGGAGAGTGGATGTAGGAGCTTGAGTCTCCGAACCACTATATCGTTGTTGTGCTCTTTCTCGCTTTATGTTCTTAGCTTGTCATATGCATTCGATTATAAGCAAGACACAACACATGAGCTTAAGAAGTTTAAAAAAATGGAATCACCATATCTTCACCCCTTTTTTATATGCATCATACGACATGTTTGCTTCCGACGCGCTAAAATGGGTTTTTCCACGGGCCTATCAGTTGGTATCTTAATCAACTAAAATGCTATATTACAAATTTACAACAATAAAAAGGAATATGGCTAATGATATCAACGTTGATGTTGAGCTCCACCTTTTTTTGTTTTTATATGCAATCTTGAATGATTCTTCCTCGTGACCACTTGCGGAAGTTCTTTTTCCTTATAAATACAGCAGGATGTAGTATGCTAATCCAATTGGAACCACAATGAGCAATCCAAATAAAACCTGAGAGATAAGAAATAAGTATAGCTTTCTGATATATTATTGCTGCTGAAAGCACCAAGTACCCCTGTGAGTATGTCTGGATTTTCATTATACTCCTTTGAAAACACAAAAGGAACTATCCCTTTGGGGAGAGCTACGTGCATCACATATAAGAGTGGCTTTACATTAGTGTAATGTCAAATGCTTAATATTAATTAAAGAAAAGCTCTGCACAATTGCCACTTTGGTTTGTGATGCCATGAAAAGGCCTACTAATCAAGTAATTGAAGTGTTTAAAGGAAATCAATTTTAAATATCTATGAAAGGCTTCAAAAAAGTGAAACTTAAAGAATACCTAGGCAGAACATAGCAATTCCAAGTCCTCCGTCCGGCAACAATGATATCTTGATATATATCTCTTATAAATTAGTGCATCCGAGTCCTCGACTATCAATCATGTGGTTACAATATATAAGACATACACTTGTGTAATGCTCATGTTACCCGATATATATGTTTTCGTTTTTTGCATTCCTTGCACTAGTTGCATCTACACATCTATCACATAAAATAAGATTACCTTTGAAATATTGGAACTATTGCATTTTGACAAACTATCATTTAGTTGTTTTTGTGTTATGTACCTTGACTACTAATAGACATAAATTGACCCTAGGGCTAATCAGAATGAACATAATGAACATAATAAGAATTAGGCAGCCCCATTCTTATACTATAACCTACATCACATACAACAAATATGGTTGAAATACTTAATCAAATTCTCGTAGGTATAAAAAAATACCTTCTGTCACTAATGAATGAAGGCAACTGCATTTAAAAATGAAGAAGCTAAGCTTGTCATACCTCACACACAGTGTGCGTGTTCTTTCCTCATTTTTTCCCTGTAAATTGTTTCCATTAACACAAAAGAAATCATCAATTAAGCATGCAGTGGAGTTATGAAAACCATAATCTGTGATTTCTATTTTATAATCTGTTGATAAAGGAAATAATAGAGAAATATGTTGGTATGAGCCCTATGTCCATTAAAAAGTAAAAGAAAGATCCTACATCCGATTATTTGTATACTTGTCATCTTTCTAATTCTCATAGAGTATTCACAACCCCTATTTCCCATATAATTGAACATAAGACCTGATGATATGTCAATAATTAAATCATATAAACATTAAAAGAAGGTAATTATGATTTTTATGAATATTTTATTTCAGTCTTGGGTATGGTGATGAAGTAGCTAATTTTTAATATTTTTTTGTAGTCTCTTGAACTTAAAGAACGGTGCGATCGAATTTACTTGTATGAGCAAACCCACAGTACAAAGAATAATGAGTGGATATCCGACAAGGCAAAATAAAATTGGGTAAGTCGTGTAGACATTTATGATATTTTATTATGTTATTATTGAGGTTAATTTACTTTTTTTTTCAATTCAATTGAGCATTTTATATACTTTATTTATGCTTAAATACTAGGAAACAATGAAACGTAAGCGAGATGAATATGTTGAGCTCGGAATAGAGAGGACCGAACCTGAGATAGTCTTGGAGGTGTTGGGCCATGGGGCTAGATATACCAAAGGGTATGGTTACGGTTCAAAGCCTCCGAGTAGACGGAGTTCATTGTACAATTCTTCTGCTGAATATGAAGATGAGCTAAGAGAAACAACGGAAGAGTTGCAACACTCTAGAGCTCAAGTGGAAGAACTACAAGCTCAAGTAACTAGCTTGAAAGAGGACCTGGCTACACAAAATGATAATCTGACTGCCAAACTCTCTGAGCAAAATGAGATTCTCACTGCAAAACTCTCTGAGCAAAATGAAGCTATGAACAAAGTAATGGCTTTCATGAGGGACAAAGGGATTTCCATATAATTAAGGTTAGGTTCTATTTTTCTCTTTAGCCTTTACTTTATTATTTTCATTTTTTCTTTTAGTAGTACTACGTATATGTGTAGCTTTAAAACACATGCGTGTTAGAAGAGGGCATATATTATGATTTATTTGTGTTCAACATGTGTAACTAATAAGGGAATGTGATAACTACTAGTTTCTCACTCTCGAGATTAGGGTCTTGTTGATGCTATTTTGAAGTGAACTAGGTCTTGTAGATCTTTTGTAATTGCTGATTTTTTTAGAGCATTGCAAGAATGCCGATTTGATTCAAACATAATATGTGTGTGATACAAATTAATTTTTTAGCTAGTTTATATGTGTATTGCATGTATATAGATAATGGTAAGATTTGTACTTTGTATATTTCACTACCAAATCGTGATAGTTACGATTATTGTGAAGTAAATATTGTTTTGCATTTTAGTTCGTGGATGTAATGATTAAAACAAGTTAGTGTAATTTTGTTATACTCATTCTTAGATTTTGATTGTGTGAAGGAATTACTTTGAGATCCGAGATTTAGTATAGCTGAAATTGTTTCATGCCTGTGTGACTTGCTCTGGGGTTGGAGAATTGAATTCGATCTTGCTAAATTTGGGGGTTTCTGGAATTTTAGATCTGATTCTGGTTAAGGTTTATGAATTTTTGAATTATTGAACCTGGATGTGTTACCGTGCTGCTTTGAGAATATTTTGTTTTCTTTTTTTTTGGAGAAGAAGTTGCACATTTACTGTGCTATTGATTTGGTAAAGTTGATACACCCTGAATTTTGTGGATTAGTCTTGGATAATTTAATATGTTGATGGTAGCAACTCTTTTTGGGTTTTTTTTTTTTGGGATCAAGTAGCGTTCTTATTCATATGTCCCTGCGTTAGAGAAATATCAAATTCTTTTCTATGGCAGAAAGATTCTGATCTAAATAGCTAAACTGATAAACTGTATGTATGATAACTTGTTGTGTAGAAATGCTTATATGAGATTGGGTTTTTGTGATTGTTAATATGGCATTCTGTGTTAATTACTTGAGGTTTCAGAGATGGTTTTATTGAATACTAGAGAGTAATTAAATGCAATGGACTTTAAATAAAGTGAATATGTCTCCAATTAACTTGATTTCTTTCCTTGCTAGTTCGAATGAATGGAGTTGCTATTCATCTAGATGTTCTTATTTGTTGGTGAAACATCGTTTTGACTTATATTAGCAAGCAATTGTAATAGCAAATTCTCAAGATGCTTTCTCAATTTATTTAACTTGTTAAGTAGGCATGACTATATTTGAAGTTGATCACATGATGTATCTGTGAAAACACATTTATTTTGTTAATGTGAGTATGAGTGAGAAACTATTGTGGAATGAGTCTAGTTTGTTCTATTATCTAAAGACCAAAGAAGAAAGATGACTTGGTTACTTAATTTTCTCTATTTTAACGTTCAGGGATGTTAGACTATATAACTGCTCATGGATATTTTTTCCCTTACTCTTTTCTGACTTCTTTCTTGCCTCTCATCTAAAATTTGTTCATATAAAGGGAATGCAAAAGTCCTTATATTTAATATAACTAGGGCATATTGTCTCATTTTGTGCTTAAGATATTATCTTGTTTAATATAAATAATGTTTTGGCATGGTGTGCTTTTACTTGGTGATACTTTTTACGGAGTTATGCTTTCTTATAAATTCATCTTTTGATATGATATCTTTTTTATAAGTGATATCTAAGGAGGAGAAGATTTCAGATTAGTCGTTTGAAGTGCATGGAATTTATTTTTGAAGACATATAAGACATTGTTTTTTTTTTAGTTTATTGTTTTCATGTAGTTTTCATAACAAATATTGTTGATTGATTTCTAATTGTTTGACGGAGTTTTTTTGTTAATGCAATATATTTTTTTATCTTTAATTAATTTAGTTTTTATTGTAATATTTATTATTTAGTATTGATTCTTGATTTAATATATATATAAAAATTCAAATAAATTTGTAATAGGAATAATTATTTCACGATGAAATAAATGCGTCAATATGTATCATTTTTATGATTTAAATAATAGTCACGGTATGTTAATTAATCATGACGATACATGTTGTCACTATATCAATTTCTTTAGTGACGATTATCATCATCAAATCCTTTGAAAAATATTTTTATTGACAAAAATATTTTGTCACCATTTTTACGTCTTTAACGATGACGAGTATTTCGTCACTAAAGTCCAATTTCTTGAGACGAAAATCAGTTGTCACTTTACCTATATATATATAACACGATCTTTTTTTCGTCATTTTTTGGCAATTCTTTCATGATGAAAAAATGTCAAATATGATTTAACAATATATTGTCACTAAATCTAAACTTTTAGTGATGAATATTATTTTTAAATCCTTGAATAATACATTATAGTGACAACAATTGTTCGTCACAATTTCCAATCATTTTGCGACAATAAAATTTCGTCACTAAATCATACTATTTAGTGACAATTTTTATTCATCATTTTATATGTATGCATATAACGACGATCAACATTTCGTCACCGAATAACAACTCTTTCGTGACGAATATAGAAAATGTGACGAAATAATCAAGCTAATTGTGACAAAATTAATGTCACTAAAGTAACCTTTTTTTTTGACACTTATTTAAATCGTCATGTAAAGTTGAACTTTAGTGATTTAAATGTCATATTAAGTATGACGAATTTTTGATGCCTAAGGTGACAATTTATGCGTCACAATAGATGGACACATTTAGGGACGATGAACTTTTTCGTCACCAAATGATGCCCTTTCTCGATTTAATTAATATACCGCACATTTTTCAAAATACCCCGACTATAAATGATGTGACGTGACCAACCACGGAGGCGGAAGGTGTCCATGACAACTATTGGAACATCTCAAGGTCCAACAGTTGAGCCATCTTGACAATTCTCATGACGCACATCACATCTGATCAACTTAAAGAGACCAGATCATGCTTCAAGGATTTGTTGCAGCAAGAAGTTGAAGGTGTCCTGACAAATTCCATCAGTTCAACAATTGCAGATCATCGCCAGGCATCTGAGAAAGTTATGGAGGAACAGAGACTGTATATGTCTTCCTGTGTCATTTGAGCTAAAAGGAAATTTTTAAGGAAATGAAGCGATTCTTGAAAATTTCTCTAAGGCGTGGAAGAGAATCGCAAAGATTTCAAAACTGGAGTTCGTTTAGTGGCATTGGATAAGCGGAAATTTGAATGAAGAAAAAAGCTTGATAAGCTAATTCTTACCTTTTTTGACCATAGAGTCCTTTAAATGAATTTGGTGAACAAAATCAGTGATCTATCTATTCAAGCTCAAGGCCTATCTGCTGCAGATCTCAACAAAGCTCTAGCCGTCAGTTTTGGATCCCTGACTTCCCATATCAATGCTCTTTTTGATCAAACCAAAAAGGGGGAAGGACAGGTTGAGAAACCAACTGGCCTGATCAGAACAACCGAAGATCTTATTCAGACTATTGAGTCACATGATCAGAGGCTTCAAAGTCTAGATGAGATGGCAGTTGAAGTCCATGCCTAGTAAGAAAGGGCAAGATGAAGGAAAAGGAACTGGACCGTCTCGTTTTTTTGCATCAAGCGCTTTCTACTCAAAGAAAGAATCCGAGGAGTTCATCTGGCCGCCGGTTAAGCGGATAGGATGACTAGCTACTAGACTGACTAAAGAAGAACTAGCTGAGTAGGCCCGAATGAATGAGGAAGAAAGAAGGAAAGAAAGGTTGGCTGATGCTGAAGGGTTAAAAAGAAGGTATTCTGCAAGGCTGAGAAAGGGTCATATCGGCAAAGATTTTGTTGAGCCGTTGATCCCTGGCAGGGTAGAAGACATTATCAGAAATGATAGCAGAAAAGAAGTCAGATTGAAGACCTGGCATGGAATCAGGGCAGAATGGTTGATGGATGCCTTTGTGCTAGACATTGTGCCTTCAGAAGAGTCTCCAGATGAGGAATTCCTGAACTGGATGGAAAACAAACATCGACTTTACGAAGGAGGTCGAGATAGATCTTTGAGAGCATCAATGCTAAGATCACACATCCTCCATATGATGTGTTGGACTATCGAGAGAAAGGCGGATGGATCCTTCAACCATTGGCCTTTGAAAGAATCTATTAAAACCCGATTGGCAAAGCCGCCATCAGCGATCGAGCCAAGTTAACGATTGTCAAATGGAAGTTGTGCGAATTTTCAATGTGCCTCAGAACCTGAGGGAGATGCCAGAAGGGTACATTCAGAAGGATTGAAGATCAGAAGACATAGGGATCAGTTTATGCCTTTGTTTTTCAAATGTACAATGTAATGCTTTATCTTAATGAAAAACAAGCTCCATTTTCGATCCTAAGACAATCTCTCCGTTTGTCTTACGATTATACATTCCTTCAAGTTTTTATACATATCAATCGATGGTTGGTTTTCTCATATGTTTTGGTTTTTATCAAAAAGGGGGAAATTGTTGGGAAATTTATTAAGTTTGATAAAAGTTTCAAAACAGATGTAATAGGACCAAATCGAATCATTACCTAAGCGATGTTTTATATTGAGAACTAAGTCGACCCGGTTGAGAACCGATGTATAGAAGCAACCGATGTATAAATTAGATTAGAACACACATTGAGGGGGGAACTCAATGTGTATAGCTCTTAGTCTTGAAGATGGGTTATAAAGATCACTTATGAAGATCGAAGAGAAGAATCAAGATCTCGAAGATATCAAGGTCAAGACGGATAAAAGCACATCGGATGAAGTCGAGAAGTTGAGCTAAGACAACTTACAACCAAAGACTTCAAATAAAGGTCGAATCAGTTCACGATGCATTCGATTCAAAAAGTGTTCGAAAGTTCATTATACTTTCGGAAAGGTCGATCGGACAACAAGAATAAAACCTATCAAGACCGGTTTGAATGGTACTTGCTAGCTTTATGAGAGATAAAACACGGTTGCAGGGAATCGGTAAGACTAAGGGTTGGAGGCTCAATGTTCAACGGCTAGAAATGACAAAGTTGCATGCTTTTCGGCCATACCGCCTCGAGAAGAATCATATCAACCCCCGCAAGCCTACCTTAAATAGACCGAAGTTTGAATTGCACTCCAACGGCTAGTTCGATTTTGTGCCTATAAATATGGGATCAAGCCTTGAGTAAGGTTACGGAAATTATTCACAAGCAAAAATCTCTCAAGATTTCTGCAAGAAGAACACAAGCTCAAGATTATTTCATAGTGTTCATCCCTTAAGTTCTTAGCAGAATACTTATCCTCTAGCTCTTGGCTACTTAGAAGATAGGATAGTATTCCAGTTGGAACAAAACAATTCTTACCCAAACACTGTTAGGTTAAGTTTGTTATAGCAAGATTTCTATCTAGGGTTTCTAGATTAGATTTCTGGGATTGGTTGAGTGTGAACTCGTTAAATATCTGTTGGTTGTACTGTGTTGGACTAACACAATAAACTAAGTCCAAGTTGGTTAAGTTGGTGCCCCTACTGATAGGGAAGAGTGGACGTAGGACAAGTTGTCCGAACCACTATAAATCTGTGTGTATCTATCTTGCTTTACACATCTGCACACAACTTGTTATTTGCATGCATATTCTGTACCTAGATCAGATTAGCATCAAGCTACTGATCTGATCAGTTTGACATTTTAGTCACCTGATCCGAACTGTTGGTCAGAATCTCATTTGAGTAAAACTGGTTTTCTACACGGGTTAACTTATCTTCCGCACCATCAGTTAAGTTGATAGACGCCGAACTGATCTGTCTGCCGATCGATAAGAAGGGATATCGATCAAACCGATTCACATCTCACTCGATCGGACATACGTGCAACACACATCTGATCCACGAAAAAAAAATTGAAGTCTATTCACCCCTCCCTCTAGACTTCAACCCTCATTGAACTTGGATTCGGGACCTACATCATACAAGACGATAATATTGCAAGAAACTAAATGACGCCTTTAACTTTTTTTTTAACCATCTTGCATAATAAGACTTTCATTGAGAAAAATGAATTTTTTTCGTTATGCCATGCATTATTTTTCCTTTAACAAAAAAACCAGATTTGAGGGGGGAAAAAAAAAAAACACAAATTGAGCCATGAATTGGAACAGTTTTTAAAATAAAAACCTAACTTGAAATTTAATCTAAAATTTAGGCCTTGCTATACAAATCTTCCAAATTAAAGAAATCTAACAAATTAAATGTTGCATTGATTGTATATATCTAACCTGGATGGCCCTTTTATTGAAGTGGCCTAAATCTGCGAACATGGCCTCAGCACCTATCTCATATAGCCATACAAATTAATTATAACAATTAAGTTACAACCACCTAATGCAAATAATTTTTTAATGGTACGGAATAATTGGAAATAGTTTTTATTCGCTTGGAAATAATGAAATTTATGTAACATACCTGTTATGCTCAAGAAAAACAGCTCCAAGAAGATTCCAAGCAGTTTTGCCATTCCTCATAAAGAAGTTGAGAATATAGTGTGGCGATAGTGTGATGCGAATCGAGGATTTTGAGAAAAGATATTGTCCCAGTTTTGATTCTTGCAAGATCCAAGATTCGGCAAAATCCACAATATTTGGCAATATATGCAAGATCCACAGAATTGTCCTAATTTTATTATTCAATTGTCTATATTCATTTTTTATCCTTTAATTTCAGATTTATCAAGTTGTTAGATATATTTGCTAGATTTGGTCCTTTTTAGACGGTTAAGTCCTTTTCTTTTCTTTTCTATTTAAACAGAACTATGTACGTTTTTTTCATCTTATCGAATTAATCAAATAACTCTTTTGTTGACAACTTTGTCAAAAACCAATCGTTCTCCTCCTGGCCTGAGCCAGGGGCGTCGATTTTATCGTGTTTTATATTCGCGTTCTCCGCGCTAGCTTGCTCTAGGAAGTTTATATTGTTTTCAAATCGCGGTTCTCATCAAATTGGTGCTTTCATTGAGAGTATCTGAGAATCGTGATCATAAATTGTTACTATGTCAAGAACTGACGAGGGAACGAATTGAATCGTTGGAGACCAGTGTGGCGGACATTAAAATCAGTATGGCCAACATTGACATGAAGCCTGATGCGGTAATCGCGAGGGTAGAGAAGATGAAGCGCAAACTGCTTCCGCGGGGATTTGTTTCTGATTCTTCGTCAGAAAAATCCCAGCACCGTCTTCATCCTTACCGGAGAAGACAGCCTCACGACGTCACCGCCACATAACCACCGAGCGTCTCCAGTTCGCCGCCTCACCATCACGACTCACCACCATCCAACCTGTTCAATCACTGAGTCAGCCCCAAATCTCCAAAACCGACGACCCAATTCGTCATGTTTCCCATCCTGTACCACAAAACACGATCCGCCACGTCACCTCCGCATTCAGATCATGTTTCCCATCTGCGTTCAACCATCGACGCAACCCGCCGCCTGTTCATTCACGATCCGCCACCGCCTGTCAGATTTAAATATAATGGCTCCGGCGATTCAGATCACGCCATTCGACGCCACGAGATCGAAGACCGCTGTTCCTTTCAACGGCGTGGCCCATCATGAAGAAGATGCCTGGGATCGTCATGCCCTAATTCGAGGACTTCTTCACAGTAAGGACGGGAGGAGTTTTGATATTGGGCCAGAGATCAATTCTCATGTTGGCCTAGCAAGTATATTGGGCAATTTGATGACAATAAGTCTTTTTTCGTGGGATTTATAAGAATGGAACAAGTATTGAAGCTTTTGGACCAATTTATTTCGAGGAAGATTACCATGATTTATTTGGAGTTCAGCCATTTAAATATAATGACTTTTCGTGAGAAATATTTTGTAGATGTTGAGGATAATGAGCAAATTTTTCAGATGGGTATAAGGATTCTTTTGTTCAGAAAAGATTAAAATTGATTTTTTGTGCCTTCTATTTTGGATGTGGAGCCAAGATCCTTGCCAATTATTAGATAAGGAAGATGATTCCAAATTTCTGGAGTTTTACTATGGATATGCGAAAGATCCATGATGCCGCTTTTGTCCCATAATAATTTTTTTTTTTTTATAATTAATTGTTTGGTTAGATTCATTTTTTATCCTTTAGGTCTTTGGCCACATTTAAGAAGCTGATAATTTTGGCTTAATCATTTTGGTCCTTTTCGATCTTGAAGGACTTCTGCTTTTTGTGAAAAGATTTTTTCTAGTTTTGATTCTTACAAGATCCAAGATCGTTTTTTCATATTTGGCAAGATATAATTAATCCATAGAATTGTCCTAGTTTTATTATTTAATTGTCTAAATCTTTTTTTTATCCTTTAATTTGGAACAAGTAGTTGTTAGATTTTGGTCCAATTTTTTAGATTAGGTTAAGTCCTTTTTCCTTTTTGGGCTATTTTGACAGAACTATTTACGTTTTTTTCAAGTTCAGCCATTTAAATTCCAAATACTTTTTTTGTTGACAACTTTGTGATGAGAACCGCGATTTTTCTCAGATGGGTTAAAGCTTCTTTTGGGACTAGAGCGACGAATTTATCTTGTTCCCCAAATATGATGAATGATAAAATTGATTTTGTGCCTTCTATTTTTGGATGTGGAGAACGAATATAAAATCGATCCTTGCCAATTTTAGACAGAGAATGATTGGTTTTTGACAATGATTACAAAGAAAAGTTAATTTTATTCATTCATTGATTCAAATCAAAAAACGTACAACATGTTTAAATAGAAAAAGGACTAAATCTAATCTAAAAAGGACTAAATTTGCAAATAAAGGGTAAAATACTAAATCTAAAAGAATCTAAATCCGAAAAAATAAAGGGTAAAATCGAAATCTAATCTAATAAGTTGCAAATCTTGAGATTCTTGTCAATCTTGTAGAGATTAATCAATCTTGAATAGTCTTGCCAATCTTAATTAATCTTGCAAAAATAGGACAATATATTTGATAAATCAGGGACAAAATCTCGCAAGTAGTAAATTTGGGACAAAAATCTTGCAAGTAGTAGTTCGCGAAGCTGGGACAAAAACCCTCATTCGCACCATTCCCGTCCCCTTCAAGATCGTCCTTGTCCTCAAGCACCAATTATGGGAATGTTCTCTTATCGAGCCTAAATGCTCCCTTTCATCTAGTCGTCGTTTGGTTGCCACCAAATAATTGAGCTCAAAATTATCAGCTGTTCAGATGTGGCCAAAAACCCTCAGGCGATAGAGGAGATTTTTCATAGTACTGCCAACAAAATAACTATCATTAATTATTAAAAAATAATAATTATTCTGGGAATCAAAACCTTTTTCTTCATCGAAGTAGGACTTGGCAGACGTCATATCAAGACCCGAAAAATTAGCATCGTCACCATGTTCCATATCAACAATTTTGTACGGATTGTCTTCAAACTTGACATAAAAAATAGGAGGTACAAAATCATTTACGGGTTCCTCATCATAAATAGGTGGTCTATCGTACTCGAAATTCCCAAAAAAATCCTTAGACCCGTTTGAGAAAATTGGCTCTATATCCTCAACATCTACAAAATATTTCTCACGAAAAGGCTCATTATATTTAAATGGTTGAACTTGACCAAATAAATCATGTGGCCCATAATCTTCCTCGAAATAAATTGGCCCAAAAGCTTCAATACTTGTTCCATTCTTAATAATCTCCCGAAAAGACTCATTTGTCATGAAATTGCCCAATATACTTGCTAGGCCCACGAGACTAAACATAAGAATTGATCTCTGGCCCAATATCAAAACTCCTTCTGTCCTTACTGTGAAGCAGAAGTCCTTGAATTAGGGCATGACGATCCCAGACATCTTCTCCATGATGGGCCACGCCGCTGGAAATCAGAACGACGGTCTTCAATCTCGTGGCGGCGGAAGGCTAACGCGCAGACCGGAGTTGCCGTAGGTGCTCTGGGATATGGGCGGTGGTTGGCGAACTGGTGCAGCGGCAATTCGCTCGGCGAGCGGCTGGTGAATAGGTGCGGGTGGGGTGAGTGCGTCGATGTTTGAACGCAGAGGACAGTGTCGGTGTAATCTAAATGCGGAGATATGACAGGCGGTGGCGGATCGTGAATTGGTTGTGGTACAGGATGGGAAACATGACGAATTGAGGTCGTCGGTTTGGAGATTTGGGGCTGACTCAGCGATGGAACAGGTTGGATGGTGGTGAGTCATGATGGTGAGGCGGTGAACTGGAGGCACTCGGTGGTTATGTGACGGTGACGTCGTGAGGCTGTCTTCTCCGGTGAGGATGAAGACCGGTGTTGGGATTTTTTTGACAAAGAATCAGAAACAAATCCCCGGCGAAGCAGTTTGCGCTTCATCTTTTCTACCCTCGCGATATCCGCATCAAGCTTTACGTCAATGTTGGCCATACTGATTTTGATGTCCGCCACACTGGTCTCCAAAGATTCAATTCGTTCCTCGTCGGTTCTTGACATGGTAGCAATTTACGATCGCGATTCTCGGATACTCTCAATGAAAGATTGATAATAAATAATGAATGGTTCGCAACATATAAATAGATAAAAAAAAGGACTAATAATATACCCAAAAGGACCTAATCTAGAAGATATATCTAAATCAAAGTAAATAACCAAAAATATAAGAAAAAACAATAAAACTAAGTCAATCTTTCATATCTTGCATAATCTTGACGAATTTGGGACAATATCTTTGATTCTTGCCATTCTTGCTTATTGCCCACTTCCTGCCATCTTGCCGCCTTCTCATTGGGCCTGGCCTCCCGGCCCCAACTCTTGGGCCGTACTTATCTTGGCCCGTCTTGCCCGATTGTACGCGTTCTTTAGTTCTCGTCCCTCATTCGCATCATTCCCATCCCCTTCAAGATTGGCCTTGTCCTCAAGGCCAATGTCAGGAAAACGATCCCTCATTACATCAAGATTCTCCCAAGTAGCCTCTTCAGAAATAATATACCCCAAGTATATACTCAACCGATTCTTTCCCAAAATCACATTTAGAAGGTTTATATAAAATGGATGAGAACGTAAAATAGAAAGTACCTTCCTCAATTGGTTCAAGTGGTCGAAATTTCTCTTAGGAGCTAGCCCTTGAGGTTCTTCCAAAACCACTCTATATTCCTGCAATATTTCTGTTATCTCAGTGGGCAGAGACTCCATCTCTTTTGCATCTCCTTTTTCCACATCTTCTATTCGCACGGCATAACACTGGCCGCCCTTCTTCCTCATCCGCTCAATACTTTTAAGCCCACTTCGAGGGTGCGCTCTTCGAATCCTGAAGTCAGCTTAACGATCCCGTCTCCCCACTTGAACTCCATCGTGCCTTTCCCATAGTCTGAAATGACTTGACCTAACCCTTCTAACCACTGAATTCCAAGCACTATATCGGTCCTACAAGTGGTAAAGCATATAGGTCCGCCGTTATCTTCACCCCCTGTACCTTGATCGACACCTCTTTGTAAACGACGTCAAGACTGCAAGCCTTCACCGCTGGCCACTCTTACCTTAAATGCTTCGACGTGTGTTGCCCTGAGATTTAACTTACTTGCCAACGTCTGATTAATAAAATTGTGAGAGGATCCATTGTCTACGAAAACAATGACCTGACAATCCTTAATCCAAGCAACTAACTTCATCGTTCTGGGCCTATGCACGCCTGTTATCGCATGTACTGAAATCTCCACGTTATCGATCTCGACTTCTTCCTCGTGGTTATCACTTTCTGTCCCTGTTTCTACGGGCTCAATGAGGAATGTCTGCGTTGTTTTACACTTATGTCCAGGCATAAATTTCTCGTGACGCAATTAAAACACAATCCTTTTTCACGCCTTTTCTGCATCTCATCCCAAGACAACCTCTTAACCCCTGGTGTATTGGGCTTGGGGGCTGTTCTCGTAACTCCGGTCGAATTGCTTCCCCCACCTTGATAAGTTCCTTTTCTTTGAGAATCGCGATCGCAAAACACAAATAATACGCAAACTTGTACAGCTCCACTTGGACAACCCTTTTTAAAAGAGCGGTTAAGAACCACTGTGCAAGTCACTTAGAGAGCGGTTTAGAACCGCTGTCCAAGGTAAAGATAGGACAGCGATTCATAACCGCTCTCCAATCCCCGAAACCCTTATACCCAACTGCGTCTTCAGCCTAATTTCCTCATTTTTTTCACAGACGCGTCCAGCCTCCTCCTCTATTTCTCTCCTCCTAAATCTCGCGCCTTCGCCCTCCACCTCGTCTCGTGCCATTGCCGTCGCCCTCCTCCTCCATTTCTCTCCTCCTAAATCTCGCGTCGTCGCCCTCCTCCTCCTCTCGTGCCATTTCCGCCGTCGTCGCCCTCCTCCTCCCCCTCCCTTACCGCCGCCGCCGTCGTCCTCCGCCTAGGTAATTTTCTTTTATATATATATATATATATATATATATATATATATATATATATATGTTAGGATTAATTGCATATATATTGTTATTGTTAGAATAATTGGCTTGGCTTGGTTTTAATTGTTGTTAGTGTTAGAATAAATTGTTTGGCTTGGTTTTAATTGTTGTTATATGTTAGGATTAATTGTTGCTTGACTTGGTTTAGCTAATTTGTGATATTTTATGCTAATTTAGAGATGAATTTCATGATGCACTCCAAGTATTTGATCAAATGCATGTGTGTAAGATTTAAACATAAATTAAGATTGGGATATTTTAAACATAAATCAAGTGTTAGGATTAATTGTTGCTTGACTTGGTTTAGCTAATTTGTGATATTTTATGCTAATTTAGAGATGAATTTCATGATGCACTCCAAGTGTTTGATCAAATGCATGTGTGTAAGATTTAAACATAAATTAAGATTGGGATATATTTTTTAATTTGTTGGTGATTTTTTATGCTAATTTAGAGATGAATTTCATGATGCACTTCAAGTGTTTGATCAAATGCATGTGTGTAGGATTTAAGCATAAATTAGGATTGAGATATATTTTTGAGTTGGTTGGTGATTTTTATGCTGCTAATTTAGAGATGAATTTCATGATGCACTCCAAGTGTTTGATCAAATGCATGTGTGTAGGATTTAAGCATAAATTAGGATTGAGATATATTTTTGAGTTGGTTGGTGATTTTTTATGTTAATTTAGAGATGTATTTCATGATGCACTCCAAGTGTTTGATCAAATGCATGTGTGTAGGATTTAGACATAAATTAGGATTGGTATATATTTTTGAGTTGGGATACAAATAGGGAATAGGTAATATAAGTAAAAAAGTAGGTTTCATTAGCAACAAATTATGTTAGGTTTTATATGCATAAATTTACTTATATTGGGGTGTTGCAATCATATTGTCTTTTCTAGTTCTATATGGATCGAAAGTGGGTTCGAGCAGATCGATTATCAGAGGAGTATAAGAATGGGGTTTGAGTGATTGTTGTTTGAAGTTTTAAGTAGCATTTAATTAAATTATATATTTGTGATGATATATATATTTCATGTTTGTGGTGTATTGGACGTATATATATGTTTATGATGTGTATGTTTATTTATTTCATGATGTGTATGTTTATTTATTTTATGTTTTGGTATTGGACGTATATATATTATAGTGGTATAAGTTTTGGTTTATGGTTTTATTATAGGATTTTTGGTTTATGGTTTATGGTATTGGACGTATATATAAGTTTTGGTTAATAGTTTTATTGTAGGTTTTTTAAAATATAAATTAATTATTAAAAAAATATATATATATTAGACAGCGATTTATAACGCTGTCTATCTTAATAATAAATAAAATTATTAAAAAAATAGGTTAGATAGCGGTTGATAAGCTGCTGTCCAATCTTAACAATTGGACAGCGGTTATAAACCGCTGTCCGAGGCAACTGTTTGCAATGCGGTTATAAACCGCTGTCTAAGCCCTCAAGGCAACTACTTGGACAATTTGTTATAACCGCTCTCTAAGGGCTATTTTATGATTGTCCAAAAAAAATGTGTATTAGTGAAAGAACGATAATAATTGTTGCCCCAACTCAAGTTTTTACAAAGTTGCCAAGAGATTTTTTATTATTTTTCTGCCTTAAAACAAAGAAAAAACGTCCACATACTTATAGGACACAAAACAGGATCAAATCTGCTCCAAAAAGGACCAAATCTCACCCTAAATCTAGAAGTAATATACTTGTACGAAAATTAAAGGATAAAAATAAAATCTAGCCTATTAAATAAATAAAAACAGTAAAGATATGATAATCTTGATCTTCGTTGTGAATCTTTCCAAATCTTGGAATATATATTGAAAATTCTTGGCCACTAACTTTAGTTGCAAGAGTATGACAATTCCTTGCCACATAATCTTGCACGTATTATTGGGTCCAAAAATCTTCGTTCGCATCATAGTGCTTTGAGAGTGGAAGGATGATATTTGATAATATTGTAAACACCAATTGAAGCATTGGTAGCAAACCAAATCAACATTATTGGAGAGAATGAGAAGCTAACTTTGGTTGTTCCACATCGTTGGAAGGCGAAAACGGCTACCAGAAGAACAACTGAGATCCAAACTACATGCTCTGAAATATATTTATATATATAATAAGGAAACACTCTTTAATAAATAATTAAATACATCCAAACATGCATTCATTCATATATATATAGAGAGAGTAATGATATAGAACCCACTATCTTATTTTTTATGAAATCAGATTAATGACGTGTCATGCCAGCTCATCATCCACATAATTAATTCTACTTAAATAAATTTTAGAATGATTTATAATAAACTATTCCTAAACCATGAACCATAAACTCTAAATCATGAAGCATTCGGTCGGGTGAACCATGAACCACTCGGATCGGGTTCGATTCGACCAAGTTGGGTCGGGCGGGTAATTTTTTTATTTTTTTTTCATTCGATTTTTTTTTTTCAGTTCAATTCAATTTTTCTTTTTTACCCGCCCGGACTCAAACCCGGCCCGAGTGGTTCATGGTTCACCCGATCCGAATGGTTCATAATTTAAGGTTTAAGGTTCATGGTTTAGGGTATAGTGTATTATAAAACATCCTATAATTTATTTGAGTATAATTAATTATGTGGATGTTGAGTTGGCATAACACCTCATTAATCTGGTTCCATAAAAACCAGATAGTTGGTTCTATATCACTACCCTATATATATATGGAGACCACGAGTGGTCACCTTATGGAGCCCAAAAGCTTAGTTGGCAATCCACATCACAAATTTTAAATTATTGGTGTATTTATTAATTATGTTATGTTAATATAACAAATTAAGATCCCCCAAATCTCTCAAATAATTCTAACATATCTATATTTATCGATTTCTTTAACTAATATTTTCTCTTTCCCAATAACAAATTTTCACACGGTTGATTCTATTTCCCAATAATAATTAATTTTCTGCTGTTAATTTTTCTAACCCCTTTTCTGCAATTTATAAAGAATTTAATTATTTTTTAGCATTACTTTTATCTAGTTATATATCATGATTTTTCAACATGTTTCATGTTTTGAACAAAAGTTCGTCCTCTTTTTTTTTCCTAACTTATATGTAAATCTTCTTAAAAATTTCAAATCTAGACACTAGAATAATTAAGGGTGCAATTTCTTCTCTTATAATTTGGTGTTGATTTGTGCCCAAACACACAAAAAATAGTGGTTCTACTTAGAAAAATGAGTGACACTTGTGTGCATCAATTGCACAAGATGCAATTGGTGTAATTGGATTTAATTTTAATTTGGATGAACCATCTACACCCTAAACACTAAAAACACTAAATCATGACCTATTCGGGCGGATGAACCATGAACCACTCGGGCCGGGTCGGGTCAGACCAAAAAAACGAATTGGTAAAAAAAAAGAAAAACTTAATTAAAATCCAATTGCACCGAATCTAAATTGGTGCATATGAGAATTTAATGTATATATTTTGCATGTAATTAAGAATGATGGCAGCTGGATGGCTATATCTACTTGTTTCTTTACTTTACTTGTTCTAATCAACATGCAAGTACATGCTACCGTTAATGTCTACATTATTATTCTCAATAGCATCTACATTATATATTATTAAATTGTGAAATATTAGACGACATCGTTTCAGATCCATGTTTTAATTTACACTATGCCATTAGTATTTTTTTAAAGAAAAATAGACATGACTTTTGAAATTGGAAAAAAGAAAAGTAAAACAATTGAGATGCATGACAGTATTTAAGTGATTATTTTATGGCAAGATCTTGTTTATATGCCCCAAGTGCACGATGCACGGAAGACCCACTTTTATTTCTTTAAGTATATTGAATATTAAACAAATTGTTTGTCCAAAAAAATATATTTAACAATTGCAATTAAAATAATAAAAAAATTATTAATTATATTCTCCACAAATAAAATTAGAAATAGATAAAAGTAATGTGTAAAGTGGAATTGAAAACTTAATTTTTATTTTAAAAAAAAGTAATCGATACTACTTGAATTAATAATTCTAGTTTCTATATTGGTGAAAATTTATTTTACGTATAAATTGGAAAAATAAAATAAAAAATGAGGACTCAAATTTTGTTCATAGCTTGAAACGTGTCGAAAAACCATGATATATAGCTAGATGAAAGCAAAACTAAAAAAATAAATAAATTCTTTATTTGGAGAAGATGGAATTGGGAAATAGAATCAACCGTGTGAAAATTTGTTATTGGGAGAGAAAGATTTGGTTAAATTGATAAATATAGATATGTTAGAATTATTTGAAAATTTTGGGGAATCTTAATTTGTTATATTAATATAACATAATTTATAAATACACCAATAATTTAAAATTGGTGATGTGGATTGCCAACTAAGCATTTGGGCTCCATAAGATGATATATATATATATATATATATATATATATATATATATATATATGTGTGTGTGTGAGAGATATCTCCGCGACAACCCTTGTGTTATTTTTGGAGGAGCGAGACTGAATTCCTTGAATGGTTGAAAGAACTGCACATACATATAATGTGATAAACTTAAGAAACTCCAATTTATGAGTTTTGGAAATATTTAATTATAACCATCACTCGTGATTTTTTCTTTTTTATTTTTTATCTTGAAAATGGTTTCAGAGCCCAAGCGATAGAACGCAAAAATAGTTCAAAAGCTTTTCACCATTTTTAAAATGGTAAAAAAAAAGTTTGATGTACGAAATTTGTCCCAATTTTATGCGAATTGTATAATTTGTCCCAAATTTGACGGAATTGACCAAACAATGTTGTTTTTTATCATGTGTCTTACATGTGAGCATTCAATTTGGAGATTTCTGAATGAAATGCACAATGTCGTTTCATCAATTCCGGCTAATTTGGGGACGAAAATTGTACAATTCAGCGTAAAAAAATAGGGACAAATTCCGACATCAAACTTTTTTGGAACTATTTTTAAAAATGTGAAAAGTTATGGGACAATTTTGAATTCTATCCCTCGAGGAAAGTGAAAAGTTATGGGACAATTTTGAACATATTTAAAATAAAATGTACTATTACAATTGAAAACATAGGGGTACATAGTTAAGAGGATTGTAGTCATATGAATTATGAAGGATATTTGATCAAATAATATGAATTTTAGAAATTTGCAAATAGTAAATTAACCAAAGAAGGATATTTTTTAAATTTATTAACAATTTTGAGACTTAAAGGGTAAAGTCATATTAGCGGGGTAAGTGCACCATCCCTATAACCATGCAAATCAAAACAATCACACTAAGAAAGTTTGAGCAAAACAACTCCTCTAAACAAATTTTCTTGCCCTCATTTCTTCACTATAATAAGGCGTCGTCGAATTCGATTCTAACTTTTTTTTTTTTCTCTCAATATTTGGTGCCGATAATGTACGAATCAAATGTTCCATTTCGCCATGATGCCGATAAATCAACACTAGAGTCCGGTGATCAAACCGGTCTAGGCATCGAATTGCGGTCCAATCGGTTGGACCGGTTGAACCCCAGTTCAACCGTTAAATTGATTTATGCATATTTATTTTATATTTTGTATGTTACATTAAAAATAAATATTTATTCATAAAATATTAAAATTATACTAATTTATAACTTATAAATCTTATATTAAAATAAATACAATAGAGTTTGGAGACCAGATGATGGCGTTATGGATTAATTCCACACAATATGTGTCCATATTAAATGAAATTAATGACTTGTGAATGAATTTATTTGAGAGAAAATGATCTTGAGATAAAAACAATAACATTATATTGGTTTGAAAAAATAATAAAAAAAATAAAAAAGTGATTTAATAAATAATAAAAATAATAAAATGATTAACCGTTTTTAAGGAGTAATTTGACGACATATGAGCGGTTCAGAGCTTTTTGAAAAACCTTGCACTAGAGATGTTAGTGTCCATATGATGAGGTCTTAGGGTTCGTTGAGGTTGGTGAGACGAGTCGATGAGAATGCCAAGTCGTCGTTGACTCGAGAGACTCGGTAAGCCAACATTAGGGTTTCCATGGTTGAATATACATTGCAAAAGAGAATAGCTAATTAAAAAAGTGTGACTTCAAAAGCATTTAAAATGCATTACTTAAAAATGGGTAAATTGCAATACTAGTTCCACATGATTTGTTTCGAAAATATATTTGATACCATGTTCGAGAATGGCCCTCATTTTTATGATTTTGATCCTAACAAGAATACCAAAATTCTTATGGATCAAAATTGGTAAAAAAAGGACCAATTTCGTAAAACTAAATTGTGTAAGATCTATAACAAGTACCACATGGAACCTAATTTGTGTAAGATCTTGGATAGACCTCCTTTTTATAACATAAAACTACAGATACACGTAGATATTAATTGCATGGATCGAGTTCCTTTGGCTTGTTCATCTGCTGAAATGTATAATATCTTACATTTCCATTTTCAACTTCAGTTAGTTGGTTAGAGATTTAAATGGACAGAAATTATGTACTACTTTACTGAAACTGAAGTTAATTAATGGAACTTGAACAACCAAAAATTTTAATGAAAATCACACTACGGCATTCTGATATATTGGAGGTCAAAAAGGCAGAGGCCAACCACCATATGCCTAGGTGAGAATCTAAATTGTGAGAGAAAAGAGCATCAACCTTGCATATATAAAAATCCGTTGGTAAAAAGACCATTCAATTCATACACCATTCATCTACCAAAACAACACAATTCAAGTCACTAATACTTTTCCCACCAATACAACCAAGCATAAATGAGTTACATGTCTCGAACACAATTTAAAATCAAAGTCAGAACATAATCTGACATATAACATCTAACTGATCCTCACCAAAATCCTCAAACAAAATATTACCAATTGTCTCGCATGCCCATCTGCAGACCTGGAACCCCTGTATGGACAAACATTCATGTGCCGGGTCCACAAACCTCAAACCTTCGATTAGCGGAGGCTTGCTTATTCTTACGGTTGAATTCTTCGCTACATGATATCATCTTCTCCATACAACATTAGAAATATAGCCTGACTTCTTCTTCAATTTTCTCAAAATCACATGTGAAACGAGTATAACCCTTACCAGCTTGGGTGTCATAACATTTTCTGATCACCGTCTGAATACTACAATCGCACCATACATGTTTCTACACATAAAAAAATAGTAAAAAATTAGTTAATTACATTTGCAATGTATAATGAATACTACAATAATCAGCATTTTGCATCTTACTTGAAAGTCCACCTAATTCTGCAGATTAAGTTTGTGGAAAAATGCCTCACCGGAAGTTGGCAGCTTTAAGGTTACACCTGCTCTTAATCCCGAGTTCCCTGCCAAAAAAATGCTCAGATAGTTACACCTTCTCTGAATTTACAGAACAAATGAAGATTCTTTTTTTTTTTTTTTTTTATGTAGGAGTTTCGGTACTAGATCACAAGAGGCTAGGGTTTATTTGCATCCGCATAATTAATGGATACACCCATCAACTTTATATATGAAATCTCTGATATTCCCCTTCATCAGTTTAAACCTAATTAATTCACATTGAATGACAGATTCATACACCCACAATGAAGTGGAAAAATACAGGCCTGGAGCAAACCTCACTCTAATATGCAACATCTCTAGTACCTGAAATATAGGCCAAAATTTAAATAAGTACATAAGAGCATTCCCATTGTCGAATTTGAAATATTTATCTTAGAACTTCAGTATGCAGAAACTAAATCCAATTTCAATACGATAATAAGAATCCTACAGAATGAAACCAATGGAACGGGAACCTCATCCTCATAACAGATCAAACTCAAGCATTGCTGATTTCTAAGGAATTTAAACGCTATGGAGAAAGCTTTGCAGGATTTAAGTTTCAATACCCTCAATCTAGCAAATCCAATAAAATGCAGTTAAGCAACAAATATAAGAGTAAGTTGAAGACAATAAAATAAACAACAACACGAAAGCAAAAAACAGAAGTCACTACACAAAAGTCCCCAACTCTTGTCCTGCCCAAAACTATGTTTATGTGCAACTATAAATAATCAGAGAGGCAAATGTGCAGAAATCTGACAAATTAGATTAGTGCCAACTACTTATCAGAGGATTCATTTGACTATTTAAAATAAACAATGTGGCATCTACAACTGGACTCCTAGCTAAAATAGTGCCAACAAACACTAATTTGACCACTTAAACTCATCTACAACTAATTAGCTATTAACTTACTTATCAGCACTTCTATTTACCATGAAAGTAAACAATGTGGCATCTACAAATAAGTCTAATTTAATTTCTGTGTACTGCGAGATTGTTAAACACATATCTTTTTTCATTTATAAGAGTTCGTCCTTTTTAATCCTTACACCATATGAAAAATACATATATTTATTCCCCAAACAAAATTGTTTATGGCTATATATTAATGAGAGACTTAGACTTAACTAATCATGTAACTATAAAACAATTAAAATATATTGTCAAAGGAATACACAAGTATCTGTGTGAGTCTTTCCTACATACATGACATGAGTCTTTACTCGTCTCACGAGGATCGCTGTCGACTTCTCTCAGTCTTATGTTCATGTCTTTCATGGCTCCAGTCGTTCTGTATTTTGTGTCCGAAGCCACGTCTGTTGTGTTTATTATTACGTCTATTACCATCTATGCTGTCGAATGGAACTTAGCATTCCCTCCAAGAACCAGCCCACACCCCATTCTGAAATATGATCAAATGAACAACTTTCTGTCAAATGTATTGCTATTGACAGAATGAATGGGCTGGAAGAGAGAGTTTTGGTTACTTACATTGCAAGGAGTGTGAACACAAGGCCTAAAAGAAGAGGCTGGAGATAGCAATTCTTATGATAATACTAGGATATCAACTATGTAATAAATCAAAGAAGTAATAATTCAAAGTTTATAGATGTGTTTATGATCCAGCTAGAAAAGAGAAGAAATCAAGTGATAAATTTAAACAACAACATAAGAGAAATGTATCCTTGACTCATCCAAATGAATTCAGGGAACTAAAAGAGAAACAAGAAGATTCAGAAGCAGGATATCAATTGCTTACACACATCATAAAAAGAACGACAGTGCGCTTCAGAAGTAATAACATCAATTTGCTTCACATTAGGAAAGGCAAACAGCATTCTAATGCAATCGTAGTATTTTCCTTGAAAAGGTAACACAGACTCTACATCAAGCTAATTGATAAATAAAACAGATTGTGATACTTGGAACTAACTAAACTTGATTACATACGAAAAATGTGATCAAATATATACATAAGCTACTGAGAAGTAATTAAGCTATACCTTTTAATTTCCTGTATGTCCTATTGCTATGTATCTTCTCCATAATGTTCCTCTCTAGCTGCAATTCAAATCTGAAAAGGAAAAAAATAAAGTAGGGATGATAAAGCGATGGACTCAAATCTGAATTCATAAACCGATAATATTGAATAACTTTAATTCTATTTGCAACACAAATATTGAAAGTCTAATAGGATGAAACTGACTAACCACACAAGTTTCCCTAATCAATGGAGTATTTTGGCACGCTCCACTAGCTCTTCTCCAGCTAAGGACAGCGGCAGAGCCGGAGATGAGACGGTCTTGGCGGTGCCGGCCGTGAACGGCGTGATCGGTGCGGCAGCAGAGGAAGAAGAGTGGAATTTGGAAGTTAGGGTTTCTGCGTCCCTTACCATTTAAGAAGATATATTTTTATTTCTATAATCAATTAAAGAGATAAGAATAATACGGGCAAAACTATTGAAATTTAGTGACGGAAGTTACCGGTTGCTAATTACCAACGGAAAATAACCGTTAGTATAATAAATTGTTTGTAATCCATTAGTAATATGTTATTAAAACACATCCGAAATATATAAATCAATCGATTAACATTGAATTTATTTTGGTAGGGAAATCTGTTAGTATTTCTTCGATAATCTGTTAGTAAATTGTTAATATTTAATGTGATTAGTATTGTTGCAATTCTGTTGGTAACTAGTACTATTACCAACAAATTAAAATCCGTTGGAAAAATCCGTCTGTAAAACACAGTTTTTTTGTAGTGAGATTTCAGTTTATTTCATTCCTCAGTTTTCCTCTCTCGGTTATGCTCAATTTGATATTCTATGAGCTCAATTCCCGAATTCATCAAAATATCCCAAATTCTTTATAGTTAAAAGGGAATATTTAATTTTACATCTTGTAAGTTTGACTCATTTCAAAATAAATCATTTATGTTTCACCTTTATCATTTTTGGTCCTAAGTGTACAATTTTCATTCTTTTTTTATCAATTTTAGTCCATTTTCGTCAGAAATTTTAAAGTGACCGGTAAGCCAAACGAAAAAGGACCTAAATTGGTCAAAAAATGATGAAAATCGTACACCCTAGGACCAAAAATGATAAAGAAAAAACATAAAGGATGAAAATCGTATACCCTAGGACCTAAATTGGTCAAAAAATGATGAAAATCGTACACCTAGGACCAAAAATGATAAATGATTTATTTTGAAATAAGCCAAACTTACAGGATGTAAAATGAAGTTTTACCCAGTTAAAACCATTGAAATTGCACAATTTCACAATACAAATTCCAGAAATTAGTTTGATTTCTATTAAATTAGTTATTCTAAAAGATCTTAAAACTTACTTAATTAAACATACCAAGTACCTCATGAAAATCAAAGCATAAATCACAGTGCTTCGTTCTTCTACTTGTTTCGTTGGTGCCCCTCTCCTTTTGTTTCTCAAAATCGCGCTCTGTTTTCCTTTTCTTCGCCGCACTAAAATTCTCCCATTCTTGATTTATTCAATTCTTAATGGTATTTTCAATATTTTATAATTTATTAAGGGTATACCAGTTACTTCACACAAAAATTCCAGGCAAGGTATTTGCCATGCCTTGCCTGATAGTGTGTCAGTCCCTGGTCCTACGAAACTGTAACGTTCTTCTCTCTTTTATGTTTGCGCATATTTGGGTTGTAATTCTCTCAAGCTTACAGTATCGGTACTCTAAGTAATGAGAATATCACCTTGACCTTGAAAAAAGAAAAAACTAAAATTAACGTACTTCACAATTAAGTCATATCCATACATGCATCCAAATATAATTAATGATAACTTGAAATTCATTTATCAACACAAGATGTGGCCATTGCAGTTAAGTCCTGCCAACGCCTTCCCGTCCTCTATGGGGGTGTTTGGTTCACGGGATTGGATTGATTAGGTGTGATAGGATTGAGTGGGATTGACTAAGATTGGATTGATTTGACTGGATTTGCTGAATCAAGATATGTGTTTGGATGGGTAAATTGCACTTTTGGTCCTATAAGAATATTCTCATATCAAAACGATCCCAATTAAAGCACTTTTGGTCCCAAACTAATGGTCTCTTAGTTTTTAACAGATGTAAGTGCGTGTGTTCTCATCAAAATATAGGGATTACTAATATTTTACAAAAAAACACCAAAAATCCTCATCCCAACTTGAACTTTAGGAATCGCTGCATCTCCAATATTTAGCAAACTTTATAAAAATCTTACTCAAATCTTCCAAAGTCAAAAGTGCACAAAAAACTTTAAAACATATATAGGTGGCTTTTGTGGGGTGAAGTTGTTAAATGAACATGTTAGAGGTTTTTGTGATGTGCTTTGAAAATATTCTTATAGGACTAAAAATGCAATTTACTCGCGTTTGGATTGTAGGATTAGATTGAAGGATTAGATGAGATACGTATTGAAATGTCATAAACACCCTTAAATTGAATTGAAACAACCACACTTCATTTTTGTGAATCTATTCAAACAACAGAAGGACAATTTGTAATATTGCATTTGAAATATGCTCCATGGAGGATTTTGTACATTTTTACCCGGCTTGAAATATATCATGGGCCCTCATCCCATAAACCAAACGGTAGATTAGTTGGTATTAAAATCCTAATCATGGTCTATCTCAATCAATCCCGTGAACCAAAGCGGGTCGATGAATTTACAAAAAATCCCCAATTTTCATCCACCGTACAGCCCTCACCCCTTTCCTCAATTACAGTAATATATGTATAGTTCAGTTAAAATTTTTCAAGAAAACCATCAAGAATTAAAAAATTCAAAAGAAAATTAAGCTGCCATTAATATATCAACGTCAAGAGAGAAATTAAGATCCAAACAAATAAGAAAGAAATTGACTAATGGAACCATTCATTCATTCATATGGCAGAAACGTAGCCTCAAGAAAAAGACGAAGAAAAATTGAAAGAAAACTATATATAAAATATTGACATCGGAATTAGGAGAAAGCGTGCAATGTGAAGATTAAGAAAGCATTGAGGGATTGTAATTAATTAATTAATTAATTGTCTCTCGATGCTTTTCCCAAACTTCAAATCGCAAGTTCGCACTCCAACATTTGATCCATCCCTGCATCTTCCTCTCACTTTACTATATTGCGAAACAATAATGTGATTACTTAATTTTGTTTCACCGAGAGGAATAAATATATATATATACATATATATATATATATATATAAGGGGGTTTTCATTCTCATATGGAAACCGTATCAATCTAAATCTAAATACAAATTATAGTAAAATTACTTGCACAACAAGAAACGAATCAATCTACAAAGAAATAAATTAATAACAAATTCTTATAAAATCGGGACAAAAACAAATTACATCCCATATCTTTTTATTTTTTTCGATTTAATCCCACACTTGTTCATTTTACACTACAAGAAAATAAAAAATAGGCTATAGAATTTTTCAAATGGTTGTATTATCCAAGAAAAATATAATGCGTTCCTTAAATAGTAAGGATTGTTTACGATTTGCCTTTGAAAATTTAAAATTCTAGTGGTCAAATAAATTACCAATGAGCAAATTGTCTACATGTTTGTAATTTCCATAGACAAATAAATAGCCTACACAAATAATTCCGTAGACAACTACATTAGTAATTTGGAATTACCTACACACCAAATGTACCTTGAATTAGTTATATTACCATAGGCAATTATTGAGCTCCTGCATTTATAGTGCATTTTAGATCCATGCAACTTGATGTAAGATAAAACTTGTTTACATTAAATCGTGCAATTATTTTTTCCATTTAATAGTTGCCTTTATTCAAAGATAAAGTTACATCTTTTCGGTATAACAAGTTGCATGGTTCTAAAATGCTTGATAAGATGATGCACGATGCATCTGGATGCATAAAAAATTTAGCCCAAATTGTTTGTAAGTAATTTGAGGAATGAAAATGCCTATATAATTTAAAAAAAAAAAATTATAGGCAAGTTGTATAATCTGCACTATTTAAAAGGCGAAATTATTTTAGATTTGGAAATTTTGTAGGCATGTTGAAAAATTTCAGAGAGCGATTCTACATTCTCATGTAGTGTTAAAAATCATTTTGGTATATTCTTCGGCGATTTGGGACTAAAATAATATAATTTTAATAATAAGAGACTATTTAAAAAGGTAAAAATATGAAAAAAAGGCAAAATGTTAAGGGGCGGTGATGAGCTTTGCATACACAATTAATGCAAAAAGAACGATAATAGTTTTTTTGCCCCAACGCAAAGTTGGTAAGAAACAATTAGGTTTTGACAAAGTTGCGGGGTTTTTTATTAATTCTCAACATAAAAATATAAAAAAACGTCCACATACTTATAGGACAAAAAAGAGGATCGAATTTGTCCCGAAATGGACCAGATTCACAAGCTAAATATCACTAGTGGATCTAACTAAGATATGGGACTAAATATAATACTTAAAGGACTGAAACTCAAAAACTATCTAACCAAATTTAAATAAAAGAGAAAATCCAAAAAGATAAAGGTTAACACTAAATAAATATGATCTTGCCAATCTTGTAAATCATCTTGCAAATCTTGCAAGATCTTCTTGAAAATCTTGGACACTATCTTTCTTGCCAAATCTTGTTCCTTTTTTCACGCCCCTTCTATTGGGCCCGTGATCGGAACTGGCCCGCCTCCTTGAGAGAACCTCGCCTAATCCGAATGCTTTCGTATATTTGTGCCCAAAACCCTCATTCATCGAGCGTTTTTTGACTTCAATCCCACCCAAAGCGGTGTCTTACGGTGGATAGGTCGAACTATAGATCGTCGGGGAGCATCCCGACCGATTCGGAGTGTTGGATATGGCGTGGACGAAGTCATCATTGGCCATGTTACACCTTTTCAAGCCATGAATCAGCATGTGGGCACTTATTTAAAGCGGGTTGCCAAGATGCATAAAAAGTTGGAGCAGATGAGGTCCAAGAGGCGGGACGATCACGGAATGTCCTCGATGGAGCAAGGCTGTGAAAATAGTGTAGGCGATGCTATGTTTTCGGCTAATCTTTGGTGAGGATTTTATTGAGGCACCAAACGACATCCCGCAGTATCGGATGTGTCTCACATTTATTTTAATTAAAGACTAGTATATATATTAAAATTTTCTAACTAAATATCTTATTCGAACAGTCATCGACCCCATGCTTCCTTTATTTGGAGAATCCTGCTCGGTTGGTGGCTACAACAACATTGCTCAATAACTCCGGTGGAGTTATTCATGGTAGTCCCATCACTCCTGGTTTCGTGAGGGTCATGCTCGATGTACCCGTAGTCGGAGAAGAGAAGAGGATTCACCTTTAAACCAATTGATGATGATGTCACCGTCGAACGACTTTCGGACACTTCATCAAATGGCCGACCAACTTGGTCTCTCTCACCATGAAGGTAAATTTAATATTTGTTATTAAAGTTCATTATCTTATTTGTCGTTCTAAATAATGTTGCAAAATTGATTCGACACCACAAAAACCTAAACAGAATCGACACCACAAAAGGTACTCCACTATTAAATCGCAGAAATTGGTTATCCATTGCACGGAGACTTAGATCACGGATACAAATATCTTGAGGTCATCTAAACTCCACTATTGGAATAATCTATTTGTTTAATTTCCAGACTAATTGGTTATCCATTGCTGGAGAGAGGCCCTGGATAATTTAAATGGGTGGAGTGCTTCCGCGAGAATCGAACCCACAACACGGGCTACAACATGAGAGAATAGTCTCATCTAAAAGCTCGAGAAAAAGGAGGGGAATAATCTATTTGTTTAATTTCCCGATTTCGATGAAATGGAGTCCTCCGATTTTATGGTCACAGCCCGATGAATGCTTACTTTCATCGAATTCTATTGAAAAATACATTGCTCGGGGAGCATGTGATTGAAGTCGTGAACGACCGGTGGTTGAGTGCAACGAGCATAGCCTTTTATCTCAGGTATGTGTTTACTAATTAATTCTCAGTATTTACTTTCTATATATAGTTTAATTTTCAAATTAAATATTAATTAGCGTATATATGTTGGTTAAAGATATTTGGGTGAGGTATATCTCTCCAGAGATCCTAGAGCAGGTGGAATGTATTCATTCGTCTCCCCCCAAGTGTCTTGATCAATGGGTGATAGGCCACTGACCATGGAGTGGTTAGTTTCTCATATGCTGAGTTATACTGACAGAGATCATCTCATTTTTTGGCCAACAAATGTGGGGTGAGTACAATAAACATTTCGTTAAAATTTATATTCATAATATATATGATATTTGCACATATGCTAAATTTACGGTTAATTTTAATATTCTTAATATAATATAGGAATCATTGGGTGCTAGTCGTCATAAATATGAGCACATTAAGTGTACATTTTATGGATCCAGCTGCGAATGGGTTGGCTTCAAATCGGCCTGATCTCACTTCGTACATGGAAGCGTAAGTTCATTTTTAATATTATAATATAATGATTTGTTTTACTTATTAAAATTATGCATATTTAATCTAACTTTATTTTTTAATTCTAATAATAATAGTGTGATAACGATGTATCGGAGTCGCCTTCCTAATCAAGGCTCAAGAGCTAACTTCAATAGAGTGAACTGGAATAATGTTAAGGTAAATTTAATTTATTAAGTTATCAAATTAATATAAAATAATTATAATTGTAATATGTGATTATAATTGCTAATCAACAGGTACCGAGGCAACGAGATAGCGATCACTGTGGACATTTTGTGTGCTGTTATATTGAAGATATAATATGCGCTTCTCAAACGTCGATTCCTATCAACGTAAGTCAATTTATCAATTTATTTAAATTATTATTAATTGAAAAAAAATCATACTATATATATCTAACTATATTGATTAATTGATCGTTGTTTGCAGTTTGTCTATGATCGTCCGGTCAAGTCTTACTCCAAACAAAGAATGAACAAATGGAAATTGGATTGGACAGGGTACCTTTACAATCGATTCTTGTATAATTATAGATAGAGTGGGATTTTGGTAGCATATTACTTATATATATATTTGTATTGATATACTTAATTCATGCATGTTTTAATTTGTTGTATTGGACGGATATTTATTTCATGATATGTGTATGAGTTTATTAATTTATTTGATGTTTTGGTATTATTTGGACGTACGAATATATATTATCGTGTGGTATAAAATTTGGTTTTTAGTTTTGGTTTTGGTTTTATATAAACAGGATTTTAAAAATATAAATTAAAAAAAATATTGGACAGCGGTTTTTAACCGCTGTCCAAGCACATTAATAAATATATAAAAAAAAGGGTTAAGAGAGCGGTTACAAACCGCTCTCCAAGTGAAAATTCTTGGAGAGCGGTTACAAATCGCTCTCTAAGTACAACACTTACAATGCGGTTAAAAACCGCTGTCCAAGTGCAATATCTTGGACAACGGTTTTTTATCAGCTGTCCAAGCTTAAACAGCTGTTACTTGGAGAGCTGTTATAACTGCTCTCCAAGGTCATTTTTAGCAGCTCTCCAATCCCAAATCTGTATTAGTGAAAAAAAGTCATTTCAGCAACTTCGGCTTGAAAATGGGCGGACATAACTGACACATGGTCAAAACAATTTCGTTTCATGCATTTTCCAGCTATGTGGGTCTAAGTTGGCACAATTTGAATACACATGGACTAAATACAAAAAGTGAATAACTGTGGAACTAAATCGAGAAAAGATGAAAAAGATACGAAAGGTAATTGATTTTTAATTGATACATAAAATTGATTTTGATTTCCAATATCTTCGTTTGAGGACGCCTCAATAAGATTTATTTTCTGGACTAGGATATACAGCCAGATCTTGTGTTAATGCATATGAATGGTTCCATTAATCAATCTTGCATAGACCTTGTGACGTTGATATGATTAATGGTAGCTTAGCTCCGATTAAAAAAAAAAAAAAGGTAGCTTAGTAAGCTTTGAATTTTTAATTCTTGGCATTTTCTTGAACATATTTAACTTGACAAAAGCTCATATGAGGCGGTCTCATCTTTGAGACCGGGTACAACCTTATAGTACACATTACACCCCTCCTCTCAAAGTGTTAAAACATCAATACACAAATTATGTCTCGTCCCACCGTGAGACCGTCTCATGCAAGTGTGCCTCATTTAACTTAACTATACATATGTTATTGGGGAGGCCTTATGTGCACTAAGTGCATGGTGCATGCAATTCATTTGTAATTTTTAAACGTTCAACTTGTTCTCTTGAAAAGTTCAACTTCTTTACACTAAAACGTTCAATTTGTTCTGTATAAAATAAATTGAACATTTTTAATAAATAAATTGAACTTTCTTAATAACAAGTTATCCGTTTTAAAATTGCACTTGAGTTAGTGATACAGTACACCGATGCATACCGGACTTTGTCATATTACTAACCTTTAATTATTTGGGATATTTAAATATTAAATTAAATTGAAATATATTGATAAATATATATGTCACTTTTATAACATTGCTAAAAAAAATCAAAACCTTTGTTTATTGGTGATGCATACGATTTTAACGCACCTACAAGAATCAAACCTGAGATCTCCCGGTTCGGAGTTTGTTGGCGAAATGTGTATCTCATGCTTAAGTCACAGCTCCTTGATGTGAATGAGGGTTTTGGGCCAAATAATATGTTCAATTGGGCGAGACGGGCCAAGATGTGGGCGGGCAAAGGAGAGGCGTCGATGGGTCGAGCTCAATGGACTTTGCGAGAAAAGTCTTGCAAGAGAGAAAAAAGATAATTTCCTCAGTTTGGAGTTGCAAGATTTCTCTCTATCCTATTAAAGAAAGTGTCCCAAGATTTGGCAAGATCTCTACAAGATTTGGCAAGATATGCAAGAGTGGCTAGTTTATCCTAGATTTTTTTTTTTTTTTTTTTATCCTTTATTTTCTAGATCTTGAATCGGTTAGATTGCTTTGCAAGATTCAGTTATTTTTTTATTAGGTTTAGTCTTTTTTTCTCAATAAATAGGTGTTGTACATTTTTATTTCTTTATCGATCAATTAATAAAATAACTATTTTCTTGGCAATTTTGTCAAACAACCAGTCAATCTCTTGCCAGCCTGCGGTGGGGCGTAATTTGTGTTTGGAGATCGTGTTTCTCATCAAATTGATACTTAGAATCGTAAAAGAGAAGACGCATTATGGTAGGAACTCACAAGGAACGACTCAAAATCTTGGAATCACACATAGAGTACATGAACGTCAAAATTGATGTGCTAACCACCACCGTGGCCTGGATAGAGTGATCGTTGGCGGACTTGTCTCGCAAGGTGGAGAAGAAGAAGCGCAGTGCGGATTCTTCGTCCAGCAGGAAGAATGATGAGGATTCCTCCTCTGAGGAATCCAATTCTATGGAATTAGAGGGATTAAACCCTACCCGACGTCGGGATAGGGAAGATACTAACGAGGAAGACCTCAGAAGGGGTAGGCCAAAATTAACCTGCCCTACGTTCAACGATAACGACCCAAATTCAAGGCTAAGCCGCTTAAACCTGTGCCAGACTGAAGCGACATCGAATCCAGCGAAAGGTGAAATATGCAGCATAATACATGGAAAGGGAAGCGAATGTTTGGTGGCAGTGGATCTGTTATATATATTGGAAGAAATGCCATATTTTTCGTTGGAAGGATTTTGAGAAGGAGTTTGGGCCATCAGAGTACACAGAATATGATGAAGATCTAACTCATATCAAACAGACTGGCACACTACGAGAAACTGGTGAGTCACGTCCATGATTGCCCCGAAAAGCACTAGTTGGTGTGTTCATAGGAAGATTGAATACTGATTTAGCGATAGAGGTAAGGGTTTATCAGCCTAAAACTTATCTTGATGCGGTTGAAGTTGCGAGATTGCGTGATGATCAATTGAATGCGGCCAAGCGCAATCCACTGTCTGAAGTGCGTAGAACGGGAGCAAACTCTACATATTTTTCAAAGCTATGAAGGCAACTCGGATGGCAATAAAGGAGGCGGGGGCTGCCGCCAGGTCAAGCCCACTAGGGGTTTAACGTTTATCTTGGGACGAGATGCAAAGGAGATGTGAGAAAGGGTTGTGTTTCAATTGCGATGAAAGATTTGTACCTGGGCATAAATCGGCGCAGGAATTTCTTATTGAACCTGTGGAGTCAGATCATAAAAGTAGTCGAGAAGGAGAACACAAGATTGATAATTGAATTTTCGGTACATGCGATAACGGAGGAAAATGGGCCAAGGTTGATAAAGGTGGTGGCATGGGTTCGGGATCAACATGTTATAGTTCTTATAGACAGTGGATCAATGCACAATTTCATCAACCAGGATTTGGCGACTAAGCTCAATTTTAAGGCTACAACTGTTGGACCATGCAAAGTGAAGGTGACTAAAGGAGAAGGTCTACAGTGCGATTCGACGTACAAAGACGTGCCAATTTACGTACACGGGGTAACAATCACAGCTGATTTATATGCTCTTCCACTCGTAGGGTCGAACATCGTATTAGGGATTCAATGGTTGAAAGGAGCAAATTATCACATATTACGGTAAGGGCACAAGGGAAATTGAATGGGAAGAAGGTAGAGTCATGTTGAAGTCAAGAGTAAAAGAAGAAGTTATGTGGGAAAATCTTGGTGTAATGAAGAGTCATTTTTTGAATTTGGTCCTTGAGGACAAGGAAAATCTTGAAGGGACGGGTATTATTGAATGAGGGTTTTGGGCCCAAGGATATATGCAATTGGGCGAGGCAGACCCCACGGTGAGTCGGGCTCAATGGACCTTGCGAGAAAAGTCTTGCAAGAGAGAAGAAAGATAATGTCCTCAGTTTGGAGTTGCAAGATTTGTCTCTATCCTATTAAAGAAAGCGTCCAAGATTTGGCAAGATCTCTACAAGATTTGGCAAGATATGCAAGAGTGGCAAGTTTATCCTATATTTATTGTTTTATTTTCGGTTTTTATCCTTTATTTTCTAGATCTTGAATAGATTAGATAGCTTTGCAAGATTCAGTCCTTTTTTGATTAGATTTAATCCTTTTTTCTCTTTAAATAAGTGTTGTACGTTTTTTCTTCTTTATAAATTAATAGTTAACTCTTTTCTTGACAATTTTGTCAAACAACCAAGCGATCTCTTGCCAGCTTTGTCTTGGGGACGATTATTCACTTTAATTCGTGTTTGGAGATCGCGGTTCTCATCACTCCTCTCTAGCTCGAGAGGGGCCCGCAAAAATACGTCGGAGGATTATTTGACGAGGGCACTCCAAGCTCAAGTCGGATGACCGAAAAACCACACTAAATGCAAAGAGAGAGATCTCGGTGACGAGAACTCCACGCTATACTCAACTCACACCAACTATATATTCCTCACTAATCACTCGTGTTTCGCTCTTAGATAGATAAGTAATCAAATATATAAAGTCTCAGATTGTTTGTGTGTTGTGTGTGAAAGTGATTCACTATTATAATAATTGCATCTCTTATCTAAACTCCCTTACTACCGCTGGGGCCCAGGAATATCTCAACCGCCACCAGCCCTTTTCTACCGAAGATATCTCTTAAACCCTATCCACGTCGTCTGCTCTCCCGTCATTACTTGATGTAGATCTTGTCTTCATTGCCTTGACTTCTCTTCAGCTGTGAGTCTTCCTTAATTCTCTCAACAGCCACATCCTGGATTCTCTCAACTACTCCAGCTTTCAAACTTGGAGTGTATCCTTCCTGATTTCGGGGAAGACTTTCCCAAGGCCACTACTGATTGGCCCACTCCTCATCATTAACCAAGACCCGGTCAACTCTTATCCTTTCTCCCAAGGAAATTGAAGAACTTAGGACCCTCCAAAGGTTGGAGCCCCAGGAAAGTTCGTCGAGCCCAAAGAGAGTCCGATGTAGGACTATTCCAAATGTCATCATCTTATAAATTTAGTATACGTGTCATCATCTCAAGACACGTGATATTTGTGCTGCATCAACCACTCCCCACTACTCTCTTGAGGTCAGGATACTCAGGACAGTAGAAAAGAAATATTTTTATCCTCAGATAATTCCGCCAAAAGAATACGCCTCTCTTGCCCCAAGAAGGTTTGAAGTTTGGGATTGCGCCTTTTTGGCTTCCACGCGTGTGACTCTACGCGCAGCTTTCCTTCACGCGCTCTGGCCTCGAGGCCTGACCACCCTTTCATCTAATCACAATCCTCCTAATTCATTTCAAGAAACACTCTCTAGAATTTTCCCTTCTTCTTCTTCGTCATCCTTCCTACTCTTTCCCTTTTTATGCACTCTTTCAATCCTCGGAACCAGCCATCCCAAGGTTACTCCGACCACACTCCCTTCCATCACTCCGCCTCATCACCACTTCAGGTATACTTCTTTTCTCTTCGTTTCTTTTTAGTTTATGGTTTTTAGGGTTTCTACGACTCCCCCTCTTTCTCAAGATTACCGCAAATCCCTCAACCATGTCAAATTCCTCTGTTCCCTCTATTCATCACTCCACTCCCAAGACAGTGCCTCCTCTGAATTGATCTCTCCCATAGAAACCATAGTTCATCCCGGTTGTGAAAAACTCTGGAACCTCGTAACCGGTTTCTCTCAAATATCCAGAATACTCCCCACTTGTTGGCATAACCTGGGTATAATTCACCCTCGCTTTTTAGTCCAGATACCCCAAAAGAACGAACGACCTAATTTCACTTCCGATCAGACCTTATCTTTCTGGGAAAACCAACTCCTCGCTGGGTTGCGCTTCCCTTTACCACGTTATCTATGGCGTATTTCTGAACTATTTGGGGATCCCTCTAAACCAATTTACCCTCAATTCCCTTCGTACGATGTTGGTGAAGGGTAGAGGGGATAAACCGGATGAGGATTTTTTTTTTTCACACATTTTGCTTGCAATACTTTGGAGCCTTTTTCACACATTTTGCTTGCAAGTACTTTGGTGCTCTTTTCATGAGTAAACCCGGTTTGATGCTTGCCATGTGTCACGATTATTTCCAGATGACGAAATCGAGGGGGGTCCTGCACATGAGTTAGCTTGATATTGATAGACGACATTGCAGTAAAATCAGATTTTAATTTTTTTGTACAAACCCAAAGAGAGTTCAAGAGTATTAGCGATAAAGACGAAGAGATAGAGTCTGGTTTCACTACAGGAAATCCCATATTCGGTGACGAATTTTTTTGTGACGACACAAAATTCGTCACAATATGTTACCTAAAGGTGACAAATTTAATTTTCGTCATTAAAAAGTGAGAATTCGTGACACATTTTTGGTTATTCACCACTGATGTTCTTTTTCGTCACTAATTCACAATTTTCATGACAAAAATAAGAAATTCGCCACAATAAACTTTGGTGACGATATTCATAATATTTAGTGACGATATTCAACGTCATGAAGAATAGTATTTTTGTGACAACTATATGTTTCGTCACTAATTATTCAAAAGAATTGGTGATGCACTTAATTCGTCACAATTTTATTTGGTGACGATCGTCATTATAATTAGTGACGATCATAGTCGTCATATAATATTAAAATTTTGTGACAATTTTAGGCTTCGTCGCTAATTGTTTATTGTAAGTAGTGACATATTCTTTAGTCACCAATATTAATATATAGTGACGATTAATAATTAATTTTTAATGATGCACTTATTTTGTCACACTATTATTCGGTGACGAACTTCATTTTAATTAATGACGATCATTATTGGTCATATAATGTAAAATTTTCATGACGATTTTATTTTTCGTCGCTAATTGTTCATAGTAATTAGTGACATATTCTTTCGTCACCAATATTTATATATAGTGACGATTATTAATCAATTTTTAATGTCGCGCTTATTTTGTCACAATATTATTCGGTGACGATCTTCATTTTAATTAGTGACGATCAATATTGGTCATATAATATTCAATTTTCATGACGGTTTTATGTTTCGTCAATAATTGTTCATAGTAAATAGTGGCATAGTCTTTCGTCACAAATATTTATATATGGTGACGATTAATAATTTTTTTCATATAAAATATAAATTTTAATAAATAAAATTGCGAATATAAAATTTATTAAAAAAATTTGTTTATTAAGGTTCGAACACAAAACCTTTCAATTAAACTTGACAAGTAACCACCAAATAAGTTAGACGATTTTTATTTTATTTTGATGTTTATTATTTATTATACTTTTGCTATTAATTAATTTTTCCGTATAAAATATAAATTATATTAATAAATCAAAAAATATAAATTTTCATCCATTAGGGTTTGAACATGGGACCCTTTTACTTAAAAATGATAACTACACCACTAGACCAAACACTACATTTATCTTAGGTATTTTAATAAAAATATGTGAATCAATTGTTCAATATAAAAAATAAATACATCTATATATGAGAATTGAACCTATGACCTTTTCAACAAATAACTTGCATTTCACCAACTAAGCTAGACAAAGTTTGTTTACTGAAAATGAAAAAATATGAAAAATTAGAATCCTCAATTACTCCCAATTAAATTCATTGAAAGTGGATAACTAAAAATAAAAAATTTGGGGTGAGAAAGGTTCAAACTCTCGACCTCAAGACTCTGAGACCTACGTGCTAACCAACTGCGCCAACACCACACATCTGCAATTCTTTGATTTCATATTTATAATATCGTAACTGAAAAATGGATTCTTAATATTATCAATTCATAAAACAAAATCCCTAATGCTTGATTCAGTACTCAATTTCTTCCACCCTTTCTCAATTTTGGCGTGAATCAAACTGAAATTGCGTGAAGTTTGTTACTACTAGAAATCTCGATGAAATTTGGCACACTCCTACCAGAAATCGTGACGAAATTGGTTTAATCATACTAGAAATAGCTCTCCCGATTCTGTATACTCCCAGTTTCTTCCAACATGCGTGTATAAATTATAAATAAAAAAAAAACCTTAAAGATATAAATATATACTGAAATTACAAAAAAGCTAAAAAATATAAATTAAAAATGTAGAGATTAAAAAAAACCTTAAAAATGTAAATGTACGGATTGGGGTTCTAACACGAGAACTATTAAAGGCCACTAATGCACTACACCACTGGGACAACCCTCATTTTATGTTAGGTTAATATCTATTAGTATTAATCCAATTGGCCCTAAATTAAAAAAATATACCATAAATGGTATCAGTTCTCTTTTAAGCTCAGAACCATTCAATTCCCAAATTCGTGATTTCCCCCAAATTGGCTCATCCCCAATCTCGTGGTTTATACTCAATCGCCCTCAATTCCTCACGAATTCGACTCGTTCTTCCCCAATTCACACCAAAACCTTCAATTCCATAGCAGCGCGACGTCATCCCGGATCGTCATCAGCCACGGCGAAATGAAGACTACGAGCAGTAGCCATATTGATGATTATCACAATCGATTCTGCTTTGAATGGCTAGTACAGAGCACTTAAATCATCCTGCTGCCCAATCGATTACTGTGCTAGCCATGACCTAATTATATGATGTGTGTGTTGTGCGCCGGCCGTGAATATCATTAGGTAATTAATTCGTATCCCCTGCAATTAGGTATTCATTCATCGAATTGGAATGAATTAGCTTATTTTTATATTGATAAATTATAAGAAAATGATTAATTTGGTTGAGAAAATTAGGGTTAAATTCGTTAGATTAATTTTGAAAACTTTGGATTTTTGGGAATTCAGTCGTGAGCAGAATAATACGTCAAGCCCGCCCATATTTATCAATTTAGAATTGGTTTTGGAGCCAAAATGGGCCGCTGGCGGGTCTTCAATTTTTTAAAATAGATTTTGAGAACGTGAATTAAGGATATTTCCTTCTTATTCTGAGATATTCACGTACCCACGTTTTTGTTTAAATACACGTTCAACTCTCAAACCCTTGTTTTTAATATTGTCGATCAATAACCCTTCACTTCAATTGTTTCCTCTCAACTCTCATCAAGCAGGTCTCTGGTAACCCTAACACTTCAATTTTGCGTTTGCTTGCTCTGCTAATATAGTTGAATTGTACTTGTCTTATATACTTTTTAACCGTTTAAATCAGAATTGGTAATTGTAGGACAACGAATTCTGCTAATTTGAATGATATGAGTAATATTTTTGAAATTTTGATGTACTACAGTAACGTACAAAGTTATCGGTTGTTATATTGTATTATATGTTGATTGGTTGGCTTAATACATACAAATATTTGGTTGTCCACCTGTCAATCCTAATGGACTCTGTTTTTTTTCAAATAACATACTACTTTGGAACTTAATTTCATAATTTATAAGCATTATAAGTAAGATTAGAATTTTTCAGTCATTTTTTATTCTTTAGAATTGATCAGTAGTGACCTTGGTATGAAATGTATAATTTCTCAGTCTAAGGTAAGGTGTTGTGTTTCTTTTTGAATCAAGTGCTACTTGTTTTTTTAATTTCATGCAATCTTCAAAAGGCTATTGTGGCAATCAGTTATGGAGGCTACTGAAATGTGATATTCTTTTGTCAGATTATATTCCTATTATTGATAAATCTAATCATCATAGGTGTGTATCATACTATGTGAGAAATGTTGAAATCATTTCATTACAGGCTTAGCTAGATAAAGAACAAAGAGTATTTGCTGGAATTACTTAATGGTATAGTTATATTGAGATTACTTAAATTACATTAGGGTTAAAATTGGTTAATAAATCACTCATTAGGCTAATACATCAAAAATAGTTGATCCAAATTAACATAATACTTGTTTTCACTGTGTGTAGTAATAAATAATTTTTTTTATTAATCTGTTATCACCGTGTGTAGTAATATATGTACTGATATGATATGTCATTGTATATTGTATGTTTGTTCATACAAGATTTTTTGTCTGTTTCTTCCCATGTTGATCTCAGATTTAAAACTGAGTTGTTGATTCTATTGGAGCATACTATACTCAGATCATATTTTTTCTAGATATCTATCCACATATACGGGTGTAAGCAGTAAATTGATATAGTATTATGTATGGTATAAGCCTCTAAAAGGGGGCTGAGTTTCTGTGAGACCTTCTTTTCCTGCCCAATTAGTTATACAAATTAAATTCTAGTTGGTCCAACACTATGTAATGTTTAGGTTGGATGACTCTTGCCTTGTGCATTATTACTTTCAGTAATCATGCAAAGACATGGTGGTGTTTCAGCCACAAGTATAAATGAATAATCATTCGTTTTCAATAGTGTGGTCCAGGTTTTGCCTCAATGTAATTAAAACCTATTAACATTGGCTCATATCTATTTCCAATATACATGGCTCATATCTCACATCTATTACTATTAATGTTTGCTAGTGTGCTGCATACCCACCTTCACTCATACATGATCGTATTTTCCCATGAAAGGATAGACACCATTGGTGAGTAATAGATACTTTGAATGACTTTCATTCCCACAAAACATGTAGGTCTAGGTTGGTTAGGGGGATAAGCCTGGATAGACAACCTGATTTCAAGTAATTGGCTTTGGTTGACCTATTCTTCTTGTTGCACAGTGGGCATAGTGAGTTTTCAGGCTTCTTTTGTTGGTTATTAAGCTTTTTTTTTCTGCTTTTTTGGGCTCCAGCCTCTTGCCCTATAACCTTGGGCCGGGTTGTGGCCCCTCCTATGTTTCTTCTTTCTTTTATTAGATTGAGTTAACAATTCTTCATTTTTTAGGTTTGAGATATGGCTCCATGAGATCCATCGAACTTGAAACAGAAGCGCTTCATTTCCAGACAATCTCTTTTCAAGGGAGCTTTAACTAATGCTAGAGTTACAGGACTTCAAGATGAAACACTCCAAAAAGGGTGTCCAAGTACTTTGCCAATCAAACACAACCCTAGCTGTCCACAAAATCCTATTATGCCTCTTACTCGAAGTGCAAACAATTTATCAAACGTAGCATCTGAGGCTTCAGAACCCGTACATGAAACTTCTCCAATTCCATCTACGGAGAGCGTTCTGCATGCATCAAACGAAGATGCGGCTACTGCAACAGGTAAAGTATTATATTTTTAGGTGTTTTTTACGTGTTCTTCATTATCTTTAAAATAATAGTCGTGTATAAGGATTTATATCTTGTAAAAATATGCTTTTTCTTCACGTGTAGCTCTAGTTTCAAAGAAAAGGACTCGTGGTGAAACAACTGGAAAAGGATTGCTGAAGTACTTTGATGCTTTCGGGAAGTTTAAGATTGAGGTGGATCAAACAGTTGGGAGACCAACAACTGCGGTACAATCGTCAAAATTGGCAACTAATATTGGAATAGTAATGCGAAAAGTTCTCCCCGTACTAATACGGTGGAAAGAGGTAGATCAGGAAACTGGATTGAAGCCAGGGTTTGATCATCTGCAGGTATGAGTTGAAAATGTGTTTAATATATTATTTTAACCTTCTTTTATTTTAATTTGCATGTTCTATGCGAGTTGTAGATGCATATGGATTTGAATGTTGATAAGGCTGGAGTGAAGCGGAGCCTGGTCGATCGGGTGAGAGAAAGTTCTAGGCAACAACGTTATAAGTTGCATCTGCACTTTCTTAAGTATCCAGATCTATAGGAGGCTAAGGATCACAAACCAAAGGCATGTCCCAACCAAGATAACTGGGAAAAACTCTGTGATTATTTTGCCTCACCTGAATTCAAGGTAACGTTACCTTTGCTAATTTTAATGCACATAATTTTATAATTTTAATGGCTAACACTTTTAAATGCAAAAATTCTGATTTGTTTTGTTACGATTATAATGCTCTTGCAGCGTTTAAGTGAAATCAATAAAAGCAACAGGCATAAATTTGCTATGCAAGCATACTGCTGGACGAAAGCCTTTTTCAGTCCGATCGCATGAACTTGTGAGTATATATTTTCAAGTATACTGTCAGTTCCTTAAGTATGCATTTTCTTTACTATCAGTTCCTTAAGTATGTGTTGGTTTCCGCATATTTGTTGGTGTTGGGAAATGAATTTAATAAAGAGGATTTTTTATTAGATCCCAAAACCCCTGAGTATGACATGTTCAGGATAATCTTGATAGTTGAGTCAGGATTCAGTTTTAGAGTGTTCAGGATGTTATTTGCACCGTGTATAGTAGGCAGATATAGATTAGGTTAGATTCTGAAGACTCAATAAGTTTCTGAAGAAACTGAAGTTTCTGAAGACTCAGTATGAAAATGAGAATCTGAAGACTCGGTATGAATCAAGAAACCTGAGACTCAGTATGTCAACGAACACTGAGGCTCAGATAGAAACTGAAGACTCAGTATGTCTCTGAAGACACTGAGACTCAGAGAATCCTGAAGGCACAGTAATTACTGAAGACTCAGTAATTACTGAATACTCAGTATAAACCTGAATGTTCCGAAGCAAAGAAACTGAGGAATATAGCCGTTGGAATTCAGCTGACGTGGACCAATGAGATGAAGACAACCAGCCTGGAAAAGCTGCAGAATTTACAAAGAATAGTATGGATTTGAATTTGATTCTCTCCAACGGTAACATTCAAATCCACACTATAAATACAAGATCTTCCATCAAATTAAGTGTGGAGAATATGCACAAGATGTTACAGAGCCAAGAGCGTTATAGTCAAGCATTCCCACCCTAGAACACAAGTCTATCGATATACAAATATGTTCAAGAGTGTTCTAGAACCCAATCTAAGCAACCCACGATGTATCCTAAGCTTAGAGAGATTTTCCCAACCTTAGCATTGAGGCTAAACAAATGTAAGGGAAAATCTCACCATAGTTGGAGACAACACCAAACTCAAACCCCATTCTCATAAGAGATAACTAGTGGTGAAGTGAGGTAGTTGTTAGGCAATCCCGAGAGAGGGTGATAAGTCCCGTTGGAGTGTGAACTCGTTAAACATCCAGAGGCGAGCCCGAGAGGGTGATAAGTCCAGTTTGAGTTAGTAAACTACAGAGGTAGTCAGAAAGCTCAAAGTAGAAAGGTTAGTAAACTACAGAGGTAGTCAGAAAGCCTTAGGAAGTGTTTGAAGGAATTTCCCTAAGAACAGGGAGAGTGGATGTAGGAGCTTGAGTCTCCGAACCACTATACGTTGTTGTGTTCTTTACTGCTTTATGTTCTTAGCTTGTCATATGCATTCGATTATAAGCAAGACACAACACATGAGCTTAAGAAGCGAAAAATCTGGAATCACCATTCCTTCACCCCTGTTTTTATATGCAACGCACTACATGTTTTCTTCCGCACGCGCAAAATGGGTTTTCCACCGGGCCTATCAATTGGTATTACAGCAGGAGTTCTAAAGTTCACTAATTTCAAAGTGAACACCTGAACTGATCTTTTTAAAGAAAACCCGTTTCTTTAAAGATGCATATATTTTAATGTTTTGGCGTCATTATCTAAAAGGATGTCAAAACATTATCAACTTGTGTTACTGAAGCTAATTTAAAGATAACAAGTTTAGGGGGAACGAAAGAACAAGTTGAGGGGGAACTCACGGAATCAGAAGTAGATGATCGAGATCAGACGAGGCTACAGACGAGACTGATCGAGATCAGACGAGGCTGCAGATGAGACTGATCGAGATCAGATGAGTTAGATGAGTTCCGAGTTAAACTGATGAGCTGTGCAAATCTGAAGTGAAGAAAAGCTAAGCCAGAAAATCAGAAGAGAAGGTTGCAAATCAGAAGATGAGCAGATGAGACTGATCAAGATCAGACGTGATCAAGATCAGATATGATAAAACCTGTTATGCAAACCTGATATGATGTACTTACCTGATGCTATCCTAATATGTTGATCTGAAGATGTGTTGATCTGATCAGTCGAGCTGATCATATCAGGCAAAGAAGAAATCGGATGCTTTGAGTAAAAAGTGTCGAGACTCGATAAAAGTAAAACTTATCGAGACTCGAGAAGAAAACCGATCCGAGACTCGATGAGGTAAAAAGTGACCTGAGGGTCAGGATGTCTGAAGTCAGAAGAACTGAACTCAGTCAGCCTGAGTGTCAGTATGCCTGATCAGACAAGGTCCGTTGAAGAGGAATGAAGAGCTAGAGCTGAAGATCAAAGAAGACTGAAGACTCTTGTAATTCTTTATGTTTTTGTCTTTACTTTCTGATAAGTTCATTGTAAACTGTAACAGTCTATCATACATCAATGAAACTTTATCTTTTATGCTCAAAGATAATACCTCATTATCTTTTTACATGTCTTTACTTTTGATATGCCTGATTATTGTTAAAAAAAATTGTTGGGAGATTGATTGTGAAAATTGTTAAGAGATTTACCATTCTTGTAATAGGAAAAACTGAAACCTGAGTATAGGTTAAGTGTTTTGTAACAAGATGGTTTTGGCATCATCAAAAAGGGGGAAATTGTTGGGAAATGAATTTAATAAAGAGGATTTTTGATATGACATGTTCAGGATAATCTTGATAGTTGAGTCAGTATTCAGTTTTAGAGTGTTCAGGATGTTATCTGCACCGTGTATAGTAGGCAGATATAGATTAGGTTAGATTCTGAAGACTCAGTAAGTTTCTGAAGAAACTGAAGTTTCTGAAGACTCAGTATGAAATTGAGAAACTGAAGACTCAGTATGAAACTGAGAATCTGAAGACTCAGTATGAATCAAGAAACCTGGGACTCAGTATGTCAACGGACACTGAGGCTCAGATAGAAACTGAAGACTCAGCATGAAGACTCAGTATGTCTCTGAAGACACTGAGACTCAGAGAATCTGAAAGTAAAGAATTATCGAAGACTCATTATGAATTATGAATACTCAGTATAAACCTGAATGTTCCGAAGCAAAGAAACTGAGGAATATAGCCGTTGGAATTCAGCTGACGTGGACCAATGAGAGGAAGACAACCAGCCTAAAAAAGCTGCAGAACTTACAAAGAATAGTATGGATTTGAATATGATTCTCTCCAACGGTAACATTCAAATCCACACTATAAATACAAGATCTTCCATCAAATTAAGTGTGGAGAATATGCACAAGATGCTACAGAGCCAAGAGCGTTATAGTCAAGCATTCCCACCTTAGAACACAAGTCTGTCGATATACAAATATGTTCAAGAGTGTTCTAGAACCCAATCTAAGCAACCCACGATGTATCCTAAGCTTAGAGAGATTTTTCCAACCTTAGCATTGAGGCTAAACAAATGTAAGGGAAAATCTCACCATAGTGTGAGAAAACACCAAACCCAAACCCCATTCTCGTAAGAGATAACTAGTGGTGAAGTGAGGTAGTTGTTAGGCAATCTCGAGAGAGGGTGATAAGTCCCGTTGGAGTGTGAACTCGTTAAACATCTAGAGGCGAGCCCGAGAGGGTGATAAGTCCAGAGGCGAGCCCAAGAGGGTGATAAGTCCAGTTTGAGTTAGTAAACTACAGAGGTAGTCAGAAAGCTCAAAGTAGAAAGGTTAGTAAACTACAGAGGTAGTCAGAAAGTCTTAGGAAGTGTTTGAAGGAATTTCCCTAGGAACAGGGAGAGTGGATGTAGGAGCTTGAGTCTCCGAACCACTATACGTTGTTGTGTTCTTTACTGCTTTATGTTCTTAGCTTGTCATATGCATTTGATTATAAGCAAGACACAACACATGAGCTTAAGAAGCGAAAAATCTGGAATCACCATTCCTTCACCCCTGTTTTTATATGCATCGCATGACATGTTTGCTTCCGCACGCGGAAAATGGGTTTTCCACCGGGCCTATCAGTTGGTATCTTAATCAACTAAAATGCTATATTACAAATTTACAACAATAAAAAAGGAATATGGCTAATGATATAAATGTTGATGTTGAGCTCTTGCTTTTTTGTTTTTATATGCAATCTTGAATGATTCTTCCCTGTGACCACTTGCCAGCAGTTCTTTTCCTTATAAATACAGCAGGATGTAGTATGCTAATCCAATTGGAACCACAATGAGCAATCCAAATAAAACCCTACAGATAAGAAATAAGTATAGCTTTCTGATATATTATTGCTGCTGAAAGCACCAAGTACCCTGTGAGTATGTCTGGATTTTCATTATACTCCTTTGAAAACACAAAAGGAACTATCCCTTTGGGGAGAGCTACGTGCATCACATATAAGAGTGGCTTTACATTAGTGTAATGTCAAATGCTTAATATTAATTCTGGCGAAAGCTCCTGCACAATTGCCACTTTGGTTTGTGATGCCATGAAAAGGCCTACTAATCAAGTAATTGAAGTGTTTAAAGGAAATTAATTTTAAATATCTATGAAAGGCTTCCAAAAAGTGAAACTTAAAGAATACCTAGGCAGAACATAGCAATTCCAAGTCCTCCGTCTGGCAACAATGATACTGATATATATCTCTTATAAATTAGTGCATCCGAGTCCTGACTATCAATCATGTGGTTACAATATATAAGACATACACTTGTGTAATGCTCATGTTACCTGATATATATGTTTTCAGTTTTTGCATTCCTTGCACTAGTTGCATCTACACATCTATCACATAAAATAAGATTACCTTTGAAATATTGGAACTATTGCATTTTGACAGCTATCATTTAGTTGTTTGTGTTATGTACCTTGACTACTAATAGACATAAATTGACCCTAGGGCTAATCAGAATGAACATAATGAACATAATAAGAATTAGGCAGCCCCATTCTTATACTATAACCTACATCACATACAACAAATATGGTTGAAATACTTAATCAAATTCTCGTAGGTATAAAAAAATACCTTCTTGTCACTAATTAAGGCAACTGTACAGAAAAATGAAGAAGCTAAGCTTGCCATACCTCACACACAGTGTGCGTGTTCTTTCCTCCTTTTTTCCCTGTAAATTGTTTCCATTAACACAAAAGAAATCATCAATTAAGCATGCAGTGGAGTTATGAAAACCATAATCTGTGATTTCTGTTTTATAATCAGTTGATAAAGGAAATAATAGAGAAATGTGTTGGTATGAGCCCTATGTCCATTAAAAAGGGTAAGCAGTATCCTACATCTGATTATTTGTATACTTGTCATCTTTCTAATTCTCATAGAGTATTCACAACCCCTATTTCCCATATAATTGAACATAAGACCTGATGATATGTCAATAATTAAATCATATAAACATTAAAAGAAGGTAATTATGATTTTTATGAATATTTTATTTCAGTCTTGGGTATGGTGATGAAGTAGCTGATTTTTAATATTTTTTTGTAGTCTCTTGAACTTAAAGAACGGTGCGATCGGATTTACTTGTATGAGCAAACCCACGGTACAAAGAATAATGAGTGGATATCCGACAAGGCAAAAGAAAATTGGGTAAGTCGTGTAGACATTTATGATATTTTATTATGTTATTATTGAGGTTAATTTACTTTTTTTTTCAATTCAATTGAGCATTTTATATACTTTATTTATGCTTAAATACTAGGAAACAATGAAACGTAAGCGAGATGAATATGTTGAGCTCGGAATAGAGAGGACCGAACCTGAGATAGTCTTGGAGGTGTTGGGCCATTTGGATATACCAAAGGGTATGGTTACGGTTCAAAGCCTCCGAGTAGAGCGGAGTTCATTGTACAATTCTTCTGCTGAATATGAAGATGAGCTAAGAGAAACAACGGAAGAGTTGCAACACTCTAGAGCTCAAGTGGAAGAACTACAAGCTCAAGTAACTAGCTTGAAAGAGGACCTGGCTACACAAAATGATAATTTGAGTGCCAAACTCTCTGAGCAAAATGAGATTCTCACTGCAAAACTCTCTGAGCAAAATGCAGCTATGAACAAAGTAATGGCTTTCATGAGGGACAAAGGGATTGCCATATAATTAAGGTTAGGTTCTATTTTTCTCTTTAGCCTTTACTTTATTATTTTCATTTTTCTTTTAGTAGTACTACTCATATGTGTAGCTTTAAATATGTCTGTGTTAGAAGAGGGCATATATTATGATTTATTTGTGTTCAACATGTGTAACAAATAAGGGAATGTGATAACTACTAGTTTCTCACTCTCGAGATTAGGTCTTGTTGATGCTATTTCAAAGTGCAACTAGGTCTTGTAGATGCTGTAATTGCTGATTTTTTAGAGCATTGCAACTGCTGATTTGATTCAAACATAATATGTGTGTGATACAAATTAATTTTTTAGCTAGTTTATATGTGTATTGCATGTATATAGATAATGGTAGTCTTGTACTTTGTATATTTCACTACCAAATCGTGATAGTTCTTGTGTGTGAAGTAAATATTCTTTGCATTTTAGTTCATGGATGTAATGATTAAAACAAGTTAGTGTAATTTTGTTATACTCATTCTTAGATTTTGATTGTGTGAAGGAATTACTTTGAGATTCAAGATTTAGTATATTGAAATTGTTTCATGCTTGTGTGACTTTCTCGGGGTTGGAGAATTGAATTCGATCTTGCTAAATTTGGGGGTTTCGGAATTTTAGAACCGATTACGGTTAAGGTTTATGAATTTTTGAATTATTGAACTTTGGATGTGTTTAATCTCTTTGCTTTGAGAATATTTTGTTTTCTTTTTTGTTGGACAAGAAGTTGCACATTTACTGTGTTATTGATTTGGTAAAGTAGATACACCCTGAATTTTGTGGATTAGTCTTGGATAATTTAATATGTTGATGGTAGCAACTCTTTCGGGTTTTTTTTTTTTTTGGGATCAAGTAGCGTTCTTATTCATATATGTCCCTGCGTTAGAGAAATATCAAATTCTTTTCTATGGCAGAAAGATTCTGATCTAAATAGCTAAACAGATAAAACTGTATGTGTGATAACTTGTTGTGTAGAAATGCTTATATGAGATTGGGTTTTTGTGATTGTTAATATGGCATTCTGTGTTAATTACTTGAGGTTTCAGAGATGGTTTTATTGAATACAGAGTAATTAAATGCAATGGACTTGGAAATAAAGTGAATATGTCTCCAATTAACTTGATTTCTTTCCTTGTTAGTTCGAATGAATGGAGTTGCTATTCATCTAGATGTTCTTATTTGTTGGTGAAACATCGTTTTGACTTATATTAGTAAGCAATTGTAATAGCAAATTCTCAAGATGCTTTCTCAATTTATTTAACTTGTTAAGTAGGCATGACTATATTTGAAGTTGATCACATGATGTATCTGTGAAAACACATTTATTTTTTTAACAGTAGTATGAGTGAGAAACTATTGTGGAATGAGTCTAGTTTGTTCCTATTATCTAGCACCAGTAGCAGCATGACTTGGTTACTTAATTTTCTCTATTTTAACGATCAGGGATGTTAGACTATATAACTGCTCATGGATATTTTTTCCCTTACACTTTTCTGACTTCTTTCTTGCCTCTCATCTAAAATTTGTTCATATAAAGGGAATGCAAAAGTCCTTATATTTAATATAACTAGGGCATATTGTCTCATTTTGTGCTTAAGATATTATCTTGTTTAATATAAATAATGTTTTGGCATGGTGTGCTTTACTTCGGTGATACTTTACGAAGTTATGCTTTCTTATAAATTCATCTTTTGATATGATATCTTTTTTATAGGTGATATCTAAGGAGGAGAAGATTTCAGATTCGTCGTTTGAAGTGCATGGAATTTATTTTTGAAGACATATAAGACATTGTTTTTTTTTAGTTTATTGTTTTCATGTAGTTTTCATAACAAATATTGTTGATTGATTTCTAATTGTTTGACGGAGTTTTTTTGTTAATGCAATATATTTTTTTATCTTTAATTAATTTAGTTTTTATTGTAATATTTATTATTTAGTATTGATTACTGATTTAATATATATATAAAAATTCAAATAAATTTGTAATAGGAATAATTATTTCACGATGAAATAAATGCGTCACAATATGTATCATTTTATGTGAAATAATAGTCACGGTATGTTAATTAATCATGACGATACATGTTGTCACTATATCAATTTCTTTAGTGACGATTATCATCATCGTCACTGAAAAATATTTTTATTGACAAAAATATTTTGTCACCATTTTTACGTCTTTAACGACGACGAGTATTTCGTCACTAAAGTCCAATTTTTTGAGACGAAAATCAGTTGTCACTTTACCTATATATATATAACCACGATCTTTTTTTTCGTCATTTTTTGGCAATTCTTTCATGACGAAAAAATGTCAAATATGACGAACAATATATTGTCACTAAATCTAAACTTCTAGTGATGAATATTATTTTCGTCACTGAATAATACATTATAGTGACAACAATAGTTCGTCACAATTTCCACATCATTTTGCGACAATAAAATTTCGTCACTAAATCATACTATTTAGTGACAATTTTTATTGTCATTTTATATGTACGCATATAACGACGATCAACATTTCGTCACCGAATAACAACTCTTTCGTGACGAATATAGAAAATGTGACGAAATAATCAAGCTAATTGTGACAAAATTAATGTCACTAAAGTAACCTTTTTTTGTGACACTTATTTAAATCGTCACGTAAAGTTGAACTTTAGTGACGAAATGTCATATTAAGTGACGAATTTTTGATGCCTAAGGTGACAATTTATGCGTCACAATAGATGGACACATTTAGGGACGATGAACTTTTTCGTCACCAAATGATGCCCTTTCTCGACGAATTAGTATACCGTCACATTTTTCAAAATATCACGCACTATAAATGACGATCTCTGCTACAAAAAAAATCATCACAAATTATCAATTGTGATGAAAAATGATGTTTTAGTGACGAATGTTTTCATCGCGAAATCTCGAATTTCCTGTAGTGTTTCTCTTCCAAATTAAAGGTCGTTCGTGAGACATGTTTTGTGGTGCAAGTGGCCTCTTCCCCTCATGCCTATGTGTTTATTTCCAGTAGATGTAAGCCTTCTAAGCTCTTGTGTTTGCGCACCGGGTTGCAAATTTAGGGTCCGCTTGATTGGGGGTATGGAAGTCGGTAATGGGAATCATAAGAATCCTACAGAATGAAACCAATGGAACGGGAACCTCATCCTCATAACAGATCAAACTCAAGCATTGCTGATTTCTAAGGAATTTAAACGCTATGGAGAAAGCTTTGCAGGATTTAAGTTTCAATACCCTCAATCTAGCAAATCCAATAAAATGCAGTTAAGCAACAAATATAAGAGTAAGTTGAAGACAATAAAATAAACAACAACACGAAAGCAAAAAACAGAAGTCACTACACAAAAGTCCCCAACTCTTGTCCTGCCCAAAACTATGTTTATGTGCAACTATAAATAATCAGAGAGGCAAATGTGCAGAAATCTGACAAATTAGATTAGTGCCAACTACTTATCAGAGGATTCATTTGACTATTTAAAATAAACAATGTGGCATCTACAACTGGACTCCTAGCTAAAATAGTGCCAACAAACACTAATTTGACCACTTAAACTCATCTACAACTAATTAGCTATTAACTTACTTATCAGCACTTCTATTTACCATGAAAGTAAACAATGTGGCATCTACAAATAAGTCTAATTTAATTTCTGTGTACTGCGAGATTGTTAAACACATATCTTTTTTCATTTATAAGAGTTCGTCCTTTTTAATCCTTACACCATATGAAAAATACATATATTTATTCCCCAAACAAAATTGTTTATGGCTATATATTAATGAGAGACTTAGACTTAACTAATCATGTAACTATAAAACAATTAAAATATATTGTCAAAGGAATACACAAGTATCTGTGTGAGTCTTTCCTACATACATGACATGAGTCTTTACTCGTCTCAAGAGGATCGCTGTCGACTTCTCTCAGTCTTATGTTCATGTCTTTCATGGCTCCAGTCGTTCTGTATTTTGTGTCCGAAGCCACGTCCGTTGTGTTTATTATTACGTCTATTACCATCTATGCTGTCGAATGGAACTTAGCATTCCCTCCAAGAACCAGCCCACACCCCATTCTGAAATATGATCAAATGAACAACTTTCTGTCAAATGTATTGCTATTGACAGAATGAATGGGCTGGAAGAGAGAGTTTTGGTTACTTACATTGCAAGGAGTGTGAACACAAGGCCTAAAAGAAGAGGCTGGAGATAGCAATTCTTATGATAGTACTAGGATATCAACTATGTAATAAATCAAAGAAGTAATAATTCAAAGTTTATAGATGTGTTTATGATCCAGCTAGAAAAGAGAAGAAATCAAGTGATAAATTTAAACAACAACATAAGAGAAATGTATCCTTGACTCATCCAAATGAATTCAGGGAACTAAAAGAGAAACAAGAAGATTCAGAAGCAGGATATCAATTGCTTACACACATCATAAAAGAACGACAGTGCGCTTCAGAAGTAATAACATCAATTTGCTTCACATTAGGAAAGGCAAACAGCATTCTAATGCAATCGTAGTATTTTCCTTGAAAAGGTAACACAGACTCTACATCAAGCTAATTGGTAAATAAAACAGATTGTGATACTTGGAACTAACTAAACTTGATTACATACGAAAAATGTGATCAAATATATACATAAGCTACTGAGAAGTAATTAAGCTATACCTTTTAATTTCCTGTATGTCCTATTGCTATGTATCTTCTCCATAATGTTCCTCTCTAGCTGCAATTCAAATCTGAAAAGGAAAAAAATAAAGTAGGGATGATAAAGCGATGGACTCAAATCTGAATTCATAAACCGATAATATTGAATAACTTTAATTCTATTTGCAACACAAATATTGAAAGTCTAATAGGATGAAACTGACTAACCACACAAGTTTCCCTAATCAATGGAGTATTTTGGCACGCTCCACTAGCTCTTCTCCAGCTAAGGACAGCAGCAGAGCCGGAGATGAGACGGTGCGGGTGTGCCGCCGTGAGACGGCGTGATCGGTGCGGCAGCAGAGGAAGAAGAGTGGAATTTGGAAGTTAGGGTTTCTGCGTCCCTTACCATTTAAGAAGATATATTTTTATTTCTATAATCAATTAAAGAGATAAGAATAATACGGGCAAAACTATTGAAATTTAGTGACGGAAGTTACCGGTTGCTAATTACCAACGGAAAATAACCGTTAGTATAATAAATTGTTTGTAATCCATTAGTAATATGTTATTAAAAACACATCCGAAATATATAAATCAATCGATTAACATTGAATTTATTTTGGTAGGGAAATCTGTTAGTATTTCTTCGATAATCTGTTAGTAAATTGTTAATATTTAATGTGATTAGTATTGTTGCAATTCTGTTGGTAACTAGTACTATTACCAACAAATTAAAATCCGTTGGAAAAATCCGTCTGTAAAAACACAGTTTTTTTTGTAGTGAGATTTCAGTTTATTTCATTCCTCAGTTTTCCTCTCTCGGTTATGCTCAATTTGATATTCTATGAGCTCAATTCCCGAATTCATCAAAATATCCCAAATTCTTTATAGTTAAAGGGAATATTTAATTTTCGTCTTGTAAGTTTGACTCATTTCAAAATAAATCCTTTATGTTTCACCTTTATCATTTTGGTCCTAAGTGTACAATTTTCATTCTTTTTTTTATCAATTTTAGTCCATTTTTAGTCAGAAATTTTAAAGTGGCGGTAAGCCAAGCGAAAAAGGACCTAAATTGGTCAAAAATGATGAAAATCGTACACCCCTAGGACAAAAATGATAAAAAAAAACATAAAGGATGAAAAATCATATACCCTAGGACCTAAATTGGTCAAAAAAATGATGAAAATCGTACACCTAGGACCAAAAATGATAAATGATTTATTTTGAAATAAGCCAAACTTACAGGATGTAAAATGAAGTTTTACCCAGTTAAAACCATTGAAATTGCACAATTTCACAATACAAATTCAGAAATTAGTTTGATTTCTATTAAATTAGTTATTCTAAAAGATCTTAAAACTTACTTAATTAAACATACCAAGTATACCTCATGAAAATCAAAGCATAAATCACAGTGCTTCGTTCTTCTACTTTTTCGTTGGTGCCCTCTCCTTTTGTTTCTCAAAATCGCGCTCTGTTTTTCCTTTTCTTCGCCGCACTAAAATTCTCCCATTCTTGATTTATTCAATTCTTAATGGTATTTTCAATATTTTATAATTTATTAAGGGTATACCAGTTACTTCACACAAAAATTCCAGGCAAGGTATTTGCCATGCCTTGCCTGATAGTGTGTCAGTCCCTGGTCCTCTGAAACTGTAACGTTCTTCTCTCTTTTATGTTTTAAGATATTTGGGTTGTAATTCTCTCAAGCTTACAGTATCGGTACTCTAAGTAATGAGAATATCACCTTGACCTTGAAAAAAGAAAAAACTAAAATTAACGTACTTCACAATTAAGGTCATATCCATACATGCATCCAAATATAATTAATGATAACTTGAAATTCATTTATCAACACAAGATGTGGCCATTGCAGTTAAGTCCTGCCAACGCCTTCCCGTCCTCTATGGGGGTGTTTGGTTCACGGGATTGGATTGATTAGGTGTGATAGGATTGAGTGGGATTGACTAAGATTGGATTGATTTGACTGGATTTGCTGAATCAAGATATGCGTTTGGATGGGTAAATTGCACTTTTGGTCCTATAAGAATATTCTCATACCAAAACGATCCCAATTAAAGCACTTTTGGTCCCAAACTAATGGTCTCTTAGTTTTTAACAGATGTAAGTACGTGTGTTCTCATCAAAATATAGGGATTACTAATATTTTACAAAAAAACACCGAAAATCCTCATCCCAACTTGAACTTTAGGAATCGCTGCATCTCCAATATTTAGCAAACTTTATAAAAATCTTACTCAAATCTTCCAAAGTCAAAAGTGCACAAAAAACTTTAAAACATATATAGGTGGCTTTTGTGGGGTGAAGTTGTTAAATGAACATGTTAGAGGTTTTTGTGATGTGCTTTGAAAATATTCTTATAGGACTAAAAATGCAATTTACTCGCGTTTGGATTGTAGGATTAGATTGAAGGATTAGATGAGATACGTATTGAAAGGTCATAAACACCCGTAAATTGAATTGAAACAACCACACTTCATTTTTGTGAATCTATTCAAACAACAGAAGGACAATTTGTAATATTGCATTTGAAATATGCTCCATGGAGGGATTTTGTACATTTTTACCCGGGCTTGAAATATATCATGGGCCCTCATCCCAAAACCAAGCGGTAGATTAGTTGGTATTAAAATCCTAATCATGGTCTATCTCAATCAATCCCCATGAACCAAAGCGGGGTCCGATGAATTTACAAAAAAATCCCCAATTTTCATCCACCGTACAGCCCTCACCCCTTTCCTCAATTACAGTAATATATGTATAGTTCAGTTAAAAATTTTCAAGAAAACATCAAGAATTAAAAATTCAAAGAAAATTAAGCTGCCATTAATATATCAACGTCAAAGAGAAATTAAGATCCAAACAAATAAGAAAGAAATTGACTAATGGAACCATTCATTCATTCATATGGCAGAAACGTAGCCTCAAGAAAAGACGAAGAAAAATTGAAAGAAAACTATATATAAAATATTGACATCGGAATTAGGAGAAAGCGTGCAATGTGAAGATTAAGAAAGCATTGAGGGATTGTAATTAATTAATTAATTAATTGTCTCTCGATGCTTTTCCCAAACTTCAAATCGCAAGTTCGCACTCCAACATTTGATCCATCCCTGCATCTTCCTCTCACTTTACTATATTGCGAAACAATAATGTGATTACTTAATTTTGTTTCACCGAGAGGAATAAAATATATATATATATATATATATATATATATATATATATATATATATAAGGGGGTTTTCATTCTCATATGGAAACCGTATCAATCTAAATCTAAATACAAATTATAGTAAAATTACTTGCACAACAAGAAACGAATCAATCTACAAAGAAATAAATTAATAACAAATTCTTATAAAATCGGGACAAAAACAAATTACATCCCATATCTTTTTATTTTTTTCGATTTAATCCCACACTTGTTCATTTTACACTACAAGAAAATAAAAAATAGGCTATAGAATTTTTCAAATGGTTGTATTATCCAAGAAAAATATAATGCGTTCCTTAAATAGTAAGGATTGTTTACGATTTGCCTTTGAAAATTTAAAATTCTAGTGGTCAAATAAATTACCAATGAGCAAATTGTCTACATGTTTGTAATTTCCATAGACAAATAAATTGCCTACACAAATAATTCCGTAGACAACTACATTAGTAATTTGGAATTACCTACACACCAAATGTACCTTGAATTAGTTATATTACCATAGGCAATTATTGAGCTCGTGCATTTATAGTGCATTTTAGATCCATGCAACTTGATGTAAGATAAAACTTGTTTACATTAAATCGTGCAATTATTTTTTCCATTTAATAGTTGCCTTTATTAAAGATAAAGTTACATCTTTCAGTATAACAAGTTGCATGGTTCTAAAATGCAGTATGATGCACGATGCATCTGGATGCATAAAAAATTTAGCCCAAATTGTTTGTAAGTAATTTGAGGAATGAAAATGCCTATATAATTAAAAAAAAAATTATAGGCAAGTTGTATGCAATCTGCACTATTTAAAGACGAAATTATTTTCGTTGGAAATTTTGTAGGCATGTTGAAAAATTCTCAGAGAGCGATTCTACATTCTCATGTAGTGTTAAAAATCATTTTGGTATATTCTTACGGCGATTTGGGACTAAAATAATATAATTTTAATAATAAGAGACTATTTAAAAAGGTAAAAATATGCGAAAAAGGCAAAATGTTAAGGGACGGTGATGAGCACTGTACACAATTAATGCGCAAAGAACGATAATAATTTTTGCCCCAACGCAGGTTGGTAAGAAACAATTAGGTTTTGACAAAGTTGCCAGGGTTTTTTTATTAATTCTCAACATAAAAAATAAAGAAAAAACGTCCACATACTTATAGGACAAAAAAGAGGATCGAATTTGTCCCGAAATGGACCAGATTCACAAGCTAAATATCACTAGTGGATCTAACTAAGATATGGGACTAAATATAATACTTAAAGGACTGAAACTCAAAAACTATCTAACCAAATTTAAATAAAAGAGAAAATCCAAAAAGATAAAGGTTAACACTAAATAAATATGATCTTGCCAATCTTGTAAATCATCTTGCAAATCTTGCAAGATCTTCTTGAGAAATCTTGGACACTATCTTTCTTGCCAAATCTTGTTCCCTTTTTTCACGCCCCTTCTATTGGGCCCGTGATCGGGCCTGGCCCGCCTCCTTGAGAGAACCTCGCCTAATCCGAATGCTCGTATATTTGTGCCCAAAACCCTCATTCGCATCAGACGGATTTGACTTCAATCCCACCTAGACAGTGTGCTACGGTGGATAGGTCGGGCTATAGATCGTCAGGAGCATCCCGACCGATTACGGAGTGTTGGATATGGCGTGACGAAGTCATCATTGGCCATGTTACCTGCTTTTCAAGCCATGAATCAGCATGTGGGCACTTACGAAACGGGTTGCCAAGATGGCTAAAGAGTTGGAACAGATGAGGTCCGAGAGACGGACGCATCACGGAATGTCCTCCAGTGGAGCAAGCTGTGAAAATAGTGTAGCTGATGCTATATTTTCGGCTAATGCTGGTGACGATTTTATTGAGGCACTTCGAAACGACGTCCCGCAGGTATCAGATGTGTCTCACATTTATTTTAATTAAAGACTAGTATATATATTAAAATTTTCTAACTAAATATCTTATTCGAACAGTCATCGACCCCATGCTTCCTTTATTTGGAGAATCCTGCTCGGTTGGTGGCTACAGCAACATTGCTCAATAACTCCGGTGGAGTTATTCATGGTAGTCCCATCACTCCTGGTTTCGTGAGGGTCATGCTCGATGTACCCGTAGTCGGAGAAGAGGATTCACCAGTGCCTAAACCAATTGATGATGATGTCACCGTCGGAATCGCTGTCGGACACTTCATCGAATGGCCGACCAACTTGGTCTCTCTCACCATGAAGGTAAATTTAATATTTGTTATTAAAGTTCATTATCTTATTTGTCGTTCTAAATAATGTTGCAAATTGATTGTAGAAACTGTCGACACCACAAAAGCCTAAACAGAAATCAAAGGGTGTCGCAGCCAGTCAGAGGGAAATACCGAGGTACTCCACTATTGGTGGTCGCAGACTAATTGGTTATCCATTGCCTGGAGACTTAGATCACGACTACGCCATACAACATACGGTGCAAGTGAAAGTGGAGTCCTCTGATTTCGATATGGTCACAGTTCCGATGAATGCTTACTTTAATCAGAATTCTATTGAAGAATACATTGCTCGGGAGCATGTGATTGAAGTCGTGAACGACTAGTGGTTGAGTGCAACGTGCATAGCCTTTTATCTCAGGTATGTGTTTACTAATTAATTCTCAGTATTTACTTTCTATATATAGTTTAATTTTCAAATTAAATATTAATTAGCGTATATATGTTGGTTAAAGATATTTGGGTGAGGTATATCTCTCCAGAGATCCTAGAGCAGGTGGAATGTATTCATTCGTCTCCCCCCAAGTGTCTTGATCAATGGGTGATAGGCCACTGACCATGGAGTGGTTAGTTTCTCATATGCTGAGTTATACTGACAGAGATCATCTCATTTTTTGGCCAACAAATGTGGGGTGAGTACAATAAACATTTCGTTAAAATTTATATTCATAATATATATGATATTTGCACATATGCTAAATTTACGGTTAATTTTAATATTCTTAATATAATATAGGAATCATTGGGTGTTGGTCGCCATAAATATAAGCACATTAAGTGAATATGGATCCAGATATGAATGAGTTGGCTTCAAATCGGCCTGATCTCACTTCGTACATGGAAGCGTAAGTTCATTTTTAATATTATAATATAATGATTTGTTTTACTTATTAAAATTATGCATATTTAATCTAACTTTATTTTTTAATTCTAATAATAATAGTGTGATAACGATGTATCGGAGTCGCCTTCCTAATCAAGGCTCAAGAGCTACCTTCAATAGAGTGAACTGGAATAATGTTAAGGTAAATTTAATTTATTAAGTTATCAAATTAATATAAAATAATTATAATTGTAATATGTGATTATAATTGCTAATCAACAGGTACCGAGGCAACGAGATAGCGATCACTGTGGACATTTTGTGTGCTGTTATATTGAAGATATAATATGCGCTTCTCAAACGTCGATTCCTATCAACGTAAGTCAATTTATCAATTTATTTAAATTATTATTAATTGAAAAAAAATCATACTATATATATCTAACTATATTGATTAATTGATCGTTGTTTGCAGTTTGTCTATGATCGTCCGGTCAAGTCTTACTCCAAACAAAGAATGAACAAATGGAAATTGGATTGGACAGGGTACCTTTACAATCGATTCTTGTATAATTATAGATAGAGTGGGATTTTGGTAGCATATTACTTATATATATATTTGTATTGATATACTTAATTCATGCATGTTTTAATTTGTTGTATTGGACGGATATTTATTTCATGATATGTGTATGAGTTTATTAATTTATTTGATGTTTTGGTATTATTTGGACGTACGAATATATATTATCGTGTGGTATAAAATTTGGTTTTTAGTTTTGGTTTTGGTTTTATATAAACAGGATTTTAAAAATATAAATTAAAAAAAATATTGGACAGCGGTTTTTTTACATTGTTTGTCCAACATTAATAAATATATAAAAAAAGGGTTAAGAGAGGCGGTTACAAACCGCTCTCCAAGAAAAAATTCTTGGAGGCGGTTACAAATCGCTCTCTAAGTCTAACACTTACAATAATCGGTTAAAACCGCGTGTCAAAGTGCAATATCTTGGACAACGGTTTTTTATCAGCTGTCCAAGCTTAAACAGCTGTTACTTGGAGAGCTGTTATAACTGCTCTCCAAGGTCATTTTTAGCAGCTCTCCAATCCCAAATCTGTATTAGTGAAAAAAAGTCATTTCAGCAACTTCGGCTTGAAAATGGGCGGACATAACTGACACATGGTCAAAACAATTTCGTTTCATGCATTTTCCAGCTATGTGGGTCTAAGTTGGCACAATTTGAATACACATGGACTAAATACAAAAAGTGAATAACTGTGGAACTAAATCGAGAAAAGATGAAAAAGATACGAGAGGTAATTGATTTTTAATTGATACATAAAATTGATTTTGATTTCCAATATCTTCGTTTGAGGACGCCTCAATAAGATTTATTTTCTGGACTAGGATATACAGCCAGATCTTGTGTTAATGCATATGAATGGTTCCATTAATCAATCTTGCATAGACCTTGTGACGTTGATATGATTAATGGTAGCTTAGCTCCGATTAAAAAAAAAAAAGGTAGCTTAGTAAGCTTTGAATTTTTAATTCTTGGCATTTTCTTGAACATATTTAACTTGACAAAAGCTCATATGAGGCGGTCTCATCTTTGAGACCGGGTACAACCTTATAGTACACATTACACCCCTCCTCTCAAAGTGTTAAAACATCAATACACAAATTATGTCTCGTCTCACCGTGAGACCGTCTCATGCAAGTGTGCCTCATTTAACTTAACTATACATATGTTATTGGGGAGGCCTTATGTGCACTAAGTGCATGGTGCATGCAATTCATTTGTAATTTTTAAACGTTCAACTTGTTCTCTTGAAAAGTTCAACTTCTTTTTACACTAAAAACGTTCAATTTGTTTACGTATAAAATAAATTGAACATTTCGTGTAAATAAATTGAACTTTCCTTAATAACAAGTTATCCGTTTTAAAATTGCACTTGAGTTGCAGACACCGATGCATACCGAGACTTTGTCATATTACTAACCTTTAATTATTTGGGATATTTAAATATTAAATTAAATTGAAATATATTGATAAATATATATGTCACTTTTATAACATTGCTAAAAAAAATCAAAACCTTTGTTTATTGGTGATGCATACGATTTTAACGCACCTACAAGAATCAAACCTGAGATCTCCCGGTTCGGAGTTTGTTGGCGAAAATGTATCTCATGCTTAAGTCACAGCTCCTTGATGTGAATGAGGGTTTTGGGCCAAATAATATGTTCAATTGGGCGAGACGGGCCAAGATGTGGGCGGGCAAAGGAGAGGCGTCGATGGGTCGAGCTCAATGGACTTTGCGAGAAAAGTCTTGCAAGAGAGAAAAAAGATAATTTCCTCAGTTTGGAGTTGCAAGATTTCTCTCTATCCTATTAAAGAAAGTGTCCCAAGATTTGGCAAGATCTCTACAAGATTTGGCAAGATATGCAAGAGTGGCTAGTTTATCCTAGATTTTTTTTATTTTATTTTTATCCTTTATTTTCTAGATCTTGAATCGGTTAGATTGCTTTGCAAGATTCAGTTATTTTTTTATTAGGTTTAGTCTTTTTTTCTCAATAAATAGGTGTTGTACATTTTTATTTCTTTATCGATCAATTAATAAAATAACTATTTTCTTGGCAATTTTGTCAAACAACCAATCAATCTCTTGCCAGCCTGCGGTGGGGTGTAATTTGTGTTTGGAGATCGTGTTTCTCATCAAATTGATACTTAGAATCGTAAAAGAGAAGACGCATTATGGTAGGAACTCACAAGGAACGACTCAAAATCTTGGAATCACACATAGAGTACATGAACGTCAAAATTGATGTGCTAACCACCACCGTGGCCTGGATAGAGTGATCGTTGGCGGACTTGTCTCGCAAGGTGGAGAAGAAGAAGCGCAGTGCGGATTCTTCGTCCAGCAGGAAGAATGATGAGGATTCCTCCTCTGAGGAATCCAATTCTATGGAATTAGAGGGATTAAACCCTACCCGACGTCGGGATAGGGAAGATACTAACGAGGAAGACCTCAGAAGGGGTAGGCCAAAATTAACCTGCCCTACGTTCAACGGTAACGACCCAAATTCAAGGCTAAGCCGCTTAAACCTGTACTTCGCACTGAACGACATCGAATCCAGCGAAAGGTGAAATATGCAGCATAATACATGGAAAGGGAAGCGAATGTTTGGTGGCAGTGGATCTGTTATATATATTGGAAGAAATGCCATATTTTTCGTTGGAAGGATTTTGAGAAGGAGTTTGGGCCATCAGAGTACACAGAATATGATGAAGATCTAACTCATATCAAACAGACTGGCACACTACGAGAAACTGGTGAGTCACATCCATGATTGCCCCGAAAAGCACTAGTTGGTGTGTTCATAGGAAGATTGAATACTGATTTAGCGATAGAGGTAAGGGTTTATCAGCCTAAAACTTATCTTGATGCGGTTGAAGTTGCGAGATTGCGTGATGATCAATTGAATGCGGCCAAGCGCAATCCACTGTCTGAAGTGCGTAGAACGGGAGCAAACTCTACATATTTTTCAAAGCTATGAAGGCAACTCGGATGGCAATAAAGGAGGCGGGGGCTGCCGCCAGGTCAAGCCCACTAGGGGTTAACGTTTATCTTGGGACGAGATGCAAAGGAGATGTGAGAAAGGGTTGTGTTTCAATTGCGATGAAAGATTTGTACCTGGGCATAAATCGGCGCAGGAATTTCTTATTGAACCTGTGGAGTCGGATCATAAAAGTAGTCGAGAAGGAGAACACAAGATTGATAATTGAATTTTCGGTACATGCGATAACGGAGGAAAATGGGCCAAGGTTGATAAAGGTGGTGGCATGGGTTCGGGATCAACATGTTATAGTTCTTATAGACAGTGGATCAATGCACAATTTCATCAACCAGGATTTGGCGACTAAGCTCAATTTTAAGGCTACAACTGTTGGACCATGCAAAGTGAAGGTGACTAAAGGAGAAGGTCTACAGTGCGATTCGACGTACAAAGGCGTGCCAATTTCGCATTATCGGGTAACAATCACAGCTGATTTATATGCTCTTCCACTTTCGTGAGGGTCGAACATCATATTAGGGATTCAATGGTTGAAAGGAGCAAATTATCACATATTAAGGTAAGGGCACAAGGAAATTGAATGGGAAGAAGGTAGAGTCATGTTGAAGTCAAGAGTCAAAGAAGAAGTTATGTGGGAAAATCTTGGTGTAATGAAGAGTCATTTTTGAATTTGGTCCTTGAGGACAAGGAAAATCTTGAAGGGGACGGGTATTATTGAATGAGGGTTTTGGGCCCAAGGATATATGCAATTGGGCGAGGCGGGCCCGCGGTGAGTCGGGCTCAATGGACCTTTAGAGAAAAAGTCTTGCAAGAGAGAAGAAAGATAATGTCCTCAGTTTGGAGTTGCAAGATTTGTCTCTATCCTATTAAAGCGTCCCAAGATTTGGCAAGATCTCTACAAGATTTGGCAAGATATGCAAGAGTGGCAAGTTTATCCTATATTTATTGTTTTATTTTCGGTTTTTATCCTTTATTTTCTAGATCATGAATAGATTAGATAGCTTTGCAAGATTCAGTCCTTTTTTGATTAGATTTAATCCTTTTTCTCTTTAAATAAGTGTTGTACGTTTTTTTCTTCTTTATAAATTAATAGTTAACTCTTTTCTTGACAATTTTGTCAAACAACCAAGCGATCTCTTGCCCGGCCTGTGTCTTTGGGGACGATTATTCACTTTAATTCGTGTTTGGAGATCGCGGTTCTCATCCTCCTCTCTAGCTCGAGAGGGGCACGCAAAAAATACGTCCGGAGGATTATTGACGACGGGCACTCCGACGCTCAAGTCGGATGACCGAAAAACCACACTAAATGCAAAAGAGAGATCTCGGTGACGAGAACTCCACGCTTATACTCAACTCACACCAACTATATATTCCTCACTAATCACTCGTGTTTCGCTCTTAGATAGATAAGTAATCAAATATATAAAGTCTCAGATTGTTTGTGTGTTGTGTGTGAAAGTGATTCACTATTATAATAATTGCATCTCTTATCTAAACTCCTTACTACCGCTGGGGCCCAGGAATATCTCAACGCCACCAGCCCTTTTCTACCGAAGATATCTCTTAAACCCTATCCCGTCGTCTGCTCTCCGTCATTACTTGATGTAGATCTTGTCTTCATTGCCTTGACTTCTCTTCAGCTGTGAGTCTTCCTTAATTCTCTCAACAGCCACATCCTGGATTCTCTCAACTACTCCAGCTTTCAAACTTGGAGTGTATCCTTCCTGATTTCGGGGAAGACTTTCCCAAGGCCACTACTGATTGGCCCACTCCTCATCATCAACCAAGACCGGTCAACTCTTATCCTTTCTCCCAAGGAAATTGAAGAACTTAGGACCCTCCAAAGGTTGGAGCCCCAGGAAAGTTAAATCGAGCCCAAAAAGAGAGTCCGATGTAGGACTATTCCAAATGTCATCATCTTATAAATTTAGTATCGTGTCATCATCTCAAGACACGTGATATTTGTCTGCATCAACCACTCCCCACTACTCTCTTGAGGTCAGGATACTCAGGACAGTAGAAAAGAAATATTTTTATCCTCAGATAATTCCGCCAAAAGAATACGCCTCTCTTGCCCCAAGAAGGTTTGAAGTTTGGGATTGCGCCTTTTTGGCTTCCACGCGTGTGACTCTACGCGCAGCTTTCCTTCACGCGCTCTGGCCTCGAGGCCTGACCACCCTTTCATCTAATCACAATCCTCCTAATTCATTTCAAGAAACACTCTCTAGAATTTTCCCTTCTTCTTCTTCGTCATCCTTCCTACTCTTTCCCTTTTTATGCACTCTTTCAATCCTCGGAACCAGCCATCCCAAGGTTACTCCGACCACACTCCCTTCCATCACTCCGCCTCATCACCACTTCAGGTATACTTCTTTTCTCTTCGTTTCTTTTTAGTTTATGGTTTTTAGGGTTTCTACGACTCCCCCTCTTTCTCAAGATTACCGCAAATCCCTCAACCATGTCAAATTCCTCTGTTCCCTCTATTCATCACTCCACTCCCAAGACAGTGCCTCCTCTGAATTGATCTCTCCCATAGAAACCATAGTTCATCCCGGTTGTGAAAAACTCTGGAACCTCGTAACCGGTTTCTCTCAAATATCCAGAATACTCCCCACTTGTTGGCATAACCTGGGTATAATTCACCCTCGCTTTTTAGTCCAGATACCCCAAAAGAACGAACGACCTAATTTCACTTCCGATCAGACCTTATCTTTCTGGGAAAACCAACTCCTCGCTGGGTTGCGCTTCCCTTTACCACGTTATCTATGGCGTATTTCTGAACTATTTGGGGATCCCTCTAAACCAATTTACCCTCAATTCCCTTCGTACGATGATTCTTTCTTCATGTTGGTGAAGGGTAGAGGGGATAAACCGGATGAGGATTTTTTTTTTCACACATTTTGCTTGCAATACTTTGGAGCCTTTTTCACACATTTTGCTTGCAAGTACTTTGGTGCTCTTTTCATGAGTAAACCCGGTTTGATGCTTGCCATGTGTCACGATTATTTCCAGATGATGAAATCGAGGGGGTCCTGCACATGAGTTAGCTTGATATTGATAGACGACATTGCAGTAAAATCAGATTTTAATTTTTTTGTACAAACCCAAAGAGAGTTCAAGAGTATTAGCGATAAAGACGAAGAGATAGAGTCTGGTTTCACTACAGGAAATCCCATATTCGGTGACGAATTTTTTTGTGACGACACAAAATTCGTCACAATATGTTACCTAAAGGTGACAAATTTAATTTTCGTCATTAAAAAGTGAGAATTCGTGACACATTTTTGGTTTGTCACCACTGATGTTCTTTTTCGTCACTAATTCACAATTTTCATGACAAAAATAAGAAATTCGCCACAATAAACTTTGGTGACGATATTCATAATATTTAGTGACGATATTCAACGTCATGAAGAATAGTATTTTTGTGACAACTATATGTTTCGTCACTAATTATTCAAAAGAATTGGTGATGCACTTAATTCGTCACAATTTTATTTGGTGACGATCGTCATTATAATTAGTGACGATCATAGTCGTCATATAATATTAAAATTTTGTGACAATTTTAGGCTTCGTCGCTAATTGTTTATTGTAAGTAGTGACATATTCTTTAGTCACCAATATTAATATATAGTGACGATTAATAATTAATTTTTAATGATGCACTTATTTTGTCACACTATTATTCGGTGACGAACTTCATTTTAATTAATGACGATCATTATTGGTCATATAATGTAAAATTTTCATGACGATTTTATTTTTCGTCGCTAATTGTTCATAGTAATTAGTGACATATTCTTTCGTCACCAATATTTATATATAGTGACGATTATTAATCAATTTTTAATGTCGCGCTTATTTTGTCACAATATTATTCGGTGACGATCTTCATTTTAATTAGTGACGATCAATATTGGTCATATAATATTCAATTTTCATGACGGTTTTATGTTTCGTCAATAATTGTTCATAGTAAATAGTGGCATAGTCTTTCGTCACAAATATTTATATATGGTGACGATTAATAATTTTTTTCATATAAAATATAAATTTTAATAAATAAAATTGCGAATATAAAATTTATTAAAAAAATTTGTTTATTAAGGTTCGAACACAAAACCTTTCAATTAAACTTGACAAGTAACCACCAAATAAGTTAGGCGATTTTTATTTTATTTTGATGTTTATTATTTATTATACTTTTGCTATTAATTAATTTTTCCGTATAAAATATAAATTATATTAATAAATCAAAAAATATAAATTTTCATCCATTAGGGTTTGAACATGGGACCCTTTTACTTAAAAATGATAACTACACCACTAGACCAAACACTACATTTATCTTAGGTATTTTAATAAAAATATGTGAATCAATTGTTCAATATAAAAAATAAATACATCTATATATGAGAATTGAACCTATGACCTTTTCAACAAATAACTTGCATTTCACCAACTAAGCTAGACAAAGTTTGTTTACTGAAAATGAAAAAATATGAAAAATTAGAATCCTCAATTACTCCCAATTAAATTCATTGAAAGTGGATAACTAAAAATAAAAAATTTGGGGTGAGAAAGGTTCAAACTCTCGACCTCAAGACTCTGAGACCTACGTCTTAACCAAGCTGCGCCAACACCACACATCTGCAATTCTTTGATTTCATATTTATAATATCGCAACTGAAAAATGGATTCTTAATATTATCAATTCATAAAACAAAATCCCTAATGCAGATTCGTACTCCGAATTTCTTCCACCCTTTCTCAATTTTGGCGTGAATCAAACTGAAATTGCGTGAAGTTTGTTACTACTAGAAATCTCGATGAAATTTGGCACACTCCTACCAGAAATCGCGACGAAATTGGTTTAATCATACTAGAAATAGCTCTCCCGATTCTGTATACTCCCAGTTTCTTCCAACATGCGTGTATAAATTATAAATTAAAAAAAAACCTTAAAGATATAAATATATACTGAAATTACAAAAAAGCTAAAAAATATAAATTAAAAATGTAGAGATTAAAAAAAACCTTAAAAATGTAAATGTACGGATTGGGGTTCTAACACGAGAACTATTAAAGGCCACTAATGCACTACACCACTGGGACAACCCTCATTTTATGTTAGGTTAATATCTATTAGTATTAATCCAATTGGCCCTAAATTAAAAAAATATACCATAAATGGTATCAGTTCTCTTTTAAGCTCAGAACCATTCAATTCCCAAATTCGTGATTTCCCCCAAATTGGCTCATCCCCAATCTCGTGGTTTATACTCAATCGCCCTCAATTCCTCACGAATTAGACTCGATTTCTTCCCCAATTCACACCAAAACCTTCAATTCCATAGCGGTAGCGACGTCATCCCGGATCGTCATCACCACGGCGAAATGAAGACTCTGAAAGAGCCATATTGATGATTATCAATCGATTACGCTTTGAATGGCTAGTCTGAGCACTTAAATCATCCCACGCTTAATCGATTCTTTGTCTTTAGCCATGACCTAATTATATGATGTGTGTGTTGTGTTGTCTTGTGCCGTGAATATCATTAGGTAATTAATTAAATCCCTGCAATTAGGTATTCATTCATCGAATTGGAATGAATTAGCTTATTTTTATATTGATAAATTATAAGAAAATGATTAATTTGGTTGAGAAAATTAGGGTTAAATTCGTTAGATTAATTTTGAAAACTTTGGATTTTTGGGAATTCAGTCGTGAGCAGAATAATACGTCAAGCCCGCCCATATTTATCAATTTAGAATTGGTTTTGGAGCCAAAATGGGCCGTTGGCGGGTCTTCAATTTTTTAAAATAGATTTTGAGAACGTGAATTAAGGATATTTCCTTCTTATTCTGAGATATTCACGTACCCACGTTTTTGTTTAAATACACGTTCAACTCTCAAACCCTTGTTTTTAATATTGTCGATCAATAACCCTTCACTTCAATTGTTTCCTCTCAACTCTCATCAAGCAGGTCTCTGGTAACCCTAACACTTCAATTTTGCGTTTGCTTGCTCTGCTAATATAGTTGAATTGTACTTGTCTTATACGCTTTAACCGTTTAAATCAGAATTGGTAATTGTAGGACAGCCGAATTCTGCTAATTTGAATGATATGAGTAATATTTTTGAAATTTTGATGTACTACAGTAACGTACAAAGTTATCGGTTGTTATATTGTATTATATGTTGATTGGTTGGCTTAATACATACAAATATTTGGTTGTCCACCTGTCAATCCTAATGGACTCTGCTTTTTTTCAAATAACATACTACTTTGGAACTTAATTTCATAATTTATAAGCATTATAAGTAAGATTAGAATTTTCCAGTCATTTTTTATTCTTTAGAATTGATCAGTAGTGACCTTGGTATGAAATGTATAATTTCTCAGTCTAAGGTAAGGTGTTGTGTTTCTTTTTGAATCAAGTGCTACTTGTTTTTTTAATTTCATGCAATCTTCAAAAGGCTATTGTGGCAATCAGTTATGGAGGCTACTGAAATGTGATATTCTTTTGTCAGATTATATTCCTATTATTGATAAATCTAATCATCATAGGTGTGTATCATACTATGTGAGAAATGTTGAAATCATTTCATTACAGGCTTAGCTAGATAAAAAACAAAGAGTATTTGCTGGAATTACTTAATGGTATAGTTATATTGAGATTACTTAAATTACATTAGGGTTAAAATTGGTTAATAAATCACTCATTAGGCTAATACATCAAAAATAGTTGATCCAAATTAACATAATACTTGTTTTCACTGTGTGTAGTAATAAATAATTTTTTTTATTAATCTGTTATCACCGTGTGTAGTAATATATGTACTGATATGATATGTCATTGTATATTGTATGTTTGTTCATACAAGATTTTTTGTCTGTTTCTTCCCATGTTGATCTCAGATTTAAAACTGAGTTGTTGATTCTATTGGAGCATACTATACTCGAGATCATATTTTTCTAGATATCTATCCACATATCGGGTGTAAGCTTGATGAAATTGATATAGTATTGTGTATGGTATAAGCCTCTAAAAGGGGGCTGAGTTTTTGTGAGACCTTCTTTTCCTGCCCAATTAGTTATACAAATTAAATTCTAGTTGGTCCAACACTATGTAATGTTTAGGTTGGATGACTCTTGCCTTGTGCATTATTACTTTCAGTAATCATGCAAAGACATGGTGGTGTTTCAGCCACAAGTATAAATGAATAATCATTCGTTTTCAATAGTGTGGTCCAGGTTTTGCCTCAATGTAATTAAAACCTATTAACATTGGCTCATATCTATTTCCAATATACATGGCTCATATCTCACATCTATTACTATTAATGTTTGCTAGTGTGCTGCATACCCACCTTCACTCATACATGATCGTATTTTCCCATGAAAGGATAGACACCATTGGTGAGTAATAGATACTTTGAATGACTTTCATTCCCACAAAAAACATGTAGGTCTAGGTTGGTTAGGGGATAAGCACGGATAGACAACTTTGATTTCAAGTAATTGGCTTTGGTTGACCTATTCTTCTTGTTGCCTGATGGGCATAGTGAGTTTTAGAGGCTTCTTTTGTTGGTTATTAAGCTTTTTTTTTTTTTGGGCTCGACCTCTTGCCCTATAACCTTGGGCGGGTTGTGGCCCCTCCTATGTTTCTTCTTTTCTTTTATTAGATTGAGTTAACAATTCTTCATTTTTTAGGTTTGAGATATGGCTCGGGAGATCCATCGAACTTGAAAAGCGAAGCGCTTCATTTTCGGACAATCTCTTTTCAAGGAGCTTTAACTAATGCTTTAGAGTTCTGAGGACTTCAAGATGAAACACCAAAAAAGGGTGTCCAAGTACTTTGCCAATCAAACACAACCCTAGCTGTCCACAAAATCCTATTATGCCTCTTACTCGAAGTGCAAACAATTTATCAAGCGTAGCATCTCGAGGCTTGAGAACCCGTACATGAAACTTCTCCAATTCCATCTACGGAGAGCGTTTACGCATGCATCAAACGAAGATCGACTCTTTACCAAAACAGTAAAGTATTATATTTT